>CM051392.1:12275804-13475804 GCA_028015245.1 Cardamine occulta | reverse complement strand
TATAATATAATGAATACCAGCGGCCTTAAATAACGCTATAATATTTTTTTACCTATTATAGCTGGCAAAGACTTAGCACACATGATAACACTATTATATCGATAATATAGCACTTATCGTGTGCTAAGGATGTACGTTATTTTTGTAGTGTTATGCATGTAAGAATTTTCTGGCCAATACTTTCCCTTTTATTCGTATGATTTGAAATATGTTTCATGTCTGTCTAGGTTCACTTAGTGGTGTCTACTTCTTGATCAGAGAAAGCTGAAACAGAGCATTGAGAGAAAGAGGTGGGCTAAAAGATGCACCAACAAAGGACTAGACTTAGAGGCACCAAGAAAAGGAGAGATACAGAAGCATAAGATGTATACTATCTCAGGATATTATTTGTTTTGCTTAAGTTACTATGTATACATCCACACTTCATTTGCATAATCACATTTAAAGAAATGTGGTCTATGGATTCGTCACCTGAATCACAACGTAAGCATGTTGGAGGGATGAAAGTCTCCGCCTTCGGAGTCGGCCTCAAGGTAGCAATCATTCTTATACTTTTTTTTCACTCTTCTGTAATTTATTTTCTATGGCTTTTTTAATTTTTTTGTATAACGTTCTCCATATGTTTCAATTGTGCCTGTAGATTTAGGAGTTTTGTGCTAATCTTCCCCTCTGTAAATAAATCTATTACATACAATGGAGATACCTTTTTTTGTTTGAAGCACATGTAGAGAATAGAAACATGAAAAGTTTTAGATAACTAAATCAGTTGACATAAAACATTGATATTTTTTTTTTTTTGGTTTTTTAAAACATTGATATTTGACTATACTAATTACTTGCTCTTTAAATTCAGCTATTGCCAATTGTATGTAACTCATCTATTATCTGTACTGAACTTGTATTACTCTCTATTGTTAAACAGAAGTGGCCGAACAATCACAAAAGGAAATGATCATTATAGAGAATGCGTCTTACTTTTAAAAAATAACAATATAACAACCATATTCCTGTCTTCAATAGCTATGATTGTAAACTTTTCAATAAGTTCAAAACCACTATATTAAACAGAAAAATTGAATTGCTTTTTCGAAAATACATCCTTACAAACATCAAATAAATAGCTTCATTTAACCAAAATATAATATCTATCCCGCGCGTAGCGCGACAAAGCCCCTAGTCTACATTATAAAAGTAGATGGGAGCCCTCATGCTGCTCGATATGTGGAGGGCCGCTGGAGGCACAGTTTACTGACACGTCATTTCTGTTTTGTGGGGGGGGGGGGGAATTCCCAAGGAAAAAAAGAAATAAGCCGTCTAGAAAATTAAACATCAATGGCCATCTTAAATACCTTCCGTTGCCGGATCTGGAGATGCTTCCACTGCTTAATTGAATGACATCACCATCTTCAACCTAACCCTAATGTTAAAGGTCTATTTACCTAACCTTCTCCATTCGCACCCAATCTTATCACATAGGCTTCGACTGCAACATTCACTCCTCCACCGCCTCTGCCTGAGAACACCGCAAACCTGCTGGCTCTACAACAGAAACAAGACCTATACATCAATCAGCCCTTATTTTCTCCGGCCAGCCGTAATCTAGATTGGATTTACTGTCTCCCCTATTTTGATTCGTCGATTACAATCCCCAGTTAACATTCTTATCAACCCCTTATGTCTCCAAACGTTTAATCGAAACTTCAATAACGTTAGCGTATTTTATATAGTTGTCTATGTTATTGTTATGCTTCACCATGTTTTTAATCAGTTTGGTTTTATTTAAGTGTAATCAGGTATCCATTTCAAAGTCGAAACAACATTACGATCTGAACTCTGGCCCAGCTCCGGCTACTCATTCCCCATTGGCAAAGACTGCGTAATAACTCCCAAAAATATAGAGTTTGTAATCTTATCGGCTTTTCAAACCGGTCTTGGTTTTAATTTTACACTTTCCATCTGTAAATCGTTTGGATTTGTTTTTATTTCATTTCCCATCCCAAACAAATTCACATGTTTATTTCATTTAACTTGGTTGTGCTGATCAACATGTCCACTGTTGGAACTCTTCTGGTAATGCTCATGAAGAGAGCTATTGGCGTTATAACTATGTAATCTTCAGAAATTTAACATCTCGCTTTGTCAAAATTGAGTTCGCTTTCTCACTTGTAGCCCATACTGCTGTGGTTATCTCTAACCCTGCAGTATTATTAATATAGGCTCCTGCGTAATAAAACTTTTAAATTACAGAGCATCGAAGTTGTAACCCGGCCGAACCAGTTGTTAACTATAAAATAGAGGTTACTGGAGTTTCACCCGCAGAACTTACACCTACTGACACATACTTTAACTTTACAATACTGTCATACAAATGAAATATTCCTACTATTGGCTTGCTAATATAGCCCTGCAAAAAAATATCGGTTACTCACATGTCACAATCAACTGATTTACAGAACTTTACTCCACACTTTTGACGGTTTCAAACCAAACCTAAATCATAATAATAATAAAGAAGTTAACAAAATACTACATAATCTTATAAATCTAACTAATCATCCATATATGATATATTGGCGACTAATTATTGTAATTCAAATTTATGATCCAATGACTTAAAAATTTTACCGCTAAATTGCAGAGACAATATGACAGGGCTATTAAGGCCAAACAACTAATTAGGCTTGGACACATCCACTATCAAAAATACCGACGAAACTACATTATGTAAAGCTTAATAAAAATTATATAGTAGGAGACTCACACAGGAAAGCCCATCGGAATACCCACGACCAGATGTTTTAATTTCTTAACAGAAATTATTTGTTTTTAAAAACATATATGTAGGTAAAAATTGACTCCATATAACCCGTTTTAAAAATTTTACTGGAAATGAATTCTATTACCGAATCATAACAGCAGCTGTTCTATTCTAACTTTATGATATTCTTTATCCACCATAATTCTATTTACAAATAACAAATTTAGATTTATAGCTTATACATGTATAATATAGCGACTAATTAAACATTATTTAGAATAAAATAAAAATGATTACTTAATTAATAACTACTTATATTCACAACTGAATTAGCCTATTAAATATTTACAAAGCACATATTTTATTATACAAAATGATTACCTATTTACTATACGCTCTCATATTTACCTTTCGAATATACGTTATTTTACAAATACACTAATCATGTACTAATAAACTGTAACGTACTCAATGAAGAAGTAACTTAAAATATCTAAACAATAACTTCACCCACGATTTATATCAGTCAGAAAGTCATGAAAAGTCATTCTAGACATCAACTCTTCTATTTCAAACCTCAATCGCCCTTATATTTTTCTAAGAATAAGAAGACCCCCAAATCGTCAAAGCAATATCAACATTAAGATGCCCCTTCATTACGAATCTAATGGAGAACCCTCTCAGAATATCAGAACCAACATAGAATTCCTCCTCAATTTCCATGAAATACCAGAAGAAGAGTCAATCAGAATAACTCAGTGGACAAGCCAGTTTGTCTCCGCCGTACTGCTATCAACAAGAGATAACAGTAGTACAGGGGTAGATGTATACGTCCCCGTTACTTACCCATTTTTCCATGCAAATAGAAGATTGGACGTCCACTTACTCATTGAAGAGCTACAACAAACACAAACAGAAGCTAATAATGATGATCAACATGAAGACTGCAGTATCTGTCTACAAGGTTTCGATGAAGGTAGCTATATAAATACAATGTCGTGTAACCACACATTCCATCATCTTTGTATTGTCCAATGGTTAGAAATAAACCAAAGCTGTCCAATATGTATGGAAACAAATCTTTAATAAAATCTGCACTTATTCTTAACATATTCTTCACTACACTCCATTTAAATCATGTCCTTATTAACTTTAAAATAACTACTATAAACAACCTAAGAATAACTACGCAATTTAAAATTATAGCTGCTATCACCAAAATATGTATAACCCTATGTCAAATGTTATAATAATTCACGAAAATGATCAAAAAACGATGGCAATAACTTGTACATATTATCCATACATATAAAATAGTAGCCTATACAATTACCAAATAATACTTAAAATCTTAGAAATGACTATATGTACACCTTTTTTTAACCCACCCACTGTTGATAAGATTTTTGTAAAACCTAGTCTACCATATATTAGAGTAAATATGATCTTAAAATTATCTAATTTATTATTATTTTTTTCATTTTTTTGTTTTTTATTTATTTAGGAAATAATTTAAGAAAATAATAAATTAAATATACATTCTGCTATTATATTATCTAAAATATTACCCTAATTCATTAAAGATTTAAATGAATAAAATATTAACCTAATTCATTAAAGAATTTAAATCATACACCACTAAATGACTGGAATTTTTAAATGTGATGATCGCAGCTGATTTACTATCATTAATTATTAAAAAAAAAAACATTGCTAAAAGTGATATAACGCCAAAGACCAATCGTATGAAACACTTTCAGACTGATACAAAAATAAAACACCTCTTAATATTCTATTAACTTTTCATTTATTAAATTTTATACAACAATAGTAATATAAAAAAAACATAACGTTTCGATATGGTAAATGTAATATGAAAAATGATTCCACATTAAAAATGGAACAAAAAACACTGAAATATCCTATAGATTCTTCAGCTCTAAAATCATAACATGGGATAAAAAATCAAAATAATAGTAGTTCATTTTTATGAGAAATAATGAGAAACTAACATATTACAACCCACTAACAAAGTATAAATTAAAAAACATTACAAATATCAAATATGTAACAATTCCAAAAATACCACAATACTCCACTTTCAATGCCTTAATCCCTGGTTCTACTACTCAACAGATCGTTGGTCGCTTATTGCATTTCTGGTACGCTAAAAATGCAACTAAGGAAGATGAAATGATGGACATAGTGTTTCTCCTCCTAGATAAGAAGGTAAATAATATAACTTAATTATACTCTCTATCACTTTCCATCTACCATTATAGTAACTAACCAAATTTTATCATTGTTTTCCAACCCAGAGTTCTGTAATTCAATGTTTTATTCCGCATCGTTTAGCATGCAAATTTAGAAATGAATTAGAAGAAGAAAAGATTTTTAGTCTTCAAAGCTTCCAAGTGGGATTGACACGAAACCGTTACAAAATTACACACCACACATTAGGCATCAGATTCCTACCAAATACAATTATTGCCAAAGTAACAGATGTTGTGGCAACAATCCCGTCTCAATCTTTCATGCTACGCAACCTTGAGCAGCTTCAAGTTTTAGCTAACACTAATTTTGAACTACTTGGAATGATGCAGCAACTACTTTTAGAGCATATTTGAGCACTGCAGATATTATTAACTCTCGCATGGTTGTAACTACAGTCAACCCTAAAAACATTCAAGGTATACACATACAAAGTTTACCTTTGATATTAAAAAAATATTACAAGTATACCGTCACTATCAAAACTCTATAAAACTATAACACTATCAAACATCAGGGAAATTGTACTTGAACTCAACAAGTGGTACTCGCTTCTATTTTGATCCTGCTATACCCGCTATTAAAGAATTAAGCCAAAGGTATATACGCTATCATGTGAATATCAGTATTAGTATATATTATTTGTAATTTAATTTCAACTATCTCAACAACAATAACAAATTATTACATCATACAACCTAGGTACCCATGTCATACGTTCATTCATCGAAGCAGACACGTCCAAAGGCATTGACAAAAAAGAGTCAGTGACAATTAGAGAGCTACATAATTTTTTAAACAACTTCAACGAAGAGGTTAGACTTTATCCAGATAGGTTTAAAATAAAACATAAGTTATACATTTAAAAAATTATTTATTGACAATATATAAGATATACTTTCATATTTCTTTATGTTCCTTATTTAAGAATTAACTTCATATCAGATATGTTTCTCATATAGACTTTAAGTTACACTTATTTTTATAAATTGATGTTAATACAAAAACTTAAAATAGGTTCACAAAAAAATGTTGAAAACCTCATAGGTATGAATAACAAATGCGCCTAATATAATCCACTAAATAAACCCTAAAATTACTCATCTTATTCAAATCATACAATATTGCCCCACAAATATTTGCATAACTTTACAGACAGGGGAAGCACAAGTTTGGTGCTACGCAAAAGTTGAGGAGATCTTAAACCCCACAAAATGGTGCTATCAATCATGCCTTACCTGTAATGGATAATTCCACGAATACGGTCGTCCAACACGTTGCACAAAATGCTACACATCCCATGCTGAAGTAATACTCAGGTTTGGCCATTGTATATGATAAACAAAACTCATAAAATCACCATTTATATTATTAGTTTATAGTAAATAATCATTACCAGATATCGAGTGGAGCTTTCTCCTCAATGATGATGAAGATAGTGCAACTTTTATAGTCTTAGACTCTGCAATGACAAAACTAACAAACGCAACATCGACAAATCTAATGGTAACCATCCACTAAATGTTTATAATACCATGATTAAGTTCATGTTAACACTATGATATTTACGATGCTTAATTCAGGAGTCATCGGAAAACTCATATGAAACACAAATATGCATTCAGCAAATGCTTGGTACAACATATTTATTTCAAATAAAAATAATTCCCCTTAACTACAAGCCTGCAAATAGAAGTTTCACTGTTTCACAAATGACACCTCTCAGCCAAATAACAGAGGTACATACTATATCTCAACATCCTTGAATACTTTACTTTATTACATGATCAGGTTGGAAATACAAATGCTAACATCCTACAATTATAATAGGAAGTCAGATTATCAAATGAAGAGCACATTCAGGAGTATGGAAGACAACATGAACAATACTACAGGATCAGAACTTATAACAACAATCATAACCCACGATCTGAAGAATCAATAATCAAAATGCTTGCACCCAATAGCAGAACCATGTTTTCATACTATCATAATAGAGAAATACATGCCACCCACTACTTTATTAAAACAAATAAGTACTTTAAAATTATTTACAACTTTAATATTGGAGAAATATTTTAAGTTTAATTCTCTTCATTTCTAGCTAAACCGTCTTCGACCATAATTTCATTACTATATTCACGACATCTTTTTAATATTACATCATTGCTAAATTATTTCATTGGTTATTTGATAATTAGAAAATTTTATTAGATGCTGTAAATTAATTATTAATATATATATATATATATATATATTGTAGTCCGCTTATTATTCTACTTTTGAACCTGTTTTTAAATAAAAATGAAAACGACAACGTAATATGTACGAGTAATTACACCACAATTTTAAAATCAACTACAAAATGATCCATATATCTTCCTCATAAGTCACCGCCAAATCAATATTTCCCTGCATCATTTCTCCTTCCAGAAACACAAACAATAAATGACCAAATTATCCAAATCTATATTTTAAAAAGCATTGAAATAACTTATTCGTCCTATATTCTCTACATTTAGAATATTCAAATTCCTAAAAATACATGTAATATGTTTAGTTATGTTTACAAACATTATTATAAAACAAACATTCTATTGTCAACCTAATGGCCAAAATCATAACAGTACTGATTAATAATTATATTAATGTTGTAAAGTGGGAAAAAAATAGAAAAAGATATATTATACTGCTTCCAAATGAATCGCCTATTTCTAAATTAAATACATTAAAATACAATCTTTCTAAGATAATTCAATAAAATGCACGCACACAAATGAATAACAGCATTGGATAGTAATGTGTACTCACGTAAAACGTTATATACATGTAAATATTACTATACTTTACTTCCAAATAAACATATATTAACAAAAAATCCCATTTCAAACTATTTGCCATACAATATATTAAAAGAATAGGTGAAATAAAACGTAAAATATAAAAGGACATGTAAAACATACTAATAATATGGTGTGGGCTAAAAAATAGTACACCTCACTAACATGATAATTAAATATTCAATAAAAATATATAACCTTTTGAAATATTCATGATATATATTAAATTATTATAATATTATGTTATAGTAGCCCTCTAATTATAAAAATTTTAATTAAAAAAACAAAGACAAATTGATTCTTACCATAGATTTAGTATTAAATACTAATGTATACAAATATTGTGCAATTAACATATGAAAACGCATAAATCACATATAATAATTACACAATATAAATAATTGACTACTAAACAAACGGAATGTATTTAAAAATTGAAACCACTTATTCAAATTTTAATAAAGATTATTAATGATTTAGTAGATGTTCTCGAAAAAACAAAACAATTATATCGTAACAGTCTTATTAAAGCTTCACATGCTTAATAACGGTATTTACTAAGTAATCACCTCTATTTTCCTATAAAAAAAAAAAATGTCTGAAACCTTCTAAAAATAAGCACAAAAGGGGATACTAGATAAATAAAAAAATTATTTAATAACCCACAAAAGATTAACAAGGATACATCAATAAACCACACGCTGTTATACATGAAAATTAAAATTTAATACTACATTAGTACACGACTAATTAAAGGCTAAATCTCAACAGGCTAAACAAAGTGTACAATTAAAATACCGTAACATATTAATATAAAACGAAGAAGGTTTTACAGAACGGCAACATTAAAATACATAAGCGGCTTTGCACTGTCCTAATACTAATAATTGCATAACGACTATATAAATAGTTGTCCAGCCGACCTCATACCCTTACAGTCTCTACCAACATTTCCATCGTAATAACCAGTAAAAATATTATCCTACACCTTCGTCTCCCGCAGATATCATATGGCCCCTAACATACCCACGTCAATCCCACTGGAAGACCTTACCGTCGGAAAAACTATGAAAATATCACAGTCCAACTACTTCGTTCTTGGGAAGTAAGAAACTTCAAACGTAATGGTGATCTTATGAGCCTTGACATGCTTCTCATAGATGGAAAGGTATGCATATTCTAAACCTACAAAAATAAAATATCCATAATAAATAAAACTACAGTCATAAAGTTAAATATTATTATTAACTAAATAAATCTGTAATTACAGGACTGTTTGATTCAAGCATCCATACACCATCGAAGAATTACTATGTTTAAAGATACTTTGAAAATTGGGACTGTTTAATGCTAGCAGAGTAAGTATTTGTTAAAACACATATTCTTATTTATTTTAAAAAAACTAAATTCTTGACTGATAATCTCTTATATCTTTTAAAACCCAAAAATATCAAAAGAAGGATAAGTGTCAGATTAACAGTCTGGGAGGATAAGGCATCTGAGTTTCGTAGGTAATTCAACTTGGCTGGCTCAACAAACAATGTAATAGTCCGCACTTGTGTGAATCCAAAACTATTTGCAGGTATTACTCAACACTCATTATATATCAGTCTAGATGACTTAATATACTTAAAATCAATTCTTAACAACAACAACTAAACTTCAACATGTTAGGAAATCTCTATTTAAATACCACATGAGCATCATTTTTCTACTTCGACACCCAAATCCAAACGATCCGCACTTTCATTGATGAGTTAGTAAAGTTTCAAATACCTAATTTTGTTATTTAATAAACCTCTAATTAGTATTCTTACACAATATCATATAACAGGGCACATATTACAGAAGGGGAAAATGAGCCCAAAATAGAAGGCAAGATATCTGAAACAAGCTTAGCCACGTGGACTATACCAGAGTTATTAACATACTGTAAATCGGAAGCTCCTGAGGTATAGTTCACTGAGTATTAACAAAAATTTATTCACGATAATAATAACTGATTTAGATCTTTAAAATCTATACTATTAATCGAGTAGGAAGGGTAAAAAAATTCAAATTAGAGCCTTTCTGTTGTCTTGTAATATGCTTTTAAAACAAAAGCCTTTAATGAATATTTTAATCTTAAAACTTCATATTATAAAACTGAATATTGGTGTATCTAGATTCCTTTCAATTATCTATTCACCATCAAATCAACAAATTAGAATGTAAGAGATGTCTTTCTTACATTTAAATTAAAAAATTTGTGTAAAAACAAATTTATATATTCATCTAGGTTCTACTTCGGTTTACGGGATTTTAGCCAAAATAGTAATGATTACAAATTTAATATTACAAACGTTAAAATAAACTAATTATTTTTAAACAAAAAAAAACCCAAATTTCTCGGTGAACGTGATTATTAACATTAGATATTTAAAATTTAAAATTATAACCAATTTTCTAAACCAAAAAAACGAAGCTCTTCAATAACCGACCCTTCATCTTTATATAACTCTCCAATAAACGTTTTCAACCACACAAAAAACATCAACAAGCAGGAAATTAGGGTTCTTATTAGGAAAATTCATGATCTTATGGGCAATTGATGAACACTATTGCTAATCCCCGTCAAGTTACAACATCAAAGACCGCACCAACAACATCTACCAAATGTAAAAAAAAATATCAAAATTAAGAAATATTTTTTTTCGTGATTTCATAAGCATCATAAATATTAATATCTTTAATTATATGTATCGAATCATCTTACCAATTAAAACTGTTAGATCCACCTAAATTTTTTTTTATGTTAGAGAAATCTCCAAAAGTATAGATTAGGTCTTCTGGAATGGGAGGGACTTGTTTGATGATAGTGTTCTTAGTTATATGGATCTTGTAGCGATGAGAAGTTGTTTTAATTGGATCAAGTTCAGAACAGTTTCGAAATTCATTATGGACAACCACTGACCCTCTCTGATAAAGTCATCATAATGATCGGAAAGGTACTTGTCCATAATTGCTTCTATCATTTCGCCCTAAAAAATAAACAATTAAATCAGTATATTTGTTTATCAGAATATTGATTATGTGAAAAGAAATTTGAAGAAGATAGGAATACCTTTTCAGTAGTGAAAATTAATTTTAGAAGCTTATGTGGAGGAGAAAGTATGATCTTAAAAGATCTGACCACCTTAAGACGAACATGCCAGCCACTTATTGTGGGATTCAACATTGAGAGATCATGATATATTTTCATTTTTCTGAATAAGAACCCTAATTTTCGGCTTGTTGATATTTTTTTTGTTGTGGTTGAAAACGTTTATTGGAGAGTTATATAAAGATGAAGGGTTGGTTATTGAAAAGTTACGTTTTTTGTTTAAAAAATTGGTTATAATTTTAAATATTAAATATCTAGTATTAATAATCACGTTCACCGAGAAATCTGGGGTTTTTTGTTTTAAAATAATTAGTTTATTTTAACATTTGTAATATTAAATCTGGGTACACTAAATGACGTTTGTGGAAATGATGTGAGAAGTTATAATGAACTATTAATGACTTGAAATTGAAACCATTATAAGAAGTTTTCGTAAACTGAAAAAAAAAATTAAAAAAATAAATAATTAAATTGACTATTTACTTAAAGAAAAATTGTATTCTAAAACCGGCTATGAATTCAAATTTGAAGTAGTACTTCTATATGTATTTTTATGATTTAAAATATGAATGTGTTACCAGTTTTAAATACGTTTTGTGTTGCAAATTTCGTAACGCAAACCAAAAAAATAAAATTTAATTTCTAGCCAACTAAATTCTATGATACAAGATCTTAAAAAGCATATAGAATCGTATAAAATTATATGATTACAACAGGAAATGCATTTTTAATATAAATAACAAAACACCACAAAACGACAGGACATAAAATTACTTCAAATTCAAAACAACGTTTACAAATCAAACTTAATCCAAAACCATAATATACAAAAACAAAAACACAACTAAAACCACAACATATAATAAAAATTTGAAACCCACCCGTGCATCGCACGGAGTCTACCCTAGTATATAATAAATAGTTCACGGTTTTCAAAAATTTATTAAAGCTCAATACATAATAAAGCCTAACAAATTAAGATTTATTCAATATTGAAATTTAGTTAATCTTAACTATTACAAAGCTTCAACAAATTAACATTAATTCAGTTTTAAGAATTGATTCTTCCCACGTGATTTGTGGGTACTTACCTAGTATCAAGGTAAAATTGAAACCAAAACCAAACCATATAACTAAATCTGCAGTATATTCGGTTTGGTTTCTCCGATGTTGGTTCAAGATAAAACCGAATTTATTTGGGATTTTAATGATCTAATTGATTTGATTCATTTGTTGTAATCTTATTTTTTTTAACAAAAAAAAAAATGAAGTGAAACCAAACCCAAACTCTTTGAGCAATGCTACCTCCTCACTGAGATACTGCAATTCTTCTAAAAATCTAATCTAATGGAATATCAAATGGTATTTACTTAAACTTGTGAAAATTGAAAATCTCAACTCATAATTTAAAATAGTAAAACTAAGATTCGTCTTTGGTCTTGTTCGGTTCTTAAACAGAAGACGAAATAGAATCTACCGATGATCTATGTTTATGTACATTGCAAGACATATATACCAAAGTGTTAGGCTTCATTACCGTTTATTTTTTCTTGGCATCGATAAACATAGCGCGCGTCCAGTGTTCAACATCCTCGGAATGTGATGGTGGTGGCGGGTACTTGGGATGCTCCACCAAATCCCATCCGCTCATATCATTGTTCTTCTGGGTCTCTGTTAATTCGGTTGCAGAGAGATAACTAGCTGTTGAGTTCAGATCCTGGTTATAACTTGCGTTCCTCTGCTTGAAAAGATTTTAGAGGTACCGTTAAAAGAAATCGTGTAGAAACAAAACATATGAAACTGCTTATGTAAAATGAAATAAGAGCCCAATTCATCCGAGTAAATCCCAGATAAAGCCATCAGCATCTACAAAATTTGGCTATTTGGTTGAAAGATCTTAATGTTTTATGACATACCTAGAGGTTATATGAATTTTCAAATCCTTTAATGAGTTCTTAAGCGACTAATATGTTTCCAAATGGGAAAAGAGGAATTAGCAAGTACCGGAAGATGGGCACTTTCAAGTAAGGAACTTGAGATGACAGAGTGAGCATTCCATATAGACTTGTTGAGTTGTTGAGCCTGCTTGCATGATCTGCATCATCAGAACACAAAAGGAACACATAAACGTATCAAGAAACAATACAGTTTATATATAAATCCAAATACAAAAAGGAGAAAAAAGAAACAACATGTGAAAAGGATTAGTTTACCTAGAAGAAGCCATTTTAAGGGAGAAAACAGATCGGACCTCCTTTGATGACGAAAGTGTAGCCAATAATTTGGCAAATGCTTCAAAGGTTGAGGCCTCGGGAGGTACTTCGAGGCAAAGTGAATTGTAACAATACGCTGTTAAGCACGCAACACTTTTCTTGAGAAGAGCTATCCCTTTTTGCAGATCTCTGTGTGAATCAATCGAATGAGGAGAAGCAGAGGAGTACTTAAAGCTGTTGCTTCCTGTAGAGTCTAGACGCGCTTCTTTTCTATCGGATTCCATGGAAGCAACACCAAAATTGCTGGAGTTTTTATCTGTCCATGAGTTTTCAACACTGGTTGAACAATAATTTTTCCGTGGTATGAAGAGAGGATACTCGTTGCTGCAACAGAACAATGAAAAACATCCGTTATAGTTTCATTTATTTCATCCTCTTTCAAAGCACAGGTGTGTAGAATGAGGTTTCCCAAAAAGGCAAAACAGATTGTACCTTCGAGTAGAAGGACGTGCGTCCCAATAGGAATCTCGTTGCCATATACGGGAGCAAGAGCCCTGTGTGGAGCAAACCAACAGACATGAACGAGTTTACAAAGAGTCTTTGTTGAGAGATCATTACTTTTGTATGCAAACTTATTGAAGATAAAACAATCATACCGCAAAACCTGAGCTATGTAATGTAGGAGCGGCTAAGTTGTGAACAACAAGGTTCAGAAGCTGGACCATGTACCTACTCACATATGTCAAAATTATGTCTTAAAAAACCAAACACACAATATATACATCCTTCAAAAAGTGAGAAAACAACATTACCCCATAGAGACAGCGAGCTCTTCTGATGGGATGGAATGAGGATCCAGACCTCGTGGGAGACGAGAATTGCAAATTAAATTATACTGACCAGCTGAACCATTCTGACTCCCTCCGTCAACAGTAACCTTTATACAGTACAAAGCAACTAGAGTAAAGCACTAATCCAAGAAGACTAAACAAATAACAATTTATCAAAGTTATTATAAACGTACTCGGCGTAAAGGGAACAATTTGCATATTTGCTTCACAACAACCGACTGCTTATGAAGACGCTCAGACGAAATAGCCATCTGCAATTAAGAAAAACTCATAACTCTTTATACAATACACATTAAAGATTTCATAAACTTATATAAAACCAATCCAAAAGCTATAGTTCCTTACATGGCCAAGACTCTGTGTACATATTAGATTAGGAAAATACTTCTCCACTTGTTCAACTCTATTTTTCTCCAACTGCAAACACATATAAACAAATTGTGACACAAACCCATGAATCTTTCATACATACATCATGTTTATGATTCATAAAGCATTGATTTTTCTTACTTCAAACACACACACACACATTAAAAGAGTTTTATCAACAAAATTGTAACAAGAACATATAAAGCATTGATTTTTACTTACAGTGGACCGAGCTGAATCAAGAACTCCATATTTAACTTTAAGATCACGAGTTTCTCTATCAATCTTAGCCTTCCCTTGAGATACTTGTTCCTTATTAAACCCAAGCTTCTTCTTCAATTTTAAAAGCTTCTCGTTTTGAATCAATCTCCAATTCTTTTGATCATCAGCTTTAACCTAAAAACAAAGTAAACTAAGTAAAGTGAAATTGGAGAATTGCAGAACAAAAGAGATAAAGAATAAAGACTGATACTTGAATTATCATACCTTAGATTCTAATAGCTCACTTAATCTTGAATATAATGAATCTCTTCGAGTTTTGAGTGACTTCAACAAAGTGTTATACTCAATCAATCTGTAAAACAAAACAAAAAAAAACTATGAGAATTCCAAAAAATAGAGATAAAAAGCTCAAATTTTTATGAGATTATTGTTGGAATCGATGTACCTATGATTAACGCAAGCACTACAAATAGAAGCACGATTAGTATTCTCGCAAATAGCGCAGTTACTTGATCGTTTTATCATAGTTTATTCCGATAACATATTCAGAAGAGTGAATTTGCGTAAAGGAGAGAAGAGAAACAGAAGATATGGAGACCGATAGAGAAACTCCGGGGAGAAATCACCGGCGATTACAAGGTCGACGACATATTGGGAAATTAAACAGTTTCGAAGCGAGAGATGCAGATTACGGAGGGGACTTTTAGATTTATTGTTTTTTTAAGAATAAATATAAAACGCTTTGGAAAATTTAACTATCCCATTTAAGGGCTGTTATTAGATTGAATTTTTATTTGAATTTAATAGACTTAAAATTGCAGTTATTCTTAAATTCAATTAGTGGACTGTGATGAATTGACAAGACTCAAACACTGCTTCTTCAATCCATTGCTAATACTTTTGGTTTTGAAAACTGGACCGGACCGGCCGGTCAGACCAGTTCAACCAGAAATCGGTCACATATCCAAGTCTAGTTTGAAGCAAAACTCGGATTTAAATAAAACCAGTAAAATCGGCCAAAAACTTATAAAACCAGTGACCCGGTTCAATATTAAAACCCGGTTCACGAAAATTAAACCATATTTTTAATTAATTAGATATTTTGAGTTAAAATTTAAACCATAATTTAAAGTCATCTTTTTTTATTTTTTTATTTAAATTCTATTTTTTAATTTTAATAGAAATAAATTGATTATAAATTTTGATATCTACGATTTTTATCGTGTGTTTTCTTCTGTGAATTATTATTTTATATTGAATTTCAGAGAAAAAATCATGTTTGATTTTTTGTTATTTATTTTTATAATTTTAAATGATCAATCTATTGTTCTATTGTTTTTATTTTGTTAAAAAATATAATAATAATTTGTTTTCAATGATATTTCAAATTTTTTTAAGTTTAATGTTAGAATATATATATATATATAATTAAAATATAAATATTGAAAAATTCGGTTCGACTGGTTGAACCGGTCCGACTAGCCATCCAGTGATAATGCCGAGTAAGTATCTCGTCCGGTTTTCTAAACATTGCTTTTTGATGATTTATATGGATTACCTTGTATTTGGAAATTATTGAAAATAAAATAACTACCTAATATTTTCAATAAGCTTGCTTTATAGAAATAACGACCATTTTACAAGAAAATAATCATAACCGGCTTAGAGGAAGTATTAATTTACACCAAAAAGAATGAAGATATACAGAATTTTTAAGCTGAGTATTTGCTTGAGCAAGTAAAGATTGTTGCAGTAAGAAATCAACAAGTCTGGCACTTCAACTTGATCCAGCTGGTTTGGCTGCATTCTTCTGCGCCGATAAAGATTCCAAGGTTAATCCTTCAGGTCCCTTGGCTGGACCGATGCTGCACCAATCAGTATTGTGCAGTCGGATGGCATCTTTTATCTTCTGAAACTGTAAAAACAAATATTCAAAGAAGAGAATGTTAAATGCATTCCACAGTAAAAGTGGAAATACGGAAGCACTTTCACGTTCAAACTCTTGCACATTGGTTTATTTTTTTTATCAAAGTTTACTTTGAGGAACAATATATTTATCTCAGAATCATGAAAGAGAAATGGAATTCATCTAGCTTCATCGAACAAATAAGTAGCAGAACGAACCTTTGGGAACAATGCTCTGCAAGAAGCACACCAAGTTCCATAAAGGTCTATAATAAACTAACCTTTCGCCCGCTCTGCTTAAAGCGCTTAAGAATTCTTCAGTAGAATGAATGTCGACCATGTTTGGTCCTAGATTCCTCTCCCACCATTTTGGTGGCTCTGTCTTGGCTACAGTTTCATTTACCTAAACCACACACACACATCAGAAACTTAAATTATGGCCGAGAACATCACCATTAATGGCCACCTCTAAAGAAAAAGTGAAACTGTAGACTAATTTCTAATATCAACTGAAGTGCGGTGAGATTCTATAGCATATTATTTCAGTACCAGGAATCCATGAGATACAAGAACAGCTAAAGAACATAACTTAGCTTCTAACAAACTGCTAGATTGTCTAAAAATCAGACAATGCCAAAATTAGTTTTCGGATTTACATTTTACAAGTCACAATTCACGTTTCGAAGCCTAAGGACATAAAAACCAAAGTTGAAGAACATGAAACCAGAAATCAGCTCAAAGGTCAATCACTTTCAAAAAGGGTATTCAATTTACACACAGATTCAGCTAAAAGATAAGACATTTTATTTTACCTTAACACGAACCACCTGGCTCTTGGGTCGTCTATGGATTCCGAGACCAGAAGAGATATGGTAATGAGAATACGAGCACGAGGAAGAACAAAAAAACTTTTTACTTTTCTATTTAAACATTTCAGCCCAACACTAATATTGAGTGGTGGTGTTGATCATCTCGGTCTCTGTTGTGATAATTTTCAGAAGCAATTGGGAGAGACAGAGGAGAGATGAAAGGTATTAGAAATATTTGGGTAAAAGGTGGTATTTTGTTTACTCATATTTTAATTAAAAGATTACATCAAAGTTCATCTTTATTAAAATCCAACAAAATCATGTTCATGTTTAATAACATGTCTTTTTAATGTATTTTAAAATACATTAAACAAAACTTGTATCTAATAACAAAAGATTTTATTATATTTTTTCAAATATACAATTGAATAACACTGGATTTCTCTTTAAATTTAAAATACACTCAACTCCATTAAAATACAATATTTTATAAAACCTAAAACTGTAAAGTTTCAAATGGATGAGATAGATAAGAAGGATCATTTGCGGATTAGAGCGTTTTTGTTTATCATTCAAAAGTGTGAGTCCTAAAACATGAAACTCGAGATTTGGTAAAATTAAGAGAATTAAAGGGCTAGACTCTCGTAGTAAACTTAAAGATCTTTAATAGTTGAATGTATCAAAGTAGATTTTATTGATTGAATCGGAGTTTACAAGGAAGTAATGAAAGATGAAATACAAAGATGACCTCTCGAGAAGAGTGTGTAATTAGGGTTCAAGGGTGATTTCGCGATGTCTTTTCCTTCTCCTTAGCTCGCCATAAATAGCTCATAGCTTAACTTCCTCCGAATATCTCGCAGCCATAATCAAGTGTAACTGCTTCTGGATTTCCTCTGATTCTTCTACTTGATCTTCGATTTCCATTCTAAAATCTTCGTCGAGCTCCCGTAGTGGGCCTTGTAAAAGATTTTATTGAAGCCGGGCCCAAAAGGTAACCTCTGTTATCAATTGATTTGTGGGCCTGATTCATCCTAGAGGCTCGTCAGCAGTTGGGCTTTTACTAGAGGCCTAATTGTCGGATCCATGTCCAACAATTGCCCCCTAGTCTTCCAAGAGAGAGAGTAAGCAATCTCCGGAGATGAATATGTTCAAATCTTCACGGGATAAATAAAATCTTGATCTGCAGGACCCTCTTTGGATTCCTGTTGCGCATTGATTTGATCCTTGCGGATCTAATGGTTGGGAACTCGAGTTCCAAAAATATCGCATGACCTCGATATCATGAATAAGGAAGTAATCATTAGTTTTTCAAAATCAACAGTTCAGATTGGTTGGATTTGATGGTTGTGATCTCACGCCATGGTTTTCAATTGTCCCGATGTAGGTAAATAAAAAGCAAGCCCCAGATCCACGATACGTGCCAACGACCAACATAATAAACGGTTGAGATCTGGGCGAGGAGAGATTCGAGTGATTTCGAAAACTGTGATAATTATGATGCTTAGAAAAGAGTGTGGGATGATGAAATGGGTCGAGGCTGAACCTCTCGTAAGTGTCGATAGCAGCCACGTCTAAGACTTAATTTGGAGATATATCATCTGCCTTCACTGACTCTCGTACAAGACAATAACAGATAACGGAACTAACCTAACCTCCAAGAAATTCAGAAGATTTCTGAAAACATGGAATATCAAACTAATGACATCCACACCCCGATATCCCAAGGGAAATGGGCAAGCCGAGCCAATGAACTAAATACTACTAAGTAACATAAAGAAAAGGCTCGACGCTAAGAAAGGAGTGTGGGAGGACGAAATGGGTCGAGGCTAAATCTCTGGTGACTGTCGGTAGTAGCCACGTGAAAGACTTAATTTTGAGAGATATCATCCGCCAACACGGACTCCCATACGAGATAGTGACAGATAACGGAACTAACCTCCAAGCAATTCAGAGGATTCTTGGAAACATGGAATATCAAACTAACGACATCCACACCCCAATATCCCCAGGGAAATGGGCAAGCCAAGGCAATGAACAAAACAAAACTGAGTAACATAAAGAAAAGGCTTGACGCTACGAAAGGAGTATGGGAGGACGAAATACTTGGAGAAACGAAAGAGGAAGCAACAACAGTGGTGATGATCTTTGAAGTATCTTCAAAGGTTGAGGATGACTCTGCTGCTCCTTATTCGCTCTCTTTTTTCTAGGGTTCATAAGGACTTGTATATATAGTGTTTAGAGGCGGTGGAATTAGGTTTAGGGCTTCTAGGGCTTCTCGAGATGAATTAAATGAAGTACGGTCGTTTTGGTCGAAGAGGCTTTGAGGAAGATGTTGGCGCGGTCACAGGCACTTTGGGCGCGCCAAGGAGTGGTTCCAGCACGGCACAGGCTTCTCCAACCTTGCTGACAGCTTCTCTGCAGGGATATATCTTTGATTCATCATAACTTTCTATTGACTTAATGGATCAGAGTGATCCCACTTGGAGTAAAAGATGACTCTTCTAGCTTTCCAATGATATAAAAAACTCTGAATATGGTTCATTGGAATGTAATCAAATGTAGCATTGAATCTGGAGTTCAGAAACTGTTTTAGAGCTCATTTTGCTGCTTTTTTCGCTGTTTTCGTCCAATAACCTATAAAGACTCTAATATATATATATATGAAAATCCTTAAGAAAATATTAGTTTCATTTGAAATCCTTATTAAAAAACATATACAAACCATGGCTAATATAGGTAAAAATACGATGTTATCAACTCTCTCAGACATAGACTTTGCTTGTCCTCAAGCAAACAAAAAAGTAAAGTCATGGAAGAGAGGTTTAAAAATCTCGGGGTCTCGCTTGCTATCAGGAACCGTGCTCTAAAAGATTATCTGCGGATTCATAAAAACAAAAACTCACGTTAGAACATTCTCACTATAGTTCCCCAACCTTTTCAGATCTTGTCCATCCGTCTCAGACCTGCAAAAGAATTCTGAATTCACATCAATCAACTCCCTATATTCATTAAGTTTGGCGTGGGCTTTCTCATCAGATAGTATCATTCATCAGGGTAGACGGCGCTTGGTGAAAGGGAGGTTTTTTGGTGTTTGTTGGTGGATATTAAGGTGTTTAGGGTAATGGATGGTAAGGTGGCTGCGAGGTTTTATTCAAAACGGTAAGAGGAAATATACTTGATGTTGGCCACAGTCTCGAACCACTTCGTCGCTTTGTTCCTTCTACTTTTACTTTTGTTTCCCCAAGACTTTGGTTTTTGCGAGAATTCCTCCATAACTAACTCCTTTCTTCTAGAGAATTGATCCATGCCTCTCCTTGGGATTTTCCTCTGCTATGAGACTTATATGAATGGTAACCGTTTCTTTTCTTTAATGTTTTAAAGTTTTTTTTGTTTTTTTCTTGGAAAAGGGGAATGGTATCTATATGAAATAATGTCTCATATGCATGAAATTAATACCTTATTTTGTGAATCCCATAGGTAGAATGTGTAATGAAATAAGATATTAATACTCTGTCTCATCTTTCTGGAACTCGTCTTCTAAGTCGTCGGAGGACTGTGTGGTCCCTTTCTCTCCGAAATTTTTTCACATACCTGCAAGTGATAAAGAAAAAGGTGGCATGGGGTTTGAAAGAAAGGGTTTTGGTTAATGGTGTGGGACCATTAAAGATGAGTGGCCATTCAGGATCAACAAGAGGGTGATAAAAAGGGTAAAGATGATTCTGAATGTTTCTGCTCGTTTCCATGATCTACCACATCCAATGAGAAAGAATTAAGTCTGGTTTATTCATCCAATAAAATAGAGTTGATGTCATTTCCAACAAAAGCTCTGCAAGATGATATTTCAGGGGAGTGATCTAGCTGCGGTGTTCTAGGTGTTGTCTGCTCTAAGCGAATCCTGTCAAAGTTATCACTCAGAAAATGATTTAGACCACATATTGGTCAATATCATCATATAGCAAGGTCATAATTCCCTAAAAGGTTTTGAATCAATAAAACAGAAAAATTAAATGACTCGATAAAATTATATTGATGTAAAAAATAGAAAAAAGTCTCAAGTCAACAAAATAGAAAGTATAGGATGAAACATCTTTTCCCCCAGACTTAAATCACATCGTCCCCGGTGGGATAAAATAATGAAAAAAAGAATGAAATAGATAGATGGAAAAGAAATATTTCGCTTTAAGAACAATGTCACCTTGTTTGGAAATGAGATGGAACGATGGTGGTGTGTGTGGGATGGATGGTGGGTGATGGATGGTGGAGACAAGATGATCTAGTCTTGGTTCTTTCTTTGTATTGCTTGACATCGATTGAATTATACTAGGTCTAATTGAATTATAATTTTTATGTTTCTAAATTGCGTCTTTCCTGACACAAAAAAAACCTAAAATCATCAAAATAGTAAAATGAAATAAAACTAAATAAAACGTACCTAAAATATTTGAAGTGATGCTGCAATGGTGGTTGATGTAGGGATGCAGTCCGGAGATGGATGAGTGATGAACGGATGATGCAGAATGCAAGTAGGAGATGGAAGCTGTTCTGGCACGGCTGGAGCTCCCGTTGGAGAGCTGGAACTTGGTTCTAGCATGGCTTGGGCTCCTCCTGGAGCGCTGGTTCAACTATCATCTCCTTCTTTTGTTTCTCGATCCACTATGCTAGCATACTTGCATCCCATGGTTGTGCTTCATGAAGAGGTCAAGTCTATGGTATTTTAAAACCCTTGAACCAACTCATTAGGCATTGTCTTGTTATAATGGTTCTCCTAACCTGCCATGCTTTCATTCTTTCTTTCTTGGCCTACATGTTTTGGGTTTTGTTGTGTCTTGAAACGGGCAGTACTAAATGCAAATAAACTTAAATGAAACATACCTAATGCGATGCAAGATGTTAAAAATGCAGATTGGAGTCGGGTGAGATGGAGAGGCGAGCTGGCACGGGAGGAAGGCACAAATCTGCGCTGGAGGCTCGGTCTGGCGTGGCACGGGCTTCCGGTGGAGTGCCGACAAGTCTCTTATCCTCTCCACTCCAAGTTGTCCTTCGTCTTCCTTTTTCTTTGGTTTTCTATTTTCTTTTATGCAAAAACTAAAACTAAAACATGAAAAACAATGAAAGCAAATAAATCTAAAATTTTTAAAAAAAACATTTCCAATGGGTTGCCTCCCATTATGCGCTTTTGGTTAAAGTCGTTAGCTCGACTTAGGTACCCTTTTAGGCGTGGTGATCATTGTTTTTATGGGTTTTAAGTCATGATATATGTACATAATCGAGTCTTTTATGTGTCTTTAGATTCCTATTAGAATCTTTTACAGGTTTACACACATTTGGAATCATTTGGATATTCTAAAGCATTTTGGACCATTGTAGCTGAAAAGCTGAATTTGGTGCCAATCAATACCAGTGGTGTCGATCGACACGGGCCATATGTTCACATCACACGCGGAAATTACAAGTTTTGAAGATCTACAACTTTTCCTAGATGTTTTATGTATTTACAAAAGAGCCCAAATCATGTTTTAGACTATTAATTAGGGTTTTTAGGTTTAGATTAGGGGGAGTTGACCTTTGGCAAGAGAGTATTGGAGAGATTGAGAGCTTGAGGCTGATTTTACTCTGTACACTTTGAGAGAAGATTTCAAATCCCTGTTTCTATTTTTCTGTTCTATTTCTCTTTATTATTTCATAGGATATCTATTTTATTCATGTCTTTGATTTCAATTGATATGTGTGAGTAGATCTCTTGTTAGGTTCAGGGATTCTCATTTTCAATGAATTGTGGATTGATTGATTGGTTAGGATTCAAAACTTGATAGTTCTTCACTTAGGCTGTTCTTAAATCTAGTTTTGGCTTGATCATCTAGAATCTAGATCTTAGGTTGTCAAAATTGGCACGAATGTGTGATTTAAAATCTGACAAAACCTAGAGTGAGCAAATTAGATAAGTGCAAAGGAATTTGGATTAGATAATTAGTGAACTAATCAAACTTGTTCTTAATGTTTGCTTAGAATTTTAAGACTCGCAAAGGAATTTGGTTTCTTAGGTTTTAAACATAGTAAATTCTCGCAACAGAATTTGGTTAATTTTATCTTTGTGATTTGAGTTCTAGAACTGATTCGTAATTCGATCCTAACTGGTTAATTGATCTACATTACTTAATTTTCTGAGAAATTCCCTGGACTTGACGTTTTTTCCCACTTGAATACAAACAAATCTCACTTATTGTTTTGTATTGTTTTTATTTTATCTCTTTTCTTGCTTAGCTTAATTCGAAATGAAAATATCTATTGTGAAATTTCAGAGTCTCTGTGGATTCGACCCCTATATACTACAATTGCATTTCTATGCACTTGCGCTGTAACTCTAGGGATTTAAATTTTTGAGCATATCACGTGGTGAAGAGTTGCTTTGGGAGTTGAGTTCCCGGTAGCATCTTTCAAGTGAGGGTCCTTTGATGAAGGCTTGTCAATTAAGAGATGAGCTTTTTCGGTCCTTCTTATGATTCTAGCTCCAAGTAATAGCTCCTTAGTATGATTTACCATCTCATCAGTTTCTTCCTTTGTTGCCTCCTTGAGATTTTGTGGCATCACAATCTTAACTCTACTATAAAGAGGAGGTAAACCCTTGATTCTTGGTTCCTTTAATTTTTCTGGAGGATCCTTTCCTTTATCAATTTCCGGTCTCTTGTGTTCATCTCCTTCCTCCTTATCTTAGTGGTGTAAGATGTTGTTGGATATTGTACTGTTGGAGCAACATTAGAGAACGTCGTTCTCTATTTGGAGTGATCGATGATGGCGCCAACAATAGAAAGAAATGGTCCCAAGTATTCGAGGGTTTTCGGACCTCCCATCCATGTCCAAGATGTAGAAATATGTAGGAACAATGCAGCTCCGTACGACTAGTTGTAGTTCACGGATCAAACCTTTCGGTGTCTTTTGTGAAGACTCTCCAAAGATTAGATCGAGGTTTGGTGGGTCTATGTTTTGTAGCCCAAGCTTCTCTGCAACACTTCTTGGCATAACATTAACATTAGAACCAGAATGGCAAAGAGAGTTAGGAAATTATATGCATGTTGTTGTGCAAGGGAAGAGAAAACGCCCAGGGTCTTCAATTTTTGTGAGTCTCCTTGGTGGGTACTGTTTTGGCTCTTCCTTGACGATGGGATGAGTCTTGTGGATCATATCTTCGTGGGGGTAAAAAATAGACACTATAACTTTCGCCTTTTCGACTTTGGCGGCTTGAGAAGTAGGGATTGGTCACTACAAGAAAACATGTGTTTCATGACCATCTTTTGCGACCACAGTTTCGGTCGCAAATATTAGCGACTGTTTGAAGACTCTTTTGCGACTAATAAACAACTACGCAAAAAAAGCAGAGGTAAAACCATCGCAAATTTACGACTGCAAGAATAGTAGGAAAGTAGTCTCATATTTGCGACTCATTTAATACCAATAGACGACTATATCAACTTGGTCGCAAATTGCGATAACTTAGAGACTCTTTTTTTAGTCGTAATACTTAATGTTGATTATCCCGTTTTGATGTCGCAAATTAAGACGACTTAGAGACTCTCTTTTAATCGCTAGATTTAGTTACAAAATAGTCTCACCTTACCCACATATATGCAACTTATTTGCGACTAATACATGAGATTTTAATTTTGAAATCATCATTGATAGTTTAGTAGATGGAAATCATCCTAGTGAAGAAATTGATTTTTAAAATTGATGACGCTGTATAAAAATGTGTGTCAATAAAAATAGTGCGAGCACGAAAATCCGAGCCAATAACCCTATAGTCATTTAAATATGACTATCATTGTTGGGGTCGGTTTTCACCCGCTCAACATTAACGTCCAAAGACAAGATGATTAAAGAAATGGTCCTCCAGACTCTCGATGAAGAAGGAGCAACAGTACCTGAGTCTTCCCGCGGTGCAGAACATGTGGCAGTTAAGTCTAGACAAAGCAGACAATGGACCGGGAAGGAGCCGACCACGTGCTCGGACCGCGTCGGGCCGATCACGTGCTCGGCGCCGCAATATGCGACCACGTGCTCGCAGACGGCGACCACGGCTTCGCCGAAGCCAGGCGACCACGGGCTCTCCAAGGCTGTTTACCACACCCTCGGTCCAATGCAGTCTTCAGCCCAATGACGAGAAGATAAGCCCGGTCCAGACACGAAGCCCACATTGATGCAACCGACTCAAGCGAAGCAATTCCGCAAAGACTTAGGAATGTTCAGCCGCCTTAGAGAGAGTATATATAGTCGATGTAAAAACCCTTGTAAAGGATCCGCAATCACATACACAATCTTATACTCAAACTTTTACATAGCAATAACAAAAGCTCTTACTCATCTCTTGCGATCTTAGCTAACCCTAGAAATCTCTTCCTCTTCACGAACCCTTACAAATCTAATTGTGATAGTTCCGACTCCCACAATTTGGCGCCGTCTGTGGGGATCTAGAGAATTTCTGACGCAAGAAAGCTAGGTTTCGCAACACCACCAAGATGTCCGGTAACAACAGCACGAGCAACAAAGGATCCTCGTCTCACAGGAGCAGCGAGGAAAAGGAAAACTCTGTGGAAAGTGCCGCGCCTCACGACAACAACCCAGCGGATATCACGGAGATCAAGCAGATACTTGATGTGCTCACGAAGAAAGCGCAGGATCAGGAAAAATACCATGAGGCTATGACGAACGAATTGCAGGCCCTCAGAAGACAGACTCGCAAAAGATCTCGTGTCCGTCCAACGCGCCTCAACTTCACCACGCCCCGAGTCATTCGAAGGATTCGACATGAGAAGCTGCCGCCTCGAACCGACCGTATTGACCCAGAAGATCTGCCTCCACCACCGCCTCATCAGGAATCTGATGAAACTCCCGAGCGAGCAGTGGGAGAATCGGACGAAGATCAACCCCCTCGGAGACGCATCCGAACTAAGGCAGATGTTTACAACACCATCGCTGATGGAGAAGAAGCTCCAACCATGGCAAAGCCTTACAGGAGGGAGCAGAAGCAAAAGGCTCCACAAGGCTCCCAAAGCGAAGAGGTCGCAGCGTTAAAAGCCCAGTTAGACCATGTCGTTTCCGACCTAAGGACTACTAAGCTACAGATGTACCGAAGCACACGGAAGGCTCCCGGGGTCGCCTACGTCCTAGAGAAGGCACGAAACACCCCTTTCGCTGAAAGCATCTTAAGGGCCAAAATCTCTGATCCAGGAAGAATCAGGCTTCCAAGCTACGAAGGAACCTCCGACCCAGCTGATCATCTAATGGAGTTTGAGGTAGCCCTAGGGAGGGCAAATTTCAAAGAAGCCGAGAAAGACGCGGCTATCGCAAACTGTTCGAGAGAAAGCCTCAAGGGCCTGCCCCAAAGTGGTTCTACAAACCGGAGAGGAATTCGATCCACAACTTCCACCAACTTTCCGAGATGTTCAGACAACACTACAACATCTTCGCTGAGCGAAAGATTTACTGACGCAGAGCTATGGACCAACAAGCAAGGAGAGAGCGAAAGCTGAGCTTTTTCCTGACGAAGTTCAAAAATACTCTGTCGAAGGTAGATGGAATAAGCAATACATCTGCACTGGAAGCCTTAAGAGGAGCAGTTAAATGCCCATCTCCGTTTTGGCATGAACTCACCATCAATCCTCCGACAACGATTCAAGACGCTCTTCACCGTGCAGCTGACTTTGCCCGAAGTGAAGAAGAGCTCCGCGCCAAGAGAGGCGGAAGAGCTAAGCATGCGAGCGAACCTTCTCAGATTTCATCCCTTGCTGCACCAAAGAAAGGCAATCCCGCCTTCGTCCAGTTTGAAGGGGGAGCAGGAGGAGCTCACAATTACCAAATCGAAGCACCCGGATATGGTAGAGGCCGAGGCCGCGGTCGTGGTCGCGGCAGTGGAAACTTCACATGGGTTAGAGACCCGAAGGAGTACGACGAAAAACTGTACTGTGAATTCCACAAGACAACAGGGCATTCGACTGCGAGGTGCCGCGAGTTAGGACGACAGCTGGCTGCTAAGCTGGCAGAGGGCACTCTCAAAGGTAACATCAGCCTGGCGGACTTCAAACCAGAGGAAAAGGCTCAAGATGTCACCGAGGTTCAGACCGAAAATCCGCGGCGACAACGTCGTGGAGACAACCCCGTGAGCAGAGACCCGCAAGGCACTATCAACGTGATCATGGGAGGGTCGCAGTACTGTGCTGACAATGTAACTGCGATCGAGGCTTACCAGAGACGCGCCGAGGTCTGTGCTAACATCTCCGCACTTCGAGGGCAAAGCGCACAGCGACCCCGTCATTTTTGGCGAAGAGGATGCCGAAGGCATTGACCATCCGCATAACGATCCTTTGGTAATCAACCTGACTATCTTCGACTTCAACGTTGCTCGAGTCCTCATCGATACTGGAAGCTCAGTGGACGTTATCTTCAAGGATACGCTCGAAAAAATGAAGATCGACCTCTCGCTCGTCAGAGGGCAACCAAAGCCTATAACAGGCTTCTCTGGCGAGACAACTTTGACAATGGGAACTATTCGCCTGCTAGTCCAAGCGGGAGGCGTCAAGAAGATGGTAAACTTTACGGTATCTGATCATCCCGCCATTTACAACGCAATTATGGGAACGCCATGGCTCAATCAAATGCGAGCCGTACCATCAACTTACCACCTGTGCTTAAAATTCCCGGCCGGTGACAGCATACAAACAATCTACGGCAATCAAAGAGATTCTCGCATGTGTTTCTTGGCAGCGCACAAGCTGCGCAATCGCGAGGAAAACGATGACTCAAACCCAATAACTCATGAAGAAAGGGAAGACAGCCCGACTTCACAGGGGCCACGGAAGAAAGCAAAAAACAATCCCAATCCGGTGAAAGACCTTGCTAACCTCTTATAACAATTACAGATCGCAGACGGTCGTGCAGAAGAAGAGCGACCTACCTGCGAACCCGTGATCTCTGTGTGTATCGACGAGCAGCACCCAGAGAGATGTGTTGAAGTCGGAGCTGCCCTTAACGAAATGCTCAAAACAAAGCTAGTGGCTTTCTTTGAGAAGAACGGCACCGCCTTTGCTCGAACGCCAAGATATGCCGGGATAGATATCAACATCACCAGCCACGAACTCAATGTTGATCCGACATTTAAACCCGGCCAAACAGAAAAAAAGGAAGTTGGGTCCTGAACGGGCAAAGGCTGTTAACGACGAAGTCGAGGTTCTCGCGAAGTTGGGCCGATAACCGAGGTCAAGTCTCCCGATTGGCTCGCTAACCCAGTCGTGGTCAAGAAGAAGAATGGGAAGTGGCGTGTCTGCGTCGACTTCACGGATCTTAACACAGCCTGCCCGAAAGACAGTTTCCCCTTACCTCACATTGACCGCCAGGAAGCAAACAGGCAACAAGCTCCTTAGCTTCATGGACGCTTTCTCCGCTACAACCAGATCCTGATGCACCCCAAGATCGTGGAGAAGACAGCTTTCATTACGCATCGGGCATATACTGCTACAAGGTAATGCCCTTTGGCCTGAAAAACGCAGGAGCAACGTATCAAAGGCTAGTGAACAAGATGTTCCAGAACCAATTAGGAAAGACTATGGAGGTTTACATCGATGACATGCTCGTCAAGTCACTCAAAGAAGAAGACCACATCACCCATCTGGAAGAGTTCTTCAACCAGCTAAACCTCCACAACATGAAGCTGAATCCAACAAAGTGTAGATTTGCTGTGACTTCTGGTGAGTTCCTTGGATACCTAGTCACTTGTCGAGGTATCGAAGCCAACCCAAAGCAGATCGATGCACTGATCCAGATGGCCTCTCCAAAAAACAAACGCGAGGTACAGAGGCTAACTGGGAGAGTGGCTGCACTCAATCGGTTTATCTCACGCTCCACTGACAAGTGTCTTCCCTTCTACAACACCCTACGAGGAAACAAACAATTCGACTGGTCAGAAAAATGCGGAGACGCCTTCAAACAGCTCAAGGAATACCTGGCAACGCCACCTATCCTTGCTAAGCCAGTGACTGGAGAACCTCTCTTCCTCTATATTGCTGTTTCAGAGACAGCCGCTGTCTTAAAGGGAGGAAAGAAGCGAGCGAAGTTTATCTTCTATGTGAGTAAAACACTCACGGACGCTGAGACAAGATACCTCAATCGAAAAGCTGGCGCTCCGTCCTCATGGCATCGAGAAAGCTAAGACCTTACTTTCAATCTCATTCAATTATTGTCCTTAGTACTTTCCCGCTACGTTCAGTTTTACATAGCCCAAGTCAATCTGGCAGGTTAGCCAAGTGGGCCGTGGAGCTCAGCGAGTACGACATAGAATACAAGGGGCGAACTTGCAATAAGTCACAAGTGCTAGCAGACTTCCTCATAGAGCTCCCTGAAGACAAAAATCCGGAGGAGGTACAGCCCGGAATCTGGCAGCTATACGTAGACGGCTCGTCTTCAAAGAATGGTTCCGGAATTGGAATACGATTAGTGTCGCCAACCGGAGAGGCCCTTGAGCAATCATTTCGACTTGGATTTAAAGCTTCTAACAACGAAGCAGAATATGAGGCCCTCGTCGCCGGCATGAGGCTCGCCCAAGGACTGCGAATTGAACACATCCACGCGTTCTCTGACTCACAGCTGGTGACCCGGGGTCAGCGGTGAGTACATCGCAAAGGATGATCGCATGGAGGCTTATCTGAAGATAGTAAAAAACCTCGCCTCGTCGTTCCAAGAATTCGCCCTTACAAAGATTCCCAGAGATGAAAACATGGACGCTGACGCATTGGCCAACCTAGCTTCCGCCACTACTACGCCAGAAGACCCGGCCCTGAAACGCATCATTCCAGTCGAGTTCATTGAATTCCCCAGCATTCAACAGGATGTGTCGCTCGCCATCTTAACACGCTCTCAAGCAGCAATGCAAGCTCGGCACCAATTGGGAAGGCCCATACAAAGTCACAACAATCATCCGTCCTGGAGTTTATGAGCTCGCCACCACGACAGGCACTCCCATCCTTAACTCTTGGAACGCCAAGCACTTGAAGAAGTACTATCACTAGTCTTCTCACAAAAGGAAAATGAACTACGAGGCGACTTGATCCCTGCAAAGGGTACGTAGGCAGCTCGTCTTCGGACGGGTTCAGTTGCCCCCCTCCGTCAAAAGGGGGGAGTGAGTGTTTCCATAAGCCTTGTCTTCGAACAAGCTCAATCTCTCTAGACAAAATTCAGTTCCCTCTTTCGTCTAAAAGGAGGGGAGGGGGCACCAGATTTCTACTCTTTGACTACACCATCACCAGAAACTTCAAACACTTGGCACAAACCTCACCACGAGAACAGCTATGTCCATCATGGACCTCTCAAAGCTTTAACCAAGTAGAGTCGTTCCGCATTCATTGTTGCCGGCCACAGCGATGATGCGGGAATACGAACACAATGACATCCAGCATCGGATCCAAAGCGCGCTATATAAGTATCAGTGTTCAAGATCTTAAGCGACGAACCCAAATTGATCACTCGAAACCCAACAAGCATCGTTGGTAAAAAGCAGCTGCCAATGATTTGTTCGGCATGTACCCTGAACAGTCATTCAGAAAACCCAGGTTCCACGCTGGTAAAACTTATGGTGTGTATGTTCTGGGACAGAGGTGTCCAGAGAACAGCACCATTCAGCAAAGCCCAACAGCAACGTTGGCAGATAAAGAGCGTGAGCGCATGTGCATTTTCTCTACTAAACAAAGCCTCATTCATGAGCAAACAAAGCCTCATTCATGAGCAAACAAAGCCTCATTTATGAGCAAAACGAAGCCTCATTCATGAGCAAACAAAGCCCCATTCGTGAGCAAAAAATAAACCAACAACGGTATTGGCAAACGCATGGCAACAACACTGCCTAAAAATATTCCTAAGCGTAGGGAAACATCTGAAGCAAGTACATTGTGCAAAAAACCATCACGGTTTATCATAAGAAACAAAAACTATGATCACAGTCATCCCGCACAACATCCCAAAAAAGCAGCAAGGATACAAACCATCCAATACTGCAACCGAGAATCATCAAATCCGATACGAAAAAAGAAGGACTAAAAATAAACTAAGAAAGGTGGTCACTCAGCAGCCTCCTCATCCTCATCAAACTACCTCATCGTCCTCTGAGATCTCCAAGGCTCGTCTCACACCAGAGACAAGCTCGCTAAACACGTCGCGAGCATCGTAAATCGGAATCTTCCTCTCAACCAAAAGCGCCTCCGCAGCATCCAACGTCGGCCCATCAGACTGGCGAAAACGATCTATGAACTCCAAAGCAGCAAGGTCGAGCATGTTGTCTTTCGCTATCCCTCCAATCCTATCAAGCAGTCCGGCGGCCTGCCTGACTCGGCCAGCAGAGCTGCGAGCCTCCTCGTCTCTCACCTCAGCAACGGCCTCTGCGATCTTGGCATCCTTGCTGACCTCAGCATCCAACAGCTTACCCCTAAGCACAGCAATCTCCTCCTTGTCTTTCGCGCGCCTCAAAGACGCTCTCGACAGCTTGCTACTCAACTCTTCCTCCCTCTTCTTCACAGAAGCAATGTCATCCCCAAGAGCCACCTTCCTCCCAGCAAGCCCGACGTTGGTCTCTTTGACCTCATGAAGCTCGTCACGAGAGCGAGATTCCTCTTCAAAGCAAAAGGCCAGCTGGTCTAGCTGAGCGGAAAGCTGCATACAGAAAAGAGCAAGGAGGATCATATTAAAATTAAGAGAGTTTTAAGTAACAATAACAAGCGCCAAAAAAAAAAAAAAATCGGAACCTCAGAAACATTGGCCTTCGCCAATGAAAGCCCTCCGCTCGGAACCAAGAGCCGGAGGGCGATATCACTGTAAAGCGGAGAAGGACCCGCTTTCCGCCGGAGGTGCTCCATCGGAGTATCGTCTCGCCTTGCCCCTCGACGTTAGGGTTTCTTCCGTGACTCGCTCACGACGCATCACAATCTCGCTGGGGTAAGGTCAAGAGCATGAGAACGACGCATCGAACAGCAGGAGTCTTGGGCGCTCGACGGGCTCTTCTGCGAAGCACGCGTTCTCTCGAAACGCTGCACTTCGACGACGCCGCCGCTTCTCTCTCGCTGATAGGCGGAAACCCTAGGAGCACCCCGTCCAAGAACCTTCCCCGGGAAGATCCTGGTGGAAAGCGCCTTCTGGATCCTCTGACGGGTAAAAGACTTTACCCAGTCGCTGTTCTCAGAAGCAAGAACGCTATGGATGGCCGCTGCGTCGCTCCGGCCAACCGTCTGAAATGCCGGCTTCACTGCAAAAAGAAACAATCTGGGAATTATTACACAAAACATGGACGCGATACAAAAAACATTTCTGAAGATGAAATTACCTCTCTTCTCCCAGCTCGTCCTGACAAGGGAGATATGATCCGCCTCAACGGTCCTCTCTGAAATCTCAACGAAGAAGAATCGATCCTCGAAGTGGTCGTCCTTGCTCGGGAACCCGTCGATAAGCGTGCGGCCCTGAGTCGGAGAAACCAAATACCTAAGCTCCCCCGCACGGCCACGAGGCCTGAAGTCTAAAAGGCAGGAGAGCTGCTCGGTGCTAATCTCTGCGTTGCACTCCCTGCTGAGCACGTAGATACCAATGATAAGCCTTAACCGCCGGGGTTGATCTGGAAGCAAGGGAGATGCCATTCGCCTCTAGGAAACGAAGAAGGAAGCCGGTATCGGAAACCACAGAAGCAGTGCTCAACAAAATTCTCGTACAAAGTAAAGTATCCCGGAGGCGGAGCATCGGCTCGCTGGGTGCAATCGGGAACAACTAGCCTGATCTCGTCCGAAATCTCGCACCTCTCCCGCAAAAGCTGCAGCGACTCCATCGGAACGAGTGGAGCCCGGAGGATCCGGACGCGTCTTCTTCTGCGTGACTACCGCCGGTTGATCAGCCGCTGCAAAGGTTGCATCACCGCCGTCCTCATCATCGGAGGTAGAAGAAAATTTGAATTTTGACGAGGTGGCGCCACTGCACCAGCCTGAGAGCCCCGGGTCCTCGTCATTAAGGGGAAGGAGAGTTCAATTCCTCCGTCTGAACCATCAAGTCTTCGTCCCCACTTTGGCTCGGAGAAGCGACCGCGGGCTCAGCCCCGCCACAAGCAGCGACCACGGGCTCGGTACCGCTCGAACTCTGTGAGCTGCTCGGTCTCGCTTCGAGCCCAGGCTTGCGCCGGTCCCTCTCGAAGCCGTGACCACGAGGTCGGCTCGGCGGAAGAGCGACCGCTGGGTCGGATCGGTCACACGGCGCGACCACGGGTCGGCTCGGCGGAAGGCGCGACCACGGGGTCGGATCGGTCGCACGGCGCGACCACGGGGTCGGCTTGGTCGGGCGGAGCGACGGCGGGGCTGTCCCGAAGCAACGATGCGGTAGCATCCTCGAATGTGGTTTGCTCCATAACAACAAGTCTATCTACACAAAAGTCAACGAGATAGATCTAGGGTCAAGAATTTTCAACAATCAATCAAGAGTTCTATTTCTTCCCCAAAAGCATCCAAAATCAAAATCACAAGGATTGTTCTAAAGCTCAACACAAGGATTGCTCCATCAACCACCAAAGCTTAGAAGTCAACAAGCTACCAAGGATTCAAGGATTCTCCCAAACAATCAACAACACAACATAGTCACATTGATTCTCCATGAAAGAAATTCTAGATCTAAGAAAAGCTATGGAGAATTGGAGAAAAAATTTGTGCAAAAGAAATTCACAAAGGAAACTCACCAAAGAAGAGAGGTGAGAAGAGATGGCGCGAGCTCACGGTCGGCGGCGGCGAGGCTCCGTTCGGCGCAGCGAAGCTCACGGTCGGCGGCGTGAAGGTCCGGCGGCGGTGCTAGGAAATAATGGAGAGAAATGAGCAAAACCCTAGCAAGCAAGTGGAGAAGAAAGGAAGGAAAAGAAAAAAAAAAAAAAAAAAAAAAACCCTCATCTCTTTAGCGGTTCCCGGTTCCAGTCAAAAACGCTCTTGCCTCCAAAAATCGCCCGGCTATCGTCCGGAAACGTCGTTGACACTAGAAATCGCGACGCGGAGTCTTAAAACCTCCATAAGGAATGCGAAGTCTTAAAACCTTCGGGAAATAAAAAATAATAATCAAATTTATCATCTCTGCAGAAAACGCAGCAGCTTCAGCGAATACAGCAAGAAGTCTTAAAATCTTCAAAAATGCTTACGGAGTCTTAAAACCTCCTGCATAAAGTTATTCTCTACCACTGCAAGACGGGATAGGCAAACACCTTGACTTCAAACGGTAACGCTGATATCCAATACATCTTTAACTCGGCACTATTATCTCTAACACTACCGAGCTGGGGGGCTAACTGTTGGGGTCGGTTTTCACCCGCTCAACATTAACGTCCAAAGACAAGATGATTAAAGAAATGGTCCTCCAGACTCTCGATGAAGAAGGAGCAACAGTACCTGAGTCTTCCCGCGGTGCAGAACATGTGGCAGTTAAGTCTAGACAAAGCAGACAATGGACCGGGAAGGAGCCGACCACGTGCTCGGACCGCGTCGGGCCGATCACGTGCTCGGCGCCGCAATATGCGACCACGTGCTCGCAGACGGCGACCACGGCTTCGCCGAAGCCAGGCGACCACGGGCTCTCCAAGGCTGTTTACCACACCCTCGGTCCAATGCAGTCTTCAGCCCAATGACGAGAAGATAAGCCCGGTCCAGACACGAAGCCCACATTGATGCAACCGACTCAAGCGAAGCAATTCCGCAAAGACTTAGGAATGTTCAGCCGCCTTAGAGAAGATATATATAGTCGATGTAAAAACCCTTGTAAAGGATCCGCAATCACATACACAATCTTATACTCAAACTTTTACATAGCAATAACAAAAGCTCTTACTCATCTCTTGCGATCTTAGCTAACCCTAGAAATCTCTTCCTCTTCACGAATCCTTACAAATCTAATTGTGATAGTTCCGACTCCCACAATCATTATATTAGAATTTGGGCATAATGGACTTTTAGTGGCTCGATTCATATGATCCAAAATATCAGAATCGGGGTGTTACAATTATTATGACTGGAATTATAAAGACAAGCACATCTGAATAAGTAACTCATTTCTTTGTAACAACCACAAACACACAAAAAAAAAAAAAAAAAAAAATTATAACTACTTTTTTTGAACCATAAGATGCATAATTTCAACCTAACGTTTCCACTTTACCACATTTTTAGAGGCTTTCGTTCAACCAAAACAAAAGGTTTGCAAGTGCCATGACCAAAACAAAATATAAAGTATAAAAATATGAATCAATGAAATTACCCAAATTCGTACTATTACGCAAGAATCATATTTCATATATAATTTTTGTCGGACATAAATTGTTCTTCTCTAGGTAGGAAGTGTACTTTTGTAGTTCGAAATAATTATCAGAAGTTATTAACCGGAGTTTCCATTAATGTGCGTATTGCTTTCACACGGATTTTAGATCTTTTATGATAACAAATAAGAAAAGTTGATGAGTTTAGTGTAATGTGTGAAAGACATCCTAATGCATATAGATGAAGATATTTAATTTATTCTTTGATATTTGGTCAAAGTGAAATTTAATACTTTAATAGTTAATGCATTAATTACGATGCTTGATGTATGTATAGCCAAAGCCTTAAATTTAATAAATTCTTCTCGATAAAATAAGAAAATTACAACGGTGCCAAAAAAATAAAAAAATTAGGATAATTAAATTGATCATATATGCATAATGCATGATACTCTTAGTTAGCTTGAATCCTGGTGTAATCTTATTTTGATTTCTTGTACTGAAAATCTTAAATCTCACAGCCTTTACAATCCCACCGGCTACGTTTTCCTGCCGGAGGTGAAATGCTGATATGCACCATGATCTTCTTTACCTTCTGAATGTGGATCTTTTCAACTTCTTCATTCACTTGTAAGAATAATTTTTTTAAAAAATACTTGTAAGAATAAACAATTACACCAACCAACACATCAAATATAACACTTTGTCAAACACATCAAATATAACATAATATAAAGTAGTTTTGTATGAGACTGAGACGTACTCATTTTTCGGATTTGGATAGATGGAATGATAGTTGAGTTGGAGGATACGAAGCATACAAGCAGAAGTGAAGCTATTAGAACCAACTTGACATTCATTTTTTTCTTATTAATGTTTGAAAAATTAAAAAGCTTTATATATGGAGGAAGATTGTTTGAAGATTTATAGAAATATATTAACGATTCTGGCCAAGTATAAATAAGAGCTACAATGGGCCAAAGGCCCTAACTAACGATTCAGAAATAGCAAATACTCTAATTCAAGCTTTAATCTTGTTGGGATCTATCTGTTTATTTTTTTTTAATAAAAATGGACTGATGGGATTTTATGATCTTATGAATTGTTCACAGTTTCGTTTAACCATCGCAACAAATCCAGCCTTTTAATTTGCTGGAGGTGAACGACTTGTACATATGAATCTTTCCCGCTTCTTCTTCATTGGCTTGTAAGTAGCAGTAATACATCAAACCTAATTATAAACCTCATCTTAATTACACAAAAAATTTGGTCCTATACATGATTCAAATTATAAAAGACTTGAAAACAAAAAAAAAACAATTATATACTTATTACTAATTTTCCGGTTTTTGAAAAATAGAATGATGGTGGAATTGGTAGATGCGTTGAATAAAAGTAGAAGTGAAACTACTAGAATGAACATTCGTTTTTTCCTTATACAGAAGCTATTATGTCAAAGTTGTTCTTCTCACCAGAGTTGGTGATATGTATTATATAATAAGTCCATGCATGCAAATTTAAGGATGTTAATAGTGGGTGAAAGTCCAATGGGTACCCAAACCCATAACACATGGACCAATTTTTTTTGCCACAGAAAAAAATATGTGGGTTTTAATTAGATGGATTTTATTGCTTGTGGGTATATATATGAGTTTATTTAATGGGTAATGGGTCACTCATTAGATTTTTTTTAAAAAAACTTTTGATAACGATGTAGTTTTCAAAAAAGAGTAAACAACTTCCAGAAACCAAAATCAACGATTGAAAACTTAGAAATCAAAATCGAAGAACCCTAATTTTCTCTAATATCCTTTTTCTCACTCGAATCAGTCACAAATTCCCAATACTTCTAAGGAAAAGGTTGCAATTATGGAGAAGAATTTGAAGTTGCTTTATGCTGAATATAAGACCAACTCTTGGACTTCTTCTTCCAACATTTCTACATCACCAACTCCAGATGATTTCCTTAATGAATTACCACTCCAAGATGATTTGAACTATGTAAGTATTTTTTTCATTCTCGCTAAATAATTAATAATCAATTCTCATTTCTTAGGTAGTTATTGATTTAGTGTTTATATGGATAATACATGATCTCTTTGAGTTGTAGAAGAGCATTCAACCTAACTCAAACAATTCAAAGTCAAACTTGGAGATCTATTCGAAAGAACCTCGACTTGAGATGAAGTCTTTCACAGATATGGAAGTTTTAAGCTATTGGAAAAACAACGGACAGCGCCACGGGGATTTAGCTTCTTTGGCATGTGATTTGCTCAGCATTACAATCACCACAGTGGCATTAAAATCAGCTTTTAGTATTGGAGGTCGGGTATTGAATCCGTACCAAAACCGTCTCTTTCCAAAGAATATTCAAGCATTGCTTTGTACTCGTAATTGGTTGCATGGTTTCGAAGAACTTGAAGGTAAATATCAAAATTATTTCCTGTCATTTATTTGATTTGACTCAATCATATTTTCAAATTTTAGGTGACATCGAAGATAATTTTGATGATAGAGACGATGATGCTACAAAGATTGCAAGTATCTTGCGAGTATGAGATCAAGCATATTATATGATGAGATTGGTGTTGATACATTATTGAATCTTTTGTCACTTATGGTTTAGAAAGTTTTCTAAATTTTAAAATCTGAATATCATTTAATTATGTTCGGATAAAAATATATTTTCTGAATTTTTAAAATTTGAATATCAGTTAATAACATAAATAAAAAATATAATAGGAAAAAATAAGAAAAAAATAAATAAAAAATGAGAAATGCCCAACGACAGTAATATGGAATTATGAAGTATAGCAATATGGGATATTTACTGGACCAAGAAAATTTACCCATTGGATTTAATTACCCATCATAGTAATAACATGTTTTATATGGGATGGGTATTTGGTGGATGTGTTTTATTTGGTAGGGGGTTTGGGATGGATAAAAATATCAATGTTAACATCCCTACATGCAATGCAATGAAAAAAACTGTTGACTTTTTCTAGTACTGTTCTTAGTTTCCTTCTAATTGCATGAGTTGAAAAATCCAATATAAATCAAAAATTTGGTAATACAGTTTTTTTTTTTTTTTTTAAGAGACCTCAATTCCACTCAATACTTAATTTTAATTAATATATAAAGTGAACTTATATAATTGATACATATCAAAGTTCCAATTCATTTATTGGAAGAGTATCACACATAATCAAACAACTTAACAAATAACTAGAAATCACAAGTTAGTAAATATATAGATTATATCGATAAGATCACTACATGTCATAACTTAGAAATTATCTTCGGTGGATTGCTTCCGTGCCGAGCCTGTCTAGAAAAGCTGCCTGTAAAGCCAATCTTCATTCCTTTGCTGATGTGTATATTTCCAATCCCTTTTTAAATAAGCCACGAAACAAAATAATCAAATGATTTTTTTTTTCCAAGAATATATTTATATATCAACAATTGTATACTTTATTGTATACATATGATGATACACACAACAACTAACTATTTAGTTATCATTGATCGAAATCAAATATGAATTCAACAAGATCCAATTTTTTTAGCTATCATATTTCTATATAGTCAAAATACTTTTAAAATAAAAAGAGATGAGTGATGGAAACTTACTTATCTTACGAGATGGATAAGCTACTCTAGCCAAAGTTGGGTTTGAACCAATAGATGAGAGGAGAATCCAACCAATTAGCAGAACCAACTTCCAATTCATATTTTTGTTGATAAGCTTTAGGACATTACAAACACCTAATGATGATCATTTTATAGAGAAAGAAAATTGACACAGTGGAGTTTGTTTATTACAAATTTACAAACAAATGATGCTTCTCAGAAACAACATTGATTATAAAAGAAAATTACTAAGCATTTTCTACTTTGTTTTTATCAATGAAGTTGTTTGAGATTGTTTAATTTAATAAGGTCAAATTAGAGACAGGGTGTCATGTATCTAAAAATCATAATCATTACAAAGAAAATATCAATATTAGCTTATTTCATTTTCGGTGTGCTACATTTCCTCTATATGTTGTTTTGTACGAATTAATTAACTATATGTACATAGGCCTTTTGGCTAATATTGTTTAGATTTTCCCCTGTTCTAAAATTCCCTACATACCTCCGATTACTGTCTAGTCGCTAGGTTTATCTTCGCCATCCGACTAGCGCCTAATCGCTAGGTCTATCTTCGCCGCCAGATAATTTTTTTTTTGTTATTCAGACATTTAGATTGGGAGTTTGTGATATTTTACAATAGCTTATGTTCAAAATTTTAATGAAAATCATAAAATTTTGTCTTAAAAATATGTTTTTATGCGTTTACTACAATTTTAAAAATAATATTATAGAAAATTTTAATTATAATGAATTAATATATTTTAAAAACATTAAAATAGTCTTAAAACCCTGAAACTAATCCCCGATTAATTCTGTTTAATCTTCGATTTATTGGTTAGGCGCTAGTTCACCCTTGCCGCTCAACAAGCGTCTAGCGATTTTTGGAACATGGGTTTTTTTCATTAGTATTAGGATTCATGAATCACAACAACACAAGAAACAAAAACATGTGGTTAAAAAAAATCAGAGAAAATCTACAAAACATCAAACATATGTGAGATTATATGATGTAGCCACAAAATCTTATAGCCATCGCCTTAGACTGCGTTTGGGCCATCGGCTTGTGGTGAATCACTCTCATCCCATTGGCGATCAGGTGGCGACTTACTACGAGGTGCACTGATCTTCATTATCTTTCGAATGTGAAATGTTTCTGCTATTTTTTCTTCTTTTATAAAATTTTCATCTAGTACAAAAAGATGAATTGATAATAAATACACTGATAAACACTTATAACACATCTCATGGTGTTTATACAGAGGAAAGAGAATAATCATATAAACATCAATAATACTTACTGAATTTGTATGATTGAGCTATGACGACCTTTGAAATAGCCAAAGAGAGAATCAAAAGCGAAGCAATCAAACAGAACTTGCCCTTCATATTTCTGGTGATACTTTTATATTTTGTTTGTGGAATTATAGATAGATATCAATCAACTATATGACTTAAAGTTTTATCATAAGCTATTAAGTCAATTGTTTATGTAGCGCGTCAGAAGACTGATTATTATACATATATAATCATATAAGTCAACATCTATCTTTTCGTTCAAACGAAACTTTAACTATTTTTTAATTTCTCTTTCAAACTTCTGTAAGTTTAATAATTAATTAGTTGAGATGTTGGTAAAAGATAGTTCTATTCTTGAAAATTAATTAGTTGAGATGTCGATAAAAGATAGTTTTATTCTAACTAATTTTAAAATAATCTCCTCGAAGCATACTTGATTAACCGGCGTCCGGGGAACCTCTATGGATCATTGGATGGTAAGCCTTGGCCCGCACGCTTCGATACTCTTTGTCTTGTGAATAATATGAATCATTTCTATTTCTTTCGTCTTCTATAAATATTAATGTACAAAAAAAGCATATAGGTTAGTAAATTAAAAGTGGTATATACCTTATCTTAGGTCAATTTCTTTAGTATGCAGTTTAATCGTCAGCCTTAAAACTACAACTTTTAGCGATCATTCTAATAAACTGATAGTAATAATCAGGTCCGGCCCTGACATAAAAACCATGAAGCTAGTGTTTTAGACAGCAAATATATATTATGAATTTATGGGCATCAATTTCTAAAATCCCTTTTGTAGTCTAGTGGTACACATAAAACATAGAGACTTAAATGTGATTGGTTCGAATCCTATCCACGTAATTCTATGTTTTTATTTAAAATTATGGGCCTAATATTTTCTTCTGCTTTAGGCAGCAAAATATAATAGACCGGACCTAATAATAATACTCACTGATTTTGCGAGATTGATATGCTTGAGCTCAGGCAGTCTCAAGTGAAAACAGCAAAGAGAGAACCAAAAGTGAATCAATAAACCAAAAGTGAAAACAGTCATGTACGTTCTTAATAAAAATTTATGACCACTAATTGCGTCGGTAATTTTTTTTTTTTTTTTTTATTATTATTATAAAGGATTTTCTATTGAAATGCTATAAATGTTTTACAAGATGATGATATTACATAAAGAAGGACATAATGACTAACTAGTGTAGAGACTAAGAAAGCTTAAGCAAGCTAGAAGGATACTTAAAGGATATGTGAAGAGGTACTACTTGACCATGAAGACGACCACACTCCAAGTTAAAAGTGAGAGATCACACTTTACCTGAGAGTTCGAGATTGGCGGCTATAAAACCACGAGAGCGAAAGATTACTTTTTCCGATTCACTTGAAAGGCCAGCCGAGCGATGCAAGGAGACCAAAGAGAGATCAAATCCGGGATCCCACACAATTCTTCAACCTCAAGACCGAGTAGTCCCGAGCCCACAACACAAAACCAAAGTTTCGAGATCCCACTTAAGCCGCAACAGACCCAACAAAACCCATATTCTCTTTTTCGAAACTCAGCCCAAACAATCAATAAAACGAGGAATTATATCATTAGAGTGAAGCAATCCAAGAGGAGAGAACCTAGTCCTAAAGTGACAAGGGAGATCAGCTCGGAGAGAAGGGTGGAGACACCACCACTACAAGAAATATACCGCAAAACCGACGGAATTTCCGACGGTATATAATTCCGTCGAAAATGTCCGTTGGCTTACCGACGGATTCTCGAGATTTGAAAATTCTGGGAATTCATCGGAAATCCGTCGGAAATTTTCGAAGGAATTATTTCCGTCGGAAATTTTCGAAGGAATTATTTCCGTCGGAAATTTTCGAAGGAATTATTTCCGTCGGAAAATTTCCGACGGAAATGCGAGCCGTTATATTCCGACAGACTTCCGACGGAATTTCTGACAAAATTTTATATTCCGACGGTTTTCCGACGGATATCCATGCCGTTATATTCCGACGGATTTCCGACGGCTTCTGGAAATAAGTCGGATAATATGAACGTTAATGTATCCGTTGAATTTACCGTTGTAAGCCGACGGATTTCTGACGGAAATCCGACGGAAACAAGTTTATATATATGTTTCTCCCTTCCTCCATTCCATTACACAACAATCTTAATTTCATATCTCTCTCTCATTTCTTGTTTACTTAATACGAATTCTATAAAAAAGTGAAAAATATGTCTAGATATTTTCGATCATGGATGGACGAACCATTAATGGATCCGGAGACGAACAACTTAAACGAGGAGTATGCACGAGGCATATACGAAGTTCATGGAAGTTGCGGAAAGCAACCGTGTTCAAAAATCAGGTAAGTTAAAATGTCCATGTTCAATTTGTAGGAATTCTCGTAATGTTGTGATAGAGATAGTTTGGCATCATTTGTATAGTAATGGGTTTACGCCGGGTTACAAGATATGGTATTTACATGGAGAAACAAATGTTGAGTATGGTAGTACTAGTGAACCAACTGTCTCAGATTGTTTAGGAGGTATACAGTAGATGTAGGTGTAGGGAGCGTGCAGATGGTGAATGATGCGTTTAGAGAGAATGTCGAGTTTAGCGGTTAAGAAAGATATAGGTTCGAAGAACCTAATGTAGAAGCAAGAAGATTTTTTGATATGTTAGATGCTGCAAAGCAGCCACTATATAAAGGGTGTAAAGAAGGTCATTCGCCTTTATCATCTGCAAGTAAATTGATGACGATTAAGACGGATTACAATTTGGCAGAGGAGTGCGTTGATGCGATAACAGATTGGGCGAAAGATTTATTGCCAGAAGATAATCTTTTACCCGGATCATACTATGAGGTACAAAAACTTGTATCTGGTCTTGGGTTACCGTATAAGGTAATAGATGTTTGCATCGACAATTGTATGCTATATTGGAGAGAAGATGAAAACCGCAAAAGATGTAGATTTTGTCATAAACCACGGTATCAGGAACGTAGTGGCAGAATTCAAATTCCATATAAATGTATGTGGTATTTACCAATAATAGAGAGGTTGAAGAGGTTATATACTTCTCAGCGCACAGCAGAGCCAATGAGATGGCATGCAGAACATCGTCAAGATGGAGATATTACACATCCTTCAGACGCAGAAGCTTGGAAACATTTTCAATCATTGTATCCGGAGTTTGCGTATGAGCGAAGGAATGTGTACCTCGGGTTATGTACAGATGGTTTTAACCCATTTGGGAAGCATGGAAGGAAGTATTCGTTATGGCCCGTAATTGTAACCCCTTACAATTTGCCTCCATCTCTGTGCATGCGTAGAGAATTTTTATATCTATCGATTCCTGTTCCCGGCCCAGAGCATCTGAAGAGATCACTTGATATATTCCTCCAGCCATTGATCTATGAGTTACAAATGCTATGGGAGCATGGTGTGGAAGCGTACGATGTTTCAACCCAGCAAAACTTTAAGATGCGTGCGGTGCTTATGTGGACCATAAGCGATTTTCCAGCATATAGTATGTTATCTGGCTGGACAACACATGGGAGATTATCGTGTCCGTATTGCCAAGACAACACAGATGCATTCCAACTAAAGCACGATAGAAAAAGTTTTTGGTTTGATTGTCATAGGAGATTTTTACCTAGTGAACATCCGTATCGTCGTTCGAGAACAATGTTTACGAAGGGTAGGCAAGTTTTTGATGGTCCACCGCCTGAGATAGACGGTGAAACTTTATTGGAGCAGTTGAGAGATTTTGGTGCTGAGACGACTCCTTATTGTGGGGGTAATGGACATGAACCTATTTACGGTGTCGGTGAATTTCATAGCTGGCACAAGAAGAGCATATTTTGGGATTTGCCTTACTGGAAGAACCATTTATTGCGGCATAATCTTGATGTGATGCACGTTGAGAAGAACTTCTTTGAGAACATCATGAACACAGTCTTAAACGTCCAAGGGAAGACGAAAGACAATATGAAATCTAGATTAGACTTGCCAGCATATTGGAGGTTTTCTTGAAGTGCTCCCAAATGGTCAATGTCCATTTCCATTATACCGGTTAGAAGCAGAAAAGAAAACAGAATTTTTTGATTGGATTCACGACGATGTTAAATTCACTGATGGATACGCATCTAATCTGCGAATCGCATCGATTATGGAGAAGGAAAGTTTACTGGAATGAAGAGTCATGATTGTCACGTTGTGATGCAGAGGCTTCTTCCATTCGCTTTTGCTCATCTTCTCCATAAAGACGTCCACCAAGCAATTGCAGGAGTAGGTGCTTTCTTTTGCGATTTATGCACAAGAACACTTACTGTTGAGGGAATCCAAAATTTATAGGCCAATATCCCGGTGATCCTTTGTAATTTGGAAAAGATATTTCCACCAGCTTTCTTTGATGTGATGGAACATCTTTCGATCCACCTCCCACAAGAAGCTGAACTAGGAGGCCCGGTTCAATACCGTTGGATGTATCCATTTGAGCGGTATATGTTTCATCTGAAGAAAAAGGTTAAGAATTTGAGTAGAGTAGAGGGATCTATTATCGCCTAGAGCATCAACGAAGAGGCCTCACAGTTTGCTGAATATTACTTCCCGTCAGAAGTTCGTACGAAGAGTAGACGTCCTAGTCGCCATGATGATCGTGGTGAGAGAGCGATTTACCCCGTCGTTGTTCCAGAGTTATTTTCCCAAGTTGGGCGAGTCAGTGGCAAAGGAAAAATGTGTAAATTATCTCAAGAGGAGTTTAAACACTTGCATACGTATATCCTAACTAATTGTGAAGAAATTACGGAATACGAAAGATAAACAAAAATTCTTTTGTGTCATTTAATGTATAATTGATTATTTTATATGTTATTATTAACTTGTCAACTATTTTGGTTTTCGTACAGGATTTACATGGCATTAATACGCGGGTACTATATGGATAAGACAGAAAACGAGCTTCAAGTCCATAAGGAGGAGGAATTTATGCCTTGGTTGCAATTTTACGTAAGTGTTTAAAAACACTAAATCATTTCATAAATTATTTTTTAAATACTAATTTGTCACTTATTTTTGTAGGTTTCTGAAGGAGTAATAAGCGGACAGACATTTCCCACATGGTTATTGGAATTTGTTAATGGTCCAAACTACATTGCAACTTCTTATCCTAGATACTACAGTCGTGGATATGGGTTTAGGGTTCATGACGAGAGAAGGACAACGCAAACTTCCGATTCTGGTATTTCAGTGAAATCTGGTAATGATGTTTACTACGGCGTTCTTCAGGAAATATTGGAAGTGCGGTACCCAGGAATGTTAGACTTGAGGTGCATTGTTTTCAAGTGTGATTGGTATGATTCAACACTCGGTCGTGGCCTTCATGTAGACCAATTTGGTGTTACGTCGATTAATTCAAGTCGACGACTAGAAACGTATGACCCATTCATTCTAGGATCACAAGCTGAGCAGGTAGGGTACTAATATTAGTGTAATTAATACTCAATTCCTTATTTTGGTATAATACTTACAAAACTAATATGTTTTTTTTAGGTGAGCTATATTCGTTACCCTCGAGTTACACGGCGGACGGATCCTTGGCGCACAGTTACTAAAGTGACCCTGCGAGGAAAAATTTATGGAGTTGCAAAACATGATCCTTTACAGCCAGCAGAAGTTGTTCCAATGGATTCAGTTGAGCCTTCTTGTGCTCTGGATCTTGTTGTTGATTTCACACAATTTGGTTTAGTTTTTTCCGATTCAGAAGAACAACAAGGTAAATTTTATGAGGATTCAGACTCAATTCCATCTGAGGGATCAGCATCATCATCTAATGAAGATTAGTTATGCACGTGGTTTGTATTATTTTTTGGTATTACAGAAAGTTGTAAATTTGTTAATTTGTATTTTATTTAATTTTGACATTACGGTGTAAACCATAGGTCCTCGAAGAATACAGCTGCCGAGCATTTTATAAGCTCAACTTCAGCTTTGTATATTTTTACAAATTTTAATAAAATAAGATTTTGTTAAAATTAAAAATTCCCTAAACAAACACATTAACAAACCCACAAAACTCATTAAACCACTTAAAAATTAAATTAAAAATGACCCGCAAAACCGTCGGATTTCCGACGGTAATATAATTTCAAACCTTAAAAATGGACACATGTTTTCGTAAAAAAAAAATACCCGTCGGAAATCCGTCAGAAAAACCAACGGATTTCCGACGGTTTTCGGAGTTATTTTTAATTTAATTTTTATAGACACGTGTAACCCTAAAACCGTCGGAAATCTGTCGGTTTTTCAGACGGATTTCTGACGGGTTTGGGGTTTACATGGTTAAATTGTAATTTCTTGTACATCAAGACAATGTTAACAACAAACTTTGACAAAATAAACTAAATAATGTGATATATAACATATTTTGAAAAGATTTTGTTTTTAGACATGGTTTGACCGAAAGTGTTTCATAGATAAACGTATAGTTAACGTACAAGTTTACCAAATACGAAATAATCATCTAAACTTTTGAAATTTATCAAATGAAATATTTCTATAAGTTATTTGTGTTTGCAAACATGAATTTATAATACTATAAACATATGTTTACTGAAACGGTGCATAAATAATCACTAAAACACAAACCCGTCAGAAATCCGTCGGAAATTTCCGACAGGTTTGTGGTAACACGTGTCCCTGTTTAAGTATTGACTGGCCAATCAGAAGACATGCATATTTTACTATCCGTCGGACAAAGAAAATGTAACCGCTAAAATCTTTTCGTTTCCCGCGATGCCTAAATTTAGGCGCTAACCTTTCCGAAACCTTATCAACAACATGTGTAATTTAATTTTTTTTAAACTGACGGATTTCCGACGGATATATACCGACTTCGTCTTCTTCCTCCTCACTTTCGCAGACTTAGAAAAAAACTTCCAAAATCGACTCTCTCCCAATCTTCCGGATTTCCGTCGATATATCATCCAAATGTCTAACAATCCCCCAAACTTGTAAGTTTTGAAGTTTATATTATGGATTGTTAAGTTTTTAGTTAGATTGATTGTTTAGAAAATTAGAATTGTTAGATTTAGGTTTGTAATGTTAGATTTAGGTTTGTAATTGTTAGATTTAGGATTGTTATGTTTATTGAAATTATTTGTTTTGTTAATTTATTTATTAATTAAATTATTTATAATTAATTTCATGCATTAATATTTTCTTAATTTTGGTATGAATTATAATTTTTATAAAATTATCATTATTTTTTTGATAATTTTTAATCATGTAAGCAATTTATAATTATTTTCATGAACTATTCATTCTTTTATAAATCATGGATTTACAAATTTTTAATTGTTTTGGAATTAATAGTTATAAATATAAATTAATGATGATTTTCGTAATTTATAAGTACTTCCATCAATTATACATTATTTTATAAATATATAATTTTTTTGGAATAATAATGAATGTAAAATATTTTTTTGAAAATTATTTATTATTTTGATAATGTATAATTATTTCATGTAATAATCATGTATTTACAAATTTATAATAGTATTGGAATTAATACTTATAAATATAAATTTTTGAGGATTTTAGTAATTTATAAGTTTTTCCATAAATTATTCCTTCTTTTATAAAAGTATAATTGTTTTGGACTAATAATGAATTTAAAATATTTTTTTGATACTTTTTGTTGCCTTACATTATTATTAATTTTTTCATATAATGTTTGATATTTTTTTAATTTTTCTAGGGATTACGGTAGGTTTGTCCGTTCAGGCCACGGCGGACGTAGTAGTCGCCGGGGAGGTACTGCCGGTTCGAGAAGTTCTCTTATACCGGAGACACATATCCCGGAGACACATATCCCGGAGACAGCGCCTATGCCGACGCCTTCACCTACTGCACCGTCGCAGATGAGCGTCGAGGACTTTGTCGCTCAACCAGGACGAGATATATTGCCTCGTCTCCATCCGGATTACGTAGACAGAGACACATGGTAAGTTTTTGTTAATTTTAAGATTTTTTAATATTTAGTTACAATTCAAATTATTTGCACTATTTCTTTTGTAGGTTTGGAGATTCCGGAAATGGGATTTCTAAATCCATTAACCGGATGCTCAATGGAATGCTTCGGCATCTGTACCCGACTTACAACCAAATACCGATGGCGGATCAGGAATTGTGGTTTCGCCAATTTGCGGTAAGTACCTCATATTTTAATTTTTTTTACTTTTATTTAATTTAGTTTATTTTATTTTAATTTTTGATTTGCAGCAAAAATTTACTTGGGACAGCCACATGACCGCCTCGGTTAGACGATGCTTCGATAAAAAAGCAGCGAGAATGTATTCGTGGAAGCTGAACGAGTGGAAGGAGAAGTGGCACAAGAATGATGTCCCAAGGGAGTTGCTTTCCAACCCGGGCCTATGGAGCAGGTTATGCACTTATTGGAGTGAAGAACCGACCAAGACAAGCTCTACAACTCATTCTGCGTGCCGAAACAGCGATCGCAAAGGAAAAGGCAAGGCGACGCACAATCTAGGAGCGGTTAGTTTGGTCACATGGGCCAAACAACTGGTAAGTTTTTTATTTGATTAAAATTTTGTTATATAAGTTTTATAATTTTATAGTTTACTAAATTTTCATTTTTGTAGTTTCGGCAAGACGGTGTCCCACCTTCCGCTATCACATTGCTCAGGGATGCGCATACCAGTAGGAAGAACAATGAAATCCAAGATCCGCTGGCTCGGGAGATCATTGACAATTATGAGAAGATGAAGGAAGACTTCCTCCTTTCTCAGCCAATCATCGAAGGAACGCCTCCAATGACCGATCTTCCGATCGAGAAGATTAACGAATTCATCTACGAGGTAAGTAAAATATATATTTATATCGTTTTTTTTGTAATTTCTAATTTTTAACAAAATTTTTGTTTCTTACCGCAGTGTACTCCGAAGACAAAAGGTCGTGTATTTGGTCTTCCGGACGACGACTCTTTTTCTGCAACTTCGCGTTTCTACGGCGATTCTCCAGATATTAGGGCACAGCTCGCACAACGAGACGCTGACAAGGATGCCTTGAAGACGCAGCTGCAACAGCTCACAGAACAACAAGAAGCGGAACACGAGAGAACCCACAAATTGGAGGCGGATAACCTGGTATTACAGCAACGCATGGCGGAATTCTTATCCCGCTTCCCGCCCTCGTAGTTTTAGTTTTTTTTCTTTTTTATTTGAATTATTTTAGAAATATTGAATTTCATTTTGAATTATTGCATTATTATATTATTATTATTTCTTTAATTTTAATTTATATTAGATTTTAATTATTTAATTTATATTAGAAAACAAATTTTAAAAATTAATATATTTATTTTTAAATATTCGATTTTATAATTAAAAAAATTTAAATAATTCCGTCGGTAATTCGTCGGTTTATATCCGTCGGTAATCCGTCGGTTTATATCCGTCGGTAATCCATCGGTTTATATCCATCGGTAATCCGTCGGTAATCCGTCGGTATTTAAATATCAGAAATCCATCGGACATCCGTCGGTTTGCCGTCGGTTATAGATCCGTCGGAAATCCGTCAGTTTATAAGAATCAGAAATCTATCGGTGTTCCATCGGTTAAAAACCGATGGCATACCGACGGCTTTAAAACTGACGGATTATCGACGGATTTCTGATTTCTGTATTCCGTCGGAAATCCGTCGGAAATTCCGACGGATTTCTGACGATATTTTTATTTCTGACGAGATAGAAGCGACGGCAAATACCGACGGATATCCGATGGATTTTGCCGAATCCGACGGATTTCCGACGGAATTTGCCGTCAGTTTCACAGTAGATTTCTTGTAGTGCACACGGGTTGGAGAGCAGAGAAGAGATACGAGGCACTCTCCTAGTGGTAAAACATCAAATACACCATAGCCCAGTGCTACCCAACATAAAGAAGAGGAGGCAGCCTCATTAGATTTTAATACACAGAAGTAGCATTGCCAATACTCCGGGCTGAACTCATATTACACCAGACCCAAAGCGGTGAGGCAGGGGAAAAAAGAGAATGCCCACATCGAGAAGGAGCCAACACCATACCAAGCAGCAGCCGCATCATAGAGTCAACGGAAGCTGCAGAGAGGAAGAGGAAGAAGCACCCAACAGAGACAAGAAGACACAACTCTTAGAGAATCATATTCCATAACTTAAGTCCAGAACCACATTCTATGGAGCCTAATTCCAGAGAACGTAGATAAAGATACAGTATAAACATTTCCGGTAAACAGAGAAGGAGAAACTTACTAGCCGAAACCTGACATATGATAGGCTATGAGTACCCATTGCAATGATGAAGAAGAAGCTAAGATCAAATGATAGAAGAGCTCGGAAGGATTTAGCTAAGAAGGAAGAACAAACTGGCTGAAGTCAAGAAAATGCTATGGGAAAAACTCCTTGTGAGAGAGAGGATTTTATCTTTATTAAGTATTGTCGTTAATACTATGTCATTTAAGTTAAAGATACATTTGGGCATTGTATTTAAGAAGGTTCCCGATTCAGGGTTCCTTATCAATTAATCTAAGAAATAATCAGCAAAGTTGCCTCTCCTATCTTCTTCTTTTTCTTCACCACTGATTGAGGAATTATCAGTGGAGTTACCTCACGTAATAGGAGATGTCTTGGAAGCCTCTTATCTTAAAGGGTTGAAGAAGAAATTGAGGGACCAAGTGGTGAGGTGTATACCAGTTAACAAGACAGATATGATGGAGATAGCCAGACACATTGAGGCGCAAGAAAACAAAAATTTTAGCTATCAAGTGAGGACTTTCCGCGACCATCTATGGATAACACGTCGAATCAGTAGTCAGGAGGATCAAGAGGAACTGAATCCTTCCAGAACAAGAAAACATATAAAGCTAACAAGGAACCGAGGAAATTCAACAGTGGAGGTGAAAATCAAAATTCCAATTCTTGTAGACATTTTGGAGAGAGCTGGATTCCAGGACATAGATGCAAGTCACAACGATTGAAGTGTTTGGAATTGGATGAGGAAGAGGAGCTAGAAGCTCATATTGTCGAAGAGCTGATTGAAAAAGAAAGAGCTGAAGAGAATGGTGAAGTGCAGGAGTAAGTCACACTGACATTAAGCTCTATGGTGGAGATGACAGATGAGAGAGCGATGAAGATGGTGGGAAGGATCGGTGATAAAGATGTGATTGTATTGGTGGATTTAGGGGCTACTTGTAACTTTATTCTGATGAAACTGGTATCAGAAATTGGGTTAGCAGTAACTGATACAAAAGGGTTTGGAGTACGAGTAGAGGGTGATCAGATTTTACAAGGCAGGGGCAAGTGTATTGGAGTTTTGCTGGGAATCCAAAGAGTGGAACTCTTGGAAGAATTCTTGTTATTCGAGTTGGGGTCAACATATGTGATCTTTGGTTACTCTTGATTGGAAACTCTAGGGGACACACACATTAACTGGGAAAAGCATACTTTAAGCTAGAAGATTGGCTGGAAGATTGGAGCATCATAGGTTACCCTTGTTGGAGATAATGTTACCATCATGAGAGGTCTAGTAGTGAGTCAATCACAGATTTTTCTTAACTCTATGGAGAAGTTAATAAAACATAGTGGAGAGGTCTATCTTCTAGAGTTGAAAGCAATGTTCTAAACCAAGAAACAGCCAGAGACCATGGTTTACACTAGAAAAGTATAGAGACTAGTGGACAGGTACAAAGGAGTGTTTGACATGCCTAAAGGGTTGCCTCCGGTGCATAATCGAGAACATGTCATCACCTTACAGCCTGGAACAGCCCCAATCAACATAAGGCCATACATGTACACATTTTTCCAGAAGAATAAAATCGAGAAGCTTGTCCAAGAGATGCTGGAGGCTCAAGTCATACGACCAAGTGTTAGTCCCTACTTCAGCCCTGTTCTATTGGAGAAAAATAAGGATAGGGGATGGCGTTTTTGCGTGGATTATCATGCTTTGAATAAGGTAACAATCACTGGTCGCTATCCTATTCTGGTAATAGAAGAGCTCCTAGACGAATTGAGTAGAGCCACAGTATTTTTCAAGTTGAATTTAAAGTCGGAGTATCATCATATTCGAGTGAAGGACAGTGATATGGAGAAAAAAGCGTTTAGAACACATCAAAGACATTATGAATTCCTTGCCATGCTTTTTGGGCTGACCAACGCTCCCTCCACTTTTAAGAGCATTATGAATGATCTTTTCAGGTCTTACCTCAGGAAGTTTGTGCTGGTTTTTCTTCGACGACATCCTGGTCTACAGCTCTAGCATCGATACTCATTTGAAACATTTGGAGTTGGTACTTGAACTCATGCAACAAAACCAGTTCTATGTAAATACAAGAAATGTGGATTTGGGAACAGTCAGGTAGGATCTCTGGAACACATTCTATCTTCTGAAGGGGTAGCTGCAGATCCAAAAAAAATTGAAGCCATGATAGGATGTCATGTGCCTAAAACAATCACAGAGCTAAGGAGATTCCTAGGCTTGATAGAATTGTGGGCAAATTGCTAGACCTTTCACAGAATTGCTAAAGAATAATGTGTTTTCCTGGAGTGACAAGACAACTATAACATTTAAAGAATTAAAGAAGACTGGGACCAGCCTACTTGTCCTGTTCTTACCTGATTTCAGTCGTGAGTTCACCACAGAGACAGATGCCTCGGGTGCAGGAATAAGCGCATTGTTATCTCAAGGGAGAAGGCCTATAGCTTTTTTTAAGCCAAGCTTTCTCATCCCAAGGCTGAATCAGATCTGTATATGAGAGAGAAATGTTGGCGATTCTGAAAGCTATAGAGCGTTGGAAACATTACTTAACTGGCAAGGAGTTTGTGATAAAAACAGACCAAAGGAGTTTGAGACATTTGCTAGACCAGAAGGTGGTGTTAACTATACAACAAAATTGGGCTGCGAAATTGTTGGGTTTAACTAACCAAATAGAGTATAAGCTAGAAGTAGAAAATCGAGTGGCAGATGCTCTGTCAAGAAGACCAGTGGAAGGAGAATTTATTCAACTCGTATTGATAGCACCACTTACATTGGATAAAAGCAAACTAAAAGAAGAAATTAATTAAGTCTGACAAGAAGTGGGGCTCTATGATATCCAAGCTGGAAAAAGGGACAAAGCAAAATAGGTTTCTACTGATTAAAGGATTGTTGTACAAGGAAGGCTGGTTAGTGATTCCATCTAGATCCTTTTTCATTCAAAAATTACTAGAGCAGTTATACTCTAGCATAATAGGAGGGCATGAGGGAGCTCTAAAGATGTTTAAAAGGCTGACAGCTGAAGTATATTGGAAGGAAATTAGAAAAGATGTGGTGAAGTATATCACCAAGTGTCAGATCTGCCAAGAGAACAAGTATTCCACATTGTTATTTTAAGGGAGAAGGCCTATAGCTTTTTAAAGCCAAGCTTTCTCATACCAAGGCTGAATCAGATATGTATATGAGAGAAAATTGTTGGCTATTATGAATGTTATAGAGCGTTGGAAACATTACTTAACTGGCAAGAAGTTTGTGATAAAAACTGACCAAAGGAGTTTGAGACATTTGCTAGACTAGAAGGTGGTGTCAACAATACAACAAAGTTGGACTGCAAAATTGTTGGGTTTAACCAACAAAATAGAGTATAAACCAGAAGTAGAAAATGGAGTGGCAGATGCTCTGTCAAGAAGACCAGTGGAAGGAGAATTTATTCAACTAGTATTGATAGCACCACTTACATTGGATACAAGCAAGCTAAAAGAAGAAGTTAATTAAGTCTGACAAGAAGCGGGGCCCTATGATATCCAAGCAGGAAAAAGGGACAAAGCAAAATGGGTTTCTACTGATTAAAGGGTTGTTGTACAAGGAAGGCAAGTTAGTGATTCCATCTAGATCTCTTTTCATTCCAGAATTACTAGAGCAGTTATACTCTAGCACAACAGGAGGGCATGAAGGAGCTCTAAAGACGTTTAAAAGGCTGACAGCTGAAGTATATTGGAAGGAAATGAGAAAAGATATGGTGAAGTATATCACCAAGTGTCAGACCTGCCAAGAGAACAAGTATTCCACATTGTCTCTAGGGGGCTTATTAACTCTTTTCCCCATTCCAGAACAGGTCCGGACTAATGTGAATCTTGATTTTATAGAGGGGCTGCCAGTTTCAAGAGGGTTTAATTTAATATTGGTGGTAGAAGATCGGTTGAGCAAGTATAGTCACTTCAATGCTTTGAAGCATTATTTTCCAACGAAATAGTTGCGGAAGCTTTTATAAAGGAGGTAGTAAAACTTCACGGGTTTCTGGAAACGCTTGTGTCTGAAATAGATCGTATATTCTTGAGTAGTTTCTGGTTTGAGTTGTTCAAGTTATAGGGAGCATCATTACACAAAAGCTTAGCATATCACCTGCAAACAGACGGGCAAATAGAAGTAGTGAAATGATGCCTCGAGACTTATCTGTGCTGCATTGCAAGTCGGAAACCATCATTATGCGCACAATGGTTACCGTGGGCAGACTACTGGTACAACTCTTCCTATCACTCCTCGATTCAGAATACCCATTTTTTTGTGGTATATGGGAGGAACCTTCCAAGACTACTAAGATATAAAGACATTCCAACAGCAAATGCAAATATTGAGGAATTGTTGTTGGACAGAGACAGTGTACTAGTGGAATTAAGGGAAAATTTAGAACTAGCTCACAAAAGGATGGAAGGAACAGGAAATAAGCATCGCCGAGATGTGGAATTTTCATTTGGAGACTAGGTCTACTTGAAGTTAAGGCCATATAGATAGCAATCAGTGGCTAGAAGAAGAAATGAAAAGCACAGAGATACTTTTGACCCTATAAGGTATCAACAAGAATTGGCAGAGTGGCCTACAAGCTGGACCTGCCTCATCATAGCAACATCCACCCAGTTTTTCATGTCTCTCAGCTTAAGGATGCAGTTCCATCCGAGTATACAGCACAAGAGTTACCAGCAGTACTCACACCAACATTGGAGTGGGCCACCGAGCCAGAGAAGTTCTTAGATATACGCAGAAGAGGTCCAGAGTGTGGAACAGAAATTCTGGTACAATAGAAAGAATTACCAGCATTGGAGTCAACTTGGGAATCCTTGTCTGATCTAATGGAGCAGTTTCCAAATGTTAACCTTGAGGACAAGATTAGTTTATTATGGGCGAGTATTGATAGGCTACGAGTACCCATTGCAATGATGAAGAGGAAGCTAAGATCAAATGATAAGAAGGAGAAACAAAGTGGCTGAAGTTAAAAAAGTGCTAAGTATGGGAGAGACTCTTTTTGAGAGAGAGGGTCTTATCTTTATTAAGTATTATCGTTAATACTCAGTCGTTTAAGTTAAAGATACATTTGGGCATTGTATTTAAGAAGGTTCCCGATTTAGGGTTTCCTTATCAATCATATCTAAGAAATAATCAGCAAAGTTGCCTCTCTTATCCTCTCTAATCTTCTTCTTCTTCTTCTTCTTGTTAGTCACGTAGCTAACAACAAGGCGCTCTACTTTTGAGATCTGAAGATGAAGAAGATGGAGATGGAGGAGCTCACTACGAAATCGAAGCTGTCCTCGAGCTACATAGATGAAGAGAGAACTAGAAACCAACAGTCTTCCTTGAGAACTAGATGTCAGAGCAGGTACGCACCAAACAAAACGATGAGGAGAGGGGAAGCCGAGAGCATAGGGTTAGTCCCGAACCAAAGCTCCAGAGATGGATCAATTCCTAGAAAATCTAATACCCAATCCCTCTAATCCCCTACCTAGCAAAAAAGAAAAATCGTCAGTTCTAACACTCTACCTTTGACTCTGTCAACCATCATTTCTTCTTCCGAGATCAAGACATCTTCAGATCTGGTCAGGCAAAAATAACAACACAGAAGCTGAGAGGACAACGGTTCAAACCAAATCCTCAGCAGCCCAAATCCGAAGCTTCTTCAGACCACCGTGATTTCACCACAGCAGCAATACAAATGAAAACTCCACGCCTATTGCTCCCAGAGAAGAAGGTCGACTCACTCCTGATTCACCAAGCAAACTCGACACTACTTTTGATGAGAGAGGAGAAAAAAAGTTGGGAATGATTTTCCCTCTCTTTTTAAAATAATTAATTAGCAATGTTAAATAGACTAAAATTTACAATTCAAAATTTACAGTAGTCCAAAAAATAAGTTTATGGTCAAAAATTAAGCAGTAGAGTAAATAAATGTTCAAAGGTGGAATTTGGAAACATGTGGTTGAATGAAATTTCAAAACATTCGTAAATCTTTTCTGTTTGGTAAAAAAAATTGTATCTAGCAATATAATCAACTTAAATGAAGGAATAACATATAATCTAGTCCTAAGCATCACCATCAATCCACATAATCATCTCAATTACCAAACCCTAAACTCATCTAAAAGACTACTCACTCATAGTCATGAAAACATAAATCAATTGGTTTGAATGATACATAATCATGATTATAAGAAGAATAGTTTAAAGATTTAAGAAGATAAGAAGATTTGATACATTGAATCAAAAAAAATCATACAAAATCTAAAAGAGGCTTAAGCCAAATCTCTCTAAAAAAAAGCATAACCTTTAACAATTAGGGCAAATTGTATTTATAGGGGAAGATAACATTTGGTTTAACACTTAACCAAATGGGTAAAAACAAATTGAAACTTGGTCAGGCTTGATTTAGAAGAAAGGAAGAGCATCAGACACGTCTGTAGCAGTGTACATTATCTCGGTACAAGTCCCCTCTGTGCTCCATCGGTGTACATCATCCTAGTATAAGTCCCCTTTGTGCTCCATGTGTAACATCCGCAAACCAATAATGGGAGTGTATTTGTGAATTCAAAAGTTAGGGGTTGATTTGATTAAATCCAGGAGTTACAGACGGGTTTGATTGATAATTTTGGAAGTTTAGGGCCAATTGGTGATTTCGGAAAGTTAGCGGTTTAACTGATCGAATTGGAAGTTTCGGATGGGTTAAATTGATTTTTTTAAAAGCATCGGGGTCAATTGGGAAATTTGGAGAAATATGAGGACCATTCGGTGTAATACGGAAACTTCGATACATATATGTGTATGTGCGTATACATCTCCCTCTTCGTAAACCTAGCCGCCTCCATCAAGTGCAAAGGGAAGAGAATTAAATTGCTTTGGTGTTGGTGTCGTAGTGAGAAGGGGAGCGGAGTTGTGGAGTTGATGTGAAGAGAAGGCACAGTCGTGGTTGCGGAGCCTTTCGTCGGTTGTGGAGGTAAAGATTTCTCTCCATCTCTCTAATTGTTTTCACTGTTGTTGTGGTTCGGTGGTGTCGTCGAGTTCGACGGAGGTTTCGGTGATGTGCCGTGATGGTTGGTTTGTGGTCCGATGGTGTGGCATCGCGAAATCGTCGAGCGTGACGTTGGCGCTGCATGTCGCCAATGGTGACGTCGTCGGCTCGGTCGGTGGAGATCGTCACGTCGTGGTGTTGGTCCCAGCTGGAGGTACAGAGTCGCAGCGTGAGGGAGATGATCCTTCTTCCGTGGTTTGGTTGTATTAGATGTCGGTTTTTGGAGTGGCGAATGTCACGGGTTAGAGGGCGGTGGTGAACTCGGGTGGTGGTGGTGTTTGGACGTGATGAGATGTTGGTTGCGGTGAGAACAAGTTCGGGTTGTCGTCGGAGGCGTGTGAAGAGTTTTGGGTGACCGGTTTGGGTGATCTCGTTGTGTGATGAAGGTAAGGATTGATTCTTACTGGAGCTTGTGGGACCAAGGCTGTGGGGATGGATGACATGACCAGAGTCGGGATTAACTTTATGTTGCTTGTTTTATTTATTTATTGTTGAGATGGTATCGTTAGTAGTTTGCTTCCGCTAAGTTGGTAGACTTCATTTATTTATTTAATTGGTGAATTTAATAAATAAATTGTCTAGGTTGTTTGAAAAGTTTTTTTAAAATTTGTTGTTTCCGTGCGTTTTCTGTATTAGTAAACCGGTCCCGGTTTAGTGGTTTTCGGGACGCGTCGTTTCACCATCTGTGTACATCATTCCTGTACAAGTCCCCTTTGTGCTCCAGCGGTGTAAAATATCCTGGTACAAGTCCCCTCTGTGCTCTAGCAAACTTCTGGAAATTACGTCGCGGGTGACATCATACCGTTGTGCCTTCTCGCTTCTCACTAATTGGGTCATATCTCCTTAACCACTAATCCAAATTGCTCGAGACCACTTCCATTGGAAAGCTAACTCAATTTTCTATAACTTTCATCGGAGTCCTGGAGCTGAAATGCAAAAGAAGACCTTCATTTGAGTCGATCTTGGAGACAATTTGGACAAGTTTTGGGATCATCTTCTCTTATTTGCTCCACTTCTTATATGTTCCAACTCCAAAACCTGGAGAAACAAGGAAAGATATGCAAATATGCAACTAATCTCCTATTATGCAATGTAAACACATTAAATGTAATGATAAATGCAGTCTAAAATAAGCTAAAATGGCAACATGTCACCCTTATTCCATCTTTATTAGATTTATCTTAGCTTAGTTGTCAGTTCTCGACAGTGTTTATAGCTTATTTGAAGATGATTAGATTTATTATCTTATCTATGCTTATTGATTATAACTGGTCAACTGTAAAAAATTGATGTGCTTAGCATTCCAATAACTACAGTGGCATCAGAGTCGGTGTTTAGTATTGGAGGCTGTGTGTTGACTCCACAAGGAAATCTCCTTCTTCCTATAAATGTTTTAAGCCTTCCTTTGCACTCGTAATTGGTTGCGTGGTTTTGGAGAAAATGAAGGTATAAAATAGTTTGAATGTCTTGTATTCAAGTTATTTTGCTTGACCACTTCATCTGAATTACTGTAGGGTATATTGAAGATAACTTTGATGATGGAAGTGAGGAATCTACAATGATAGGAAGTATTAGTGATATGATGAGGTAAGAAAATTAAGTATTTTGTTAACTTTTGCGAAAAAAGTTTGTTAACAATATGTGAAAATTTGTTTTACAGGTTTGATGGTTTCTTGAAGATTTATATTTGGAAAGTTATGGAGATACAAGAACTGTTTTGAGTTTTTAGTTTTCAGCCAATTTATTGACTTGTTTCGAACTTTAAAGTTGAATCAACCAGTTCTATTTTGTTAAAGACACAAGTTATGGTTCGCTTATGATATTCTCTAATCTACTTGCGTACTTAAAGTGGTAATGAGTTTGAACCTTAGAATTTATGGTCATGAGTTCATGTCTTCATTTTGCATAAGTTTTGTTATTGTTAGTATCCAAAACGACATAATTTTGATAACTTAAACAGACTATATACGTGTTTCAAAATCTATAAACGTTCGAGGTTTTAAAACCCATGATTTCAGATTTTTAATGGGCTAGGATTTTGGTGGGCTATTCATGATATGGAATTGGGTTGAGTAAAAATACCCAGATTAACATCCCTATCTAGCATCTCCAATCTACTTAACATTCTTTAAATAGATTTTCACATGCAATTAATGTATTCAATTGACGAAAACATAACTCTGCAATCACTAGTGCATCTGTTGATCTTCAACTTTAAAAGATAGTTCCGCAAGAACAGTATCATATGGTGGCATTGATAGCCAACAAGTAGGGGAATAACATATCTAAATTCCACACAAAAAAAAAGACTCGTAAACGAAACAAAGTCATAAGATACTTGTCAATAAGGATTGGTTTCTAATAAATGGTAACCATTTCAGATATGGTTACTAAGACTCATGAATAAAGCATATACCATTTCGGTCCCGCGTTGAAAATTATGTAAGAAGACTTCTTGCAAGGTGCTCCCGAGCTGTTGCCAATGCTTGAGTTAATGTCTACAATTCAAAATGCACAAATTGGTCAAATGCATATTCGCTATGAATTTGCTCAAAGGTAGATATTAGTAGTCCTATTGCAACAAACCTGTTCAGAGAGTGAACCACTTGCTTCTGCACTCTGCATTGCTACTTTTCCCGCAATAACATTGGCGTCTGTTTCAAGTACCATCCTGAACATGTTTTGTATGACAACACAAACATGAATATCACCGTGATAGGGAATCATTTATTCAGTTCACCAAAGAATTACACGTCACTAACGAGAGAAGACTCTAAACTCTCAACCAAAACCCTCAGCAAAGCTAGTAACCCCCAACGAATTCTCTTAGGTGTCTTTTAAACCATCAGCTCTCAAAATCGACATAAAGTCAGTTGCTAAGCTGGAAAAAGTACATTTCCCTGCACCCCCTAGGCTAGTTACAATACTCCTGCCCTAGACTCAACAAGAACACCGTACCACACGGCCTGAAGTTGTTGACTCATAATTAAACAATAAGTTCTCATAGTCTCTAAATACCAGATGCCACTATGTCAGTATGTAACTAAACTCTACCAGCATATTAGGGAAATGCTAAGATATCTCTAAGGCAAGCTGAAATCAGTAATCTTTTATCTGTACCCACTAATGTTTAAGATTTGCATGTAACTATTGCGCAAGGGTAAGATGTTAGATTTCCAAAATAAACATAGTAAGAAAATTGTCAAATAAAATCTGAAAGCATATGATGCGTACCCCTGATCAACCATCTCATCAAGGCACAAAAAGATGAGATCCAAGTTTTCAAGGGCTTCCATCTTTTCAACATTGTTCCTGTAAGGAGAAGGATGCTCATCGTTAATTTTGTATATCGGTGATCAAGAAAAGGCATATAGTCATTTGTTACGACAAGCTAAATACCTCAGGAGTAATGCAACAGCATCAAAAAAGCCTTGGAGAACAGATGATAAGATGAGCTCGTTTTCATTTTCACCTCCCGTAACAAAGAAATGCAGGTCCTGGGCAAACTTGTAGACAACAATATTATTCTCCAACAGTGTGATCTCCGCTGAAAAAAGGAAAATTTATTAAAAAAATTATACACACCTTCAAGTGATTTGAAACAGACAATATGCACACATAAGTTTCAATTTGGTCTTACCTTCTGTGCGAGCATTGGTCTTGGAGGTCTTTGAGAAGACATATTTTTCAAAAGCTAACTTGGCAGCATTAGTGGTCCAATCATCTGAGTAATACTTGACAGCCACACGCTTTCCTTCAGAGTCTAGAAGAAGAATGTTCTTTACCAAAGGACAAGAGTCCTGTTCATTGTAAATTGGACAATAAGCATGTAACTATTACGAGAGAAGCAAAAAATACATGCAAGTTAATTTCACAACAGCAAGGCAGAAAAAGATCTCCAATCTATGGTAAAATTACATGGCTCAAAGCCTAAGTTCCTTGAGAGGCCAATCAAATAAATAAGCTATATCAGCTACTCATCATCTATGGCTTTACCAAATAGGCCATTCAAACTTTTCATGCTAATAGATATAAATTTGATAAGAACACTTAGGAGAAAAAATGATATAAGCTTTAATTAAATTCAACCTGACCACAAGAAGATCATACAATAACATGACACACCAGACATATGGCAACTCCAGCAGATAGAGCAACAAACAAATGATAAAAAGATTAATTTCACAAAAGCAGATCCATAAGCAATTGAAACTTTCTCAATCTACCAGAAGTTAATTTTCTAAGAACAGAATTCAATAAGCTAAGAGATAAACTTACATTAGTCCCTGACATCGTCGTTGAACAAAGATTTACCTGAAATATTCATAAGTTAAATGTTATAACCACTAATATCTTGGAAACAAAATAACTAATCCCTTTAATCTCAAAAACAAGATCTACATTACTGTAACCAAATCGACTCCATAACTAGGTTATATTTCCTTAACACTAGTCTCTAAGACACTAAATTTCAATTCCGAATCCAAAACATTACGATCAGATCGCTACTAAGCTATGTAACGAGTATCATCGTTACAGCAAGATCTACGAAGAAAATGATAGATCGTAATCGCAAAATCGCAACCAATCTATCTGTTATAAACAAAATTTACCAAATCTTATTCATCAAAGCTGTGAACGGATACAAATTTTGATCCAGATCTCTAGAAATTTTCAATGGATACTTCATTGATCCGGTGAAATCAGAACATAGAGCGTAAGATTCTAGCCTGGAATGAAAAAGTAGTAGTCAAAAGGAAAAGAGGATTTGAAGAAAACTTACCTTTGAGATGGCTTCAGAGCTGAAGATGAGTGCTTGCGCCGATGGGAACTGTTGAAGAAAACGCGAAGATCTGATTTATTATTTCGAAATTTCCACAACGAGTAGTTGTGAATATCCTCTATATAACGGGGTACATTTTAGAAAATGATAAAAAAAAATATATCATCTATTTACATCCACTGTCCTCTAAATTCTTCATTTTTATAATAAAATTTGAAATTATTATAGATAAATTATTTTGAAATTATTAAAGATAAATTTTGTAATTACCAAGTTAATGTTCAAGAGATATCCAGTTGACTTGACTAAAATTTTTTCAAAGGTGTAAAAGTATTTGAGAAGACCATTAGCTTGACGTCTTTTGGTACTATCAGTCCCTTCATTTTCAACATACTCAAACACTTTGATTATCGAAGCAAATAAATCGATAAACCGTAATAATGTTGTGTAATGAGAATCCCAACGAGTATTACTAGGTCTTTGAAGTACAAGCTCCTGATTCAATAATTTTTCTATTTTGATTTCATCTTGATTGATCCCTTCCTCGATTCTCTTCTAATGGTCTTTTTGAATAATATCCTTTCTCTTACAATAAGTTCCAACCACATTTAGTAAGACATAAATCATATCAAAGAAATCCCCCACTTCAAAGTGCCTTTAGCAACTGGCACAACAACTAATTGAAGCTGATGAGCGAAACAGTGGATATAATATGCAAAACTATTTTCTCTCAAAATCAGAGATTTCAACCCATTGAATTCACCTTTCATATTACTTGCTTCATCGTAACAATGTCTTCTTAATTTTTTCATACTCAATCCACGTTTAGCAAACAGTAAATCAAGAGTACATTTTAAAGAGAAAGAAGATGTTTCTTGAACATGAATAAGACAATGAATATTTCTTTGACTATCACATCTTTGTGAACAAAAGCGAAAAACCACTGCCATTTGCTCTTTGTCAGGCACATGTGCAGATTCATCTACCAATAAGCCAAACACACCACGATCAACTTGTTGAATAATAGATTCAATAACTTTCTCTGCAAAAGCAATGCACTAAATCTTTCTGAATTTTAGGAGACACCATTTGATTATTTTTTGGAGCATTCTCCAACACAACCTTACTTACAAGCTCATTTTGCTCTGCAGTATATTTCAAAAGCTCCAAAAAAATTCTTCTATTAGTTGATCCCACTGATTCATCATGACCTCGAAAAGGCAATTAGTAAATATCTATACAAGAATCTATTGAAGCATTCAATTTGATCTTCTATTCATTTTTGGCCGCATCACCTTGCTTATTAAAATCATGAACGATTGATTGACCTTGTGATGGTACCGGATCCCGCACCGAGGATCCATTACTTGAAGAATACGGAAACGTGTCCACCACGTCACCATGATGAAGAATAAATGGTTCGGACCAAAGAGATCAAATCTGGCGAACCGCCAAGGAACGAGGTAGGGGTTTGCGGAGCAACGAACATCTGACAAATTAAAGTAATGAAGGCCCAAAGAAAGCCCAGTCAAGTTCAAAAGTTAAGACAATATAAAAATTTAAAAAGAATCAAAACTGACACATTTAAGGAGAATCATAGAATTAATTAGCAACACTTAAGTCTCTATTATGTATAAATATAAGGGAGGATGTTTTTTCGATCATTCGAAGTGATAATATACATTTTTTTATCTATTTAACTTAAGCAATACATTTTTTTTTACAAGTTTTATTCTATATTTCGAATGTTGGATCAATTATCCATATCTTATCTCATCAGGCAATCAACTCTCTTCAATGCATTATTGTGAAAACTATTCACTTCTCCCACATGTGCACCGATTCTCTTAGGATTTTTCCAAGTATCAAAGCCTATTGTCACAAATGCATTACTTCTGCATTTATTTTCAGTGTAATCTCTAAACAAGTAGCAAAACAAACAAAAAGCCTTGTTTTTATACTATATTCCAACCAATTGCTATAGAGATCAAATCAAACTCGATTAAATCGCCTATTTCTATTTTCTAACGGTGTTTTAGGAAAATCATGACCACGAGTTTGATAAGGACCTCTAATCAGATACTTGTGTCTTACCTCATATCTTTCGTTAGGATGATATTCCAATATATTTTTTCTATCCGCAGGATCATAAGGCAAATCCTCTAAATCAGTTTCAGACGTCAATACAAATTTATTTAAAAAAATTCTGTCTATTGGTACCTAGTAAAAATAAAAATTATATTAACCTATTAAAAATCAGTTTTAGATTAATACATAAGCAAAATTTCAAACCATAACTCTTAAGCTTAATGAGTAATTCCAACAAAAAACTTATTTAGCAATAATTAAATTTGACAATAATATAAATTAGTTTTAAATAGTTAACTTTCGGTGGTCATATCTGCAACTTTGGAATGATTGAATGAGAGAAAATTAGAGAAGACAAATTTTTCATTTTAGGTTAAAGATGGTTCGATTGAGTCTCGCTAAGCAATGAGGAACTGAGAAGGTATAGAAGGAAGTGGAATTAAGGGATCTTTTCTTTTCAATTTTATTAATTACATCTAACATCTTATTGGGTATGGATTTTTTATTTATTTTTCGAACAGACTATGAAAACAAATATAATTTTATATGGATCATGAGATTAAAAGTTAATTTGGGCTGAAGGCTTGATAGATGACTTTAAAGAAAAAGTTAGAGTGAGACACTTTTGATTTTTTTTTTAATTGAACTAAAAGAAAAAAAAAATACTTAAGAAAAAAAAAAACTACTATGAGGGACGTAACTTCCCTACTCTAGGAGTGGATCCGCCCTTGGGTAAATGTGTCTTAAAATGTTAAAATCCAATCTCAATTTAATAATTCACTAATCTTTTATAAATAAAAAATTAAAATTTATTTGACTTAACATTTTAGTGGTTTGAATACGAAAATATTAAAAAATTATAACAAAAACAGAAAAATGGTTCACCCTATTTTCTCTCTTTCTCTCTCAAACCTGCCACAACACCCCTTCAGCTAGGTCCCAGCCTCCAACAGCACCAATGCTGTCCAGACCCATCTTTATCCTCCGCACTTCTATATGGTCTGGATCTAAGATCTTTGGTTTATGTTATGTTGTTTCTAAATCTAGCTAAGTAACTTTCATTTTCACTATTCTTCTTTTTGTTTCCTCTTCGATTGGTCCAGTAGTGCATGTTGTCGCTTCCCTGTCCATCAAATTCCAAGCCCAGGCTCGGGTTTTTCATTCATTAGTCATAGCAGTTTGCCTATTACTGGTCCCGGTTCTTTTTTCTCTTTGACCAGATTCGATTCTGCTTCTTGTTCTCTGCCTACTCTTCTTTGGTAAGTCGCAAAATGCTCAAAGTTTTTTTTTAGTCTCTGGTTATGTGGGCTCCAATTTTGTTAAGTGTTACTTGCTATCAAATTCATCATTTATAAAGAGATCTTTAACTTCTCCTTACTATTTGGTTTTGGCTAATGTTGATGCATGTAGTGAGCAGGAAGTCATTAAAAGAGTTGAGGGATTTGATTGATTCTACAACAACTAATCGATGACAATCCTCAATTAGGGAGAAATCACATCAAACAATGTCAGAACATCTGAAGGTAGAAGTCATAACAGTCTTTCCAACGAACCTAAGCTAGAGACTCGGGTTTAATATAAAAAAAATATCGCTTCATATTCACATCTATAAATGTAAAGAAAGCTTGGGAGACTCAATCGATGAGTCTCATTTAGATGAAATTACTTTTTGTTTTGTACCTATAGAGGCCAATTATACACATGTTTTCACTTGCAAAGATGACCCAAAACTTGTTTGTATTGAACCTTAATATAATGAAAATAAACATTTGCACAAAAGAAAACATAGAAGATGTAAACATATGTTAAATTGCCTATTTCTTACAATTAACCACCATAATTCAGTATAATCAGATATTATGACATTTTTTCTCCTACCATTTTCTTTATCGCATATTTCCATTTTCTATGAGATTATTAGCATACCAACTTCTAACAACATGACGAGCTAAGATATATGCTCCCAATGAAATTGATATTACATAACATTGATTCATAATAGCTACATATTGTGATTTCTTTTGGAAAAATATGGTTTTAAACTCAAAATTATGCCACAACACTGTATAAAATATCGGAAAAAATGATTATACAAAAATTTATTTTATTTGAGCAAAGAAAAAAATAATATCTTAGAATATAATATTAACTTAAAATATAAACATTACAAAAAGATTAGATAAATCGATTTAAAGATAAGATCTGTAACAAATCCTCATCTTTTTTTTTATCAACTAACAAATCTTCATCTTGAAACCCTATTTTATTCTAAATGTTTTTTCTTATTTATTATAATAGTAAAGAGAGATTAATATCAAAGTTTTCAAAGCTTTAACTCAAAATCCATGAAATCCTCCTCGTCTTCATCCAAGAAAATAGTTTGTGGCCACTCTCACTCCAACTGTTCAATAAGCAAAAAAATGTAAACTTCATCCGTCTAAGACATCTTGTCATCCACCATATGCGGTTGAGACTGCTGTTGTGGATGTGGTTGCGGTTGAAGTGGTTGTGACGTTAAATCCTTTAGAAAATGTTAAAAAGGTTACAAAATAAATTTAATGAAAGATAAATTTCAGATACAACTGATTTTAGATGTTTAAACGTTAAAAAAGTTTCATTTTTTGTGTGTAATTAAGAAATAGTTGGGCTAGTAGTCCTAAAGAGGAGAACAACCCACTATTTTTTTTAGGAGGAGAACAACCCCAGTTTGGAGGATTATGAGTTTTGGTTCAGAACCTCTGATTTATAAAAAAGAGAGAAAAAGTTTTGGGTTGCAAAATTAATATATATATATATATATATATATATATATAGTGTTTAAAATAGAATATAAAAATCAAATATTAGATCTTTACAATTATATATTATCAACCCATCTCAACAGCATTTTAAACATTATTTTTATTTAATTTATTTTTATTATTTCAAACACATTACCATAAATCATATATAAAAGCATAAAGAATTATTAAAATTTAGGCAAAAGACAATAGACTCTCACTTTATCATTTAATCTCAACATGTATCATCCACTTAAATTTAGGCAACCATTTTTAACTATTATAACTGTCATATTATTTTAATATTTTTATCATTTACAACACACAAAAATTCAAAACAAATGCTCAACTTTCAAAGATTGTAAAAAAAATCTTCAACTTTGCCTCGTTGAAAAAATCTTCAACTTTTGTTGACTTTTTATTTTTATCGCTAACTTTTTGTTGACTTTGCCGAATTAGTCACACCGTTAAGTGGTCTAGTGGAACTGTTAGTTTAGTCCGTCAGACAACGTAACGACGTGACTGATTTGGAAAAGTCAACAAAGTTAGCGATTAGAAAATCAACAAAAATAGGTTATATATTTCATCACTAGCAAAGTTGAAGACTTTTTCAATACTTTTTGAAAGTTAAGGAGTTTTTGGACATTTTTCATACTTTTACACAAAAAGACCCATATTTTCAAAAAAATCTTAAAAAATAATTTGAATTTTTAAAATAAAAGAATCCAAAATTTTAACAAATATTTAGAAAAAAAAAACTCAATTTTTAATCTATTAAAGGGTATTACCACAAACTTACAAGAGAATAAAATTTAGATAAATATCAAATATGACACTATTCTAGTTGTATTGTAGCATGAGAAATTGACCATTACCTCCCTATCACATCTAGTAATGTTAAAACGGACCAACCCAACATGTGTAACCGTTGGACCGTTTAAGCCTACCCCATTTAATAGATTTTTTTGTAGCCCATTGATGGCCCGACCCGTTTAGACTCGTCAAATATTTGTTTGTTATTGAAATTTAACATAATTTTGATTATAAAAATGAAATGTTCAGAGAACTTTGTGAAGTATTGTTTGATACTTTGACCAAACAATTGGTCTTGTGGACCAAACCAACACATACACGAGCTGGGTCATTGCTGGGCCATGGAAAACCAATCAGATTTGGGCATCAGACCCATTAATGGTGTTATGTTATTTTGTTGTTCTAGCTTGTCATAAAAGGAAGTAATTCTTAGAAGGAAAAAGAGGTGCAAAGATGGTTTAAACTCAAGGAATCAGAGGTCTTCCACTCATATAAATATAGACAAAGGTTCAACACAAAGATCATCAAGCAAACACAAAGCATAGGAGTTCTAAGCTAGAGAGTTCTTGGGTGTCTTAGTTTCCAGATTTAGTTTTCGGGGTGAGTTTCTTGTTCTTGTTTCTCTTCGTAGGTTTGGGTGCTAAGCTTCCAAGGCATAACAACACATTAGCTTGTTTTTTTGTGAAGTACCTATCACAAGAAAACAAATGGGTTATGAGTGAGAAATTTAAGAAGATTGTAACACAAGAAACTTGTAACGATCTTTAGTGGATGTTTGTGAGCTCATCTCACACGAGACGTACTCTCTAGTTTGAGAGGAACTCGTTAATTCTGTGTATTAATTACCTATCATAAACAAAAACTAAGTTAACTAATCGGACTGAAAGACTCTACAAGTGGTATCAGAGCATCCATGACAAAGCATAAGGCGATTCAAATCAGGTTCTGCAAATCCTAAAGACACTCAGAAAGGAGTTTGAAGTGGTTACAGTTTCACCCAGAAAAAACAACCATGGAATCAAATTCAAAGAGATACGATGTGAAAAAGTTTGATGGGAAGGGAGATTTCGGCTTATGGAGATACAAGATGATATGCCAGTTAGAACTACTTGGTTTAAACTTTTGTCTTAAGGAAGAAGCTCCCTATACTTTAGAACAAGGTGATCCCATAAACAAACCTAAAGGGACAGCAGGTGTTAAATCTGAAGGGAAAACTGAGATAGATCCAGAAAAGCAAGAGAAGGAGAAGAGAGCTAAGAATGTGATCTGTATGAGCCTTGGTGATATGGTTCTACAGAAGATCATGAAAGAGACTACATCTATAGCCATCTGGAAAGCATTAGAAAGACATTATCAATCTAAATCTTAAGCTAACTGCATATATTTGAAAAGAAGTTCTCATGTTTCAAATTTGAAGAAAACAAGAGTATTGAGTACAACCTCGATATCTTCTTGAAGCTGATCAATGACTTGGACAGCTTGAACATCAACATCTCGGATGAGGATCATGCTATACAAATTCTATCTGCATTACCAGATCCTTATGAAGCTCTAAGGGACACACTCAAGTATGGAGCTGGGAAGACTCAGAATTTAACTATTGATGATGTTACCAATGCTGCTTACTCAAAAGAAATCGAGCTGAAGGAGAAGGGGATCTTGAAAACAAAAGCCAATTCAGAGGGACTCTTTGTGAGCAGAGGAAGAACTGAAAATAGAAACAATGGACAAGGAGGAAACAGATCCAAGAGCAAGGACAAGCGATTTAAATCCAAACACAAGAATCAAGCCAAAAAGAGAGAATGGTGGGTATGCAGGAAGGAAAGACACTTCAAGGCTGAATGTCCTGAAAGGAAGAACAACAATGCTGCAAATGTAGATAAGGATGGAGAGCTACCTATGGTACTTACAGTTAGCTTACAATATGCAAAGGATGAGTGGGTGATGGATTCAAGATGTACTTTTCATATCACACCTGACAAGGATGTGTTATTTGATCTGAAAAAAATCAATGGAGGAAAAGTTTTGATGGGAAACAACACTCAGAGTGAAGTCAAGGGCATAGACAAGTTGAAGATATTAAACCCAGATGGCACCATGATTACTCTAACAAATGTGAGATATAGGTCTACCATGGGCAGAAACCTTATCTCATATGATCAACTAGAGAAGAATTGATGCAAGTATGAAGGGGGAGATTTCACAGTAACTTTCTACAAAGAGGGTGAGAAGGTGATTTCAGGCAAATATCTAGATAGACTATACTATTTGCAGAGGTCTGTGTTAAAGAGTGAAGCATTTGTGGCAAAGGATGAGGTAAATCAAACCAACATATGGCATTCAAGGCTTGGACACATAAGTCTAAAGAACATGAACATTTTGGTCAAAGAAGGTTATCTAGACTCTAAGAAAGTATACACACTAGATATTTGTGACGAATGTGTACTAGGCAAATCATACAAGCAGAGCTTTCCGGAAGCGAAACACACGTCTACAAGCATACTAGATTATGTGCACAGTGATTTGTGGGATTCAGTCTCTAATGAGGCTAGCTTATCCGGATGCAAGTATTTCCTAACATTCATTGATGACTATTCAAATAAAGTTTGGATCTGGTTCCTAAAGAGAAAATATGAAGTGTTTGAGAACTTTCCTAAGTGGAAATCTCTAGTTGAGACTCAAACAAAGAAGACATTCAAGTGCCTAAATACATACAATCTAGAGTTCTGCAACCAGCAGATGGATAAGCTATACAAAGATTTAGGAGTTAAAAGACACAAGACATGCACTTACACTCCACAACAAAATGGAGTATCAGAAAGGATGAACATGATAATTGCTGATAAAATAAGATGCATGTTAGCTGAAACAGGATTAGAGAAAAAATTCTGGGCAGAAGCTACAGCCACTGCTGTTTACTTAATAAACAAAACTCCAAATGCTTCACTAAAATTCAAGATTCCAGAAGAAGTTTGGTCAGAAGCTAAGGTTGACTACAAAAATCTCAAGAAATTTGGTTGTGTTGCATACGTGCATATATAACAAGACAAACTAAGTCCTAGGGCTGTTAAGGGATTCTTCAAGAGATACCCTCAAGGAACTAAAGGCTATAGGGTATAGTTACCAAAAGAAGGAAAATGCACTATCAGCCGAAATGTGGTCTTTGATGAAGAGAAACTGTACAAAGAAAGGAAGACTGAAAAGGAACTTAAAGCCAAAAACAAGAAGGTTACTTTTAGTACAGAATTGATCCAAAGGCCAAACAATGTTGTCACAGTTCAAAGCTCCTCGGATCAAGGTGGAGCTGTTTCAGAAGAAGATTAAGAGGAAGAAAACAGCAGCCAAGGTGGAGCATCTTCAGGTACATATACTAAAACAACTAGTAAAACAGAAGGGAAAACTGAAAAAACTAAAGCAGAAGAGGATGTTTCACTCGATGTCTATCTTCTTGCTAGAGATAAAGAGAAATGAGGAAACATATAACCTCCACAGAGATTTGGAGACTCCTCACATTTTGTGGCATATGCACTAGCTTCTGCAGAAGAGTTGGAACTAGATGAGCCACAAACTTTAGGAGAAGCTAAAAGGAGTAAGGAATGGAAAAAGTGGGAGGATGCTATGATAGATGAGATGAAATCTCTTGAGAATAATGAAACTTGGGAAATTGTCCCTAAGCCTAAACATAAAACAGTCGGGTGTAAATGGATCTTTAAGCTAAAGGAAGGTATTCCTAGAGTAGAAGAACCTAGACAGAAAGCTAGGCTCGTAGCTAGAGGATTTACACAGATTGAAAGATTCGACTATAATGAGATATTCTCACCAGTAGTTAAACATGATTCTATACAGATCATGTTATCAGTTGTGGTGAACTTTGATCTAGAATTAGAACAACTGGATGTCAAGACTGCTTTCTTACATGGGACATTAGATGAAGTTATCTACATGGATGAACCAAAAGGTTTCATAGAGAAAGGAAAAGAAGACATGATATGTCTACTAAAAAAATCTCTCTACGGTTTAAAGAAATCTCCTAGACAGTGGAACCATAAGTTCAATGACTTTATGAAGTCACATGGGTTTCATAGAAGCATCAATGATCCGTGTGTTTACGATAAAGAATCTACCATTGATGATCAGGTATTCCTATTACTCTATGTTGATGATATGCTAGTAGCAGCTAAAAACTTAAAGAAGATTGAGATCCTAAAGAAAAGTCTAAACTATGAGATTGAGATGAAGACTTGGGACCAGCTACAAGGATTTTTTGAATAAATATCATCAAAGATAGAAAAAAGGGATTCTTAACCTATCACAGGGAAGATACCTAAAGCAAGTACTAAGATCATTTAACATGATGGACTGCAAGGCTGTTGTGTCTTCAGTTAATATAACAATCAAACTGAGAAGTTTGACTCATGGAATAAGTACCTTATGCAAGTGCAATAGGCAGCCTGATGTATATCATGATAGGTTCAAGGCCGGATATTGCCTATGCAATTTGCCTAGTCAGCAGATACATAGCTAATCTAGGGAGAATTCATTGGGATACAGTGAAGTGGATTCTAAGGTATCTAAAGGGAGTTACAAAACTAAGATTGACACTTACAGAGAGTGTTCACTTAGAAATTGAAGGATTCTGTGACTCAGACTATGCAATAGATATTGACAGAAGAAGATCAGTCTTGTGGCTATGTGTTCCAAGTAAGAGGAAACATAATGAGCTGGAGATCAAGTCTATAGCATGTGGTGGCTTTGTCAACCACAGAGGCCGAGTACATTTCTCTCATAGAAGCAGCTAAGGAAAGGATTTGCTTACATAAGATGTGTGATGAGTTAAACATTGGTTCTAAATGTTTTAAACTCAATTGTGACTCACATAGTGATATTCACTTAGCTAAGAATCCAGTTCATCATGACAAAACAAAGCATGTTGCAACTAAATATTATTTCATCAGAGATTTAGTTGAAGACGGTTCAGTTAATGTCACTAAGATTCACAAAATACAAAATTCGGCTGATCTATTAACTAAGGGTTTACCGGAATACATGGTCATAGATCTTCGCAAGAAGCTCAAGGTCATCGCTTGATTTGGCGAAGACATACTCTGAGATTGCTTTGTTGGTTGCATGTCTCAGAGAAAAAGAAAAGAGACTCGAGTTAGTTACGGTACAAGTCTCGGAAGTGAAATCGACAAAGTTAGATTCTAGATTAAAGGTAGTAAAGTCTAAAATTGAAAATAATCAAGAAAGGAAAGAAGCTTACTTCACGAAAAGTGGCAAGGCGTCAAGCTCCTTGTGTTCCTAATCACCTGAAAGGTTGAAGAAGAACAAAAAAAAGCTTGGGTTAGCTCAAGACGAAGAAAAAACCGAGAATTGTTTCAATATTGAGGCAGGTTAGAGATTCCAGTACCTACGCCTTGAGTCACGGCGGTGTTGCTGCAAATCGACTCCATTATCTCTTCCCAGGAGAGCGGTGGTTTCAAAGAAGAGCTGTCGGCATCCATTGAAGCGGAGTGTTGGATGTTGCGGTGGTTTCTTGATTGAAAGAAACAAAGCAAGTTTGGTGCAAGTCTCGACAAAGGTGGAGATTTGTGAAGTATTGTCTGATACTTTGAACAAACAATTGGTCTTGTGGACCAAACCAACACATACACGAGTTGAGCCATTGCTGGGCCATGGAAAACCAATCAGATTTGGGCATTAGACCCATTAAAGGTGTTATGTTTTTTGTTGTTCTTTGTCATAAAAAGATGTCATTCCTAGAGGAATAAGGAGTTGCAAAGACGATTTAAACTCAAGGAATCAGAGGTCTTCCACTCATATAAATAAAGACAAAGGTTCAACACAAAGATCATCAAGCAAACACAAAGCATAGGCGAAACAAAGAGAGAGTTCTTGGGTATCTTAGTTTCAGGGTTTGGTTTTTGGGGTGGGTTTCTTGTTCTTGTTTCTCTTCTTAGTTTCAGGTTTGGGAGCTGGTGCTAAGCTTCCGAGGCATAACATCACATTAGCTTGTTTCTTCGTGAGGTACCTATCACAAGAAAACAAACGGGTTGTGAGTGAGAGATTTAAGAGAGATTGTAACACAAAAAACTTATAAAGATCTTTAGTGGATGTTTGTGAGCTCGGCTCACACGAGATGTACTCTCTAGTTTGAGAGAAACTTGTTAATTCTGTGTGTTCATTAGCTAACTTAAACAACAACTAAGTTAACTAATTAGACTGAAATACTCTACAAACTTTATAATTACATTTCCGTGCTTTTTTCTATTATATATTAGGGTTATTTGCACATAATAACATATTTTTGAGATCTCTATGCTGCGATAACATATTTCAGAACTTTGTAATACAAACACTTTTTGGCACTTTACATGACAATTCTACCCTCCTTAACATTTGATGTGCGCGTGAGTGTCGTCTGTTGTGTGTATGTGTTGACTGACATTTGTAGATGTACATAGGGTTGGATTTGTGTGTCGAATTTTTTTAATTGATTTTTAAAAAAATCCTCTCTTGTTTTTTTTCTTTTTTTCTTAAATTTGTAAAAAAAATTTAAATTTTTTATTCATGTTAATGTTTATTATTTCTGTCTTCTGACACTCATATTGCTATATATATATATATATATATATTAAATTTTACATGAATTAAACTGTTATTTTATATACGTATATATGTATATACATTATGTGTAGAAGTAATTTTGAAAATAAAACTTACAATTTATAAATATGTGTGGATGCTAAAAAATTTAGAGATATGTGAATTTGTTCATATATATATTCAATATATGTGATAAAACATATGTACACTCAAATATATGTCTAGTATTGTAAATTGAAATCTTTTAAATATATGTAGATGTTTTCGTAAATATATTAGATGCTAAACCATATTCAATATGTGCTATAAGAGTGTATACATTAAAATATATAGGTTAATATGTATGTGTACATATCCACATATCTTTAAATATCTGGGCGTACGAACTCATACCTCTAAATTGTAAACTTTATTCCCGATATCACTTATACAAACAATGTACGTACATACATATCTATATAAAATAATAATTTAAATTATGTAAAATAGAATAATAAAATTTATATGAAAAATATTTATATAGTAATATGGATATCAAAAGATAGAAAAAAACTAACATTAGTATGAATAAAAAATATTTTTTTTTTGGTAAGCTACAACTACAAATTAAAGAAGAAAATTAAGAAAGGATATTAAGAAATTGTTTTAAAAATTAAATCAGTTCAAAAATTCTGACATTTTCTCTCTATTCTGGGGTTCAGACGTAGAAATTAAAAACAGAAGCACTTCTCCTTCAACAAATGTGGTACAGGCAAATTGTATTTTTGTGAACAAAAATGATATATCGCGCAAATGCTAGGAAAAAGAAGTCTCAAATAACTAAGGGTTCTATGAGAAAGTGATAGTTTGTTCAATTTCCAGTTATTATTAACAGTAATTAGTTAAAATCACTCCAGTTATTATCAATTTCCTCATATTTCTAGATTGAAAAAAAATTTAAGAATCTTACTAATAATGCTTACCGAAAACATATGTTATGGTTGCTTCAAATAAGTTATCAAACAAGTGTTAAGTTATCAAACCATAATCAAAATATTAAACAAAATAAGTTGCTTCATATCAAGAAAGAAATAACATAGATAGATAGATTTTGAGAGACACCCTAGAGTACTTGATCTCTGAAGATGAGTGATTCATCTTGATTTTCTAGAAAGTCACAACCATAAAGTATAAGAAATTGAACCAAAATTCACACAAATATGTAAAAAAATCTCATTATAGAATATAGCTTTGAAATAGAAAAGTAAAGTACCATTGTTTCACCGTACACTTGAATCATCCTGAACCATTTACTCATGAGCTACTCCCCACTTTTCTAGCATCATCATTGCCAATCTCATTGTTTTCTTCTATATTACCTACAATTATCAATTAACTTTAAAGATATTAGAGTTAATCAATAATTTACATAGGTATGTAATAACCACAAAAATTTTAAAGTTACCTTCATATTCTGCAAAAACCACATAGCTAATTACGAGGGCATAGTAAAGCTAGAACATTCTTTGGAAGTAGATGGTTTATGTATTGAGTCAACACTCGAGCTCCAATACTAAAGCTGGATTCTGAAGCAATTGTAGTGATTAGGTTACTCAAGATATCACTTACCATTGGGGCTAAATCACCAAATCGATGTTGGTTGTCCTTCCAATAACTCAAAACATCCAAATTTGGATAAGATATCTTCTCTAACCTAGGTTCGTCCAAATAGATTTCCAGATGGGTCTTTGTTTTGCCTACAACTTCGATGCTTTTTTTCTAGCTCAAAAAGATCATGTATTATACACATCAAATTAGCAATAGCAAGATTTAGATTATAGAACTTTAATATTATATAGAAAGTATTTATAGTATCAAAATCATCTTCAAGTGGAGATTCAAAAACTAAATCATGTGGAGTTGAAGTTGTTGAAACGTCTGAAGAACTTGCTAAAGATTTGGTGTGATAATCTTTGTCAAGATATTCCAAACTCTCCTTAAGCTTTGCAATTTTAGACTTAGAATTGGCTGGATCCGCTTGTTCATAAGCCATTTCAAGCATTTGCAATTTTATCTTTGGATAAAAAACAGCTCCCATGGGCAAGATGAGATTGTAATCTTCCCAATACTTTGGAAAATTTTCTTCGCATTCTCTGAGCCATTTGTTTCACAACTTCATCATCACAAGTGGAAAAGTTCTTCAACAACACCTCTATTCTCCATAATTGTGTGAAATACACATTGGAAGTGGGATACTTCGAACCTGAGAAATGAGTGGTGATGACATTGAAAGGCTTCAACACCTCACAGATTTTTTCTCCACGGTTCAATGGAAGAACATTTAATTAAATCTTTAACATTACACTATTGTGGTATGAGAAATTGACCCTGACCTCCCTATCACATATCTGTAAGAAATATATATTAATATCTATATGGTTTTATAGTTATTCGTTTTCTATTGAAATATTGTTATTACTTAATATTTTTTGTGACCAATTAAATTGGAAATAAAAAAGTTAATTCTTAATAGATTTCTATTTTGATGGATGGTTGAGATTAATCCTAAGAAAACTCTAATGAGAAGTAGGTCTTCTCTCCACCTATAAATATATACCTTTAGACCATCATAAATGTATAAATAATAACGCAACACGTTAAAGATCCGTTTATAGGCAAGGGGAGAAAAACCTAATCTCCTAACCTAAAATTCCAGAAAAATCATTCACGAAGAAATCTCTGCGACAATGAATGGAGGTAATTCGATAAACCTCCTCATGGTTCTATTATATGATTAACCTAGATGTTTAAAGATCTTAGGGTTCATGTAAATTATGATTATAAGATCCACAACTATCCGGTGGGAAGAATAGCTCATACTTTATTTTTGTAGGTTCTAGGGATGTGTCAGGCTGCAGATCTTCTCTTCGATTTTGATGTAATCTCTCTCATCATACAATAACATCATTGCATGCAAACTAACTTTATAAAGGTAACTAATTAAAATTGCATATGTACATTTATTACTCTGCTAAATATTTTTTTTTTTGCAATTTTAAATTTATTGATCATACTAATGGGATAATATTAGTTTTACTATTACCTGCTAATAAGGACATACTAACTTTGTGAAAGGTTACTAATTAAAAATTACATATATAGCTTTGATAATACTTACGTGGTAATTCTACCATTACCATGATAATAAGTCAATTTTTGAAAATTGGAGTTGACATATTGTTCCATAGTTTGAATATTTACCAATGTAACACAATATCAAATAAAAGCATAATTACTGATAACTAAATTATTCTATCATAATGTATATGTTTGTTTACCTGACACACATGGTTCCATAGTATTCATTATGGCGCTAAGATGAGAGTTACTTTTGTATTTGGTTACATATTAACTAATATATCTATCCATTTCAATTACTTATTTGTGCCATTAGATTTTTTGCCTTTATTATCATAGTAAATACCACTCTCTTAATAACTATTTTATTAATGTGCTAATATTTCAACAAATATCACCATTACCTTGTAGTAAAGATATATTAACGTGTTTACGGTTCTAAATTAGAAAATGCATATTTAGCGTGGCTAACTATTTTGTTTTCTTCTTTCTCTCTCAAGTAAAAATATTAAATGTTTATTATCTTTAATAACAGCTAACGACTAGGTCATATCTTCACTAGTAAGATGAATAATAAAGACTAATTTACCATTTAGGATTTGTGTAAGTGAGATAACTAATTATTTGATTATTCATCGATATATACCTCTTTGACCCTTTATTAAAAGATCAAAAAAATAGTTATACTTTAGAGCATTTCCATTGAGAGACTACCTAAAAATAAGAAAAAATAATCAAAAAGTAAGAGAAATAATATAGAGAGTCTCTTAAATGAAAAATTCATGAGAGATTCAAAAGACATTTGTCCTCACATTACTAGTTCAATTTTATTTTATAAATTAAAATTTTATCATGTAATTATACTATATTAAAAATAATATTATTATACTCATAAGAGACTCAAGAGAATATCTCCATTGGCTGCTTGAAGTTATAGAATATTGGATGCCACTTTTTATACTTCGGTCACCATACTTATTAATAAACTTAATCACCTACAAATTATGTAATACTATATCATTGCTTTTTTTCTTTTCTTTTTTTTTGTCAAACCAAAATATAATTGCTTAGGAACCAATATAAGGGATAAACATTAAGGGTGAAAGATTAATTCCATAAAAGGTACCAAAAATAAATATTTAAATTTTCTTCTATTTAAACCCCATCGGCAAATTTCTCTTTTCCTCACCATTCATCATAGAAATATTAGAAAACCTAAAAGAAGCTAAGCCAAAACAGACCCTTCAGACCAAAGATGTACAAATAGTTAGCTTTTTTTCATCTTGTTGCACCTCTGAAGAAGCAGAACAACACTCCTATTGCAGCTAAATCCTCCCACCAGCTTCTTGTCCGCACCACCGAAGTAACCAAAAGAAAAACCCAAAGAGAATAAGGAAAAAGAAGGAACTAAAATGAGAAACTATCTTCCATTTGGAAACGCAACCAAAATCGGATCACTGAGTCAGGGAGTTATCTTCTTGGCTGCCTCTTGAATGATAGGAAGCTTCTGCACTAGTGATGGCTTGAACTTCTTGTACTGTTTTAAAAAGATGGGAAGTATAGTGAGTTAACAATGATCAGACAAATCTAAAGCAAGCGAGGAAGATTGTTGTTGTGTTCTTTACCTGTTCATTGAAAGCTTTGATCTCCTCTTCTGTGAGGGCTTCGTCCTCCTCGCTATCTTTTTCATCCCACCCAAGGGATTTAAGAAACTCAGCCTCCTTTTCATCGGGACGGGCTACTGATTCGAATCTACTATGCCTCTTTGTAACTTCAGAAACTTTTTCGACCATGATGTCATCTCTTTCTGCAGCTTGTGCATTTGAAGGGTCACTAGCTACAAGATCCTTAGAGCTGTTTGCAGTTGGAGAAGAAGAGATGTTTGAAGATGTATTCTGCTTCAACGCACTGAAAAATGCATTCCTGCTCTGAGTTTGAGCCAAGTAAAGTTTCTTTTCAGCAGTTTTCCCATCTTTCATGTTAACGGAAGCTCTTCTCACAGAAGTAGTAAGTTGTGTGGATGAAGCAGCGGGCGGCTGGCTAGTAGCAGGTTGGACACTCGGACTTCCAGATTCTTTAACAGCATTTACTCCATTTTCCCTAACAGGTTTGAGAACCACCAGCTTCGTAATAGTATCAGGCTTGGTCTGACTAAGAGGATTAGACTGAAAACTACCAAACACAAAAGACGACTGCTGTTGGGTATTTCTCAAAGCAGCAAGACCGGCTTCACCACTTCGAAACACTGGTCTGGTCTTGAATTTATCAGAAGAGTTAAGAACCTGAGAAATCAACCCAGATATACTGAATATAGCACACGGTAACAGAAGGAAAATAAGATTTGACTATGGAAAAAAACGCTTACTGAGCTCTTTGGTGCTGAAGGCACAACTGGTATCAACTGCCTAGCTCGGTCTTCAAGTCTTTGTGCCTTTGCATATCCCTGATACAAAAATAATATATTAGACAAACAGAAAAGGTAGTATTCTTTAAGCAACACAAAGATGCAAATCATACCTGAGGTGGAGTAACAGTTCTTGGAGCCTGCACCAATGCTTCAGCCATATTACGACAAGTCGGTCCAGTTGAAGTAGCCGAACTACTAACATTAGCATGAGACCCAGCACTCTTCCCAATAACATTGGGAACCTCAGCCAGAGCCGATGTCCAACCTTCCCCAACAGTTAAAGCTGAGTTACCAACTGACAAGCTCCGAACAGGACTTAGACCAGGAGATGAGATTCCCACAACATCTGGGCCTCCATTTCTCTCTTCGGCTCCAAGTGAAGGAAAATCCTTATCGAATCCGATTCTTCTGTAGCTCTTTACAATGCCAGGTTCAGAAAGTCTACCATCTCCGTTGTAACCATTAATTCTTCCACCATTTTTTACTCCCACTGTATTTCCTTGAGCCAGATTATTGCCCTGTTTCCTTGTTGTCATTGAATTTGATCGTCTAAGTTGCTCCTGACCCTTACCAATCAATAAGTTCCCGGGAGGAAAAGAAGTGTCATTGTCCCATGGATCAATGTAGCTCAACCTATCTTTCTCCCTGCTCAAACCTTTATCTCTGTTGCTCCTATTGACATTGAAACTACTATATGCATGTCTTGTAGACCCATTACTAGATCCCCTCCTTGAATTGGTCGAAGAAGACCTCTCGAGAAAAGGAGACCTAACTGAATCAACATCACTCCTGCTCCTAGAATTCCTATTCTTGCTATTAAATGAATCTAAACCAAAACAAAAAGGAAATAGAGTTACCATGCAATTCAGATAAATCAATAAAGAGGCAATGTAAACCAAACTAAAGCATACCTGAATGAGAAGAAAGCTGATTTGAACTCCCAACACCAGAACCATGTCCTGAACTTCTCAACCATTCCGGTATCAAAGATTGTTCACGTTTCTCCATTAGGAAAGCTACACTTCATCAGACAAAAGAATCAATTTTCTAAATTTTCTGACCCCTTTCAAGAAATTGTAAACAAAAATGTTGAAACTCCTCTAGCTTCTTCAATCACTCCTCTACCAACTAAACTAAGAGCAAAGAAGAAGAAAAATCCAATCTCAATCTCCCAATCTCAATCTCCCAATCTCAATCTCCCAATCTCAAAATCCAAATGAATCGTCTCAAAATTGAACCTTTCAGAACTAACAATAGTCACAAAATCAGTAACGAGAAGAACCCTCTAACACATCCATCTCTCCCACAGATGGTTTTTAGAGATTCCCAAAACCCCCAAAACCTAGAAGATCATCATCATCATCATCAGCACCAGCAGCTTCATCATCATAAACCCACACCAACACAGTGATGACACTAACCAAAAAACCCTAAACAACTACGCAATATCAATCAACCTAATCCCTAGAATTAAACCACAGAGTCAAAATTTCGTTTAACGCATCATCCAGAGATTATCCTAGAACAAGAAAATTGAAACGGAAAGTTCGAGAAAAGAGCGAAGAACACCCCAAAACCCAAACCCAAACGAATATTAATCGTTTCAAACACAAGAAGCAAAGAGGTTTTATAGATTCAATCGCTTAAGCAAAAACAATGGCTTCTTCCGCGACAAAAGGTTACACAAAACCGAGAGAGAACAAGAAAAAAACGGAGAAAGCGATGGAGTGGAGGAAACGAATTAGGGTTTGTTTAAAAGAGGAAAAATCGAATGGAAATTAGGATTTTTGTGCGATTGATAGAAACGAAGAAGAAGACTGGTTGAAGAAGAAGAAAGGAGGCGAAATATTTTTTGTGCTCTCTGTGAAAAAACTTTGTTTGAGGAACGAAACGCATGAACAAACAACAGCCTCTTTCTTCCGAGAGAGAGAGGTCTCTCAAGTTTTATTTATTTGTTTTATTTTATAATATTATAAGATTTAAGTTTTGTAATACTAGGTTTTCCTTTTATAATAAGTTTAAGAGTTTTGTGAGAGACTGATAAAAAAAAGTATCACATTTTATTGATTTTTTTTCTTCAGAATTAGAAAAAACATATTTGTTCAAAGATTTCATTGTAGTATAGCAGATTTCTTACTAAAATTATTGGTATTAATGTGGGGGAAACAAATTTAGTTGTTTAAGATTTATTCTTTTAAATGCGGAATAAGATTTATTATTATAAATTTTTTTGATAAATAAAATAACCAAAATTAGTATAGACATTATATTACTATAAATTTACTACTTTTACCATTTGTATTAATGTAGTATATGTATTATATTATCATAAATTTATTACTTTCTTCATTTGTACAATGACTTTAAAAAGTATCCAATAATTTGTACACATGTGTTATTTATATAGTCAATTATGAAAGTATACTATAATTAGAACAAGTCATATATGCAAATATTAATTATTAAAAATTTTGGATAAATAAATCACCAAAATAAGTTAATAGTCATTAGAATATTGTGAAAATAAGTTAATAATTCATTAAAATATTTTTTGGGAAAAACTTACTAATGAATTTTACTAATTTTAGTATAGATGCTATATTATTGTAAATTTATTATTTTATAATAATATATTTTGGATAAATAAATCACCAAAATAAGTTACTAGTCATTAGAATATTGTGAAAATAAGTTAATAATTCATTAAAATACTTTTTGGGAAAGACTTATTAATGAATTTTACTAATTTTAGTATAGATACTATATTATTATAAATTTATTATTTTCATCATTTGTATTAATATGTTTATGACTAATTTTAGTATATCTTTTATATTATTATAAATTTACAGTACTTTTATCATATATATAGTGACTTTTAAAAGTATACTATAATTTGTACATATTTGTTATTTGTATATGGTCAATTTTAAAAGTATACTACAGGTTTGAATGATAAAAACATATTAAGCTGTGCAAATCATGCAGTTCATGCATATCAAACAGAATAAATGTAGATCATTTGAATAGTTAAAAAACAGAGTGTATATCAAATGTCTGAACAGTAAAAAATAGAACAAACAAATTAAAACACAAATTTTAGAAATATTTTTTTTATGAAATAATATACATATTACCATAAACTATATTAAATTTAACATTGTTGTATTATTTTTATTATTTTTAACATGTAATATTTATAAATTTAAATACAACACACAAACAAAACTGAAAATTATAATTAATGTAGAGTATTTTGATTTGCCCATAACATATCAACAATATTGTCCTCTAATGTTTGCCATAAGATCTCCGTCGGTTATTTCCGTTGCTTTTATGTCACATTGCTCAGTTTCAGAATATGTGTTGCCAATCTCTGTTTGACTCTTTCTTCACCAAAATCCTCATTGAAAATAATTTAAATTCTGATAAAATTATGAGTCTCATTGTAGTCATTAGCATGCTTTTTGCACTTGAATATCATATCTACAAAATTCACAAATAATCTTTCATTTTTTCTTTCAAACTCCAAATGTCATCTCGATAACAAAACGTAGAGATCCATGATATCGATTAAACAATTCATGCTTATTTCTAGGAAGAGGACCATTGTAGAATTATGACATATGATACCTAACAACTCTATGTCGTAAAGATCTGTAAAGAGCTAAAAAAAATTATTTAGATAGCCAAAATTAACAACATAATACTTATCTGTCAAAGGCAAATAAAATTTTTAATCAAGGACACCAGCACATGACACGTGTCCAAGTGAAAAATATTGTTAACATTCCTTGATGAGGACATTGATATAAGCTTACCCGAGATCAATGAAAAAGTTAACATACCAACTATGATGCATACACCAAAGACAAGATCAGGGACGAAGAGCTTAATAGAAAATTTCAACAAATCCATTGAAAGCCTACTCATCTTCATAGAGCAAGAAGAAATCAAAGGAAAACTACTCTCTAAAGAAATAAACCGTGAGATGCCAATCAAACCAGAAAGCAAATCCAATCCATTAAAGGCTCAAGACTTGGAAAATGCTCAAGGCATCAACTATGCTACATTAAGAACACATCAAGACATTGAGATCATCACATGAAATCAAGGAAACGCTTGCGTGCAACTCAAGACTGAAGCCACTTCCTTCTTGCCGGTTTTACAAGGAATTAAGGAATCCGTTTTATTTATCATATTTGATGCAATTAATGAAGGGGTGGAGCGTGCATGAGCTGCATGGACGTGCATGATTAATGTTTCCAAGGTGAGTATTTGAATTCAAATAATTAATAAGTTTATGTTTAAGTTAATGTACTGCCAGTTTGGATTTATGAGCCGTTTTAATTAATATATAATTGTTGACACAAAAGGTCCTTATTTAAGTTTTATGTATTTGGGAGTTAAGTACTTTCCTTTATGGACATTTTTGAGCCTAAAAGATCACCACTGCAGAGCTATTAATAAACCTCTCCATTCAGCATTGTAACAAAAATTTGCTTAACAAAACAAAATGAGTTGTCTTCTTCTATGAAAAGTGCATTGACTGCTCGTCTTCTTATGTGTGAAGCCTTGAAGCTTGAGTTTCAGCTTATCACAGAGTTTCTTCATCCTCTGTGTGTTGTCATTCACTCCATCTAGTTCTCTATTCATCCTCATCACTATTGGATCTATCAAGAGTGTTGTACGACAATTGATTGATTCACCATCTGTTCATTTTCACTCCTTTGGCCGTCCATTGAAGTGGCAAAGAGTGTTGTAGAACAAGTTGCTTCTTCCTATTCCATCTTTTATCATCTCATTTGCTTAAGAGAATTTAGTGCTTGCAATATTCCTTTTCGATGTTTCACTTCCGTCTTCCCTTACTAATTTCTCATCATTCACAGTGTGTTATGTTGAATCTCTTATCTTCTTTTATACCAATAAATCTATACATAAACAAAAATAGATCGAGAGAGAAATAAACGGTAGTAGACATTGGGTGTTTAGTATCTTATAATGTCTTTCATATGAGATAATAACACCGGAAAAATCTTTTTTTACCATAAAGGAGCTTTTGGGCCTCAAAAGATTGTCTCGAGCGGGTGTAGAGCCATGATTAAACAAGGTGCATGTGGATGAAGAACATAGAAGCCACATCTTAATGTTGGAAATGCATACCACAACTACAACGTAAATTCATATCAAGGAACATGGATGCTTTCTTTTGGTCATATTCTATGTGGGTCACTTTCTTTGGCCAGCTTTGTTTATGTCCTCTAAATTATTTTTCAATCTAATTTTGTTACTTGAATCTGAATTTCTCTGCTTCATACCCAAAATTTTGTTTGAATCTGGTAAATTTTAAAATAGCTTTTTCAATCAACGGCCGGAGGCTTCCACAGCTCCACCGTCGGTTGAATTACGATTGATATGTGTGTTCTTATAGCTATATGTTGATTTCTTGGAATAGCAAATGAGAGAATCAGTGGTTTTCTCGACGTATCTATAAGTGAAGGACATTGGCAACGGTCCTCCGGCTAATCCTTCACATTTAGGCTTTTCCGATGAAACCGAGGTTACCTCTTTCTATTGTATTTTGGTGATTTGCTGTTTTGGGCAAAGTTTTTATTGCAGTTTTTCGTTTTTCTTTTGTTGATTTCACGGTCGATCTACAACCTTATACATCAACGGTGACAAGTGAAGTGGTTGGGCAACTTTCCCAACTTCCTCCATTCGAGTTCAAGGCCAGATCTGGTTAAGATCTGACAAGTAATTGCTTTCTCTCAATCGGATATTAGTTTAATATATCTAGACGTTACCGATGTCGGCGATTAACAGATTATTTTTAAACCTCAAGGCAGAGGTCCATCAAGCCGGATTAAGTAAGCATATGCTTCAAATTCAGAAGTCTACCAAACATCAAGCAAGGACGCGAAGACCGGATGTTTTCAATGAAGTTTGTGGTCTCCATCGACATCAAGATAATTTCTGATCTTGAAGAAGGACCGATGAATAGATTAAAATTTAATTAATAAAAATTAGCTTTAACGGTTTGATTTGTAGTTTTTAAAATTATCTCCCTTTATAGGGATGTTGTCACCGGAGATTTCAATATCTTCTAGCTTAGTTTCCATGGTTATTTATTTCATTTGTAACTCCATCTATCTTTAATATATTTAAGCGGAGAAAAAAATCTTGTAAATTTGGGAGTCTCTTGTACCACTTAATTGCCTTTACACTCTGCCTCTCCTAATTTTGTCACTTCAACTCTTGGTATTTTGAGCCACTTATTACACTTGTGGCAGACATTGATTTCTTATAGAAACTTTTCAAGTATTAAATGTATTATTTTTATCTGCATGTATTTCTTCACTTTTCACTAAAAGACACTCTAATTTGGTTTGTGTATAGTTTTCCATTTAAAATTTTATATAAAAAAATTGAATGGTGCATTAATGGAAAGAGAAACACATGCATTGGCTGTCTGCACTTTCTCTGCTACACTATAGCCTAAGAAATGTGAGAGTTAATTAAAAAATAAATTATCGATTTAAATTATCTAAAAAATTAGTTTTAAATTACAAAAAAATAAGGATGAACGACACTCGTATTCATGCACAAAGCATATACATGTTCTCCAGATATCAAGAGTCTGTCCATCAATAACACATCAGTTATTTGCTGATGATTAATTATTTTTTCTACCGAGCAATAAGACAAAACTGCGAACAGATTGCTGACATTTTCACCACGTATGAAAAAATCTCTGGTTAAAAGGTCAGCTATAGTAAGTCTTCGGTTATCTTTGGCACTAAGACTGGTGAATAGAAAAGAAGATCTATCCAACACACCCTAGGGATAACTATTATTGGTGGTGGAGGCAGATACCTTGGACTCCCTGAACAAATAGGACATGGAAAGGTAGCAAAGTTTGACTATACCATCAAGCGAGTCAAAGAAAAATTAGACGAATGGTATAACCAATTTATACCCCCTGCATGCAAAAAATTTATGATCAAATCAGTGGTACTTTCAATGCATGTTTATGTTATGAACTGCTTCTTATTGACGAAAAACAATATGACAGTATGTTGGCCGAGTTTTGGTGGGAAAAAGCAGAAAATATCTTGGGTATCCTGGCAAATAATGTCTCTACCAAAAAAAAAGGAGGATTGGGATTCAAAGACTTACATAATTTCAATTGGGCATTACTCGCTAAACAAGCTTGGCGAATTCATAAAATCCTCAAAGTCTAATTGCAAGACTGTACAAGGGTAGATACTACAGATCGTCGACATTCTTACAGTCGAGGAGTAGTAGTCATTCATCATTTGGCTGAAAATCGATTCAAATAGGTAAGGATCTTCTACAAATATGATTAAGAGTGCAAATTGGGGATGGAAATTCAACTAACATTTATGATGAGTGAAATGTTACGATCGGACATGAAAATCAAGGACCTCTGGCACCAAGACACCCGCGAATGAAACTATGACGTCATGCGAACAGTCCTTACACCAACAGAAGTGGAGTTGGCAAACACATTTTATGTGTCAGAGTTTACGGAGAAGGATTAGTTTATATGGGCATTTTCAAAAAAACAACCAATTCACTGTAAAGTCAGGATATTGGGTGGCAACACACATAATACCCCAAGATGTTCAAATCCAACCTCCCTCCGGTACACTTGAGTTGAAGATGGCGTTTTGGAAGTTAGGCATCAATCCAAAATTACAACATTTCTTTTGGAGAGTTATTATAGGATCGATACCAACTGCAACACGCCAAATGACAAGAAAAGTTAATATAAGCTCAGTATGCCAATGGTGCTGTCTCGAGGACAAAACCATTAACCATGTATTATTTACATGTCCACATGTCCAAGCTATTTGGAGATGCTCCACTATCCCATATCAGCGACTACATCAACCAGCGCAACAACTGGAAGCAAACCTTCAGATGATCTTAAGTTTTCAAATGACATCAAACCTTCTGATTGAGTTACGCTTGCTTCCATTCTGGCTAACATGGAACATATGGAAATCTCGTAATGAGTGCATTTTCAACACACAAAAAACAAATCCAGAACAGGTGGTGGACCGAAGCTTTTCAATTGGTCAAAGAATCGATGGAAGTATTCAATCTCTCCTACTCAAGTTTACTTGATTACAATAGGAGAAATCAAAGATGAGACCGAGATAGTCACTGGGAACCCTCCACCTTCAGGATGGGTGAAATTTAACTTTGATAGAAGTTTCTGGAATGAGATTACAAAGATATGAATATGATCTCAGAGATGAAAATGGACGACCTGTGATATCAGGATGTTCAAAACTCGATCCCACCAGTTCAAACAGCATTACAAGCAGAGAGGGTTTCCTACATGTTCTCCAAACATTATGGAAACAAGGCTGTCGCTACATTTGGTTTGAAGGAGATAATGTAGAACGTAACACGTTGATTAACACGGGCGAATAACATATTGAACTCAGAAATTGATTAATCGACATCATAGTTTGGAAGAAGAGATTACCGGAAGCCTCATTGGGCCATGTTCACCGCGAAAAGAATCAAGCTTCTTATACATTAGCTTAAAAAGCTTTAAAGCAAAACTCTCTGTTTAATATCTTTATGATACCGCCTAATCTGTTTTCTCCTTATACTATTTAATGAAAGTTCTTAGATGTTAAAAAATCATGTAGGGAAGATCGATATGCATTTCTTCTACATTTTCACTAAAGGAAAACTAATATTTGTATGTGTACAGTTTTCCCATTAAATTATTGAAAAATAAAAAACTATCGAATGGTGTATGAATGGCAGGAGGAACACTTGCATTGACAGTGTGCACTTTCTTTGCTACACAATTCTTAGCCTAAGAATTATTGGAATTAATAGAATAAAATAAAATTATTTTTTTTAATTATTTTTTAAAGGTAAGTTTTGAACTGCACAAAATGAGGATGAACGACACTCATATTAATATAGGAAAATTTACAATGCATTTCTCCTATTTTCACTAAAAGACAAACTAATTTTGGTGTGTGTACTGTTTACCTATTAAATTTTGACAAAAAAAACTTTTGAAATGTGCCTGAATGACAAGAGAAAAACATGGTTCTGCACTTTCTCTATTACACTATTCATATCCTAAGGAGTGTGAGAATTTATAGAAGAAAATTAAATTATTTTTTAAAATTATTTATTAAAACTAAATTTTGAACTGCACAAAATGAGGATGTACGACACTCATATTCATGTATGGCAGACATGCATGTATTTCAAGTATTTTTAACTAAAAAAAATTAATTGGAATGGAACAAGTTGGCCAGTGGTTGCTCCACCTCTGTTGTCATTTCACCAAACTCATGTTCGAACATGGTTTTCTCCAAAATGTGAGAGAATTATTCCTTTTATGAGAAAAGTTGGGCTATTGGACCAGCTTATTGTGTTCCAGTTCAAATGAAGATGAAAAAGAAAAGACAAACTAATTTTGGTATGTATACAGTTTTCTCATTAAATTTTGAAAAAGAAACAAAAATTATGGAATGCTGCATTAATGGTAAGAGAAACATATGCATTGGTTGTATGCACTTTCTTTGTTAAACTATACATAGCTTACAAAGTGTATGAATTAATTAAAAAAAATAAATTATCTTATAAAATTATTTTTAAAGGTAAGTTTTGAACTGCACAAAATGATAATGAACGACACTCATACTAATGTAGGACATATTGCCATGCATTTCTCCTACTTTTTCACCAAAAGACAAACTAATTTTGGTGTGTGTACAGTTTACCCATTAAATTTTGAAAAAAAAACTCGTTGAATGGTGCCTGAATGGTAAGAGAAACACATGTTTCTGCACTTTCTCTGTTATCTTATTCATAGCCTAAGGAGTGTAGAAATTTATAGAAAAACATTAAATTATCTTTTAAAATTATTTATTAAAACTAAATTTTGAACTACACAAAATGAGGATGTACGACACACATATTCATGTATGACAGACATGCATGTATTTCTCTTATTTTTCACTAAAAGACAACTTAATTGGGAAGAAACAAGTTGGTCAGTGGTTGCTCCATGTCTCCACCTCTGTTGCCATTTCAACAAACTCAGTTTCGAATTTGGTTTTCTCCAAAATGTGAGAGAATAAATGAGGAAATTTAGGTTATTGGACCCGCTTATTGTGGTCTAGTTCAAATGAAGACAAAAAAGGAAAAAAAAACAAACTAATTTTGGTATGTATACAATTTTCTCATTAAATATAAAAAAGAAAAAAACTATTGAATGATGCATTAATGATAAGAGAAACATATGCATTGGTTGTATGCATTTTCTCTGTTATACCATTTATAGCTTAAAAAGTGTAGGAATTAATTAAAGAAATTAAATTATTTTTTAAATGTAAGTTTTGAACTGCATAAAATGAGGATGAATGACACTCATATTAAAATAGGACAGATTGTCATGCATTTCTCCTACTTTTTCACTAAAAGACAAACTAATTTTGGTTACCTTTTACCAATTAAACTTATAAAAAACCGTTGAATGGTGCATGAATGGCAAGAAAAACACATGCTTCTGCATTTTCTCTGTTACACTATTCATAGCCTAAAGAGTGTACGAATTTATAGAAGAAAATTAAATTTATCTTTTAAAATTATTTGTTAAAACTATATTTTGAACTACACAAAATGATGATGTATGACACACATATTCATGTATGATAGACATGCATGTATTTCTCCTATTTTTTCCTCTAAAATACAAATTAATTGGGAAGAAACAAGTTGGCCAGTGGTTGCTCCATATCTCCACCTCTGTTGTCATTCCACCAAACTCAGGTTCGAACCTGATTTTCTCCACAATGTAAGAGAATTATTCTCTTTATGATGAAAGTTGGGCTATTGGACCGACTTATTGTGGTCCAGTTCAAATGAAGACAAAAAAAGAAAAGAGAAACTAATTTGGTATGTATATAGTTTTCTCATTAAATTTTGAAAAAGAAAAACTATTGAGTGATGCATGAATGGTTAGAGAAACACAAACATTGGTTGTATGCACTTTCTCTATTATACCATTAATAGTTTAAAAAGTGTAGGAATTAATTAAGGAAATTAAATTATCTTTTAAAATTATTTTTTAAAGGTAAGTTTTGAACTCTACAAAATGAGGATGAACAACATTCATATTAATGTAGAACATATTGTCATGCCTTTCTCCTACTTTTTCATTAATAAATAATGTTAAATAGTGCATGAATGACATGAAAATAGAAAATGAGGATGAACAAGACTCATATGCATGTATGACAGATTTACACATATTTCTCCTACTTTTTCACTAACAGACAAATTAATTACGGTATGTGTAAAGTTTTCCCATTAAATTTTGAAAAAACAGTTGAATAGTGTATTAACGGTAGGAGAATTATGTGCATTGGTTGTGTGCGCCTTTTCTTCTATACCATTCATAGCCTAAGGAGTGTAAGATTTTATAGAAGAAATTTAAATTATCTTTTAAAATTATTTATTAAAACTAAGTTTTGAACTACACAAAATGAGGATGTATGACACACATATTCATGTATGACAGTCATGCATAGATTTCTCCTATTTTCTCACTAATTTTGGTATTTGTATAATTTTTCCATTAATTTTTTTAAAACTGTTGAATAGTGAATTACTAGCCGGAGAAACATATGTATTGGTTGTCCGCACATTCTCTCCTACATAATTCATAGCGTACAATTAGTACAAGTCATATATACACATATTAATTATTAAAGTTTTCATAGATAAATTACCAAAATAAGTTAATAATCATTTATGTATTATTCATATATTACCAATTTAGTTCTAATGTCAACATATCTAAATATTAATATATTACCAAAGTACATATTATACAATATTAATTTACTTATAAAAGTTTTTTTTTATTCAATGTTAAATTTATTGAGAAAATAGAATATTGACAAGCACAATGAAGAAGGAAAAAAACTTGAAATTTGATACAACTTTTACAGGAAAAAAAAAGTGTGTCAGAAAGAAACAAGAACTTCTTCTACCGTCGAATCTGGCACCATCGCTCAAGTAGCTTCTCGAAATTGGTCCCTGGCTTGTAATGAAAAGGTGACATGCGTAATCAAATAATATCGTCAATGGCATGAGATATATGTGCAGTCGAGTGATGTCGACCTCGCTGGTTCTTTCGGCCATTGTGTTCTCTCCATATGTGGTAAATTGTGGCCTGAAACATAAGGTGGAGCAGAGCAAGATCTATGTTGTTATGTCGGCCTGAGATCAAGGTGCGCGGTGTTTGATCCTAGTCATGTGTTATACATGTACATAGAAGCTTCACGGCTTGAGTAGTCAAGATCGTGAAGGAGAAAGGGCAGGTGAAGAAGAGGTGCTTCCTTGTTTCATCAGGTTCGCCACATAGTAAGCAATGTTGCACAAATCCCAAAGAATAGAAGTTCCTACAGTTTTCTTTGGATTTTTCCTATAAACCTCAACAAGCTTCTTCAGCTTCTTACGCACATGATCTAACCTTGATTGAATAGTTGATGCATCCAAGGTATTGAAGCAATACTCTAGAAAAGTAAACTTCAACCTAGGATCAAAAACTGCAGCAATAGCAAGTATATCACTATATTCCTCCCAGTACTTGTCAAACTTCTCCTTTATACTTTCTACCATCTCACAAATAACTTTATCAATAGAAAACTCATGACTTCTCAACCAACTTTCAATTTTCCATACTTGCATGAAGTACAAATTAGCAGTTGGATAAGATGAACAAGAGATCAAATTTGTCATCTCTGCAAATGGGGTCAAAAACTCACAAATCAACTCTGCTCTTGTCCACTCAAGAACTGATGGAAAGGTTTGATAACTTGTATCTATCTCTGCAAGATAGCCAAATGCTTCTTTATACATGATGGCTCTAGACAACATCAGATGAGTTGAATTCCATCAGATTTTTACATCTAAAACCAGTTCTGCCTTAGCTTCAATTCCCACTAATTCCACACAGCCTTGAAACAATATTTCTCTAGCTTCACTCGCCTTTACAAACTTTACACTATCTCGGATCTTCTCCAAAGCTTCATCAATCACCATTAGCCCACTTTGTACAATCAGATTCAATATATGTGCATCACATCTTACATGAAAGAACTCTCCATTGCACACCAAGTTTCTTCTAAGTTGTCTCTTGAGAATTCCTTGGATGTTGTCATTTGATGAAGCATTGTCAACTGTAATTGTAAACACTCTCTTCTCTAATCCCCATTCTTTTAACAATGCCAAAACCTTTGTGGCTATAGCAGCACCGGTATGCGGAAGAGGAAAGGCACAAAATGATAATATATAGAAAAAAAGAGGCATATGTGCCGATGATAACGAGAGCTGTACCGATAGCACCAATAGCATCCCTTCCAGTTCCCTTTATTAGTAAGTATAGCAATCACCAGGTCCGGCGATCCAACCCCATACCGAGAAGCCCTTAGGGAGTGGAGCATTTCATGATCTAAGGGCTTAATGTGGTCTATGATTGGTTGGGGGTATAGTCCTCTGATTAGGATGAGTAAGTTATCAGTCAAGATGTTGGACATAGGGTTAAGCCAACGACCTTTATCACGGTGGGTGAAGAATATATTAGCCTCTCTTATGATCTGGAACACTGCTTTATGTGAAAAATGTGCTTTGCATAAGGTCTAGTTCCTTGGGCACTGGATTGGCAACGGCATGAGTTGGTTGGATCAAGAGAAGGTGCGTGCAAGCCGTGGTGGACTGGGGGGGGGCATAGAGAGATGAAGTATGGGTAGAAAGATTTGAAGGCGGTATTGACTTGCGAAAGAAAGAGCTTCAGAAGGCTGGCTAGCACACGAGAAAGCAGAAGGATAGCTATAGAAGTGGGGGATTTATTAAAAAAGAAAGTGGTTTCAATAAAATGAAATAGTGAATAAGCTCAGTATAGGGTTTTGCGGGGACCAGTTCGGAGTACTCAGTGGTAAGGAAGGCAGTAGCTTGCTTTCGACCTAAGAGGGAAGCACAAATACTCTTCAAATTCCAGCCACTATCAATATAATGTGCAGTTAAGCACATGTAACGCTCTACAGTGAGTGATCTCCAAAGATCCGTCGTAAAACAAAACCTACTAGAAACTTCATTCAAGACATTCATAAGCTTCAGCTTCTCTTTCTCATAAATCTTTAGGCAATCGGCAGCTGCTGTGTTCTTGCTCCAGAACTCTATGCTGAATTAGCATACAAAAATGCATCTCTAATCCTTCTGTACTCAACAAATGCATAAGGAAGACTGTGCTCTATAATTGCCAATCCTATCATTTCCCTAAATACCATCATGTCTAACTTTCTATTTTCACATATAGGAGTACTTCCAGGAGTACTTGAGCATACTCTCATGTGACGCAGCAGAGTAGTGGTGTCATTCCTACATAGATCTATGCAATAAGTATGGCTGCAATAGTTGCATCTAACATCATTCCTACCATCAGGGGTTTTATCTCCAATGATCTTAAAATTCTGCCAACACTTTGAACGCTTACGTTTGCTCCCACCTTGTTCTCAGTCGCACTCTCATCTTCCACCAGATCATTTTCCTCATGATTTTCTTCATCTTCTTGATCCATCATTTCATCTACACTCATATAGTCATCTTCAAGGTTTAGAGTGTCCTCGTTATCCATCTGGAAACAATAAGAAAAGCTCATCAATGACATTAAAATCATGATAACTCAAACACAGAACCATGATAACAATAAGAAAAGCTCATCAATGACATTACAATCATGATAACCCAAACACATAACCATGATAACAATAAGAAAAGCTCAAAAAACATAGAACCATGATAACTCAAACACAAGAACCATGATAACTCAAATGCAAAAATCGGAATCTAAGAAGCTTATATTAACTGAAGCTATTAAATGAGGAAATCAGATTCTAAGAACTCAAACTCCAACAACGAAACCTAGAGGTGTCAAAACTCTAAACTAAACGAAACAAACCAAGAAATCGGAATCTAAGAACTCAAAATCTAAAATTAGAATCTAAGAACTTAAACTCCAAAGTATGAACTCTCGAATCAAACCCATAAATCATAATCTAAGAACTCAAACTGTAAAATCGGAATCTAAGAACTCAAACTCTAAAGTATGAACTCTCGAATCAAACCAATAAATCGGAATCTTAGAAGAAGAAATATAAAAATTTTACCATGGAGAAGAAGAAGGAGATGAAACCAATGGAAGAGATTGAAGATACCTTCGAAGAAATTGCCAGAAATCACCGGAAATTGACTGAAATCGCCGGAAATCATGAGCGGTAAGAAGTTTTAAGAAAAATGTGAATGATTTTCGATTTGGGGAAAATTGATTTTGACCTAGAAGTTTGTAGCCCATGGGCCAACCATCGTCCAACCCATTTTGTCCGTGGACGTAGTTGGGCTTAGACAAATTTAATCCGCTTCGTAAATGGGCTTGTCCGTAAACCGCCCATTATGAATTGGACATGGTCAGACCATGGGCGGCACAACCATTTGGACACCTCTACCAAAAATTGGGTTCGTGAACATGTTGCAAGTTGGTTTTGAACAGTTAGCAATGTGGTGAAGGAGAATCGAGGTATAGCTAAGAAAAAACAAACCATTCGAGACCAGTTCACCCGTGACTTCTTTTGACGAGTCCCTTCCCAAGTTTATTTGGTGGTAAACTTAGGCCTGGAATCATTTTCTCTGAACCGCTATAAGGACACATCATTTCTAGCTGACGATGAAGAAAGTGGCATAGCTTGGAGGCTGTCAACTTGCAGCTGGAGATTAGCTTGTCTTCTTCGACACAACCACTATCCTGTAGAAGACACAGCATCAGAGACCATGGCATGTTTGGGGATACAAAAAAGACAAGGCCTTGCTTCACATGCATTATCAATAAGACGTCTCATTGGATGCCAATTATCAAGCCAAAACATTGTCAAGGAGCCATTCGGCCCATTCCCAATCTCTGTTTTTATAAAAGATGCATCAAGATCATAGAGTAGCATTTTACTCCACTACCAAGATCCCGAAACCTCCTTCATGTCCCAAAAAGAATGTGATCGAGCCATATATTTTTTAACCCACACGACCCATAGGGACTGCCTAGAGCAGAATAAGCGCCATATGAGACTCAGAACATCAACTTTTGAGGACTCATGCATCCTCCTTTGGTGAACAAACATCATGCAATGCAACCTTTTCTTTTCAGTGGTCGTAGTATTAGCTATATATTTTCTGTGAAAGCTAAAGATAATTAGCAGAAAATATATTTCATACCAAATGTATTTTTCCATTTACTTGTAAAAACAATAATATTAATTAGTAATATATCAATTTAATACTAAAATTAACCAAAACTATTTAGTATGTTTTCCAATATATTAATTTTATTAATGTATCTCAGATCATAATTTAGTGTAGATACTGCATTACAATTAAAAAATTAATAGCTTAAAAGATATACTATTATGTAGCCCTGCGACAAATATCCGAACCGAGAATTCTGAACCATTCCGCACCGAGATTTTTGGTTTTCGGTTTGGCTTCAGTTAAGAGAGCTGAACCGATCGGAAGCTTTGTAAATTGTATTCGGTTACCCGAGATTTTCGGTTTGGTTCATGAGAACCGAACGGTTAACCGAGATCTTCTTCTTCTTCCTTTTCTTTCATCGGATCTGCTCTTCGTATTAGCTGCCGTCAAGCTTCTAGTTTCGTAACGGCCACCGTCAAGTTTCATATGGTTTTAGGGTTTGTCATAGGTTGAAGACGAGTGAAACACAACGTTTCAGACCAATTTTTTTTTTTAACTATGCTTGGCCCAATTTTCTTCTGTTTCTTTTTTTCCAATAGCCCATAAAAAATAAACCAAATAACCTAAATAAACCAATTTTAACCAAAACGAACCAAATTAATCAATTTTAACCAAGAAAATTTAAATTTCGGATAATTTCGGTAGAATTTTATTAACCAAAATAAACCGAGATTCGAACTGAACCAAATCAATTATTTATTCGGTTAAATTCGGCATACATTTTGATAACCGAAAACCAAATTAACCGGCTCGGTTCGGTTTTGGTTAACCAAAATCGCAGGCCTACTATTGTGTGTATATATATATATATTCAAATGTATCATTTATCCAATCACTTTTAAAAGTATACTTTTATTATGGGTCTGTCATTTGTGCTAACACACATTTTAATTTATTTTGTTAAAAAAATACTAGTCAAATAAATAATTCATATTTTAATCCATTAATATATTACTAAATTAAATAATAGCAATGTTAAGTGTCAACCTATCAAAATATTAATTAAATTACCAAATTATATATTTAAAATCTTAATATTTAGTTCATTATTAGTCATATTAATTGGTCATCATTTGAAAAACTAAACATATTTCCAAATTACATATTAAATTTTACATTTAAACTTTTTCACCCCTAACTATAAGTAATCATCTTACAGACCCAGTGTCTAAAGAATTGCATAAGCTCATACTATAGGGGTTTGTCGAACCAGCAAATATTCTTCTTATACGGTGTTTAGATATTAGTAGGACATGTAGATCCAACAACCAAAATATAAATAATATTTGTATATAAAAATAGCTTTTTTGTTGAAGATATGTAAGAACAAAATATATTTGTATTAAGCTCCAGAATAATGAATCATAAAAAATATCTCTTTTACAAAGTTAGGGGTCTCATATTTATACACCGTAGAGATTTAAATGCTGCTACTAAATTCTATGATTTTCTTTAAATGTGTCCATTTTGATTTTGTCTTCAATGCCATAATGCCTCAATTTTGAATCAGACTCTCCCTTTAATGGGTTTCTGTTCTTTTGGCTCAGTGGTTCGTAAGCCGTCACCTCGCGCTCCCGAGCTCATGACAAGTTTGCTGGATTTGATATCTTCGATGTGGGTCTCTCACTTCTCTTGTTATAATGTGGCAGACACGTGGTTATCTGCTCCGGTTTTTAGATTTCGGGTGTGAGATCTGGTACTAACAACTGCTCCCCAAGTCCTACAAGCTGTTGCTCTAGCTCGGGGGACTTAAGTAGTTAATACGGACTTGTCACTTTAACTCTTATTCCTTGATTAACTTTATGTTTTATCACAATATCCCTAGGATTTCGGGATCAGAATGATTTGATTGCCTTGATGCGTGTCACCACTAATTTCAGAAATTTTTAATAATAAAATAGGGAGAAAATTGTCTCACTTCCCACTACTCTCGAGGCAATTTTCTTTCTCTTGGTTTTAAGGTGAGACATTTCCCCTTTTCTTCATTATCCTTCATTGTATTTTTTTTTAAAATTTTTTTTTTTTTTTTTAAAATTTTTTTATTCTTGCTTTTTTGCCCTTTACCTATCATTCTTCGCATCTCCAATTTGTAAGCATGTCGACCTTGGCTCAAGAACCACGAATTGAAGAACCATAACAGAAGATATTGACACATCATCAACTCTGAAGGTCATTGCTCTAGATGTCGTGGTTTGTACCCAAACCGACGACAAATTCGGTGCACACTACAAATCGTTGTCATTAGAGAATTCTCTTAAAGACATGATGACTCTTTATCGGGTCCCGTATGACATCGAATTTGTTTTTCCCGACCCAGGCGTATCTTTGGAAACCAATTGTCCCGGCTATTGCTGCGCATATGAAATTTACCTCAAAAGCTGCAGCTTAGTTTTCCACTTCCTGAAGTGCTCCTTCTCTACCTTCACCACCTCGTGATTACCTTTCCCTAAATGGTCCCCAATATGCTCCGCTCGATACTATGTACATTCATTGTTGCTGAGGAGGCTGGCTTTTTGTTGAGCATTACCAAGCTCCTCGAGTTCTTCCAGGTCCGTGAATCGAGGACGGAGGAACCCTCGCCATTTACCCAATCTATGAGCGGAATCTCATAGACAGTCTACCGTAGGAGGATGATAATTGGCTGAGACACTTGTTTCTTTTCAAGGTCAACGCCTCCTCCCTCAATGGCCTAGCCGATATGTTGTGTCACGGTTGGGTTTCTTCTTTGGGTAGAAATTAGGGCTTATTGGATTATGATGCATTTTTTTACTGTTTGCTTTGTCGTCGCCATTTGTTTTTTTTGTTCATACCGATTTCTTTCCCTTTTATTAGAGGCTTAAGTTCGTCTCATTCGCTGGGAAGGTTTGTACGATTTTTACAGGACGGTAGTTGAAGGTAACATTAACTGGAACACCTTCACCCTTGATCAGATTCACGGTGCCGGAGAGCTCGTTAGGAGAGGGGGAACTCATCTTGTGGATCCACATCCAAGAGATATGACTTATTCTGGATGGAGCTACCATGATAAGAAAATAGCAAAGAAGAAACAAAGGGCCGAAGAGAAAATGATAAAAGACAAAATCTCTGCTCTTGGGCGAACGCGGCGGGAGAATGCTGCTGCTGCAAACGAGGGAGGTACTCGCAAAGTTAGCCTAGTGGTGGAACCCTCTCCTCCTTAAAAAAATCGACAACAGTACTGGGTTATGGCTCGAGCTCTGACCCTGCTCGTCATACTACCTCCGTCTCTAGTGACAGCGATGCTAAAGATGAACCCATCATTTCCTTGGTTTGCAAAAAGAAGACTCTGGAGAATCCTTCTTCTCCCTGGTATGATAGGTCGCGGTCTCGTGGAAGTAATAAAGAGCTCATTATTTTGCTGCCTCCGATCCTCGAACCCCTATCACTCACAAACTAACCCTAGAATCTCACTCAAAGGAACCCAAGGTGGTTCCGACCATCAAAAGGAGCCTAGTAATCGCCGCTCTGGAGGTCAGCTATCTTTCCGAACTGGCACCAGTTTTTCTGCAAAATCCGGTGGCTCATCTATTTCTCCTAAAGGTACATTCATGTTTGAATCTTTCTAATTCATGTTATATATGTCGTTTATTCCCTTATTTCTTCCATGATTATGCTTTAGAAAAGGAGAAAATTGGAGAAATCTTCAGATGCTTCTCTACTCGATCTGGAGATAAACTCCCTTCTTTTAACAGATGGCATGACGGTGCTCGTTATAAACATCTTCATCATGCTTTTCACACGTCTCAGGTTCTTGCTTTGATCTTGAGTACCATCATTTTGTCTACTTATTCATGTACTTGACTCTTTTTTTCTTTAGGCTGTCACTGTTTACAATGACATGGTATACTACTATGAGTCCCTTCTTTCATCGTCAGCTCCTACTCAAGAAGTTGAGGCCGCAGAACGACAATCTCCGATCTCGAGCAAGCCAATCGGGGATTAAAGGAATATTATGAGAAGGATGCCAAGAAGTTAGAATGTATGGCGAGGTTAGAAAAAGAGTGTGACAATGTGAGGGTGACGATTAAGGCAAATGAGCAGAGAATATGGCTCCTGGCCTCCGAGCTCTGTACTTTGAAGTCTTTTTCCTTGTTGCTAAAGCAAGACTTGGAAAGCGCCAAGGCTAAATCGGAAGAGTTGACTCTCCGATGCGACTCTCTTGTTAGGCTTCGGGATCATGACCTATTGCAATATATGTAGATGAGTTGAAGAGAAATCTTACACTCCTCAGCCTGCTCACTGATGAATATACTACAATCGAAGGTGAAAAAGTCAAGGTGGAAACTTTGCAGAGGTTCAGGGGGAGCTAGATGCTCTTTCAGCTATTTTATTCGACCTTTAACAATTTTCCTCAGCCTTTGCAGACTCTCCTCCACTCCTCGAGTCGAGCCTTGGTCTTCCTAAAGACGAAACTCCCCTGCCATCTGCTTAAGCTTCCAAGGTCCCACCTCCACCTTTTGCAATGGACAAGGTAAATTTCAACCAATTTGGTTCAAACTATTCTATCATTAGTGATGATCACTTGGCTAGGCTTAGAAGTCAGAATTCCTTTGAGTTGCGACTTAGGGTATTTGATTCAGGATGCGGTTGGTCTACATCTATTATTACTGTTTCGACGGGTATCTCGTCAGAAGAACCGATAGTTGATGCTGAGGAAACTCTCGAGGTGTCGGCAGAACCCGCATCTGAAGATTCTTCAGGAGCAGACCTTACGAACGCGGATGTGGCCACTTCTAAAGCGAACAAATGGTGGTTGTGTCCACTTATTTTGGGGGTTGTCCCAACTCCTACATTCTTTTAAACCTATTTCATATTTTCGTTGAATCTTGACTTATGTTTTTATTGCCCATGGGGGCATCGCATGCTTTATTATCTTTCAATAACTTTAATATGCTTGAACAAACGTGTCGGGTTTGCAAAGTCCGATCTGTTCGAAACTCCTGCTCGAGTTGTTTTCAAGAGAAATTGAGTTGATCAGGCTCTTACCATTTAAAAAAAAAGCTCTATCTAGCTGTCCTCGGTAAATTTATATGAGGACTGAGCTCTGCTTATGAAATGGAGCACCGTTTTAATGTTTGAGTACTTGCAAAGCATAAGTTGGCTCCGCCACCCGAACTGATTGGTTGTATGTTTATAATAAATTTTCTGTCACCAGGCCAACTGGTCCTTGGACCAAATAAGCCCATCATTATATTTTTTACGGTTGCCCTAAAAGTTATAGACTTCTTGGGCTTTAATTACTTTTTCATGCAAGAAAGTAATTAATTCATCCTCGAAAATCGAAACTTATCTAATCCAAAAGATAAGTCGGATTTAACATGCCTTAATCCCATTTAATGTTTGACTTGAGGACTGGGCAAAATATCCGCACCCGAACCCGATTCAAAAAATCCTGAACCGAACTCGATCCAAAGTTTTAAAATACCCGAACAGATCCTAGACTTATAATCCAAACATCTGAATCCGAACTCAATTTGAACCGATAACCGAATAGATACCAAAAATATAATTATATATAAATACAAATATTAATTATATTTAGACTTTAATATAACATAATTATCTAAAATTACAACTATAAACCCAAAAGTATCAAATATTTTAAGACCAAAATATTCAAAACATATAAAACAACTAAAATATCCAAAAGTTCTTATTATATTTATGAAAATTTAGCTAAATTTTTTTCAATTTTAATATTTTACCCAATTTAGACCAGAACCTGAATGGCCTCGAACCGGACCCGATCCAAAACTATGAAATATCTGCATGGGTCCTATACCTCTAAACCCGAACACCTGAAATAATCGATCCGAACCCAAACGGGTACCCGAATGCCCATCGTTATCTTACTTCCATATACTGATTAGTGATATCCCTATAAACTGGGTGACTTGAATCGGTACTCTCAATAGTTAAAAACTTTCCCTTCTTTTAACATCGTTCATGGCGACTCCAGGTTAATCTTCAATCCACCACGTGCCACCAGCCCTCCTTCGTTCGAGTCCGACGACAGATTCGAGCCTCCGGGGGTTCTATATCCTAGGTTTTTTATGAGGTGAGAGTGGTGTAAAAAGAATGTGACGAGTTCATCCTCCATATTTGGAAGAGATTCCCCTCATACCCGAAGAACTTTCTGATTCCTATTCTTATCCTTTTTATTTGTAGGTCGTTGAGAAATATCGGTGCGCTTATAGTAGACATTAGCCCTTAGGTTTTAAAAGGCAGGCTGTCGAGAGATAAATTCATAGATCGGAGAAGAAAATGCGGCGTCGTGAGTCTGACCCCTTCAAGTGGTTAAAGTATGGGTTTTACTCTATTACTCTGATGTCCACACGCTACATGCCTTCATCAAAGACAATGGAAGAGCTCCAGCTAATGAGCCCAAGGGAAAAATGAACGAGGACTCTCCTTCTGAGGACAAGGTGGCTGTGACAGAGCTTGTTGATAATTCTAGAGCCGAACCAAAGCTCGATCTCGCCTCTCATTGATCGTTTCTAAAGTATCCTCCATCATCTTTGCATTACTTGCCTTATCAAGCGGGAGTTTAGTTCGCCAAACTCCTGGGACATTTAGCTCAGCAAGCACTCTTGCTTCCATCCTGTATACTAATGAAAATGGAGTTTCTCCATTCGTCCTTTGAGGTGTAGTTCAATATGCCCATAGGACTGGTTGGAGTACATCGTACCATCCTATTTTGTGAGCGTTTAGTCATTTCTTTAAGTTACTAAGGATTGTCTTGTTCGCAGCTTCGGCCTGATCGTTTCTCTATGGATATCGTGTTGTTGAAAAGCTCAGTTTGGGGGTTCTTCAATTTTTTTAAAAAAAAGGATCCATTACTAAGTAAAAAAAAACCTACAATGATCTAGTATGGAATTTTGTGTCGGAGATGATATTTTTTCCATAGGATTGATTTTGCCATTGAATCCTTAATTAATGGGTATGCTTTGGCCTCGATCCTTTCAAAAAATAATTGGTTAGTATGAGGAGATACTATACTCCTCGGGTAAACCGGTGTATTGGACTGACTATGTCCATCGACAGAGCATGTTATTGACACTTTATACATCGTTTGGCATATTTAACACAATATGTTATCATGGTTGGTTAATAATATCCCAACCTTTTGATTTTGAAAGCCATAGCTCGTCCTGAAGGATGACTTCCACATAGTCTTTAGTGAACTTTGTTCATCACAATATATATTCCTAGACCATGGATGCACAACAAATATGGATCGCTAACTCTTCTCTTAAATAAAGATTATTTTATCATGCAATACTTTGCGCTGATGATTCTTAGTTTTCGGGCTTTCCACTTGTCTTATCGGAGTTCACCAGTTTGAATATTCTCCTTATTGGAGCCCGTCAGTCAGCCCCCCCCCCAATCATCAGCGGTAGTGTTTTCATCGCTTGTGCGAACTGGATTTTTGAACTCAAGAGTTAGACTCGAGTCTGGGTCAGAGGTAGATGCTAATGCTGCTAGTGCATCCATCGAGGTGTTTTCGCCACGTGGAATCCTTATTAATTCAAACTTCTCGAACTCCAGAGCTAAATCTTTGACAACTGCGAGGTATGCCTCTATTCATGAATCATTTACCTTGTAATCACCATTAAATTGAATGACGATAAGCTGTGAGTCACAATAAGAAATGATTTCTTGTGCTCTGATTCCAATAGCGGGGCGAAGACCAGCGATTAATGCTTTGTACTATGCTTCGTTATTTGAAGCTAGCAACAACAACTAGAATGATTGCTTTATGATTTCCGATGTCTGGGTATCGAGCCCAATTCCTACTCTGGATCCTTGTTTGGATGATGACCCATCCACATGGAGTTTCCATGTCTTGTTTTCCTCTGTTTTTTTTAAGTTCAAAGGTGGGGAACTCTGTAAAAAAATCCACCAAAACCTGAGATTTAGCACTAGTTTGACTTTTGTACCTGATGTCATACTCACAAAGTTCGACCGCCCACTTCGCCAAATGCCCAGACTGGATTGGTCCATGCAAAATGTTTCGTAAAGGCTGCAACGTAAGCATTTCTATTAGATGTGACTGAAGATAAGGTTGTAACTTCTGAGATGACATCACTATAGCGAGCGCCAGTTTTCCATCATTGTATAACGAGTTTCTAGACCTGTTAGGCTTTTGTTAGCGTAGTAAATTGGCTTTTTCTCCCCTTTATCTTCCCAAACGATAACTCCGCTAAATAAAATGTAAAGATAGATTTTCTCATCCATCTTTGGTTTGGATAGGATAGGCGGAGTTGTAAGGTAAGACTTGAGTTGACTGAAAACCTCTTCCCTCGCAGTATTTGGTAGAAAAGGAGACATTTATCTATTAACCAAGAGATGAACTTGTTGAGAGCTGCGATTTGCCCCCTAAGACGTTGTACCTCCCTAAAATTCCTTGGCGAGGGCATCCTCATAAACACGCTAATTTTCTTTGGATTTGATTGGATTCCTTAATTTGTTACTATGTATCCCAGGAATTCTTCTGAATGCACATGAAGGTACACTACACATGATTTAGTTTCATCCCGAACTCGTTTAACATTTTGAAACACTGCTCGAGATGCATTATGTGCTCACACCCTTTGAGAGACTTTACAAGCATATCGTCTATATATACTTCCATGGTTTTTCCGAGATATTGTTTGAACATTTTATTAACAAGGTGCTGATAGGTTGCTCCAGTATTCTTTAAACCAAAAGGCATTACAAAATATCAATATATACCTTTGTTCGTGATAAACAAAGTCTTCACCTAGTCGTCCAGATTTATCCTTATTTGATTATATCATGAGAAGACGTCCATAAAGTTTAATAGTTCGTGCCCAGCGGTAGATACTACTACTCGGTCTGTGTGCGGGAGTGGGAAACTATCTTTTTGGACATGCTTTGTTGATTTCCATGAAACCGATGTAGACTCTTCACGATCCATTCTTCTTTTTGACCACCACTGGGTTCGCGAGCCAATCAGGGTATTTTATTTTCCAAATGGATTTGATCTTTAATAATTTATGTTGTTTACTGCTTTGGCTCGATCGGGCCCAAGCTTTCTTTTTTTTTGCTTCATTGGTTTCCAACCTAGGTCCACATGTAGCTCGTGCAAAATTATATTTGGGTCAATACTTGGCATGTCTTCTGCTAACCATGCGAAATATACTTTTTTTTGGAACATCCTTCACCTAGTATATCCAGGGAGTTCCCAGAGTTATGTTGTATGCTAAAATCTTTGGTACGCCTGCCGCGAGCATTGGAAGTTTGATTGTTCCGAGGGACATTGAGGTTTTGCTTGTGAATGCTATCAACGGAACTGTTGGTTCGATGGTATATGCCTTTAATTATTCCCATTCGCTGAGGTGCACTAAAGAAAATAAGGTCTACCGAACTCTAAATATCAATCAGGATTCTAAATACCTGGTAATTAGCTGCATCTAGAGTGATTACGAGGATATTGTCGTGTGGCCTCGCAAGACTTTGAGTTTCGAGCTCTTAGAAGACTATGGTCATGTTGTCCTCGATTGGTTGGGCTTCCTTGCTCACTTATATTATGGCGGCTCGCTTGTGTCTTTTGATTGCTCGAATAGAATCATGGCACAACTTGGACCCTCCGATAATGACATTAATCCATTTTTCAGAGTTTTAGATGAGAAATGCTCAGTTATTCATTGTTTTTAGTTGACGGCTCAAAATTTTGACCCTCGCTTCTGTCCATGTGATAAAGTTGGACGAACTCTTCTAGATTAAAGCTCGCTAGTTCTCCCGAAGCCCATCACTCGGCCATATGCTTTTTGAGCACACTATATTCCTTGGTTGTGTGTCCGTTCATGTGGTGTGTATTGCAATAAGCGCTTTTGTCTCGTACCCAAGTCGATGAAGATGGGATTCTGAACCTTTCTTTTCTAGAAAACGGCCTTCCCACGCTATTGTTGAATGGATTTTCTCCCAAGTGCTTGTTGTCTCTTGGTTTAAACTTTTTAGCTGGGGGTCCGACAGCTGTCTTGGTCAGGCGATACTTTTTTGCGAAAGTTAGCTTTTCTTCTTCAGCCTCTATCCAATTATTGGCTCGAAAGAGGGCATCCTGAATGGTTGCTGGATGGTTAACAGTGAGCACTTTCCTGAACCTAAACTCGTGCCAGAGTCAGTTCCTTAAGGCGGACAATGCTGCAGTCTAGGAAACTCCTAGAATCTTCAATTGTATTTCCTTGTACTTTGAGATATACTTTTGGAGAGGCTCTTGTGGGCCCTGTGATAAGTTCCATAGGTCGCTATCTAATTTTCTCTTTTTCATTAGCATGAAATACTGCATAAGAAAGGCAGAAGATAGCTCGTTGAAGCTATTGACCGTTCCTGGTTCGAGCTAGGTAAACCAAAGAAGAGTTGGGCTGGAAAGATTTTCTGAGAAAAGCTTGCAATATCCGGCCTCCTCCTCATGGGATTCAAGATTAATTCGACCCGCTGTGATTTGGAAAGCGGCTAGATGGCTCTTTGTGTTGGCAGGTTAACTTTGTGAGAATCCCTTATTCAAAAATTTGTGATTTGCGAGGTCAACAGAGATCGTCGTGTTTCTTCGACTATCCTGTCAATTTTGGGTGCCGAGCTGGTTCTTGATGGAACTTTGACTTTATCTCCTTCAGCTCGCGGCAGACCTTGTCAACAGCGAACGCAAGGGCTTGATTTCTCTCATCTTCGAGCTCAGTTGGAACGTCATCATGATGGTTTTCGCCATCCTCCACTTGGTTTCCAGCAGGGTCGAATGTTACAACATCTACTAGATCCAACACCCAAAATATAATTAATATTTGTATATAAAAAATACTATTTCTCTTGTACTTCTGTATGCTTTTTTGTTGATATGTAAGAACAAAATATATTTGTATTAGGTTCCAGAATAATGAATCATAAAAAAATCTCTTTTACTAAGGTAGGGGTCTCATATTTATACATCATAGAGATTTAAATGATGATACTAAATTCTATAATTTTCTTTAAATGTGTCCATTTTGATCTTGTCTTCAATGCCATAATGCTTCAACTTTGAATCAGACTGGGCCTTTAATGGGCTTATGTTCTTTTGGGCTTGTCTTCTGGCTTGGTGGTCCGTAAGCCATCACCTCGCACTCCCGAGCTCATGACAAGTTTGATGTATTTGATATCTTCGGTGTGGGTCTCTCACTTCTCTTGTTATGACGTGGTGGACACGTAGTTATCCGCTCCGGGTTTTGTATTTTGGATGTGAGATCCGGTACAAACAGGGCTTACAAAGAAGATCATTTCATTTGACATTTCATAAAACATGAAAATATAAAGTGAAATCGGGATACACACTCACTCAGTCAAATATAATATAAAAGATGATATATCCAAATGGGAACCATTGTCTAGCAAGTTACAAGCCCAAACTTGGAAAATCAAAAGTCTTGCAAAAGTAAAATATTTTGCCAAATGTCAGGTGGATAGATAATAGAATGAATCTAATTCATCCTGAGGCTTGAGTTGAATTTAGATGAAATATTCAAACAATAATCAAGATGAAAATGAGAAAAATGTTAGATAGTTAATTATGTTTACTTCTCCTTCCTTTCAAGAAACAACTAGGTTTACTTATCCTTCATTTCAAACTGGATGTTTTACTATGGGCCATGAAAATTATGTTTTCTCGAGCGATAGTTAATCTAGATTTCAAGACAGACTAACGAAGATGATCAAGTTCACGCATTTTCTGATTGATTAGCCTGATTTTTCCAATCTTCATAATGTGTTCAATTTACCTAGAATTAGTTTAGCTCCTTCTTGCTATCTCTTATTTTCCATGTTTTAGATTTTCAAATTAAATGTTCTAATTCGGAAGGGTTCTTTCTGGTTGGTTAAAGAAACTTCATCTCTTGGTTCATGGACATGGCGAAAGTTATTGAAATATAGAGAGTTCGCAGCATCTTTGTGTAGAGTAGAAGTCTCCAATGGGCGCAAAACATCGTTCTGGTTTGACCAATGGACACCATTTGGGTCGACTAATCGACATTACAAGAACTCATGGCTGTATAGACTTGGGAATACAGATATATTCAACTGTTGAAAATGTTATACTTACACATCGATGGAGAAATCACAGAGCAGAATCGCTAAACAATATTGAAGAGGTGATAGAACTCCAACGCCAAAAAGGGAAAATGTTAGAAAACGATGTGGTTTCATGTCACTCTACGTCATCCCACATAAGCAATTTCAGTTTCTATTTTTTTTTTATCTATTTGGCTTTTTGTCTAGCATCTCTTAAATTCATATTTATGTAAGAATCTAAAAAAGCAAATAAATATGGTATTCTTAAATAAAACAAATTATAGAACACAATAAATATGAATTATACTAATATTAGCAAATATGGATTATATTCTTTTATTTTGTTGTTTAATAATAGTTAATATTCATATTCTTAAATTCATGAACATTTAGTTTTTGTTTTCATGGTTCATATTTTTATGTTAAATTTATGGTTACTTTACACCATAATCTAAAGAAAAAAAAGCTATCATATTAAGAAAACTATCGTAAAATGATAAAACCAATATTGGGTTACCAAATTAATCCGGTCTAAACGAATATAAATGATTTTGTTAGTTTTATAATATAGAAAATAGTCTCATGCTAAGAACATACAAAAATCATAAATATCTTGAATTTAATATGTTTAAACTCTAACATTTGTAACCAATCAAACTAGAACAAAAAAATCTCACCAAATTTTTTGAATTGCATTATTTATATATTAAACAGAAAATACAAAATCTAAATTTAAAATATATTTGCGCCGTTGCAGTTGGATCTCTCCTAGTCTATTTTAATAGTGATTCAAAGCAATTTAAGACAGCTATAGACAAGTCAAAGAATGGCAAAACTTCATATTTGTACAAGAGAGATCAAAGAGCAAAGAAAACTATTCCTCAGGGCCGGTCCAACAATATATATGGCCCTAAGCGAGATTAAAAAAAATTCTGATCCAGTATAAACCTTTTTCAACTTCAAACGAAAGAAATAGTGGTTTTGCTCTAAAGTAACGACATAAAAAAACATAAAAATTAAAACCAAACAAAAAATTAAACCAATATATAGAGCTATAGAGGAAAAAAAAAAGTCTCAATCACGGGGGTAAACAAAACTTACACTACTTAGTAAATATGATCTTTTTGCATAGTCCAAAAAAACTGTTGCTAAAAGAATGTTGCATAATCCAAAAGAAATATGATCATTTTTGAAGTACAAAGACCCATATCTCTCTAACAGTAAATATGATATTTCTTACATAATCCAAAAATCATATAATAGATGTTATAGAGTATAGTTGGTTTATCACCGGTTTAATCGGTTTACTAATTTATAGTTATCTCACATTGATTGTATATAAACTCAATTGTACATTCACTTTGATTTAATGAAGAGAAACTTTATTTAGATTATCTTTCTAAAATGGTATCAGAGTGATGTCTTTCGCTTTTCATCGATCCGTAACAAACTTTTCCGATCATCTTCTCCGATCATCCATATCTTTTCTTCATTCTCCGATCGTTTTTATTCGCTTCTTCTAATTCAATCGCATCATTTCGGTTGATTTCCACAGATCACTTCATCCGCACATTCTTTTCTAATCTGATCGATTTCTCTCTTCATTCTTCATTTTTTGAGCTCTGTTTCTTCTCTCATGGCAAAGAAAGGTGCCACATCGCGAAACTGAGTTACCCTTTTAGATCCAGAATCACCGATTGCTTTTAGAACAACTCCATCGCATGCAACCGACGATTTGAGAGTTGCTTCCGTCAATCGGAGTCACACTGGAGCTAATTCGACTCGAGATTCAGCTGTGAAGACTCATTCGAATCACGAATCCTTCGACAACTCTCAGAGTTCATTCGTTTTACATCCTGCAGATGATCTTGGTTTGTCTCTTGTTTCTCACCAACTAGATGGAACGAATTACAATAGTTGGAAAGTTGCTATGACTATAGCTTTAGAATTGAAGGATAAATGGAGTTTTGTAGATGGATCCTTGCCTAGACCAGATGAATCCGATTTGATTTACAAAATATGGAATCGCTGTAATAGCATGGTCAAATCGTGGATTCTAAATGTTGTGAATCAAGAGATCTATGATAACATCTTGTATTACAATGATGCTTCTGAGATTTGGATAGATTTGATGAAGAGGTTTAACATCAGTAATCTTCCTTGCAAGTATCAATTGGAACAAGAAATTTTAACTCTTTGTCAAGGATCTATGACGTTATCTGCATATTATACGAAGCTGAAAACTCTCTGGCAAAGATTAGCAAACACTAAATCTCAGAAAATATGCAAGTGCAAATGTGGAAATGTTGAAGAATTGTTGGAAGATGCAGAGACAAGTCGCATTATACAGTTTCTCATGGGATTGACTGATTCTTATGCTAACATATGAGGTCAAATCATTAACAAGAAGAATAGGCCAAGCTTGAGTGATATTTACAATATGTTGGATCAAGATCAAGGCCAGAGAACTGTTGGATCAAACAATAAAGGCTATGTTCCTCCTTCTGCGTTTCAAGTGACTGGTAAAACTTCTGATTCTGGTGTTGAGTTTGAGAACAATATCAATGCAGTAAACTATTCACGACCTAGACATGTTTGTACTCACTGTGGAGCAATTGGACATCTTAAGGAGAGATGCTACAAACTACATGGTTATCCACCAGGCTGGATAAGAAAGAAGAAGTTCAATCCTACTTCACAGTCTGCTGCTGTAGTTCCTTCTACTCAAAAGATAGTTTAGAACTCTGCTCCAACTCCTAGTACAAACTTAACTGCTCTTCATGTAGGAGATACTGTAACTCTTTCTACACAGAATCAGCTTACTAAGATGGGAGAGAATTTAACTACAAATCAGATTTAAGATATCATCTCCTACTTTAGCTCCAGACTTTACTCTTCTAGTACCACTCCCACACTGGCCGTATCTCAAGCTTCTATTTCAACTTCATTACCAAATACTATACTAGTATCTGGTACATTTCTCACTCTATATTCAAACAAATACTATGACATGCTCACTTCTAACTCTTCTGAACTTAATATCTCTCAAAGTTCATGGGTAATAGATTTGGGAGCTACTCACCATGTCTGCAATTCTAGGACTAGGTTTCTAAGTTTCCAGAATCTAGTTAACACCTTTGTGAATTTGCCTAATGGAACTACAGTGAGCATTGTCGGTATAGGTTCTATTCGATTGAGTGATAAGATTATCTTGCATGATGTTTTGTTTATTCCTATTTTTTTATTCATTTTGTTGTGTGTTAGCATGTTAACAAGGGATTTAAAATCAATCATCAGTTTCACTTCCACTTCTTGCTTTATCTAGGATCTTACTCAAGAGTTGATGCTTGGTCAGGGTAGTCAAGTCTCCAATCTTTATATTTTGGAGTTGAATAATACACAATCTAATTTTGATATTTCAGGTAGCATTGTTCCTTCTTGTTCTGTTGTTTCTGTTAATTCTGATTTGTGGCATACTCGCTTAGGTCATCCTTCTCAGTCTAGAATTGATGTTCTTAGTGATGTATTATCTTTGTCCAAATCTCATGCTAATAAAACAAAAAATTGTTCTATCTGTCCTTTAGCAAAACAAAAACATTTACCTTTTGCATCAAATCAACATATTTGTCAAGCATCATTTGATTTAATTCACATAGATATTTGGGGTCCTTTTTGTACTTCTACACATGATGGTTTCAAAATTTTTTTAACCATTGTAGATGATCATAGTCGTGCCACTTGGGTCTATTTGTTGAAATCTAAATCAGATGTGCTTACTGTTTTCCCTAGTTTCTTGCAATTGGTTGAGACACAATATAATGCTAAAGTCAAATCTGTTAGGTCCGACAATGCTCATGAATTAAAATTCACAGATTTATATCTAGATAAGGGAATAATAGCCTTTCATTCTTGTCCAGAAACACCTCAACAGAATTCTGTAGTTGAACGCAAACATCAACACATTCTAAATGTAGCTAGATCCTTAATGTTTCAATCTTAAGTACCTCTAGAATATTGGGGGGATTGTGTTATAACTGCAGTTTTCTTAATCAATAGGCTTCCAACCCCTGTTCTAGAAAATAAAACTCCTTATGAACTTTTAACTAGAAGACCTCATGATTACAGCCAGCTTAGAGCTTTTGGTTGTCTATGTTATGTCTCCACTTCCATTAAGCAAAGACATAAGTTCCAACCTAGAGCTAGAGCCTGTGTATTTTTAGGATATCCTTCGGGTTTTAAAGGTTACAAACTTCTGGCCTTAGAGAGCAATGTTATTTCAATCTCAAGGCATGTTGTTTTTCATGAGGAAATCTTTCCGTTTGTTTCCTCTACATTGACAGAAGAAACATGAGCTTTCTTTCCTCATCTTCCTTTACCTGCACCCCTCGATGAATCTTTTCATTTTGCACATTCATCTTCTGATACTCTTCACCATCAAGAAGAGATATCATCTGAGAATTCTTTGCCTTTTACATTAGATTCTGACGACCTACCAAACTCCCAGCACATTTGCAGGATTACTACTTAAATAATACTTCTTTTACTACTGCTTATCCTATATCTAACTATATCTCTTATAATAAACTGTCCATTTCTTTTTGCTCTTTTATTCAAAATATTACTCTTACTACTGAACCCCGTAGCTATTCTGAGGCTAAAAAATGGCTAGTGTGGTGTGATGCTATTGGTGAGGAGCTTGGCGCTATGGAAAGGACTGGTACTTGGTTAGTTTGTCCATTACCGGCTGAGAAGAAAGCAATTGGTTGCAGATATGTGTTTAAGATTAAACACAATGCTGATGGTTCTATTGAAAGATATAAGGCTAGGCTGGTGGCAAAGGGGTATACACTGGAAGAAGGGGTTGATTTTGTGGATACTTTCTCCCCTGATGCCAAGCTAACCACTGTCAGAATCCTTTTGGGGATTGCAGCTAAGCTAAATTGGCATTAAACCCAATTAGACATATCTAATGCTTTTCTCAATGGTGATTTAGAAGAAGAGATTTATATGGAGTTACCACCAGGTTATGAAGTTCCTGACAATATCAAATTTGAAGGGAGGCTGGTTTGTAAGTTGCAGAAATCCATTTATGGACTTAAACAGGCTTCCAGACAATGGTTTCTTAAATTTTCAGCAATCATTTGTTCATTTGGATTTCAGAAATCATATGGCGATCCCAACATGTTTACTCAATTTACTGATGGGATTTTTATAGTCATATTGGTGTATGTAGATGATATCATCATTGCCAGTAGTGATGATAGTGTGATTCCACAGTTGGTGGAAGATCTTAGTTCCAAGTTCAAGCTGAGGAATCTTGGTGCTTTACAATATTTTCTTGGCCTGGAAGTTGCCAGATCTTCAAAAGGTATTTCTATTTGCCAAAGAAAATATGTTTTGGAGTTGTTAGCTGACACAGGATTTTTTGGTTGCAAACCTTCTTCTATACCTATGGAGCCTAATCATTCTTTACATAAGAAGGAAACTAAACTACTTCCAGATGCAGAAATTTATAGAAGACTGATTGGTAAACTTCTTTACCTTTGTACTACAAGACCAGACATTGCTTTTGCGGTTGGGAAACTTTGTCAATTCTCTTCTGCTCCTAGAGAGATACATCTCGAAGCAGCTCATAAGGTCTTGAGATATCTTAAAGGGACTATTGGCAAAGGTTTATTTTACTCTTCTGATCCAGATCTTACTCTCAAAGGATACACAGATTCTGATTGGAATTCATGTCCGGATACAAGGCAATCTGTCTCAGGTTATTGTATGTACATAGGTGATGCATTAGTTTCTTGGAAATTAAAGAAACAAGACACAGTTTCTTGTAGTTCTGCAGAAGCTGAATACAGATCAATGGCTTATGGTACAAAAGAGTTACTTTGGATTGCTAAGATCATGAGGGAATTTCAACTTCCTACTTGTGAATCAGCTATTCTCTACTGTGATAATACTGCAGCTCTTCATATAGCAAAGAACCCTGTCTTTCATGAGCGCACAAAGCATGTGGAAAATGACTGTCATCTTGTGCGAGAGAAGGTTGAGATGGGATTTTTGAAGACTTTTCATGTGGGGTCTCAGTATCAACTTGTTGATGCTTTGACTAAACCACTCTATCCTACTCAGTTTCGTACTTTGGTATCCAAGATGGAACTTCTAAACCTTTATGAAGCTCCATCTTGAGGGAGGCTAATAGATGTTATAGAGTATAGTTGGTTTATCACCGGTTTAATCGGTTTACTAATTTATAGTTATCTCACATTGATTGTATATAAACTCAATTGTACATTCACTTTGATTTAATGAAGAGGAACTTTATTTAGATTATCTTTCTAAAATCATAACTAAAAGAAAAAGAAAAAGAAAAAAGCTAAATCTTTATAACCTAAAAAATTGTATAAAGAAATTGATTCTTTTATGCCTTGGGGCTTTTTGGTATGGAAGATAATTTTATTCATTGAAAATTTTAAAATCTGACAGTTTAACAAAAAAAATTAAAAAAAATCTAAGGTTTATCATTTATGGTGGTCCTGTGTTGATTGGAATCACGATCATTACATACTGAAATAATATTCTTCATTCCTTGATGTGTAACAGGAGATCAAAACAGGATGAAGTCCTTATTCGACTCGCTTTTCAAGTATCCATCTACCATATTTGGAGAAAACGGAATGGTAGACAACACACATAAGCTGCTCATCCACCTCTGTTTCTTGCTCATGCTATTGAACATTTTATTCGAGCTCGTCTCTCATCTCACTCCGAAGGACCTGACAACAACATCCTTGCACGGTGGGTGTCTATGTGCCCCATTTCATCGTCTTGAATTTTTTTAATATTTTCATCTTCCTCTTGTTTTGTAATACGTAAAAAGGTTCCTTTTGTCTTTTTTTCGCTTAAATTTTCATTTCCATTCATGTAAATAACTCAGTTTGTTGATCAATTAATATCATATTTCAACCAAACAAAAATAATCTTTTAACCCAAAATAAACAACGACCACCGTCTAGAGACACCTTATAAATTATCCAACTCAAACTAAAGAGCAAAGAGCTACAATAATAGCCCAATATAATGATTAATGATCCCATTAAAAAGCCCATAGAATGAACGCGTTAAAAAGAGAAAAAAAAAACAAGACTCAGATGGGACCCACAGAAGAACCCCCAAACAAAATGGAAGAAATCAAAACGCAGAAACAATGCCCCGTCTCGATTATTCCACGAAACACCGCGTTTATGTTTTTACATTTCTTCTTTTCTCTCTCTCTTCGCCGCCAGGGTTTACCCAATTCTCGGTCTCCACTCCCCAGATTTTCTCACCTCCTAGATTTTCTCGGGAAAATTCACAAAACCTCCGATTGAAACAAACCGATTTTGTTCAAAGTAAGGGGTGCGATTTTACTTCTTACTTAGAGAACTTTTGTAAATAGCGTATGGATTTACTTAGTTATGGATAGAATCATTGCTCGTATGAAGAAATCGTCAGGTAGAAGAGGAGATAAAACTCCGGTACGGAGGTTAGAGCGTCGTGACGCGGCGAGGCGTATTAACTATGACGCAGCTTCTTCTTCTACTAGTTCATCTATTGAAGATCTTTCCGTTTCTACTGCTTCTTTGATGACTCGATCTTTGGAGTTTTCCGATCCGACTAGTTTTCGAATCGGTGGAGGTGACGGAGAGATGGATCGGATTTATCGGTCTATTGGTGTTTCAGGTCCTGAAGATTTAGCTATTTCTTCTGATGCTTGGGAAGCTTCTAAGAAGCGTTCGGCATCTGATATTATTGATAGGGTTAAGTCTTTCGACCTTGATGATCATAAGGTTAAGGATCTGGATTTGGGTGAAGCAAGTCCTAGTGGTGTTGTTGTTGATGATGATACTGAGTTGACTCGTTTAATTGGGGATTCAACTGAGTTGACGCGTTCTGAGTCGAGTGTGACCCCAATGAACTCCTCAGCTGCATCGCTCGTAGGGGAGATTGGGAATTTTACTACTCCGGTGGATAAGGACGTAGTTGTTGGTGGTATTGTAGAGAATAAGCGTGGTTTTGAGCGAGCACCGACGATTTTGGTGAAGTCTAAAGGGTATCTTGTTCCGAATGATGCTGTGGCTGTTGGTGGTGGTATAAAGGGCTTAAGACCACCTGTACTTAAGCCTCCTCCGTCGATGAAACGGCCTTCTATTGATCTTCAGGGATCATCTTGGGATTTTCTTACCCATTTCGCTCCCGCTCCCAAAAGTGAAACGGATAAGCGGCCGAGTTCCTCTTCTTCTTCTGACAATGGCGATAAAAAGGAAGCTAGGGAAGATGAAGTGGAACCGGAAGCTATGTTTATGCAGTTGAGGGATACGGCTGATGAGGCATGCTCATTCACTACAAACGAGGGTGACTCCTCAAGCACAGTATCCAATACTTCGCCGATTTTTGCCTCGGGAGGATATATTATCACTTCTTGGCAGAAGGGTCAACTTCTGGGACGAGGATCATTTGGCTCCGTGTATGAAGGCATTTCAGGGTAAGTCTTACTAGTTGCTATTGTCTGTTTAATCAGATACTTAGTTGGGAATAGACTTTAGTTGGAAAGATGTGAGTTTGAAGGCATCATGCCTATTAGGTACGATGAGATTTTGAATGAGGGATGTTAAGGTAGTGAGTTGACGAATACGGTGCGAAGCGAGCTTTCCTTATTGCTTTTAGTTGATATCAACCAAGATATATTTTGAATCTTTGATAGTTGTGTATGTTAAATGTAGAGATGGGGACTTCTTTGCTGTCAAGGAAGTTTCACTACTTGATCAGGATAGTCAGGCACAAGAATGTATACAACAACTCGAAGGGGTAAGATATACCTGGTCTATGATCCACAACATATTTCACTACCATTTTAGCATTATCTCATTGCCATATTTTTCATTTTCTACACTGTCTTGCTGTCTGAACTTTTAGATTCTGTTTCTCAGGAGATTGCACTACTTAGTAAGCTTCAGCATCAGAATATCGTACGATATCGCGGCACAGCCAAGGTATGATCCAGTTCTGGCTTTCCTGTTCTCATTTTCACAATCAATTACTCATAAACTATAATACGTTATGTTGTTTGTAGGACGAGTCGAATTTGTACATCTTTCTTGAGCTCGTAACCCAAGGGTCTCTTCTAAAACTCTACCAAAGATACCAGCGGCTTCAGAACTCTGTAGTCTCCGGGTACACAAGACAGATTCTTGACGGTTTGAAATATCTCCACGATAATAGTTTTATTCACAGGTTAGACTAGTAAACTAATTTTTCATAGCTGTCCCTGTATTTCCGAAGCTTCTGATTCCCTGCATATCACGGGTCGCTTACTTTTCTCATCTGATGTGACAAAGGGATATAAAATGTGCAAATATATTGGTTGACGCTAATGGAGCGGTCAAACTTGCAGATTTTGGATTGGCAAAGGTTATTTTCCATTAATAGATGTTTATAGTGCTTGATCTAAATTAATGACCTACTACATCTCTGATCCCCCTTGATACTTGTGTCATTTTGTTATTTAGGTGTCAAAGTTAAACGACATTAAGTCCTGCAAGGGAACTCCATTTTGGATGGCTCCAGAGGTAATTAAACACTGATTTGATTGTGTAATACATTGATAGACAAACATATAATACGATGGATATTGAACTGTTGTTTAAATATGTTGCCGCATATGTTGTGATCTGGGCTTGATAACCTCAAAAACCCGAGGTTATGTTTTCTTCAAGTATTTGATTAGGCTGGAACTAGTCTTAAATTTCATTATGTCAGTTTATGGTGTTTATAACTGTAAGTAGTAATCATATGTAGCAGATATGTTGTTTCTAAATGTAACATAATGATTTGATCAGGTTATTAACCGCAAGGGTAATGATGGGTATGGAACTCCAGCTGATATATGGAGCCTTGGGTGCACTGTGTTGGAGATGTTGACTAGTCAGATCCCCTACGGGAACCTAGAACCCGTAAGTCTTCAAGATTCTTAGACTTTCTTTATATAAAATAGTGAAACTCCCATAAAAATCATTAACCATATATCTAAAAGATACACAAACTCTTTGAATTTCTAAAAAGAAAACACTTGGCTCAGTTTAATATTCACTGTCAACAGAGTGTCTTTTTTCACCTTCAGTGTAGTAGATTTTAACATAATTGGAATTTGAACATTTATTTTATTTGTATGGGATTTTCCCAATTAAATAAGAGTTCAAATGCGCAGGTTCAAGCCCTGTTTAGAATTGGAAGGGGTAAGCTTCCGGAAGTACCTGATACTTTATCACTAGATGCTCGGCATTTCATACTTCAGTGTCTCAAAGTGAACCCAGAAGAACGGCCAACTGCAGCTGAGCTGCTGAGCCATCCATTTGTGAGGAGGCCCTTAACATCCTTGGGCTCAGGAGGCTCGGGATCAGCATCTCCGCGTCTCCTTAGATGAGTCTAATTTTAGTAGATTGCCTCTACAGGTGAAGGTCTAGGTTTCGATTTCATGAGAATATATTAAAATCAAAAGCTGTAGATTCTAACGTTAGTGTCCTAATTGTATGAGAACAGGCGCAAGCAGAAGATTTGTGAGAGATTAGAGCCCATAGAAACTATTCGGGAGACTTGAGATATGATTCTTCGACACACATGTGCGGTTGGGTTTCTCAGCAAGAGCTAAACCGCCTGAAGTCCTCAGGTTGTTTCGGTCTCATTCTTTGGTTATTTGTTGTAAGTTGTGTGTTGGGCTTAATTTTTAAAACTGAAGAGCCAATTTAGAGTGTATAGGTGTTGTTTAGTTTTGTTAAATTATAGTGTATGTAAGTATGAATGTAATCCTATATGTAATGTAATGTATAATTATATAGTTATTGCTTGTTGTAACTGTGTACACATCTCGTGTTTCCCATGGGGTTTATATTCTATTTACCTCACTTTTATCTCTTAACTATATTGTAAGGAAAAATAATTTTCAGCTACACTAACTATAGGCCACGGCATATCTATACATACGAACTAATTTAATGTTTTCATAATTACACAAATTATTAACTTTGCATAGTGACATATACGAAGTATCATGTGTCATATGTCCAACTACACCAAGTATTTTGACATATACGAAGTATCAAAAATTATATACGCAACACCATAATTAATTATACAATTTTAATTTAAAATTATCATATTTGCTTTTACATATAGATATATATATATTATAATGAATAGAATAATTGATCAAAATATCAACAAAAATTAGTTTCAATTAAAAAAATTTGTGTATTATTTTAGAAATCATACAATAAATATGTTATAAAATCGAACCCATTAACAAAAAAATATGTTTTAAATCTTTATAAAAAAAAAATCAACTTGAAATGTTTTATATTAACGTTTTTAAAATAAAATATATATTAGTATTTTAATTTGTATATAGTGTAGGACCGGACACGGATTTCATATTCTAGAATTTAGAATATAAAATTCGGTCCGTTGAATCCAAGAAAAGTTATTCGGATATGTCTAAATTATGCAAAAATTAGAATAGTAATAGAAATATTATTTTACTATTGATGTTTTACTTTATAAGCGTCTTTTAGGGAGACTTAGGACAAAAACAAAATTCATATTACTATTTAATTTTGACATATTTTGGGCAGATCCGGTTAATTATTTTTTTTTATCTAACGGATCAAATTTGGTATTTTCAAATTCCAGAATATTAAATCTGTGTCCACTCCTACATTAGATAAAAATTAAATTAGTAAAATAAATTTTATCCTAAAAATAGAAAAGAAAATGTAATATAAAATATTTCAAGTTGATTTTTATAAACATTTTAGAACATATTTATTATATGATTTCTAAAATAATATACAAAATAATATATATATATATATATATATATCTATATGTAAAAGCAAATATGATGATTTTAAATTCAAATCGTAAAAATGATTATAAAAATGGATCGGATTTATCGGTCCGTTGGTGTTTCAGATCCTGACGATTTGGCGATATCTTATGATGCTTGGGAAGCTTCTAAGATGCGTTCTTCATCTGATATTATTGTAAGAGTTAAGTCTTTTGACCTTGATGACGTTACTGAGTTGACTCATTCCAAGACGACCGAGATTGGGAATTTAACTGAGTTGACGCGTTCCGAGTCTAGTGAGATTGGGAATTTTAATACTCCGGTGGATAGGGATGTATTTGATGGTGGTATTGTAGAGAATAAGCATTGTATTGAGCGAGCACCGACCATTTTGGTGAAGTCTAAAGAGTATCTTGTTCGGAATGATGTTGTGGCTATTGGTGGTGGTATAAAGGGGGTAAGACCACCGGTTAAGCCTCCTCCGTCAATGAAACGACCTCCTATTGATCTTCAAAAATCATCTTGGGATTTTATTTCGCATTTCACTCCCAAAAGTGAAACGGATAAGCGGCCGAGTTTCAATACTTCGCCGATTTATGTCTCTGGAGGATCTATTATCATTTCTTGGCAGAAGGGTCAACTTCTTGGACGAGGATTATTTGGCTGTGTATGAAGGCATTTCAGGGTATGTCTTACTGGTTAATAATGTCTGTTGAACTTGAAATCAGATTCTTAGTTGTTTTTAGGAAAATAGACTTTAGTTGAGAAGTAAAGAACGACGTGCTTATTGGGTATGACAGGATTTTTGAATGAGGGATGCTAAGGCAGTGCGTTGACAAATACAGTACAGTGCGAGTTTTCCTTTTGTATTTTGGCTGATGCTTTTTGATGGATGTTAATGTTAAATGTAGAGATCGGGACTTCTTTGCTGTCAAGGAAGTTTCACTACTTGATCAAGGAATTCAAGCTCAGGAATGCATACAACAACTCGAGGGGGTGAGTTATAACGACTGCGAGTTCCAGTTCTTGTAGCATTGTGATATTGATCTGTCAGAAGTAGTTTGCTAATTCTCCTTACCTTTGCCACATTTTCATTTTCTACAGGAGATTGCACTACTTAGTCAGCTCCAGCATCAGAATATCGTGCGATATCGTGGCACAGCCAAAGTATGATCCCCTTCTGGCTTTCCTGTTCTCAGTTGTAGTTGCCTAAGCATTTTTTGCATATCCAATTACTTGTGAAACATAACGTTCTTTTTGCTTTTTGTAGGACGGGTCAAACTTGTACATTTTTCTTGAGCTTGTAACCCAAGGGTCCCTTCTAAAACTCTACCAAAGATACCAGCTTCAGGACTCTGTAGTCTCCTCGTACACAAGACAGATTCTTGATGGTCTGAATTATCTCCACTATAAAGGTTTTATTCACAGGTTAGACTAGTAAACTCTCGTCTTAGATGTCTCTGTATTTCCCAAGAATCTGATTAGCTGCATGTCCTGGGTTGCTCACTTTTCTCATCTCATGTGAAAAAGGGACATCAAATGTGCAAATATATTGGTGGACGCAAATGGAGCGGTAAAACTTGCAGATTTTGGATTGGCAAAGGTTATTTTTCATTAATAGAAGTTTATAGTTTCTGACCTAAAGTAATAACCTGGTACATTAACATTGCCTATCTGCGTTACTTGATACATGTGTTGTTTTGTTAATTAGGTGTCAAAAATGAATGACATCAAGTCCTGCAAGGGAACTCCATTCTGGATGGCTCCAGAGGTATTGGTTTGGGATCCATCCCTCTGTTTTGGTTATGTGAATACAATGGTAGACAAACATATTATCAATACACTGCTTAAATATGTTACCACATAAGTTGTGATCTAGGCTTGATAACCTGAAAAACTCACCAACTATGTTTCCTTCAAGTATTTGATTAAATTTCCATTATTTAATTTTATGATGTTTATAACTGTATTTAAGTAGTAATCATACTTAAGAGATATGTGGATTCATTTCATTTTGATTGTACTTAAGGATATACTTGTACGAATGTTTCTAAAATGGAACATAATAATTTGATCAGGTTATTAACCCGAAGCAGAATGGTGGGTATGGAAGCCCAGCTGATATATGGAGCCTTGGGTGCACTGTACTCGAAATGTGTACTGGTCAGATCCCTTACTTCGATCTAGAACCCGTAAGTCTTCAAGATTTTCAAACTTTCTTTATATAAAATAGGGAAATTCCTATAACTATCACCAACTATTTAGCTATTTTTGAAATATATGTGAACTTTTTGTATTTCTATAAAAAAATAAAAAATACAGGAACAAAGCATTTAGCTAAGTTTTTAATATTCAGTCTCATGACAGTGCTTTCTTTTGCACCTTCAGTTTAGATATTAACATAATTGGAAAGACATTTCAACTTTAACTTTTATGTTATATGGGATTTTAGTGTCAGAATTTGTGCGAATGCCCAGGTTTCAGCTCTGTTTAGGATTGGAAGGGGTAAGCTTCCAGAAATACCTGATACTCTATCATCAGACGCTCGGCATTTCATCCTTGAGTGTCTCAAAGTGAACCCCGAAGAGCGGCCAACTGCAGCTGAGCTGCTGAACCATCCATTTGTTAAAAGGCCCTTACTATCCTCGGGCTCAGGCTCAGGCTCAGGCTCAGGCTCATGCTTAGGATTGGGATCAGCATCTCCGCATCTCGGTAGATGAGTCTAATATTAGTAGATTGCCTCTATAGGTGAAGCTTGTGGTTTCATTTTCATGAGAATATATTAGAATCCCAAGTTGTATATTCTAACATTGATGTCCTAATTGTATCAAAACAGGTATAACCAGAAGATTTGTGAGAGATTAGACCCCGTAGAAACTATCAAGGAGAATCGAGATATGATTCTTCGACACACTTGTGCGGGTTTGGGTAGCACAGCTAGAGCTAAACCGCCTGAAGATACATATATCGTCTTTGGTTAGTTGGTGTAAGTTGTGTGCGTGTGTTGGGCTTAATTTTTAAAACTGAAAAGCCAATTTAGAGTGTCGACCTTGAGGTTTTGGGTGTATAGGTTTTGTATAGTTATTGTCTGTTGCAACTGTTTGGTGTACACATCTTGTGTTCCCAATGGGTTTTATCTTCTATTTGCCTCACATTTACTATATCTTGATTATTCAAAAGTATCGTCAAAATGTTTTCTTAGATTTTGGTCAAAGCCACTTTTATTGAAGTCTATGATTCTACTACACTTTTATTGCAATCGATGGATATATTTTTATCAGATAACATTTTTTTTTTTGTTGAAGGTAAAACTTATTGAACTGGAGAAGAGTTATTTACAGATGAATTTAAAAACAGAGCTTCATGAAACAAAGAGCGTCATGTCAATCGGACCGGTCGGACCCGGCCTAAAACTCATAAAACCTGTAGTATTTGAACCCGACCCGATTTGGTGCAAAAAAAATTTGGGCCTATATATTGGAAGCCGAAAAATAAAAAAAAATAATAAAAATTATTTTTTTTTTTTTTTTTTAAAAATAAAAAAAATATTTTTTTTTATTTTTTAAAAAAAAAAAAAAAAAAAATTTTTTTTAAATTTTTAAAATTTGTTTAAAATTAACTTTGATTGAAACAGTCAAACCGATGAATCATATGGCATGTGGCATATTTTTGCTAAGTCATATGTCACATGACATTTTTTTTTATTGAGTCAGATGACAAGTAGATTTTCAAAAAGATTAATTCATTTTGAAAATTTTGTGCAATGTTTTGAATCTAAAATTTTGTTGACATTTAAAATGGATAAACGGAAACACCATTATCAGTTGTATCACTTTATTATTTTTATCATTTTTGTAGATGCAACAACCGTTGGGCTCCAACCACTAAATGGTACATTTTTGAACAATTATAAATCTGACTTCTAAATTAAAAAATGGTAAGTCCAAAAATTGTAATTATTCAAAAATGTACATTTTAATCGTCTGAGTCATATGGCTATTGCGTCTATATAAATGATAAAATAATAATAATGTGGCTCAACTGATAATCGTGTTTCCTTTTATCCATTTTAAATGTCAACAAAATTTTAGACTCAAAACATTACAAAACAATTTCAACATGATTTTTTTTAAAATCTATGTGGCATCTGACTCAGCAAAAATTATGCCATGTGGCATATGACTCCGTAGAAATATGCCACATGGCATCTGACTCATCGGTTTGCCTAACACAGTTTCGGTTAAAGTTGATTTTGGCATATATATTAAAGTTTATGTAGATTTTTTGAAAATTTACTAAGTTGAAATTGAAAAAAGCATTGCATCTTAGTTCGTGTATGAAAAGACACTCAGAAAATTGTTCACGCTGAAATTGGCCCTTTTCTCGGCCGGCCTGACCCATATTGTTGGTCTCTGATAACACTCAAACAGAAGTTGAATACTTCGATGCTTTATTACTGAGACTTGCAAGGCTTTAAATAGCCGATCACATGAAGACTAAGTCTTCTACAACTCACAATGAGAAACTTACGGAAACAAATAGCATTACTACAACTACTTTGGTTTGACTCTTACAAACCATGAGTTTATTCAAAACGCAAATAACAACTTAAGACTTATTCAACCCAACAATGCCTCCCCTAAACTGAAAACAGTAACATTCAGCTTACTTCAACTCCAAGCTCCGTTCACAAACTCCAAGCTTCTCTCTCAGCTTAACAAACACTTATAGCCTCAAAGGTTTAGTAAAAATGTCTGCTACCTGATCCTCTACTCTGCAATGCACAAAGTGAACTACACCCTCCTTTGTAACATCCCTTAAGAAGTGAAACCTGACATCAATAGGCTTACTCCGCCCGTGAAGCACCAGATTCTTTGACAGCTTAATAGTTGAACTGTTATCACAAAGGATCGTAGTACTCTTTGCTTGTTCCAAACCAAATTCTTCTAAAATCATTCTCATCCAAACACATTGACAAGCACAGAATGCTGCAGCCACAAACTCAGCTTCGGTTGTTGATAGTGTCACTACATGTTGCTTTTTGGACGCCCAAGCCACAACTTCTCCACTTAGAATAAATGCATACCCACTGGCACTTCTCCTGTCATCCGTGTCTCCGGTGTAATCACTGTCAGTATAGACAGTGAGCTCTTCACCACTTCTTTTCTTTTTTTGTGAGATAGAGTCCCCTTTAAGTACCTAAGTACTCTTTTTGCAGCCATCAAATGTTGTTCCGTGGGAGCACCCTTATATCGACTCAAGAGACACACCACAAAAATGAGGTCGGGTCTAGTAGAAGTAATATACATTAAACTTCCAATCAGTTGTTTATAAAGAGTTGCATCCACCTTACCTCCTTCGCCTTCCTTTGATAGTTTTGAACCCGGAACAATTGGATTCTTAACCGCTTTACCGCACATCAAATTGAACCTCTCCAAAATCTCCCCAGCATTCTTTCTTACTCAATAATCTTTGAAGTCAAAGTATCACTTTGAATATCATATTATAACACCCAAAAAGAATAATTCATGAACACGATGATTAAGTGACGAGAAAAACTCCAAATGGGCATAACTTAAAGAACATAGAGAAAGAATTACAACATAGCAAAAATGTTCACGTTTCTAATCTTAAAACCCCATTTACCTTTGTTTTGGATTTTTTTTAATAATTTAATTTACTTAGAAATGATTGTGCTTGCTTTTAAATACAAAGGCATATATATAATATATGTAATTTGTTTTCTATAATAGATATTTTGAGTGTATTTTTTGGTCAACAAAATTCATTATTAATTATATTTCCATTTTAGATTGTGCTTACATTGTAAATTACTTTTTCTATACAAAATTTCTTTATTTTTTAATAATTAAAAATATTTGCATGGTAAACGAAACATAAAAACTAAGTATTGGAAACATTGGTTAATGCTTAATTTTGACTTAAATGTATACATAATATTTTTAATATAAGTGTTTCAAAACAAAGCAAAGCATTCGTACATATTATAGAACATATTGGAGTCGATAGTATAAATCTTGGCCTCTTGAATACATATTGTATGTGATACCAAAATAATAATAATAACAATATATAATAATGGACTTTCCAAAACATATTTAAGTCACAGAACCTTTTTAAAATATTTTTATTTTTTCATTCAAAAATTCTTCGTATCCTTATTTATGGTATTAAAATTAAAATTAGTGTTTTTGAAAAAATGATTTTTTTTCCTTAGCAATACATAAATTGTTTGAGGATTGGAAACGAATAAAGAGCAGGTAAATAGGAAATATCCAATTAGGATAAGGTCCAATCGAAAAGATTCGAATGGAATGGAAGCAGCCTTGGGATAATGCCAGTAAATATGGGGATTACTCTCTAACTCCATGGACGTCTCTGAGAATGGTCAATGGTGATAATGATAGAGATGTGATTAAAAGTATAACTCCAAACTTCTGCAGCGTGAATACATCAAAAAAAATACATGGTCACTGGTTTCCTATTTAGTGTAGCATCAAGTACATTATTGGTTTACTCGAATGTTTCAATGTCGTAACCATTGCATGAGAGACTATTCTCCAAGGAAATGTCCTAATTTTGTTGTAATATTAACTCCCCAGATACCTTAGGCAATATCATGATGTGTAGCCAATGGCGGTCTCGGATCTTCATAATTGTTTGCTAGTGTTGATGATATCCAATATCCTTATTTTCACTTATCTAAACTGGATTTTGTGTTACTCTGTTGTAAGAATATTTTTATTCTTATACTAGGTGGTGATCCGCCCTTTGGGCGGGATTTAGATTAGGGGTTTGGATTATTTTCGGGCAAGATTTTGATTAGAGATTTGGATTATTGGTAATCAATATTGGAATTCTTCATTTTTGTTTTCCTTGATATATTGTGTAGTGGTTGTCCTCCATTTTTTTGTGGTTGATAATTTTCCGTATGTTTTTAAGCTCATGAATTGATATGTATGTATCTTTTTTTTTTTATTATAAATTTTAAAGTTCTGAAGAATAGTATATTTCTATTTTAAAGTTTAATTTCTTTTTGTTTTATTTTTAAATGCTCTCGTTTATACTATGTTAACAATAATTGATTGACAAATAAAAAAGTAATATTCTTATAAATGTACTATCAATCAAGGTTTAAGTAGTAAGTTTTTGCACTTTAAGCAATATATATGTAGTTAATTAAGATGGAGCAGTCTTTACGTGTATATATGTAATTGTTAACAAAAAATTTCTTCTATTCTCTTTTAGTAAATATTTTTTTTTTTTAATTATTTTTGATTTTCTTATATATAAATTTTTAGATTTTATATATAGATGTGGTGTTTTGGGCTTTTTAAATTGGGCATGTAGTTTCATAAATGGATAGACCTATTTAAAAGATTAGTAAGAGTTAGAATAGAAGAGAAAGTGATTAGTTTAATGATGTTGATGTGTCCAAGTTTTAGAGATTGAAAAGATGAGGTGGCATCATGTGAAGAGAGCATATTTTACTTTATATATATAGATGACATGTATCTCTTGATTTTATATAAGAATTAATTTCATGTTTAATTAAAAAATTCTAATATAAAAGATGACATCATGATAGATCAATTTCGATTTATGACATTAGAATTTAGGTGTATTAATAACCCTCCTCCCTTACTATATATTCACAACGAAGATGTAAATAGCAATTACTTAACATCCTCCTAACTATATCCACGTCCATTTGCAAAGTTACTTGCAAGTAGATACATTTTAAGCCTTCATTGAATTTCCCATAAAACTCACCACCCTTATTTAATTTCACAACTTTTACTTTTCTATCTAATTGTCTTCCAACCTCATCAATGAACATCTCTAGGATACTCACAGGCTTAGACTTTTCACATAGTAGATAAGTATAACCATAACGTGAATAATCATCAATAAAGGTGATAAAGTATTTTTCACCACTTCAAGACAAAACATATAATGGGCCACATAAATCAAATTTTTCTTTAATATCTTTCATCTTTTCAAACTTGAGAGTTGTCTTTGATTCCCTTAATACCAGTGATTCTTTCCATCTAGTTCTGATTTTTTGTAATTTTGATTTTTAACTCTTAAGATACCTCCCAGTTTAGAGGGGGTATGATCATTATTTTGTATGGATATTATAGTTCTTATAGAAGATAAGAAATAAGATGATTTTTCAAGGTTTCAATCTGACCCGTTTGACATTTTAGGTCATGCTTAAAGTGAACAATTGGCTTGGGAGGCAAATTAAGTATGTCCTCTAGGAGAAACAGAGGAAATAGATGAACCGGAAAAATCTTCTAAAATTCTTAGATGTTGCACAAATGGATCCGGGAAATCTACAAATCATTTTATTGGTTTGGGTTAGATTTGCCTCGAGGGGAATAATCATGTGCTAGTTTTAGGGGTAAAGTGTCACAGGAAGAGCCTCTCGCCTTTTCACTCGGATATGGAAACTTTAATATGCATATGAAGAATATCCGATCTAGAAGTATTGATTGTAAGGTCTGTGAAATAGATTGTGTAGAGCTGATATCAATGGTGCATTCTCCAAACTATTAACCCGCTTTCTCTAATACTCTCAACAAGATGGATTAGTTTTGAGTAATTTTTCCTTATCTTTTGCCTACTACTATTCTTCGTTCGTGTAACCTTCAGGACGATCATAATTTAGCCTGAACATCTAGAGTTTTAATTTCTCAAAAAAATTTTGTAAACTATTTTACTCCTAATTGGGCTACCAATCAACGAGTAAATTTCTAGTTAATGTGTGGTTGGAAAAATTGTATAATAAAAATAGAGTAATAGCAAAAAGTAACCTCAAATTCATAATCGATTTAGTAAATAACCTTCAATGAACATGATGTGTCAGAGTGGTTGTGGAAATGACATTGTAGTCATTGGTCTTATTACATGTCACTTATCTTCATTTCATATTATTTTTTCAAGAATCTTGTTATTTCTGTTTTTATTCCTTTTTATATCTCTGTCGGAATCTTTCGTCTTATCACACGTCACTCATCTTCATTTCATGCTATTTTTTAAAAAACCTTGTTATTTCCGTTTTCCTTCTTTTTCATATCTCCATTGGACTTCCCTTTTTTTGGTCATGCTAATACAATTTTTCAATATGTCATATCTATTGTTTTTTTAAACATGTTATTTTCAAAAGGTACAATAGATTTTTCCAAATTCCGAACTATTTTTTCAGATGCCGCATTTTTTTTGTTTTGTTCATGCTATTTTAAAAAATAACTGCAGTTGCAAAAGCCTTTGCAAAATCAATTAGAAGGGTGTTTTTTTGTTATTTCCATCTACCGTAGATGTGGGACCATAGTTATTTACTTAAAAAATTGCACTATAGTTATTTTTTGGGTTTTCTGTAAATAAACCATCAACCTTTATTTTATTTTTTTTGCAAAATCAACCTTCATCCGAATATTGTGCAAGTCAATCCTACTAACTCGAAAATCACCGTTATATAACTCCTCTCTATATCGTTGACGTGGCCACATTAGCTGCTGTTAGAAAACTAACAGAAACTTCTAAACGACGTCATTTTTGGGCCAAAAAAACAACAAAGCTTTTTCTGTCATTATTTATTTTCATTTAATATATTTCAAAAAGGAAAAAAAAATCAAATTGTCATCTTGTTCTTCGTCTGATGAAAGATGAATCACTGTGATAACATTAGATGGTACAATCAAGATTCTAATTTTCTTATCATTTTTGAAAATCATAAACTGAGAAATAGTATCTAATTAGTCTATTATTATTCTTCTTCCAAATTTAGTAATCTGCAAACTAATTACAAGTTTTTAGTAGATTACAACTGTAAGATAGTGAATTCCCCTTGAGGGATTCATTGAATTAATGAGGCTATATAAAGCCAATGAGAGAACAGAGATTTACGGAGAGTTGCAGAGAGAATAGTGGAGAGAATATGTACAAGATATTAACAATGCTAACTAACGAATAGTAATTTGATATTCCTTATTTTTTCACCCTCCCGCAGTTGCAACGTCGGGTCTCCAGATTATCAAACTGGAGTGGAACTCATTGAATAGCAAAGTTGGTAACCCTTTAGTGAATATATTTTCATACTGTAGAGATGATGGAACATGGATGACTTTCACTTGACCAATGGTTAACGAAGTGTATGTCCAGCTCAACGTGCTTCGTTCTTTGATGTTTAACTGGATTAGTGGCAAGATAAACAGAGCTAACGTTGTTGCAATATACCACTGAAACATTGTTGAGGTTGCAATGAAGCTCAAGCATTAGATTCCGTAGCCAGCATAGTTCAACCACTGTATTTGCCACTCCTTTATAATCTGCCTCTGTACTTGATCTTGACACAGACTGTTGTCTTTTTGCAGACCAAGACACAAGATTAGAGCCTAAGAAAACACAATAACCAGAGGTTGAGGGTCGCGTTTCCAGGCAACCTCCCCAATCGGCGTCAGAATAATCTGTTAGAGTATTTATTGGGCCTTTAACTAGTTGCAGGCCGTGTGTCTTTGTTCCTTGTATATACCTGATAATTCGCTTCAATGCTTGTAGATGCGGGACTTAGGATCATGCATATACAAGCAGATTTGATGTACAGCATAAGAAATATCAGGTCGGGTGAACGTCAAGTACTGCAGGGCTCCAGCTAGGCTACGGTATTTAGTTGGATTTTCAATTGGATCTCCATCATCGGCTGAAAGTTTGGACTGAAGATCAACTGGTGTGGAGCAGGGTTTACAGCCTTCCATTCCAGCTCGATGGATGATATCCTTTGCGTAAAAATTTTCCAGCTTCATTATAATCTGCCTTTATTCCAAGGAAATAATGAATTTTTCCTTCATCAGACATTGGAAACTCAGATTTTAGTGAAGTGATGATATGATTGAGCAATGTTGGCGTTGATGCAATGAGTAAAATATCGTCTACATAGAGCAGTAAATAGGACATAGCATCACCTTTCCTGTAAACAAAGAGGGAAGTATCACTTTTGCAAGTAACAAAACCAAGGTTAGTGATGAATTTTTTGAAGTGCACATTCCATGCCCTTGGCGCCTGTTTTAGCCCATATATTGCCTTTTTAAGTTGACAAACATGATTGGGAAACTGCTTATCCACAAAACCAGGTGGCTGGTGCATGAAGATGGTCTCATCGATATCGCCATGGAGGAAAGCGTTCTTGATGTCTAGCTGGTGCACAGGCCAATCGCAAGCAACACTAACATTAAGGACTGTTCTGATTATCGCCGGCTTAACAATTGGGCTGAAGGTTTCATAGAAGTCGACCCCAGCCTCTTGTGACTTACCGTTAGCAACAAATCTCGCCTTATGACGTGTGAGTGAACCATCTGCATCATGTTTATGTTTAAATAGCCACATTGATCGCACAATATTCACCTTTGGTGGACAAGATCCCGAGTCTTATTCTTAATCATAGCACCATGTTCATCAGTCATTGCAGAGTTCCAATTAGGATCATAAAAGGCTATAATATGATTTTTTGAAAGGGGTGACACTGTTTTAGTGTGAAGAGATAAGACTTTCTTTGGCTTGTGAATGCCACCTTTGCTTCTCCTTTTCACTGAGTGACGAGACTGATTATGTGCAACAGGTGGTGGAGCAATATTTTGTGGAACAAGAGGCACATGCGGAGGAGAAAGTGGAGGCACAGGCGGAGGCAAAGGTGGTTGGACTGGTGTTTGGAAAGGTATTTGAAGTAGTGATTTGAACACAGGTGACTGCTTATCTATATTATCAAGAAATTGATAAACAGAGTTGTGAGTTTCTTGTTTTACCGCAGCTGGAAATGTGTCATCATCAAAGTGCACATGCCGAGAGATGATGATCTTACTGGTTTTAAGATCAAGACACCTATAACCTCGGTGATGCGAAGGATATCCAAGAAATAGACACGGTGTGGATCTTGGGGATAATTTATGGAGGTTTGAGTGATTAAGATTTGGAAAGCAGAGGCATCCAAAAACTGTTAAATGATCATAGGATGGTCGCTTGTTGAAGAAAAGTGAAAAAGGGATTTGATTACGAATAGCGGAAGATGGTAGGATGTTTAGAAGATGGACTGCGACATGGACTGCTTCGACCCAATAACAAGGCGAGAGCTGAGCTTGGAAAAGCAATGCTCGTATCGCGTTGTTTATGGTTCTGATCATACGCTCAGATTTCCCGTTTTGTTGGGAGGTATGAGGGCATGAGTAGCGTATATTTATTCCATTTTTATCGAAATAATTATGGAATTGAGAATTGTTAAACTCTCCTCCATTGTCGCATTGAAAAGATTTTATTTGTGAATTGAATTGATTTTTCATGTAAGCCATGAAATGGAGAAACTTAGAAAAACTTCACTTTTCCGACGAAGAGGATAAACCCATAGGAATTGTGTGTAGTGGTCAAGAAATAAAACATAATATTTTATACCACTAAGACTAGATATTGGAGAAGACCAAACATCTGAATAGATAATATCGAATGGATGATGCCCTTCGGAAATTGAGTTATTAAAGGGAAGTTTTATTTGTTTGCCCAATTGACATGGTGATCAAAAACTTGGAAGTTTGTCCTTATTACATGGAATGGAATTTGAAGTTAAAACAGATGAAAAACAATATTATTCATGTGCCCAGCCTCTTGTGCCAAAGTGTTGGCAAAGATGCAAGAAGAGTTGTGGAGGAAGAGGTAGTTTTATTGAACTGAGCTGGAAGAGGATAAAGGTCTCCGGAGCTTTCACATCGGAGAAGAATTTTCCGAGTTTGAAGATCCTTCACAGAAAAGCCAAATGGGTCAAATTCAATGGTACACCAATTATCTTTTGTGAATTTTCGATCAGAAATGAGGTTTTTGACAATTTGTGGTGTAACCAAAACATGTTGAAGAGACAATGGACGAGAATAAGAGGAAATAGAGGATGAGCCAATGGACGTGACTGGGATTTTAGAACCGTTTCCGACAATGACTATTTGATTGGTGTTATGATTAAAAACAGAGTTGAGAATACCTGCCGAAGCCGCTAAGTCAGTGGTTGCTCCACTATCCATATACCAATCAGTAGCACCCGGATCAGGTAGAGTCAATGTGTTGAAGGCATTGGAGAAGTCTGTTGTCGGCTGCATTGGCTGATGCATTGTCTCCATCAGATGTGCTTGCTGAGCTTGTTGATTCAATGGGCGTGAAGGTGAGGGGCCGTGATAGTAACCCATCTGTGAGTATGGGTTCCAAGACGGGAATGGAGCAGACCATTGTGGGTAAGGACCAGGCCAAAAAGCTTGTTGTGACCAATCCTGATAACTGGGTCTTCTTTGAAAATTCTTTTGCTGGAAGTTATTCCGTCCCCTTTGCGATTTGTTTGTCTTGCCCTTGCCACGATAATTGGAAAATTTTTGTGGCTCAGCGTTGTTCTGTTTTGGAGAAGGTGTAGTGACGGTGAGAGCGATGGAGGAAGACAAATGATCGGCTTAAGTTGCAGAAGACCGGGGTGACTTTTTGATTCTTGATTCTTCCATCTCCAACATCGATTTAGCACTGTCAAAATTCGGAAATGGCTCTTTGTGTTTGATAACATATATAATGTTATCATACTTCTCATTCAGACCGTTCATAAGATACATCACAAGAGTGCGTTCCGAGACAGCAGCATCAACATTGGTTAACCAATCAGCGATTGATTTAAGCTTCTGGCAGTATTCCTGGATCAATTGATCACCAATTTCTATGGTGCGTATCTCATTTTCTAATTGTATGGCTCGGGCCTCCTTGTTGTTTTGAAATTGATTTTCAATTATGAGTTAAACATCTCTAGCAGTCCCTCCCGTTTTGAATGAGCTCTGAAACAGAGGTTGCGCAAGTGTCCCATAAATCCAAAGCTTAACGAGACCGTCTCGTTTCTTCCATGGTTTATCGTTGGCTCCTGCTGGTAACAAGGTACCATCTACATGTCCGAGAACATCGAATGTCAGAAAATGAGTAAGAAAGAGCTCTCTCCACGCGTCATAGTTATGATCGTTGAGATCAAGGATGACCGGAAATTGAGATCTGATGTTTGTAACACCAAATGCTCTTTCTATTGCTGGAGGTTGAGCAGCCATTGATTTGCAGAAAAAAAAATTAACGAAGAAATTAGAGAGAGAAACGAGAGTGAGAAGAAAAAGAAGAAGAGAAAAAAATAAAAAAAATTGAGGAGAAAAAGAAGGTTCAGGAGCGTGTGCACTCTGATACCATGTAAGATAGTGAATTCCCCTTGACGGATCCATTGAATTGATGAGGCTATATAAAGCCAATGAGAGTACAGTGATTTATAGAGATTTACGGAGAGTTACAGAGAGAATAGTGGAGAGAATATGTACAAGATATTAACAATGCTAACTAACGAATAGTAATTGGATATTCCTTATTCTTTCAACAACTAATCATAACCATGAGCGAAAGAAATATAACCAAAATTGAACACGGATCTTTAACTGCAGAAGATTAAAACCCTCTAACGAACCCAGATTTGAACAAAACATTAAAACCCTTTAACGAACCTAGATTCTGTAAATATTGAACCTAGAAAATTAGATGTTAAAACCCAGATTTGAACACAATTCATCACCATCACTGCCTCTTCCTCCTCCTCTAACAAACTTTCCCCTTCCTCAGCCGGCGGTTTTTTTGGGAGGAGCTCTTCCTTACACTTCCATCTCCGGGAAGTCTCCGGATTCGTCGCCGCTAAGCTCATCCTCGTCGTGAACGGTGATTGTCGAGGTGCCGGATTTTGTGAGGTGGGTGAGGAAAGGGTTTGAGGAGGAGACCCCATTGTTGGATATGGTGGATCCAATGTTGCTTCAAGAACTTCACGCTAAGCAACAAGTCTTAATTCCATTAACCCTAATTTTAATTTTCCCCAAATTGATTTTTTCTTAATTCTAAACCTAATTTATGATTTTCAAAAGTCATGTTGTTTTGGTGACAGAAAAACGATAACTTACAATCAAAACAGCGTCTTGTTTTTTACTTTCAAAACAACGTCGTTTTGATAATTTTGTTAGTTTTATAACAAAGGCAAACAAAGCCATGTCAACGATATGCCCAGAGGTTATATAGCGGTGACTTTCAAATTGATAGGATTCCATTTAGATCTAGATAATCCAATATGTTATTAACATTCATTCTATTGCGATAATCAAAATATTAATCGTAATTAAAGTTTAGGCATGTTCATTGAGTATAATAATTTAATTTTTTTCAACAACATCATTTGAAAGAAATTTTAGAATATTACATACTACAACAAAATATTTATCTACAATTGAATATATGTTAATTTATAGATTAATTAATAAATTCTTCTTTTTCTGTAAACAACAAAATCATAATAATTGTTTTTAATTCCAACATAATTAGTTAATAGAGGTTTTAGTGTATTTGGTTTATGTTATCTTTTTCTGATAAATTTAGCTTACATTTCTGTATATATATATTTGTTAAATTTAAATTTTGATATTATTTCTTGTGTTTTTTTTGAATTCATTATGAACAAATGACTTATAGAAAGTTGTAATAAGATAATTTAGGGGGTGTATTGGATGAAAAAATTGGAGAGATTTGATTTTTTATGAGTTTTAAGATGATTTGGTTGAATTTTGGTGAATTAGGAATTTTGTAATTAAATTCTCTAAAATTTTATATAAAACCGTGAGATTTTGATTTTTGTATTTTTAACTAAGAAATCCTCTGAAATCTCACATGAAACTTTCAAATCCAATTCTTAAAATGTTTTTAATAATAGTGGATTTGATTTTAAATTTTAAATTCATTAATCTAATGTTTTTAAGATGATTTTAAAAGAAATTTTAAAATTAATATTTCAATAACACATGATTTGTCATAAGGAAAGCTTGATATGGGAGAATCACTTTGAGATTTAGAATTAGTTATACAACAACAATGCTTTTCTTCAATTCTATTAGCTACACAGTCTCCTCCGTTAGGATGCCCCATATTAATGCATCTTATAGTGCAGTCCGCTTTCTCATAACATCGCTCCGAACATGGTAGGATATATTCTACTCCTGTTTGGTTCATAATCAAACACATTAACAACAACTTTTGCATAAAATAATCAGCTTAATCTTTTACATCTTAAATGCAAACTAACACTTTTTAAAGTGTTATTTTCATCTGGTGAAACATCAAACTTTTTAAGAGAAGGTTTAATCAAAAAAATATAAATATCTCCATTTTAGACAATAAATACATAAACGAATAAACATGATACCTGAAATTATAGGCACAAGGATGAGATAAAACATCATCATCGAAAGTAACAGAAAAGATGAGAACTTCTTTGTTGTCATTACTTGTGTTTTTAGAGGAATGCAACCACTCTTTATTCAGATATACTTCAAAATCACGGAAAAGAAAAAACCTATAAAAAATAATGTTCAGATCAAAGTTAGAAAATAGCTCAAAAGTTTTATTTTTCAGTTTTTCATAAAAGAATTTTTGTCTTCTTAAACGAAAGCGTCTAATGTTTCATAAAATAATTTAACATATTTAACATCTCATTTACCTTTGTTTTCGAATTTTTAAATAATTTAATTTACTTAGAAATGATTGTGCGTGTTGTGTGCTTGCTTTTAAATACAAAAGTATATATATATATATGTAATTTGCTTTCTATAATAGATATTTTGACTGTAAATTTTAGTCAACAAAATTCATAATTAATTATATTTACATTTGAGACTGTGTTTAAATTTTATATTACCTTTTCTATAAAAAAAAATTCTTTATTTTTAATAATTAAAAATATTTTCATGGTAAACAAACATAAAAATAAATATTGGAAACATTAGTTAATGCTTAATTTTGACTTAAATGTATACATAATATTTTTAATATAAATGTTTCAAAAAAAGTCAAAGCATTAGTACATATTATAGATCATATTAGAGTCGACATTACAAATCTTGGCCTCTTGAATACAAAATAAAATAAATAAAAAAGGATTAATGTACAATAATAGACCTTCCACAACATATTTAAGTCATAGAACCTTGTTAAAATATTTTTATTTTTCCATTCAAAAATACTTCGTGTCCTTATATATGGTATTCAACTAAAATTAGTGTGTATTTAAAAATATATTTTTTAGCAATACTAAAAATAGTTTGAAGATTGGAAACGAATAAAGAGCAAGTAGATATGAAAGGTCCAATTGGGATAGAGTCCAATGGAAAAGATTCCAACGGAAAGCAAACTGCCTTGGGATCAATGCAAGCAAACTTGGGGATCAACCTTTACCTCCTTGGACTTCTCTGAGAAGGGTGATAATGATAGAGATGTGGGTAAAGTATAACTCCAAACTCTATCATTATCATGAAAAAAAAAAATACATGGTCACTGGTTTCCTGTTCAGTGTAGCGTCAAGTACATTATTGGTTTCCTCAAATGTTTTTATTTTGTAACCATTGCATGAGAGACTATTCTCCATATACTTTAAGCAATATCATGATGTGTAGCTAATGGCGGTCTCAGATTTTCATAACTGTTAGCTAGTGTTGATGCTAGTAAATATCTTTATTTTAACTTATATAAACTGTATTTTTTGTTGTATAACATATGTATCTCTCGATTTAATGTAAGAATTAATTTCATTTTAAAGTTGAAAATTCTAATAGACGACATCATGATGGATCAGTTTTGATTTATGACATTAGATATTTAGTGTATTAATAACCCTCCTCCCTTACCATATATCCACAACAAAAATGGTAAATAGCAATTCCTTAACATCCTCCTAACTATATCCAAGTCTTTGCAAAGTTACTTGCAAGTTGAAGCATTTTGAGCCTTCATTGAATTTTCCATAAAACTCACCACGCTTATTTGATATTACAACTTTTACTTTTCTATCTAATTGCCTTTCAACCTCATCAATGAATACCTCTAGGACATTCACAGACTTAGACTTTTCATGTAGTAGATAAGTATATACATAACGTGAATAATCATCAATAAAAGGTGATAGAGTATTTTCATCACTCAAAGATAAAACATATAATGTGCCACATAAATCACCATTTTTTTTAATGTCGTTCATCTTTAAAAACTTGGGAGTTGTCTTTGATTCCAATGATTCTTTCCATCTACTTCTGTTTTTTTTTTATAATTTTTTTTTTCAACTCTTAAGACAACTGCCCAGTTTAGAGGGGGTATGATCAATGTATTTGTATGGATATTATAGTTCTTATAGAAGACAAGAAATAAGATATTTTTTCAAGGTTTTCAATCTGACCCATTTGACATTTTAGGTCACGCTTAAAGTGAAAAATTGGCTTGGGAGGCAGATTAATTATGTCCTCTAGGAAAAATAGAGGAAAAAGATGAACCAAAAATATTCTAAAATTCTTAGATGTCGCACAGATGGATCCCGTAAATCTACTGATCTTTTTATTGGTTTGGGTTGGATTTGCTTCGAGGGGAATAATCATATGGTAGTTTTAGAGGTAAAGTACCATAAGAAGAGCCTCTCGCCTCTGCACTCGGAGATGGAAACTTTAATATGGCCTATGAAGAATATCCGCTCTAGAAGGATTGATTGTGAGGTGTTCGAAACAGATTGTGTAGAGATGGTCTGAATGGTGCATTCTCCAGAAGATTTAACCACTTTATCTAATCTTCTCGACGAGATGGATTTTTTTTGAGTTTATTTTCCTTACCTTTTGTTTTTTACTATTCTTCATTCATATAACATTTAGCCCAACTATTTAGCCGGAACCTCTAGAGTTTTAATTTATGAGAATTTCTTTGTAAACTATTTTCTTCATGATTGGGCTACCAATCAAAGACTGAATTTCTAGTTAATGTGTTGTTGGAAAAATGTATGATAAAAATATTTCATTTTCATATAGATAGTCCAATATGTTATTAACATTCATTCTATAGTGATAATCAAAATATTAATCATAATTTTAAGTTTAGGCATGTTCATTGAATATATTCATTTAATTTTTTTCAGCAACATCATTTAAAAGAAATTTTAGAATATTATAGATTACAACAAAATATTTCTCTATAATTGATTGTATGTTAATGTATAGATAAATTAATATAAGTTTTTTTTTAAGTTAACAACAAAATAATAATTGTTTTTTTTTATATCCAAGCAATATTAGTTTGGAGATTTTAGTGTATTTGGTTTATATTATCCTTTTTCTGATAAAGTTATCTTACATTTTGGAATATATACTTTTTAAAGTTAAATTTTAAACTTCTAGAAAGTTGTGATAAGACAATTTAGATCTATCATATTTTGTTTTTAACAGTTTAGATCTATCATTTTTTTAACAATTTCGATCTATCATGTTTTTTTTTTTAACAATTTAGATCTATAATTTTTATTCTATGTTTATTATTCATATTTATTTGAGGGTACATATAATATAAGGAATTAATTAGTAATTAGGAAAGCTAGATATCTGAGAATTATTTTGAGATTTAGAATCAGCTATACAACAACAATTTTTTCTTCAATTTTATTAGGTACAATGTCTCCTCCGTTGAGATATCCTATATTAATGCATCTTATACTGCACTCCACTTTCTCATGACATCGCTGTGAACGTGGTAGGATATATTCTACTCCTGTTTGGTTCATAATCAAACACATTATCAACAACTTATGCACAAAATAATCAATTTAATCTTTTAACATCTTAAGTGCAAACTAACAATTTTTTTTAAGTCTGTTTTTTCAACAGGTAAAAAATCAAACTTTTTAAAATAAGTTTTAATTAAAAAAATACAATCTTCTCAGTTATAGATAAGGATAAGATTAACATCATCATCGAAGGTAACAGAAAAGATGAGAACTTCTTTTTTTTGTCAATAGTTGTGTTTTTAGAAGAGATCAACAACTCTTTATTCGTATATACTTCAAAATCACGGGTTACGTAAAAACATTTAAAAAATAATGTTCATATCAAAGTTGGAAAATTTGTTCAAAAATTTACTTTTCACTTTTTTATAAAACTTTTTTGTCATCTTAAACAAAAGCGTCTAATGTTTTATAAATAACTTAAACTTATTGAAAATCCCATTTACCTTCATTTTCAGTCTTTTAAATAATTTAAATTACTGATAAATGATTGTGTGGGTCATGTGTGTTTACTTTTAAATACAAATGCATATATATATATATATATATTATATGTAATTTTTTGTATGATAGATATTTAGACTGTTAATTTTTGTCAACAAAATTCATTATTAAATATTTTTCCATTTGAGATAGTGTTTACATGATAAACTATTATTTCTATAAAAATTTCTTTATTTTATAATTATTAAAAATATTTGCATGGTAAACAAAACAGAAAAAATTGGGATTGGACTCATTGGTTAAATGCTTAATTTTGACTTAAATGTATACATAATATTTTTATGATAAATGTATCAAAAAAAATCAAAGCATTAGTACATATTATAGAACATATTGGAGTCGACATTATTAAACTTGGCCGCTTGAATACATATTGTATGTGTTACCAAAAACAAAAAATGTATAATCATGGGTTTTCCAAAATATATTTAAGTCGTATAACCTTGTTAAAATATTTTTATTATTCATTTAAAATTACATTGTATCCTTATCTGTGGTATTAATTTTAAAATTAGTGTTTTTGAAAAAGGGAAAATTTTATTTTTTCCTTAGCAATACTTAAACTTTTTGAGGATTGAAAATGAATATAGAGCAGATAAATAGGAAAGGTTCAATTGGGATAAGGCCCAATGGAAAAGACTCCCACGGAATGCAAGCCACCTTTGGATTAATGCAAGCCATCCGTGGATCACCCTCTACCTCAATGGACGTCTCTGAGAAGGGTGATAATCATAGAGATATTGGTAAAGTATAACTCCAAACTCCCACACCGTGAATACATAAAATAAAATGCATTGTCAGTGGTTTCTTGTTCAGCATAGTGTCAAGTACAATATTGTTGTTACACAAATGTTTTGATGTCGTAACTATTGCATGAGAGACTATTCTCCAAAGGAAATGTCTTAATTTTGTTGCAATATTAATCTCCAGATACCTTTGTCGGACATTCATCATTGTTTGCTAGTGCTAGTTAGTATTCTTATTTTAACTTATATAGACAGTATTTTGTGTTACTCTGTTGTAAGAATATTTTATGTGACATATGTATCTCTCGGTTTGATGTAAGAATTAAATTCATATTAAAGTTGAAAGTTCTAATATAAAAAACGATATTGTGATGGATTGGTTTTTATTTAAAACATTAGAACTCGGGTGTATTGATAACTTTCCTCCCTTATAGTGGTAAAGAACATTTATGTAAGCTAACCTAAAAGTGTGAAGTAAAGTTTTAATTACGATGTGATACAATGTTGTTAGGGACAACATGCAACCCTACAATCACTTCTACATAGATCTCTGAAAGTCATGATGAATGGAATATCTTCTTAACATACACAAAGTGGGTTAATTTACTAAGATCGAGTCATTTTCTTTTGCAATTTTGGGAATCCATTGACAAAATCCATATAAAATTTATCACACTTCTACTCTAGAATATTCATTGACTAAAGTTTACCATTAGGATTATGATGCTCAATTTTCACATGTTAACATACCAAACAATTGGATACAAATTATGCAATTTCACGCTTTATACCATTTCAATGATAGAAATGTTTGATTTTCTCATACATCTTGTTGCTACCTGTGTAAACTGTTTCTCACATCATATTCTCCAAAAAATCATGCAATTTAGGTATAGAAACTCTGAATTTGAATGATTACATTGTCTCACTTCTGAGCTTATACCTTAGAGCATCCTCATCGGAGGAGAAACTCTTTGGGTATCTCAAGATTATAATACTAATAGTTTTAAAGTAATTTGATTAAAAAATTAAAACTAAAATTTTAAAAAATACATAAGCTAATCATAAAGAGACAAGTGACATAATAGTTTCTCATAGGATTCTTCCTAGAGAACACATTCTCTCTCACTCTTCATCTTTTTCATTACTTTTAATATATTTAATTGTTAGATACTGGGTTAGGAATCCCTGCTGGAGTTGGCCTTAGTTGGATAAATTCTGAACTTGTAACGCTCATCTTTTTTGGTCCTCATGTACCCTCTCTCAGCTCATGATCCCATCTTTGTCCAACGGTTGATGCATTTCTCCAAGAGGCTTGAAATATCTTTTTTACTGATCCTATAAATCACCATGAGATATTTTTCGTGTTTTGTCCTCACATACACGATACTGTAATCAATTTCCAATAGGTCACCCACCTTGTAATAGCTCTAGCTTAAACATAATTAATCCTAAAGTTATATTAAGATGAGTTACAAAAAGATAACTGTATTTTGGGACATATCTTGCTAAATCAAATCTCTTAAACAATTATTATATACCACCAGATTTTCAGAATTTTCGATGTTGCAATCACCCTCACTCACAAAGTATAACATTTTTGTTGCATATCAAGCCCGTCACCCGATGGTGTGAGTCTATATATCTTTTTATTCATCTGAGTTCGATTCTGTTACCACTTACAACGTTTTGACTACCACCATATGTGGATATCCTTACGCTTTCTTTCGGTCTGTGGACTCCATCCTCATCCGATAGTCAATTTTAATAAAAAAAATATTTAAATTCTCACGAAAATGTACGAAACCCAAGTATCGAATCCATGGGCCCTAAACAATAACAAATGGGCCTATAACATTCCAAACAACATAGAAAATTGAGATCTCAAACTTCGTAAACCGTCAAAAAGTTTAGGCCTTAATATAAAAACACATAAAAACGCTCGCCGCCAGGTTTACATCTATCGCCACCGCTGAGACCGCCGCTTAAGGCCGTCTCCTCCGTTATCCCTGTAACCAAACAATCCCTCATCGCCACTTTCCGATTCACAAGGTACGCTCAATTTCGAACCTTTTCAATCTCCTATGATCTCGATCTGTTTCTACTGAAGTTAAATCTGTTTGCTTTGTCTCGATCCTTGTTCTCAGATTTTAGTGTTATTAGGGTTAGGGTTATAGGATTCCTCACGAAATGAGTTTTAGGGTAACTTAATCTATAGGAACCATAAAGATCTCAAATTTTCTCTGTTTCATTATTCTGATACTTTATGAAAATTTGTCAAACGTTGTAGCAGTTTGGTCTCTTTTGTGCTTTAGTTTATGTTGAAATTGATAATATTATCGATCCTAAATGATCAATTTTTTGTTTTTTTTGTCAAAGTGTAGAACTTTGAATTAGCTAATGGTTTCAGTAGCGATGTCATTATGTTTCTTAGCGTTAGTAGCACTTTTGATTGTTGTTTTTAAAAACCATGATGGATTGAGAATACAAACTGGTGAAATTGAATTATTATCGATTCGAAAGATCAATTTTTTTTCAAAGGGGACAACTTAGGATTAGCTAAAGAGTTAATGAGACCATGAAGCATTTTCTATCGTATAAGCTAAAGTTTTGTTTAGGGACTACGTTTGTACCAAGAAGTAGTAGCTAGTGGTTATCTTTTCTGCTACTGCCTATCGTCAAACTAGTTTTCGGTTTCTTATTTATGTTGTATCTGTGTTATGGAAAAACTTATTATGTTTGAAGTTCGTCGGCAGGAAAATCCTGTAGAGTTTGAGCCAATGCTGTCTGCGTGAACCTCAAAAGTTCGTGGGTTTATTTTTCCCGTCGATAAAGCTGCTGGCAAGATGGGTTGGGGTTTGGGTAGGATGGTGTGTAGTAGGGCAAGGTAAGGATGATTCACTTACAAAAGAATCGTTTTAGAACCGTGTTCCTTCTATGGGGTCCAAATGTGCTTTCTTGGTCTTATCCCATCTCCATGGATAAAGGTCTCTATTTTGATTTTTGGACTAGGAGCATTCTTACCGTTCTTTAATTACGGTATATACTTAATAAAAGTCTATTTTGATTTTTGGACTAGGAGCATTCTTACCCTTCTTTAATTACGGTATATACTTACGATACTGACTTGGATTAGGTTCTTCGTACTGAGGTATTAGTATTATAGTCTGAGGTTTTAACCTCCCAAAAGGTAGTTGTTGGATCATAATCGAAGATGAAAAACTCTTAGGTTGTTTTCTCCGCTGTTAATACTGTCTTCGTAGCTCAGGGTGTGAGAAATATGGTGTTTCTGCTTGATGGCGTCTGGCTTCACTAGTTTATGATATTTTCTTGGATTAGTTGATGTGTGTTCTATGTTTTTCAGTTGTAATTTAATATGGAATTGTTGATTGCTCAAAAAGAGTCTTGTGAAGTGTATTCTCAATTCTGTTTCTTGATATATCTGATCATTATTTATGTTGTGGATTTAATCATCAGATGAGGAGAGTTAATTCACAGGGAGTACATTATCCATCTCCAAAAACTCCGGTAGCTCTAAATAACATTAAAAAGGCTATTAAGAAAGGAAACAAGGAAAAGAGACATGGAAAGGCTCTCAAAGGAAATGCTTGGAAGGGTGTGACATGTCCTGTATGTCTTGAGATTCCTCACAATTCCGTTGTTCTCCTTTGTTCATCTTACCACAAAGGATGCCGTCCTTACATGTGTGCCACGGGCAACCATTTCTCAAATTGTCTAGAGCAGTACAAAAAGGCCTATGCAAAGGATGAGAAGAGTGACAAACCGCCAGAGCTATTGTGTCCGCTTTGTAGGGGTCAGGTAAAAGGTTGGACTGTTGTGGAAGATGCGCGGAAGTATCTGAATTCTAAGAAAAGAGCATGTATGACAGATAACTGTTTGTTTTTTGGAAGCTATAGACAGCTCAAGAAGCATGTTAAGGCGGTTCATCCGAGAGCCAAGCCAAGAGCTATAGACCCTGTGCTGGAGGAGAAATGGAAGAAGCTTGAAGTTGAGAGGGAGAGGAGTGATGTAATCAGTACAGTCATGTCTTCAACACCTGGGGCTGTGGTATTTGGAGACTATGTGATCGAGCCGTACAATAACTATGATGATGATGTAGACGATGATAGTGAGTCGGATGAATCTTTGGAAGGTGAGTTCTTCGATCTGGGTGCATTTGACATGAGCCGTCTTCCACACCGTTCGGCTGCAGCCATCACAAGCCGGGGACTTCGAAGTCTTTTCATGATGAACCGGTTGGGTCGAAGCAGAGGTGTGAGCAGAAGGCGGCAAACGCAAGATTAATGATTTGATATTTGGAAAGCGGATGATTCTACGCTTTCCGTCCAAGATAAGCGTTGAGCTCGATGAAGCCACGGAGGGAAGGGCACAAGTGGGAACAAAGCAAAGGTTTGAATTTCTTAGTTAGCGGTTTTAGGGTTTCAGGTTTGGAAGATTCGAGTAAGACTGTTTGTTCGTTCCCTCGGCCTTTGATTTTAAAGAGTTCAAACGTTTCATATGCTTTGGGTACTTTGCTTTCATTTGAAAATATCTACCTTGGTTTCTTTCTTTAGCTTTAGCTCCTTCAATTTTTTTTTATTTTTAATAATTGGATGAAGAAAAGGGAAAAAGATTGGAAAATAAAACAATTAATTAGACAAAGTATAAACCACTTTGAAAGATCAACACAGTATTTGTTTTTATTTTGAAAAATCCCAGTAACTTTTAATTTTATACATTTTTCAATTTAAACAGCAAAAATCATATGACAAAAACCTCCAAACTAGAACTTTAGTGGGTCTTGTCAGATCTGGCCTTCGGTACAAGCGAGATCGATATGCCCCTTTGAAAGACTTGTGAGTTTCTTTGAACTGTCTTCTCCATAACCGAGTTTCTGTCTTTCGAAGACAACCGAGGTCCCAACAAGTCTATCAGCGTTGAATCAGTTAATGAATCTGCAGAGATCGGAACTCGGTGAAACTTGGGGTGGCTCAAACGAGTCACGACTCAGTGACGGATTAAGCAATTGGCGATTCCAGAAGTGTTTTCTCCTTAGTTTAGTTTGACTCAGTGAGTCTCTCGATAACTCGGGGATGAAGTTGTTGGTGTTTTGTTTTGATCTATGTTAATTGTTTTCGTCCATCAAAACTCGAAACGAATTTATCTCCGAATATACTCGTTTATGTTTACAAGTCTACGATTTTTAACTTTGTTCATAGATGTTGAGCTTTTTTAAGCACGACTGTTTTTTTTACGATGAGTAATTTTTATATTACACACGCCCAATACCATATTAACAAATGACAACTCTTGCAAGCCCAACTTAATAAATTGCATATCTGAAATTTTTTTTTAGAGAAATTCTCTCAAATATTTTTTTTGTGACAAATTTAGCACATATTTTTATTTAGGACAAAAATAGCATTTTAATAAAGAGTAATAATTTAAATTTTTGGTTTGGATTAAGTATTTTAGAATTTAGGGTATAGTTTTTAAGGGTAGGAGGTATGGTTTTAGGGTTTAGGGCTTAGGGTTTAGAGTTTAAACTCTAAACCCTAAATTATAAACCCTAAAATATGAGGTTAAGAGATTTGTGCCATATAAGAGAATTGACCTTTAATAAAAATGTTATTTATGTCCTAAATGAAAATGTGTGTTATTTATGTCACAAAAACTTAATTTTGTGCTATTTTTAATAACTGTTTTTTTTTTTTTGTGTGGCATGAACAACAAAAGTTCCTAAATAATATATCGGCCGATTGTTTATCAAAATTTCATCAACAAATTTGCTTATTGCCTTATAATGGGCATTAAAGGATAGGAGAATCAAAACTTTCTTCTTTCATTTCATTTCATAAATAGTTTTTGGCTCACTAATTAATAAACTTATTAAAAAAAAAAAATTATGGTCTATGAATTTTCAGGGGCGGTTTTGGGCTTTATATCCATTAATCTGTAAAAATATGTAATATATCAAGTATATAAGTCTTTAAACTCTTCACCGCAAAAAATAAACTTCATACTTGGTGTAAAAGTATTTAACCTTTAACACTAAACCAAGTGGTTTCAATAATGACTAACACATTTTAAAATTCATTAATAAAATAATTTATTATCAAGAGTTGGAACACAATTATTATTGGATAACAGTTCATACTCTTATAAAATTCTTTGATTTACTTTAAAATGATACATACAACTTTATAGTTTCCTCACAACAATAATTTTATCAATCGTCTTAGGAATTGTGTCAATCTCCACAGCTGAGCCCTTATTGCCAACTAGTACCTCAGCAGCATAATCTCGAAGACGAGCAAATTGGTTATAATTTTCAGTTTCAATCCGCTGCAATGCCTTATTCCTAGCAGCTTGATATTGAGTCCTAGATAAAATGATTCTGAATCTCTCCTTAACAATTTCTTTTATCTTCATTTGCATATAGTAATCAGGTTCCTCTATGATCTTGTCTACAAATATCCTAGCTATCACAAGAACCTTAAACATGTCAACATCTCCATAGGAATACATGTATGCTCATCTACAAACACTGTAATTTTCCACATTGAATCTCTAGGAAAGATTACAGCATAAACTTGCCATGCACAAGCTGAACCCTCAACATTACCACATAAACACCTAAAACATATCTTATCCTTATCATACCTATACAGGGTCAGATTCCGGCCAGTTCTCAGAACATAGTCGAACACACACTCCTTGAAAACTACTCCATTGAAGAATGTTTTCTTTCTCTACAATCTCCCATCCCCACGTCTTATATGTATGTGCTCTCTCTCAGGAGCATCTTCTGGTTCGTCACTACCACTCTCCAAATAGATATCATGCTCAACTGACGGCTCATTTGTGAACTCGCGAACAACCTTCTCAATAAACAGCTCATCGCATTCCACTTCTTCTTCGTTGAATCTCCTGCGATTGAAGGATCTCTAAGGACTAAAGCCATCGAAACTTTCGATTTTGATAGCTATGGTTTTGATTTTGGATTTTGGTTTTCTTGATTTTGAAATCTGGGTTTCTAGGGTTTCGCTCTAGGGTTTCGCTCTAGGGTTTGTTCTTCAATTTGGGGATTTTTTGTTTTGGGTGTTTCTGATAAAATAGGGTTGGGTTTGGGTCGTTTGGTTTATATCTTTTAATCGGGTTGTAATCTAGTTATAACTTCTAATCAGGTCATAATTCGGTTTACAAATGATTTTCACTGGTTAAGACATAATATCAAAACAGTAAACCAACATAAACCTAGGTTAATGGGGTCTTTGGTGTCAAACTTTAGAATTGAAGGGTATCTAAGTTTGAAACCTTCAATTTGGGGGTCTCTAGGCTTTGAAAAGTTTCTGGATAGCTATCTACATTGATGTCATTGTTTGAGCTCTATCTGATGTAATATGATAGTTGCGATGGGGGAATAGCTCGTCAGCCCATAATATTTCGCCCGATTCTTTATCAAAATTTTGTCAACAAAGTTTCTTATTGCCTTATTATGGGCATTAAAGGGCATGAGAGTCAAAACTTTCTTGTTTCATTTCACAAATAAATATTTTTTGGCACACTAATTAATAGACTCATAAAAAAAATAGTATGGTCCATGAATTTGCAGGACTGGTTTTGGGCCTTGTATCCATTAATCTTTAAAAATGTGTAGTATATCAAGTGTATATGGCCATGAATGGTTGATAGTTTTTTTGGTTTTTTGCTTTTGGTTTTTGGTTTTTGGTTTTTAGTTTTTGATTTTTTGGTTTTTGATTTTATGTACATTTTAGTTTTCCAAAATCTTCTAAAAACTCATATAAGTGAGATTTTGGATTCTCTTCACAAATGTTGAAAAACCATCAAAATCCAGATTTCTTATTTTTTAGGGAATCTACTTTTTCTAAAATCATGAATGACAGTAAATTAGTTTTTGGAAAATCTAAAACCAAAAACCACTCTAAAAAACATTGTCATTCAAGGTCTAAGTCTTTAAACTCTTCACCTAACCTTGTATCCATTAATATGAAAAAATCAAACTTCATACTTGGTGTAAAAGTATTTAACCTTTAACCACTAAACCAAGTGGTTTCAATAATGATTAACACATTTTAAAATACATTAATAAAACAATTGATTATCAAGAGTTGGAACACAATTATCATTGGATAAACAGTTTATAATCTTATCAAATTCTTTGATTTACTTTAAAATGACACATACAACTTTATAGTTTCTCACTACAATTTTATTATCTGATTTCCAACTCAACGACAACTCAATTCTGTGAAGACGTCGCTCCCTGATGTCGTTGTACCATTATCAGATTGTGATAGACTCCTAGTGAAAGCAGGAGCCTTAGGTAAAGGAATGGTGATAGTCTCACTTCCAAGCCAAACTATTACAGAGCTCATGGTTGGTCTTTTTGCTGCATGTTCTTGAACACACAACAAACCAATCTGAATCAACTTCGTGATCTCGTTTCTCGAATTGTCTATCAAGAAATGATCGATTATAATCTCAGGTTTTCCTTCAACCCATCTCTTCCATGCCTAAGAACACACACAAAAAAAAAGATTATGTTCTTACTTCATCTAGAGAGGTTAAGAAGATAAAAGAATGGAGCAAAGACTTAGGTGTGAAAAAGCTTACAAAAGCTGCAATCCCTTCTCCTTCGAAGCTATTGTTTCTTGCACCACTTATCATCTCTAAAAGCATAACACCGAAGCTATAAACATCCGATTTAGCTGAGATTTGCCCATGATTTAGGTATTCGGGAGCCATATATCCACTGGGTATAAGCAACAAGTAACATGAATTGATGATTGTTTGATCCAAGAATGTATAAAAGACAGTTTAAGAAAAAATACTCTCTTTATGTATCTAACATCGAATGTTTTAACCTTCCAACTCAAAATTAATTTGTAATAAATAAAAGAGCCAATTTTTGAAATGGATCCTTTCACAATAAAGGGACTCCTAGCGTGTAAAATTCATAAAGGGTCATTTTTAACAATAAAATTGTGAAAAAGTTCATTTGTTTTAGAATTTTCTCTAAATAAATCGACCTCTATACCATATGTATATTATTTTAGTTATCATCTTATCTCAGTTATGGAATTCTAAACACACCTCCTCAAGTTCTGCCAACTCTTTTTAGGTCATTTATCTCGGACCAATCTCACATTTTTATATGTTTAAGCATACTATAGTTTAATATCGTGTTACATTTTGTGAGTTTCCAGCTCAAAAACAAGTGGCAATGAGTGGCTTAGTTTCCTTATATATTACTTTTAAATTTTAATCCCATCTTATCTGGAATGGTTCCTAACAATATGTTCTTACCGGGTTCCAGCTATTCGTCTTGTTTCAGCTCGAGTCTCATCAGTGTTGAACAGCCTCGCGGTCCCAAAGTCGGCAACTTTAGGGTTCATCTCAGCATCTAAGAGGATGTTGCTTGCCTTCAAGTCTCTATGAATAATCTTTAGCTGAGAATCTTCATGGAGATAGACAAGACCTCGAGCAATGCCTTCTATAATCTTGTACCTCACCTCCCATGTAAGAAGCGAGCGCTTGTCTTCATCTACAGATTTAAAAAAAAAAAAAAAAAAAAAAAAAAAAGAGAAATAATTGCTAAAATGTTTTTAAACTATCCAAAATGCAACAATCTTTCGGAGGCTCACCGAAGATAAAGTGATCAAGACTTGAGTTGGGGACAAACTCATAAACAAGAATCTCTTCATCTCCTTCACTACAAAACCCAAGAAGCTTAACAAGATTCCTATGTTGGAGTCTTGTTAAGAGTGAAACCTCATTCTTAAACTCCAAATCTCCTTGTCCTGAACCTCTTGTTAATCTCTTCACCGCTATCTCTTGCCCATTTGCTAATGTCCCCTGAAACCGGTTCTCAAGATTTGTTACCCATCCATGATCAAGATCGATCAAGAACTCATTATGAAGGAAAAATATTATCACTACCTTATAGACCGTACCAAATCCACCTTGGCCAAGTGTATTTTCAGATGAGAAGTCATTGGTTGCCATTAAAATCATACCAAGATGAAACCGTAACATAAATTGACCATCCGAATCAGAGTACTCTGCATTACCAACCAATGGCGGAGCTAAAAAACAATTATTTACAAGGGTCAAATTACAAAAAAAAATATTTTATAGGGGTCAATATATGAATTAAATTGAGGCTTTAACAAAAATATACCAAAATTTAAAAGTTTATGGATGTCATAAAAGAGAAAATAAGGTTTAATCATTGAAGTAAGAAACAAAGTTTGACTAATACTCCGGTTTCTGGTCAAGAAATATACGCGTTTAGACATAAAATCTCTTAGTTATTGAAAAAAATGTACACTTACCATTGGTTCCGTTGTTTAATTTTCTCCTCCGAGCATGTAATTTGATCAGAAAAATAAACACCAAAATATTTATGAAAGTAGGAACAACAATTATCGCAATATTTCCGCCATAACTAATGCTTCTTCCTGCAAATTGTTAACCCTTTTAAATTAGTCTGAGAACCTCTATATCATTGAACTATTTGTAACAATGCTCTAACTCATTTTTTGTACCTTTCTTGTCTCTTATAGAGCTCCCATTTGGTTCCTGAGCCTGAGCCTTAGGTCGAGGAGGCGCAGGAACTCTTGTTATATTATCAAAAGCACCATGAAAAGCATATAAATCCCACCTAAAAACACAGCTCGGCCGACTACTCTCGCCTCCTTGTCTTCCCCAATATTGTTTGTTAAAATACGACACAGAATTCCCAAACATCTCTTGCAATCTCGCGAAGTTAAGTCGGGCGTGCATTGCATCAGCATGTAAACATTTGGAAACTCGGTGAACTCAGCATCTACCGCGCTATAGTACGTAAGTACCGAGGAATTTTCAGCTTTTGTGGCAGCTTCGAGGGTCCGATTAACCGTTGCATCCCACTCTTGTTTGAAAAGGGTCATGTTCTTGGATGGTTCGATACTTAGTGCACTAGGGTATATAACAGCTGGTCCAAGCGTGAGGTTCTTAAAAGTTGAGTGGTTTGAGGAACGTACAAGACAAGAAACATTATCTCCATCGTCATTGTCCCACTTGAACGACTCCATGCGATTTGGACACTCCGCTTGTATCTCCTGAGTCACTTTTTCGACACAACTGATACAAGCTTGTCGTTCGTAGCCTCTTATGCAGAGGACAAGAGCGTGAACTTTGTTGGGATTTTTGCCGAGTGAAGCGTTGTAGAATCCACCGTTGGTGATGACTTTAGAAGCAAGAGTAGAGAAGAGATTTTTTCTATTAACTCCGTAGCTGCTGCTACCGTTGAAGAAGCTTCCGACACAAGTAACGGCGTTAACGACGTGGAGGGTTTGAAGGACAAGAAGAGAAGAAGCATAGAAGATCAACAAAGGTGGGCATTTTGCCATCTTTTTTATTAATGATAAAAACTTTTTTTCTTTTTCTTTTATTGTACTACGTTATTCTTAGAAGTGATCTGGGAGGTTAGAGCTTTGTTATATTATAGGTGAGTTGAGATGAGAAAATGGGTATTAGTTGACTTCAAAAGTGAAAAAATTATGTGGGTATGGGTTGATTTTCAAATATGCAAAAGTGGTCACACTAAATTTTGAAAATAATATCTAATTCACAGCGGTAGACATGAGCATTCAGGTATTCGGGTCGGGTTTGGATAGAAACCGATCGGATTTGGATATTTCGGATAGATATGTTTTAGACCCGTATACATACCCACTGAGTTTTGTATCGGGTTCGGGTCGGTTTTATTCGGATTAAGGTCAGTTTTATGTCCAAAATATTGTTACCGTAAAAACTCAAAAAATTTCAGTACATATCGGTTTGATTTTTTGGGTATATTATATCCAAATTCGGTAAATTTTACCCAATAATACTCGAACCCGTAAAAAGTTTTCATACCAAAATATCTGAAATATGCTTAAATATCCAAAAATAACAAAATACCAAAAAAATATGTATTAATGTATTATGTTTCGGGTATTCGGGTACCCGATCAGATATCGGGTAATAACTGAAACCGAACCGATATCTATGGGTATATGAGTTTAGGCTCAGATGGGTAAATTAAGCATATCTGAACCGTTTTTTGGGTCAGTTTTGGTTCGGATAATCGGGTCTGATTATTATGTCGAGGCCTACACAGCAGGTTCAAAAAGGAAAAAAAAAACACTAATCTTATTTGAAGTATTAAATCTGAAATAAAATAAAGTATAATATGAATATCATCTCTGTCGTCAGTATAAATATATCCCAATATGTATTATATTAATACTTCAAATAAGATCAGTGTTTTTTTTTTCAATTTCTGAAACGCAAATCAAAATTTTAGAGGCATTAAATCAGAAATAAAATAAAATATAAAACACATTGGGATATATTTATACTGACCACAAAGATGATATTCATTTTATTCACTAGACTAGTAAGCTAGGATCTGTTCTTGTTCGGCTTACTTATAACAACACTTTTTAATTTATGGTGAAAGACGAGAAATTAAGTTTATAAAAACAAATTTAGTAAAGACTTTTGATAGGTATTAGAAGGGGTTTGGTCATCATATTCATATTCTACGGTCCCACATACTTCACAAGCATTACAATATTGAAACATTTAAAAATTTGACCACTTCATATGAGAAGTTTTGAAAATTGTACCCTTTGAAGACGGCTGTACTAAATTTTCTTTTTGTTTCGGTTAACAAAGCATATTGCGACGGGCTTTTCTTAACTGGTTGCACCTTGTTTAGAATTTATAAGGGGATGGGCTCCAGCTTCCACTTACTTTTGCAGAAATGGGTTAAGACCTTTTTCAAAGTCAACATATACAACACGAGTTTTACTTTTGCAGAAATGGGTTAATCGATTTGTTTAATTTAAAAGGTTTTCCTACCATGAGTTTTGCCCCAGCTTGAATAGCCAACATATACAACACGACTTTTACGTATCGTATCAAAAAAACAGTGTGTGACAATATGCTCTATGTTATTGTATGGTTCCTTTTTTCATGGAAAAGGTAACAATAGTTTTTTTAAAGTAAAATTGATTAACTACTTGAATGAAATAATAAAGAATATAATTTTAAATTTTGTTTTGTAAAATATCAGTTTTTAAAATAAAATTTGAAAAATGAATATGTTGCATGTATATGGATAGATATATATATAACTTTCTGGTTGCAAATCCAACCGCAAATTAAGTTTTGTCGAAAATGTGCAGGAGCAAGTCAACAAAATCTACAGGTTCCTGCAGAATAAATACTGAAGGAATTGGAGAATATAACACTTATTCATAGGTCTTTTAGTCTTTTGACACTCTTTTAAAAAAAAACATAGTTTTTTGTCACTTTTTTGGACGAAACGACAGTAATGCTTGCTCCTCGCGAGTGTACACCACAAAATTTGAATTTCTAAATACACGCGAGACGGTTCCAGAGGAAGTAGAAGGTTGAGCAGCTGACGTTGACAAGTTGGAGGACAAATCAGTCATTTAACGAGATTGGAGTGGCAATTTTTGAGTGGCAAAGAAGAGAATGGCTTATTTCTAATGTCATTCTTCAATTTGTGGATTATTTGTAATTAACTTTACATAATAGGGTTTTGCTAATTTCTTTTTAACTTTATTCCCTATAACATCTCTTATTGTATTATATTTTCTTTTGTTTTTGGATCGTGTGGACTTCCATGAAACCTAAAGTCCTCTCTTGCTATCAGAGCCGGCTCAAACATATTATAGACCCTGGGGCAAGATTTGAAAAAGTCCCTCTTAAAATATAAAAAAGATGTATCAATGACATTGCTGAAAAATCTAAGACAAATACAATATTGTTTATCAAATAGAAAATAGTTATTCATTGTGTTATCCCTTCTTTTACATAGTTCTTCATTGTGTTATCGTTTCCTTTTCCTAGCCTTTTTTTGCAACCATCTATCTCCACACCATTACCTCCTCAATACCTGAATCTGAACAAAATAAAAGAACCAGTAGTCTTCCCAAAAAAAGATAAATGCAATCATAAGAAATGGTTTTTTCGAGCTTTACTTGATGCAAAATCATGAATTATAGTTTCAAAATCAATGCTCTCTAATATGTTATTTTCAATGCATAAAATAGCTAAACCTGTCAATCTTTCCTAAGACATTGAACATCTTAGATAATTTTTCAACAATTTTAATTTTGAAAAGCTTCTTTCCGCTGAGGCTACAGTCATAGGTGTAGTCAAAAGAATTCGATAAGCAATTGAAACATTCGGATAACAACCCACACTTTCAACAAACTCAAGAACATCATTAGGTTCCATAGATACACACGGTAAAGTTATTTGTAGCATTCTCAATTCAGAATAAAGATCATTTAAATCAATATCCGAAGAATTACCATGAGAAAATTTTTTGTAAAAATTAGTGCAATGCGTTCGAAGTTCACTTTCACTTAATACCTTTAATTGTTTCAAATCAAACAAAAACCCAAAAACCGTTTTAAAATTCATCATCTGATCAAATCTGTTCTTAACAGAAGTTCTTACCATGCCCACAACAACTAAAAAGTAGTTAATCCTAAAATCATCCTCACATGATTGTACTTTTTCACCAAAATCAGTTTCATCAAACTGTTTTTTCCTAAAGATACGACGCTTATTTGGAAACACAGGATCAACGTCCATTTCAAGAGCAATACTTTTAGCTATACTCAAACTAAAATCAAACCCTTCTTGTCTAGACTTCTCAAGAAACAAAACTACACCTTCCAATTGTTTAAAAGCATTATCAACGCACATAGATTTAGACTGTAAGTTCTTACTCACTGAATTAATTGCAAACAAAACGTCATACCAAATAACTATGCCAAGCAAGAATTCAAAATTATCAAACACCATAATTAAACTTTCAGCATCACTTTTTGTCATAGCATCATTACATGATTCATATAATTCTAATAAAGCTGACCTTACTTGTGGTGCTTGAAATCTGACAGCTTTGACACTTTGAATTCGACTCTCCCAATGAGTATTAGATAAAGATTTCACTGTAAAAAAAGGAACATGGTCAAGCAAAATCTTCCATCGCTTTGTAGAACTAGAAAACAATGCATATATGCGTTGCAAAACTCCAAAGAAAGAAATAGCTTTCACACATGAATGAGCCATATCACTAACCACAAGATTAAGACTATGACAAGCACATGGCATATACAAAGCTTTTGGATTTATATCAAGTAATCGTTTTTGAACACCTTGATGTTTTCCTTTCATGTTAGAACCATTATCGTAACCTTGACCCCTCACATTATCAACATCAAGAGAAAGAGACTTTAGCATATCTAGTAATTTCTCAAAGAATCCTAATCCAGATGTGTCATCTACCTTCACAAACTCCAAAAAGTACTCTTCTACTCTTACTTTCTTATTAGACAAGTTCACACATCGTATTATTAAGGTCATTTGCTCTTGATGACTCACATCCGGTGTACAATCAAGAATGACAGAAAAGTATTTTGCCTCTTTAATGACTTTTATAATGGAAAGTTGAACATTATGAGCCAAAAGAGAAATAAACTCATTCTGAATATTATGACCAAGATAATGATGATGAATTTCATGACTTTGAATGCGTCTAATATGATCTTGGATTATCAAATCAAATTCTGCAATCATTTCAATAGCTCCTAAAAATTACCATTGCAATCTTGGTAAAGTTTTTCATTTTTTCCTCGAAATGCTAGACACCGTTTAGAAAGAAATTTCACAACAGCAATTATTCTAGTTAAGACCAGCCTCCAACGTTCTTTCTCTTTTGCAATTTCTTTCTGTAATTCTTTATCAATTGTTAGATTTTTCTCAAATCTAACTTTCAGCCCATTCCAAGTTTCCATATTAGTCATATGATCAATGCTTTTCTCATGATAATCAATTCTCTCGCTAAGATGCTTCCAATCAAATAAACCATCACTTGCAAACTTACTTGAGCAACCTCTAGATTTAAACAATTTGCAACAAAAGCAAAAAACTCTGTCAACAGATTTCGAGTAAACCAACCAATTTCTGTCACTAGTTTCACCATTCATCAACTTCCTAGAATAATAACTGTATGAAAAATGTCTAGACTTCTTATCTAAATGAAACACAAGATTCATTTCTCTTTTAGGCCCTTTCTCAACTAACACATCTCTCATTTTGTTATCAAGGTTTTCCCAATACACAGGATCATAAATATCAACAAAAGAACTTGGTTGTTCACGAAAATTCTGATTTTTAACATTATATGCATTTAACTCATTCAAGTGACTAGTATCATCATTAGGCTGATCATTCGACTGAGAAACATTTTGAACACTATCAGATTTCAAACTTTCATTAGCACTTCTTCGTGTTACAAATTTATCTAAAGAACCTCTTTGTGATTCAATAAATAAATCCTTGTGTTTTTTATCTTTCTCTTTTGACATCCAGGTTTACTTCCATTCATAATGCAATCTAAATGCAATGTCTAAATGACTAAATGTCAAGTAAAAGGAAGTATAACACCTAGATTCCTGATCTGACTGTGACTGGAAGTCTAGAATAAGAATCTAAAGTCTGAACCACCGGAAGAAAAAAGTAAACCTGAAAAATATTAGTAAATAAGGTCAGACAATCAGAAACATCAAACATCAATAGAAAAATCAAGAAAAACATCAATAAACTTATAAGTTATAAACCATGATCGATCTTAAAACAAAAGGCACAAGCTTTCTCTGTTTTTAGTATAATTGACTAACCAAACTCTCAGTGTCAATATTGTAATCAATAGCTAAATCAAGACAAACAAAATAAAAAGAGGTAAACAATGAAACAATGAAAGTTATGATATATGAAACATCCGGATTGTGTAAAAAAAATGAAACATATAAACTGAAAACCTAAAATAGAAATTCAAAACTTACAGAAACGAGCCAAGTTAGGTAAGCTACCAATTTCTGAGATTCAGAAGGAGATACAGAGCCTTGAATAAATCAGGATCGCTAGATCATAATCGTTCATCAGAAAGAGAATTATGAGAGTAGGATTGTTGGAATATGAAAAGTTTTGTGTCGTGTCTCTCGTACTCATATAGAAACAAAAGTATCCGATAAACAAACAAAATAATCCCTAAATATTTCAAGCTATTTCTAAAATAATTTTTTTTTGGGCCCTCTTTCCTCTTGGGCTCTGGGGCAGTTGCCCAACTTGCCCTTACCCCTAAGCCGGCCCTTGCTATTTATAAACTTAGGAGAAAGAAAATTTAAAATATTCAAAATAGTGATAAGTGGGAACTATGAAAAACTTTACGTAGTCTAGTGGAAAAGTTTTGCACATTCTCCATTTAAAACATATAATTTAACTATGTGCAGGTCACACCCCACATGTATCATCACTAGATGAGAATAAAAAGAATTCCGCAAACAAAACTCAAACTAGTTAAACCAAAACATAATCAAAATAATCAATCTAATGGATTCATGTTATGGTTCTTTGAAAGAAAGATATTGTCCCTTAGTTGGTTTGTCGGATTTAGTAGCTTGTGGCTCAAAAAATATTTTGTAGCAATACAATAAATTCTATGTCGCCATTGTCCCCTTAGTTGGTTTTTCGGGTTTGATAATGTGTGGCTTTTGTTGTAGCAATATAGTAAGTTATAATTCGTTCCTCCTCTCTTCAAATACATTGGACGATGATAGTTTCTTCTTTAGCCTCAATCTCTAGACTCCTTTTCTATTGGGTTTTATCTTGTATTTTGAAATTCGGTTTATGTGATTCTGTTTTAGGGACTTTTGTTTTTAGAGATTTCTCTATTTTCCGCCAGCTTATCTCACTGAGGTCTCGCCGGTCTTTGTATCTTTCAAGGTCTATATAAATAAAATTTAAAAAATATCAAAAAAAAATTAGTCCATTTTTCACCAAAACTTGGTTTTCGAAGCAGTATATCTCTAATGACTTCCACTACATTTTACCATAGAAATTTGTTCATATTTGTTTGGATGGCCATAGATTGTTCTTTGCATGCATCATTTGTTCTAAGGCTCCATTTCACCAAGCCAACCTTTTTTATCCATGTTTCTTTGTCTCATCTAATCGAATTATTTGATTACCATCCTTAGTTTTGTCTGTTATCTACAAACTGTTTTTAAGCAATTCCTGTAATCTCTACTTTTTCATATTTGAATTCTGATTCATCAGAAGTATCTTTCATTCTTCCCAACATTCGCGATTCGTTAGCCTTGGATAGTTGAATCGATGTCATCGCCTTGTTTCATTATTCAGCGGTAGGGTCATTACATGATGACTATTGGGTATAACATGTTTTGTTGTATGCGTTTAATAACAACAAACTATGGGATACTGAGATGTTGTGCCTGGTAAAAAAACCTTTAAATCAGAAAAGATTTGTGTTCTGTTGTCGAGAGACTGCAAGTGGTGGAACACGAGTAATCAATTAGTTACCGATTTGGATTTCGAGGACTAATTGATTACTTTCAATGGTTAGGACAATGGACAAAGTGGGGCAGACCTACACCAAGTCCTTGCTTCAATGTACCGTGCGTTCCTATGTTTAAAGAGAACTAAACAATGACAGTCTTTATAAGCTGACACGATCAGGCACAAAACACCAAACCCCGTTCATGAATTTAAAAACCCAGCATTTCCATTTACGCGACGACTCAAAGATAAAAACTACGTAGACACAGTCCCACCAATATGAGGGAAAAGAAATGAAATATACTTCCTATTAGTTTGCAATAATGTTGAATATTTAACACTGCAAATTTCTAGTGCTCACAAATCTTGTTCTGCTGAGCCTGACCGTTCTATACCTACATGAGAAATGAAGGGAAACCAGAACTTACCTCTTGTTTAGGTCGAAAAATAGACTTTTTTCAACCAGTTTTACTCGTGCTAGCTCCCCCAGCTGCCGTATTAACCTGTTTTGAGAGATAAGCTTCATAGATTTCAACGATAAGACGAGGATCCTTTTCCACAAGCTCCAAGTATTCCTCTCGTTTAGTAAGTTTATCCATATTATTTGTGATCTGCGACAATGCAGCATCAAGCACAAGTTTTGCGTTGTGCTGGTGAGCAAAGGCATATGTCATGAGAGAGTTGTCCCAACTAAGTTTAGTTACCAAAAACTTCTCACAGTAACTTTTGAGATGTTTCACTTGGTATTTCTCTGACATGATCAGAAGATCACATGCCATTTGCTCATCAAGACTTGCTTCAGCTGTGTAGAGATAATATACGAAAGTTCGAAGTGTGTCATAAGATACGTCACTTATCTTGATGGTGCCACTACGACTCTCTTCCATCTCGTTCTCAAGCATTGCTTTAAAGACTGGAGAACGACTCACCTGGCAACAATTATTACATTATTAAGTCCACTCCACTAAAGGGTGTTTTGCAAAATCTTCATAGCTCTCATCATATATGATACACATAAATGTAAAAAACAATTACACAATCAAATCCAAAAGGGCATGACATGTGGAAGACATAAAGCCGATCAAGAAGATTTACATAATTAACACAGATTATCATTAAAAGCACAATTCTACAGATAGAAAAAAATTGTTCTTCTTAAAACATAGTTTTTGCATTAGGTCTGAAAACAATACCATATGATTGCAACTTCTATTCCATCCTAAAATCCTAAATTCATTCCACTAAAAGTTTGTTTTTGCCAACCCTTCACAGCTCTCATTATATATGATACATATAAATGTGACAAACCATTACACATTCAAATCCACAAGGAACACACACCAAGATTCCACATTTACAGCGAAAGGGCATGAAACATGGACGACATAAAACAAATCAAGAAGATAATTTCATATCAACACATCATTAAAAGCAGAATTTCACACAAAGAAAAAGATTGTTCTTCTTAAAACATAGTTCTTGCATTAGTACTGAACAGAATAACCATATAATTGCAACTTCTATTCAATCTTAAAATCCTAAATTCACTCCACTAAAGGGTGTTTTGCTAAACCTTCACAGCTCTCAACGTATATATGATACATATAAATGTGACAAACCACCACAAAATCAAAGACAAAAGGAACACACAGACCAAGATTCCAAGCTTTTCAGCAAAAGGGCATGAAATGTGGAAGACATAAAACAAATCAAGAAGACATAGAAGCGATCAAGAAGATATTTATACAGTTTCAGTGCGGGATATCAAACATAAATCATCATCAAAAAGCACAAGTGAATCATATAGTCATGATCAAGCATTAGGACTATATGATTCGAACTTCTATATTCATCCTAAAATACATAGTTAGCAGATTTGAATTGATTCATATCTGAAACTTCAAACAGATAAGTCTGCAGAAAGATTTTTGCTAGTCAATTCTAGAAAATTCATATTTTCTTCAACTCAATAACGAAATTCAAATTACTCAATCATCAAAACTAATTACCAAAACAACAGCTCAAATTTTGGAATTGAAAAGAGAAATTTTAGTTGAGAACGAACCAGAACGGCTTTATGAGCAGGAATCGGAGGAGCACCGGCGGCGTCTTGAGAGGCTATGAGAACAACGTCAGTGAAGGATCTTGAGCTTCCTTGATCAAGAGAAGACGAGAAACGGAGAAAAGTAACTTTAGCTTTGAGGTCTTCGATCTCGCGTTTGAGCTCTTCTTCAGTTTCGCCGGCCTCTACGTAGCATTCTTTGCAAGTGCCAGCATCGCGACGGAGGTACTCTTCCCGACAAGAGATGCAGCGCATCGTTGTATCGTTGTCGGAATCGGAACCGGATCCGGTTTCGCTGCCGGAGCTGATGTTGCATCGGTGGTGGAGGTGTCTCCTCATCTGAAACGATACCGTTTCAGCTCTCTGCCGTCCGACGAATTTTGTTTTTTTTTTTGACTAAAACAAATACCAAGAACCGCTTCCTCGTTTGACAAAAAAAAAAACTGCTTCCTGTTTGTTTGTTGTTTTTTTTTTCCTTTTTTTTTTCTGTCTGATAATTCAGTGATAATAAAGGATGGAATTTTACAAATGTCACCAACGATCCAGCCACAAGCCAAATTACAAAGGAAATTCAAAGTCTAAAATCCTAAAAAAGGGAGTCAAATGAAAGTTAGAACTTTAGAAACAATCGAAAACGCTAAAACCAAACAAAGCCAATTCACTAAAACTATAACAATGACACCAACCATACCCACAAAATTTCTATAGAAACTGGTGGTTTGCTCTTCTTCTATATCGGGCCCTCTTTCTTGTTTGTTGGTTTGATATGGGTTAAGTTCCTTCATAGTGCTTGCCATTCAGATGGTATTTGTTGCAGAGTCATTTACTAGCCTTTCTCTGTAGTTCCCTTGGGTTTTGAAGTTTGGTTCTAGGCTTTGCAATGGATTCATCCTTGAGTTATTTTTTTGTGAGGAGGTTACCAGTTTTATGTCTGTAGATGGATAAACATGGGTCGACATTGATCTGCTTGTAAGAATTGTTGTTCTTATATATCTTTTGTCCAGTTGGATTTCAAGGTTCTCCCCTTGTCCCTAGTCTGTTTTCGTCTCATCGGATGGTTAGTATAGCGTGGTAGTATTTGCTTATGATCTTCGGTCTAGTTTGTTCATGCTTTTCATTCATGTCGGTGATGTTAGCTGGTTTGACTATGGTGTCCCTTTGATAAAATTTTCCTAAGATCTGCACTCTGAAGTTGTGATGATGGATAGATTTGAATGGTCGAATGGTGTAACTGAGAGACTTTTGACAGAGCCTCTAAACACCTCTTGAATTCTTAAGGATGTTACGCACCAGATGAACACAAAGATTTTACCGGATATTACACAACAACAAGATGATCTAGAGAGAAAAAAGGTTTTTGATAAAAATCTAGATAAGAAATCTCAGAAAAGAAAATACAGAGTTTAAAGAGATCAGATCTACATGAAAAAAACTCATGCATGAATGACACATGTCTCATCAGAAATTAAAAACAAATATAAAACAGAAAGAAAGTCTGAAATTTAAAAAGAAAAAAATGAACCTAAAATAGGTTGGGCCACGTAATTGGATTTCAACAATGGGCAATGGCGTAAAAGGAAGTTTGGAAATCTCGCTAAAATCTTGTCAAGAAAACCCAGTGAAAAAAACTTGACAAGGGAAAAGAACACTCACCGAAATCTCTTTCCCATTGTTGAGATCACTCAGCTTGAATCAAAACCTGAATGGTTTGACAAGCACCGTCTTCTAGCTCCATGCTCAAAGTCTCAGCATTTCTCCAATAGCTTCGTTGAATAGCTTAGCTCTGGCTCTCGTCATTGGTCCTCTTGGTACAACTAGCACGTCCTCCTTTCCAAATGTATCTTCAGCTACAAGCTTAGCATCCTCAGGTTCATGCTCTGGTTCGTTCTCCATGTCTTCCTTGCTATCCATGATCATATCACCCTTGCTAGCATGATTGCGGTTTTGTGGCATTTCCAGTCCATTGGTGCTCTTCGACGTCCAAAGGTTCTTTGGGAAGTTTGGTGGGAGTCTTTATGATTCGTTTAATTTTCTCAGTTTTAGTGCTTATGTTTCATTTTTTCCCCTCTGGAGTTGTTTCTCTTTAGAATTAAGCACACTTGTTGTTTCCCTTTCATTATGGCTATGTCTCCCTCCTTTTAGGGCTATGTCTCCTTTCCTTTAGGGCTTTAGTTTTTGGAGGATGTTTTCTTGCATGCTTGAATTTTTGTTGGCTCGTTTTGATGATGTCTGTATTATGCTAACATTTCATCGATATTATATTAAGATGACTAAAAAAAACTAAGAAAAAATACAATCCACAACAGAGACACAAATTAAAAAAACATCTAGCCTATTGTAGTTGAGAGTTATAGCATGTAATACATATACAAGTTTTTAATTAAAAATTTGTACGAATATGTTTTTATTTAATTCTCTTTCATGGAGTGTGTTGGTGCAAAATGATACTATCCCTACTGAAGCTCACTTCTGAGCGGGCGATAAGCAATAAATACTGAAGATATGTTGCAAGATTTCACCAAGATTTTATGGAGATACTGATGGATTTTGTGCTGCTAAACAGTAATAGAAGTGAGATTTTAAAAAATCTAATTAGTGATTCGGTAAGAGAAAAATCTTTATTAATAACTATATAATTAGCAATATATTTGGGTATAAAAATATATAGGTTTCGGATATGGTAAAAGTTATAAGGTTTTCGCCAACAATACAGAAAACTTTTCGCCATTTAAGGTTTCAAAGAAGTTATCGTTGTTGGTTGAATTTAAGGTATGCATTAAATATGGTGAAAGTTATAAAAATATATGGGATCGGATTCATTTTTTTAATTCTGAAATAGCTACCAATCTGGTTTTTGTCATTATTGCTCTATATGTTTCTTTGGAGTCTACCAAGTTTTTGTACTTTTTTGCAGGTATTTAAATGTCGATTGTTGTTCGTTTGATAAGAAGCAAACAGAAAAAGATGAAATCAATTACTATGAACATGTGGCGAACCTCACTGGATATTGTTTTGGGATCCGAGTTAGGGAGACTGAAGGATTTTTGAAAGTGGTCGAGCTAGTAGAAAATGAGCTGAGGCTATCAGTTGAAGATGATGTCGAGCTAAGTTATCAGTGGCCTGAATGGATGTTTAGGCCACAATGGAAACAAGCACATCCGATTGATGTCTTGGATGTTAAAGACATATCACTATTGATGGCTAGTACGGCAGATTAGAAGGAAGTTAGTCTACGTGCAAGAGTAGGGGAGCGGACATGAAGCATAATATGAATAGTTATCGAAGCCGAATAGACCTCAACCTGGTATAGTACACGGGTTCGTCAATAAAAAAAATATTAGACATGAACACAGTAAAAAGATTGATAACATCCTGCATAATAGGGTAGTACATGTTAACTAGTTGAGTACAGGACGATAACGTAAAGACGGTCTAACAACAACTTACCAAGCTATATGGAGAAAGTGACGATTGACAAGGAAAAAACATGTCATTAAATAAGGACCCATGCAATGTAACACCTTTCCAGGTTTCCCCGAAAGTGGTTTAGAGTGGGAAGCTGGTAACCTTGGATTGTCAGCAAACTCAATGTATCGAAATAATCCTGTTAATATGATGAGCACCGGCTCAAGATTTAACAGATCTGCAGTGGGTCCATCAAGATGTGTGGATCCGGATTGCGTATGAACTGAGGCAGGACGGTTTACAAGATGACCGAATTTGGATGACTATAAGGTGTGGTGAGATATGGCAAGATTTTGGATGTTTTTGAGATGTAGTGTGATTTGTTGGTTTGTCTAGCTACAAGTACCGTCAAGGAGGAGGAACTAGTGTGGGGCCAGAAAATAGAGGTTCCAAGGGACCTAATCTGCAACTCTCACTGGAAAGTCGGGTTGGAAAATATTGGCTTGCTTTTTTGAAAACTTAATGATTATGCACATGTATTAAGCTCTTGAATTGACCTATCATTACTACTTAGGTTCTAATGATGGAGAAGGAATACAAAGAAGGATACTTACACAATATCTCACATGGATAGAGATTATAGGAGATTATGAGAGTGGCCTGATTTGTTGGTTTATCCAGCTACAAGTACCGTCAGGGAGGAGGAACTAGTGTGGGGCCAAAAAATGGAGGTTCTAGGGGACCTAATCTGTAACTGTCACTGGGAGATCGGGTTGGAAACTTAATGATTATGCGCGTGTATTCAGCTCTTAAATTAATCTTTCATTACTACTTAGGTTCTGATGATGGAGAAGGAATACGTAGAAGGATACTTACACAATATCTCACATGGATAGAGATCATAGGAGATTATGTTTCCCCCGCCCCCCTTTCTTGAAGTTGGCTCATCATTAAAAGATGCCACTGGAAAGGATCCTGCGCCGGGGATGCAATTTAAAGATAATCTTGTCGCCATGATGCTGTATGATGTGGATCCTCCGCCAATACTTTCGACGACCCTGAAAAGAAGGTATTTTGGTTACGGTCTTTTAAAATAAATGGTCCGTTAATAAACACCTAAGTTGTTAACTTGTTATCCGAGAATGTGCTGGTGCTAATAATTTTGTTAACCGATAATAAAGTGTACAAACTCTTCAATATCTTTTTCTTCACACTACAGTGAGTGGTTTTGTATGGGTTCTTGTAACGCTGACTATTCAACTACAGTTGATTGCAGTGTTCTCTTAGAGATATTGACAATGAGGAAGACACCATTTTTGTTGGGAGGCTATTCAAAAATAAGTGGGGTCATCTGGAACACACGCGTGCTTGACTGTCGATGAAAGATTATCCCACTTGATCGTCGGGTTAAGATTTTCTTAAGGGTGAGACTTGGTTGCATGGTCATCCCCCGAAGGGGCCACTCGGGTTATCAACTTTGTTTTGTGAGTTACCTCGTCATCAACAATGATGTTTTTAACAAACCATATGATAATTTTTTCCTTAAAAGCCACTAATATGGAATCCAACATCTTCAACAGAGTTGCCTTGTCAACAAAAATAGACTTGTAAACCTTGGGAGCAGCGGTGGAGCTTTTTGGCCTTCTAGAGGAAGAGGGCTTTTTCCCTTCTCATCTATCACTAGTGGATATGTCAGAATCCTCAAAGATTTAGCCCGAGAACTGCCTCCAAAAGACTTGCCTTTGCCACCTCGCTATCGTTTTTAGTGGGGCAACTCTGATAGTATGCAAGTCCATTAGAACATCTCATTACTAAACACAAACCCTTCCTCCACAATTCTAATAGTATTATCAAATTTCTCGTTTTCTACGTCCAAACTTCAAAACAGATATTCGTCGAATTGAATCTCTAAATGTATTATTCGCTCCACAGAGACTTGCAAAAAAAAACATGTAAGGAGTTGGTTACACTGACAACAAGTTAATTATCGAGGTAGTTACACCGATAACAAAATAAGACTGTGTAATGGTAACTTGTGCTTTAGTAGGTAATAATACCTCACATCTCTCATCCAAGTCTATGGCTCTGACCAGCTTCAGGGGGATTAACATTGCAGCCACAGGTTCCATCATCTGACTCGGTGCCCACCATGATGGGAACAGGTGAAGAAAATCCCTCCTGTTTTTCTGGTACAGCCTCTAGAACCACAAGCTGTAGAGCGTGGAGAAACTCTTGTACACAAACGCTGGTTTTTGCGAGCTCAACAACATTCCTCTATTTGATGGATTTCATCATCATCTCGAAAGAAAATTTCATTATCATCATTATCGCGAGAAAGGCATTGAGATTCTCGATCATCTCGGCATGATTCGTGATGACTTTCGGATAATGACAGGTGGAAAGAAGGATACCATCAACAAGCACCAAAAACGTGCATCACAACCTCATATGCTCATCAGCGATTGTTTTCTTCTAGAGAATTTTTAACATCCTTTCTACTGTGATTCCTCCAACAAGACCACAATAATCGAACTAATCGTGTCTTTTTTTATATACGTTTACCCTCTCCCCAAGAACTTCTTCACCAGTGGCAACCATCCTATTAGGTAGAAAATAGCCTCCATCTGCTAAAATGTAAAAATCAAATCAGTTTCGAAGATACTAAACAGAAATTAGAGATCAACACTATTAACTGCTAACAAGTTATCAATGTAAACAGAAACTTATCTAAATTAACAAAGAGGCGTGATAACTTGGATGCTGAGAGTTAACAATCTCAATTAAATTTCTGATGTAATTAAGTTTTGTATGGATTTCGAAAAACATGTTACCCTCAATCTTAGTTTTAAATGGCGAAGTACTGTGGCACCAAATGTCCTTGGAGCCATGTCGCCCATTGCCAACACCTTTCCGGCACAAGACGCAACTCATATAAATAAAATAGTAAATGTATTTATCCTTTTTAGCCCAATCTACAGAACCAAATGATGAAAAAAATTTGCAAGAGAAGATAAGACCAATCGACCATAGAACTGACACTAAAACTTTATAATCTTAGGATCAAAAGGCTTGACTTTGCATTTTTAAACATACCATGAGTGAATCGACGCCGACTGGTTGCTTCCCCCGAAGATCATTCCTCCGCCACGAGTTCATCGTCGCCATCTGCTTCTCCCCCTCCGGTTTTTGTTTTAAAAGTAGGAAATTTTTGTTTTACATTAAAATTTTATAAGATTAACACAAGTACGATAGAAATAATCTTTTTAAAATTTTATCTAAAATTCTCAAACCGATTAGATACTTGGATCACTATATTATTTTCTACTATTTTCATTAGATGTTGGATTTGATTTAGCATTATGGAATAATGTATTTCGATTTTTTAGTATTTTACTTTGAAATTACTTTATTGGTTTTTTATTAATTTATAAATTTGTTTATTTATTTGTATTAACTCGTGACCTAACTCATTTAAGTCACGAGCTAATAAATGAGTGAGTCCGAGCTAGCTCATGAAATAGACGAGTTCATCGTGATTCGAACCGAGTTGAATGAGCTAACTCATTTTGACACCATAAAAACACTTTTGTGTTAGTTAATTTCTTGATAATGATTTTTCATGGAGTGCAAACCTAAAATGCAACATATTTTAAATGAGACAGACAAAAAACTCAAGCTATTCAATAGAACAAATAAAAACCCAAGTTATTTTATCGAAGTAAGTAAAATTTTTAAAATAACAACGTTAAATTCTATATTAAAAAGAAAAACGAAATGGTTTTACTACTTGGTTTAAAAACGGCTTTTTGTATTTTAAGCAAGATTTTTATCAGAAACAATCACCAAAACTGGTAGGAAAAAAGAATGACATGTAGTCTTTTTTTTTGTTTTCCTTTTGTTAATAATGACATGTAGTCTTGAAGCTAAGAAAATGAATCTTATCCTAGAAAAAAAAAAAGAGAGACGAGTGGTCGAAATATAATAAAATTACCCAATCTTTTCACAGAAAATTGTTCGTGTCTTTGTAAGAAAATAAATGGTTTATTTGTTATTGGAAACAAAAATTGTTTATTTGTAACGTTACTGGCTTTGGCCTTTGGGTTAAAAACCCAGCTCAAGCGATAGGGCCGGTCCAACGATATCAAATGCTATAATTGAGATTAATTTGTTTTTCTGACATAATATTAATATTTTTCAACTTCAAACGAAAGAAATAGAGGTTGTACTCTAAAGCAACAACATAAAAAAAAACGATCAAAACCAAAAGATAGAGTCATAGATGAAACATATGTAAATCTAAATCATAAGCTACACAAAACTTAAAACTAAATACTACTTAGTAAATATGTTTAATGCAAAAATCATAACTAAAAGAAAAGAAATAAGAAAGCTAAATCTCCATAGCTCAAAAAATTATTGTACCCTAAGTCTTCCGAGCCTTTTCTTCCCACCTCTCCTTTCAGTCGAGTTACTAAAGTACCTCTCCATAGATTTAGTGTCTTAAAAAACCATGAATATTAGGAACTTAAAAATATTTTATATTCAAAACTAACATTAAAATTATGAAAATTGAATTAGTATAAATTATACATTTGGAACATAAAAGTGAAACCTAATTAATTGATAGAAATAAAACAAATCATATTCAAATCAGAAATATGTTTTACGTCAATAATTCAATTTTGAATACTCAATTATAAAGCAAGACACATAATATTAATGCATAATCTTATTCCTTATGATGCATGAGAAGTCAGTCTTTTGATCGTCCCTAGGAGTTGCCTAAATTGTGTTTCTAGTTAATTGACATTAAACTGCTTAAAAAAATTATACCCTTTATTCAACAAAAGCAATCTTCGTTGTCAATAATTACGCTATGTACTTTATACGGCACACATAAGCTTATTAGATGATAAATACATTACACGAATACCGAATATAAGGAATTGAAAATAGTACCATTGTTGGCATAAGAGGATACAAAAGTGTCAAAGTTGCTGTTTTTAAGACCTTTTGTTCAATTCTCAAAATAACTTTTTTTGTATTATAAAAAGAACAACACTCGTGTTTGCCATGATTATTGAATTAAGATAATCTTATTAAGCTCTCTTACATCCTCCAAAAGACACTAACATAAGTGTAAAATTAAACATACACTATACAAAGTGGTCTCTCTTGTCGGCCAATTGATATCATCTTTCCTAAACCAAACACCTAAGCAGCATTGTCTATCTTCTCTTATATTACAATCATGTCTCTCTCTTTCTCTATTGCTCTCTCATTAATCATTCTTGATCATTTTTACTCACATTCTTAAGATGACATCGTTTGTTTGGTGTAGAAAAATGTACATGTTCTTGGCTCTTTTCTCACTTCTTTTACTTGTGTCAGAAGCTTCAAGATTCCCTCAAGTCCATTGGGAACAAATGCTCCCAAAGAAGCTTCCAATACCTTCTTCTGCTCCTTCCAAAGGCACCAATTCTATTAGCAAATCCTCTTCTACTTCTTCCCTAAATACAAATTCCGAGCGAAGCTCCTATATATCTGGTGGAAAAGTTTAACTTATATTTTTGGGATATCATTCCCTTTACTGACTTGTAAAGAGGAGCGGAAACATGAAGAGCAAAGGATCGGAATATGCTCCTTTTGCTTAATCAAGCTAAGTTAGCTCCGTTGGGGATTGTTGTCAACAAGAGAAAGTGAGAAAGAGAAGTCTGATCATCTACATATTTTTCTTTCAGATTTTGTTAATTTCATAGCGCGCAGAAACTATAGAAGCATAGAGTAGATATGTCAATCTATGTATGTGTATCATCTTCATTTTCTTGAATATGTTATCTCTTGTAATTGATACATAGAATTCTTATAAGACTAAAGAATATATATAGTCCAATTTTAACAACCTTTGTTATTTAAGATAAAAAATATAAACTATTTTATGTGTGATGATCAAATCCGAGTTCAAAGTAAAGCTTCCTAGTGTGTTGCAATTATTATGTGATGCGACACAAAAGAAAGAGTAAAGAAACCAACTCGCAGATTTCCTAATTGAAGACTTAGATTAAGATTTGTTCATCTACATGTTGTTATTTGTGGATGAAATCCTAATTACCTTTAAAATCATGAAGCAAAATGATTAATTGAAGGCATTATTTAGCTCTGAATTTGATTTGAGATTCAGAGAAACAGTTTGAGAATTTTCTTGCATATCAAAGCTCAAATACTTGAAAAAGTTTTTAGAGATGTTCAAAATGAATAAAGCAAAGTTAGTAAGGACTCCCTCACGAGTCCAGTTACATGTTTCAGACTAAAGCAGTAATTGATAAGGAATTGGAAGAATATAAACACTATATTGAAGTCAATTACTTATTTAACGCAGTTTTGAGCATCATATATTCCATGATTGGAACTCAAATGGATTTAGCATATCATGTAGATGTAGGTGTGACACTAGGAGAAGTAGATCTCATTCTGATGGCAAAAGCTATTTCAAATTCGTCGGATATAACCTATTCTGTTGGATTTCTGAGCTGGAATGGTTGAAATGAAGAAATTTGTCCGAAAGATACCGACAAACAGATTCACAGAAATTTGTGGGAAATTTTTTGTGACACCCATTTCTTAACACATGCCTGGTCATCGTGTTGACTTTCCAGCCCCGCCAAAATATTCTGTAATTTCAAATCTGCCAACTCAAAATGAAATAAACTTATTTCTTAACTAACCTGCAAGAGAAGAGAGGGGTGAATAAAATGAGAGTTACTCAGCGAGGTGTGAAGTACTAGGGGCAACACACAAGTCCAAAAACACGGCTTAACACCACAACTATGAGAGTTTAGACCTAAAACATGTAGCAATTACAGCACCTAAAAAACCCAAAAAAATACAAACAACGGGTCCTATGCGAATTAAGTGATCGCCCATACCCTCCGTAGAGGCTTCAAGTATGGGATAGTGCCCAATCTCACTGTTCCGATCGTGGACGTTTACCAAAGGCTACAGCTCCAGTCCTACTGCCGCCACACCTTCCACAAACATAACTCCGGTAATACAACAGTCTCACTGTGTATCCCGCCCAAGTCTCTTAGTATGCATACTATAAATATCACATCACTAACACCAAACATGTGACTCAATCAATACGTTAAATCATCTAAATCACAAATGTCCGGTTTAACACGAAAGAATGCAGACTTGATCACAAAGACTCAATCATAGAGACAATACATATTTTGGTTCTAAACTATCAATGGAAGAGCTTTAGGCCAAGGTAATACGGAAATGAGGGGGGGGGGGGAAGGGGAGGGTTTGCATGGTCAGCTCTCACCTTAGACACTAGATAACCGAGACAAACTGAAGATATTATAATTTGCAAAAAGTTATTAACAATATTGTAATTAAATACAAGTAACAAACTGAAGATAAACAGAAAAAAAACTGACCAAAAAAAAAGAGAGTAGTAGTAAGCTATAACATTTATGTATTTTCTAAGTATAAAGTGACGACTCACAAGATTCAAAATTTCGTTAGTCTCATATAGGGAACTGTAATTATTATTAGTGGACAGTCTTAATATCAAATAGGTTCATTTTTTATTATTAGTCATAAAAGTTGTTATTTTGTTTTTTTTTTAATCTACCTTTCATTCTAAATTTAATATATATATATATATATATATATTTAAATTAAGACAATTAATTTAGAATTATTAAAATTTTCTATAGACAATTAATATATATATATATTAAGATCATTTGATTCTTCACACTCTTCTTCTTTAACCACCTCATCATCTTCCAACTCAGTTCTTTTTCTTTTCGTTTCCTTATCTAGAGGTTTTCCAAAATTATTCCTAAAAGCTTGTAGTGTCTTATATATTTCAGCGCCAGTTTGTATCCTATTGGCATTCCCTTCCTCAACAGTGTTATCAAACCAAGCTTTTTTATATCTGTAACGATGGCCAGGCGGTAGTCTCTTTCTATTCCCCATATAGACAAACTTACGGCTAAACTTAAGCCATCTGGAAGGTGTATCCTTTCCACATACATTGCAAGCTTGTTTCCCTTTCACTTTACATCCATACAATGTTCCTAAGGCTGGATAGTCACTGATACTCCAAAGCAGCATGGCTCTAAGTGTGAAATTCTCCTTTGCAAATGAGTCATAGACTTCAATACCCTCAGCCCATAAATCTTTTAAATCGTCTATCAGTGGTGCCAAATAAACATCTATGATATTACCAGGAACTGTTGGACCAGGGATCAACAAAGTCAACATTATACTCTCAGCCTTCATACACATAGTTGGAGGCGTGTTATAGTTCACCAACAACACTGGCCATGTGCTGTGATTGGTGTTTTGCATGGAGAAAGGGTTCATCCCATCTGTAGAAATTCCAAGTCGAAGATTCCTTGGTTCAACAGCAAAGTCTGGCCATTTATCATTCACTTGTGCCCAAGATATAGAATCAACGGGGTGTCGCATTGTACCATCTTCAGTGCCATTCGTATAGTGCCACCGCAAATCTTCAGCCATCTTTTTTGATCTAAACATCCTCCTAAATCTGTCCTTGATTGGAAAATATCTAAGGACCTTTGCTGGAATCCCAACCTTTATCTCATTACTATGCTTATCCTTTTCCCATCTTGAAACTTTGCATCTTGGAAAGCTATCTAACTTCTCAAACTCCTTTCTATATAGTATGCAATCATTCTTGCAAGCATGAATATTTTCATATCCGAAACCAAATATCTTCAGAAATTTCTTGATTGCAGCTAAACTCTTCGGAAGTACATTTTCTTCAGGTAGCATGTCCTGAATTAAACCCAACAGCTGATCAAAGTAGTTCTCCGACACACCACTCTTAACCTTGAATCTGTAAAGTCCCATAATTGCGGAAACCTTTGTGTATTTGATACAATCAGAGTACAATGGAGTTTCAGCTTCTCTTAACTTTTTCCTAAACTCAGTTTCCTCTACTACTTCATCGTCGTTTGCCTCTAATGCTTCATCATCATTCGTCTGATTTGGTTCACCTTCACCCATAGAGAATGTTGTCTTAAACAAGTCAAATGCCTTTGTTTCATGTTGAGGAGCATTGTCTTCTGTATATGCTCTTTTTTCACCATGAAAACTCCAACAACAAGTCTTATACTTCTTATCGATACCCCTTATCACTAGATGCTCAACAATTTTATCTATAGACTGATGGCATAAATTGCGGCAATCTCTACATGGACATAGCATTTCAGACAGATTTCCCAATCTTCTTGCTGCTGAATTGGCGAAGTTCGTTGCTCCTTCTGAGTACTCGAGACTATTCCTACATTTTCAATTGGAAAAGAATTTAGATTTCTTTCAATCGGTTAATATAAGTAAGCTCGATAGAATTTAGTGTATACCTTGGCAGCCAAATCCACGTCTTATCCATTTGGTCACGATGGAGATGAATCCGTTCTGAAACATTAAGCGAATTGGGGAATTTTTGGTAAACCCTAAAGATGACTTGTGTTCTGTAATTTTGTGAAACGAATCAGCGGTGTAGGTTTCGCCCATCTTGTAATCTCGGAGGTTAATGCTCATTGGCTAACAACAAGAACGGCTCAGATCAAAGTTAGCGAGACAGATCAACGATGTACATTAATCGCGTCAACAATAAGAAAGGATGGCTGAGATCAAAGTCGGCGTTATCTAACGGTGTAGGATTCGTCCTACAATCTGGGAGGTTACTTCTCATTGGCTATTAATAAAAAATCATAAATTATCATATAAAATAGTTTATTAATGAAAAAATAAATTATAAAATTGTAAAATTTTAATGAAAAATCCAATATAAGTATTTCAATTTTTAGAATATTTTTCTTATAAGTACAAAATTTTAAAATTAAGAACAATTAATATAGGTTACTATTCCAACTATCTAACTTATATGTTCATAAACACTAAGGCATAGTTTAGGGTTTAGGGTTTAAACTTTGGGGTTTAGATTTTCCTACTCAAGTATTTATGTTTTATAGTTTAGGATTTAGAATTTTAACTAAAACTTTGAGGTTTCGAGTTTAAATTTGGGGTTTAGGGTTTAAATTTGGGGTTTAGAGTTTAACTTTTAGGGTTTAGGATTTAGGGTTTAGGGTTTAGGGTTTAAAGATATAATTGAGGATTTTAAGTTTAATTTAGGGTTTAAAGATTTAATTTATGATTTTAACATTAATTTAGGGTTTAGAGATTTAATTTAGGAATTTAATTTTGTATAATAATATTACAAAATAAAATATACCATAATCTATTACACAATGCCAAGACACAATAAGTTTTAAACACAATACTAATATCATAATTGTCATACGTTTTAAACACAATACCAATATCATAATTGTCTAAGTTTCACACGAACTTTATTTTATCATTTGGCCATGCTACAAATGAACCTATTGCATCAGAAATAAATACAATCTCTGAACTTGGCCTCCAGACCTTTGCATTAACAATCTTAGCCACTTCTACACAGACCTTGCTTGCATTTGGACCTAGGGGTTCATGATGGCACGTATCTTCTGGATCTGTTGAAATTACTCTTCCTTCAGCTACCTTACGCCCAGAGTTGCTGCAATCTAAAAGAAAACACTTTTGCTTTGGACTTTTGCTGTAACTATTGCTGCCTGGACTCTACAACTCAAAGCAAAAAAAAAGAAGCAAGTTCCAACATCAATGAAAGTTTCAACATCAACAGACAAACAAATGAAAAACTTAATATCAATAACATACCACTGCTTTAGGTAGTGTTGCATCTGGAGTGGCTGCAGCCGTGACATCAATCTTTTGAACTGGCCATGCGATTTTCTCGTTAATTGCATCACCAATTACACTAATATCAGCACTTGGCCTCCACAAAGGAGCATTACCATTGAACACCTTCACAACTTGAATACTAACAGCACTTGGACCTAGAGGTATATTGTTAACCCTCTCTTTGGAGTTAGATGAGCACACGAGACCTTCAGCAATAACCTTATCGTCTTCATTATCCCAATCAAATATTTTGCATCTTCGAGTTTTACCTTCCTTGTTTTGCTAAAATGTAAGAGGCTAATGATTAGAGATATATCACTTCACTACAAGAAAATTATATTGGAAATTAAAACTTTACCATGGATACATCTTCGATGATCGGATCCCTATACAAAAGCACTTTGTCCATTGGCCAAGGTATTTTGCATCCAACAGCTTCATCAAGATATGACACATCTGATGTAGGCCTCCAGAGAGAAGCTTCTGAGCTTAGTACAGACTTAACAAGGACAGCCATTGCATTAGGACCAATTGGTATAAGACCAATTTTGTACATCGGTTCAGCAGAACAGAATTCTCCTTCACCAACAACTACTTCTCCTGAATGAATCCAATCCAGTGTTTGTACTCTAACTCCAACTTTAAATCCACCACTACTCTCACATGTTTCAGTATCACCATTACTTTTCTGAGATAAGGAAAAGAAATTTGTTAATGTCTTAAAACCAGACCAATTGACAAAATATAATAGTTCAGGATTACCTTCTTTCCAGCTAAGTCTCTAACTATTCCCTTTAACTCATCAATCTCACTTTTCATTTCTGCCATCTTTGCGTCTCTAGATTGCAGAAATACTAACTTAGTAGCCGTAATCCCTCTACCAAACCCCCTTACTCGTCCAAGTTTGTCTTTTCCTAAAATCTTGCTCACAGCATCGTCCCTTATATTATCAGCAGCTGATGTAGAGTCCATTTCACTATCAAGTGATTGTATTTGTTTCTGAGACAAACATTTAAACACAAGAAAACTTATTGATCATGATGCATTACTTACACACAATATAACAAGTTCCAGAATTCTTAAAATAGTCTCGGAAAATTAAGGCTTCACAGGTCTACCATCAGCATGAGTGTGTCCCGCAATCCATACCTTAGTCCTAGTCACCTTACTTGGGTTTGAACTCTTTTTTCTATATAATTAAAGTACATACATATTTTAGTACCATTTTATGCTAACAATATATATAGATATTGACAACTATTATTACCAAATCATCAGCTAAACGAAGCATTCCTTTGCGGCTGGTGGTGTGAGGAATCTGATTTTGTCTCATCTTCCTGTACTTGTTACTTATTTCCTACATTATAAATATGAGTGGGATTAAATCTATAAGACATGACATATAAACAAGAAATTTACTTACTTGTAGATAACTAACCGTGAAAACTGTGCTACTCTTGCTCCTAACCCAAGAGTTCCACACTTGACTGGATGGGATGTTGCTGGGTTTTAAAGCTAGTCTCTCAGCAGCTGTCTTCGCAGCACGTACTTTTGACACTAGCCTTGATTTCCTAGCCCTCCAGATATTACACATTTGCTTGAAAATAACATCTTTTTCCATTCTTCTTGCAAGTCAAACCTCCCCCGCATCAAATACAACAAGCAAAGGTCAAACATGTTTCGTATCTGTTAAACAAAAAAAATAGTTGCATATAAATATATACCTGAATTTCTTCCCACAATGTTTCTTTAGTCACTGCATCAAGTTTTCTCCAATCATCAAGTGTAACCGGAATGTGTTCACTCACAAGGACACCAAGAAAAGATGATAATGTTACTGAACCAGGTCCAACATGATCACCAAAGTCAGTGAAAGAAACTGAAACCTTTTCATTAGGATTTTCAGCCACTTTACGCATCTTTGTTGGTCCTCTTTTTCTTTTTTCTTTCACTCTTTCCTCTGGTACCTGACTTCCTTCATCAGTATTGCTAGGAATCGCATTATCAACACCATCTTCTTCCATATTGGCAGCTTCTTCCATATTGGCATTGCTTTCTTCCATATTGGTAGCTTCTTCCATATTGGCAGCTTCTTCCATATTGGCAGCTTCTTCTTCATCGTCCTGCGGTTCCTGTCCAGTCAAGCAAGCTTCTCCTTCTATCTCAGAATCTTCTTTCTCATCTTCAGACATTGCTTTCTCAGTCTGATCAGCCTCCGATGTTACATCTTCTTCATCATTACCCTTCTCTTCTTCCACAACTTCCGGTGTTACACTATCAACCAAATCATCTTGCGGTTCTTCAACCACATTATCTTGCGGTCTAACATCTTCTACCGCATCAGCTTGAGCAGCCACTTTCTTGCATCTAGTACTACTTCTCGTACCCAATTTCTTTGCTTTTCTTTTCTTATTCACCTTTAGTGTTGTTGCAGGAGCAACTGGTGGTGTAACATCTTCTTCATCATTACCCTTCTCTTATTCCACAAGTTCCGTGTTACACTGTCAACCAAATCATCTTGCGGTTCTTCAACCACATTATCTTGCGGTCTAACATCTTCTACCGCATCAGCTTGAGCAGCCACTTTCTTGCATCTAGTACTACTTCTGCACCCAATTTCTTTGCTTTTCTTTTCTTATTCACCTTTAGTGTTGTTGCAGGAGCAACTGGTGGTGTAACATCTTCTTCATCATTACCCTTCTCTTCTTCCACAACTTCCGGTGTTACACTGTCAACCAAATCATCTTGCGGTTCTTCAACCACATTATCTTGCGGTCTAACATCTTCTACCGCATCAGCTTGAGCAGCACTTTCTTGCTTCTAGTACTACTTCTCGTACCCAATTTCTTTGCTTTTCTTTTCTTATTCACCTTTAGTGTTGTTGCAGGAGCAACTGGTGGTGTAACATCTTCTACCTCTAAGCCTTGATTACGTCTACTACGACGAGAACCAACTTGACCTCCTCCTCTTGTCTTCGCCATTTCTGAAACTGAAAAATGAAGAACAGTTTCAATCAACATAAAATCGAAACCCAAAAAATCATAACTGAAACCGATAATCAAAATTGAAACAAGAAATGTGCCAAACTTCGACATGCATGTTCACTGAATGTAAGAATCAAAACCTAAAATCAAAATCGATACCCAAAATCACAAAGTTCCGGATCAATGTTCACACAACCCAATAATCAAAACCCCAAATCACAGAACAAAGAAGCTACGATTGAATGAGAACATACCTATTGACGATTCGAGAGAGAGATTGTGAGAAATCGATTTTTGAGATTGATAAATCAAGTGGACACAGTGAGCAATCGAGATTGAGACTGAGAAAGCGAGTGAGATCGAGAGAAATCGAGTGAGAGTTTCAGAATTTCAGCTCAATTTCTCAAGAAATCGAGTGATATCGCAAGAGAGAAGAAGTTTTTGATTTTTTTGGCTGTAGGGAAAAAATGATAAAGGGATTTTTTTGGTTTTTCTATTATTTTGCCTTAGCAAAAATTTCACATTTTTCCCTCTTCACATTTTTAATAGCGGGATATTAAACTTCAGAACCAGAAAATTGGCCGCGTCAATTTCATATAATCCCGCTTAAATCATTTGTAGCGTTTACAATTTACAAAACGCTATCTTTAAATCGCGATTAATTCAAACATAGCATAGACCTAAAAACGTTATTTTTTAATGCTATCAATACCCATATTTCCTGTAGTTAGACATCTATAATTTTTTGCTCCGTTGTCTAGAAGATTATAAAACTCCTAGTGAAACACTTGCGTGTGTAAACTCAATCCTTCAGGCACAGTCCGGTGCAATTTTATCGAAACAGATGACCACTAAAATCACAGAAAGTTTGTTAAATTTACTTCAACCAGGTTCCAAAAGTATCTATCTTCAAGAAAAAGCAGCTGTATTAATTCAAGAGCTAATTTTTACTTTACTTTTATATCATCCTTCGACTGATTTTTGGCCACAAGATCATAGGGTTTTACCCTAAACCCTGACCCAACTTCGCATAAAAAAAAACAAAAGAAATTTGACCAAAAAAGGACATAATTTTTTGCAAAAAAACGACAGAAACTTAACTCATAATTGAGGTGTACAACTGAGTTGTACATGTGGCAAGAAACGACATGAATGGAGTAATCCTCTTCACGATCTCTGTGATCTCGCCATCAATGACATCAAAGCATGTCACCGTCGTTGTAGTCATCGAAGCTTCATCTTGACACTGTCACCGTCGAAGCATCATATTGACACTGTCACCGTCGAAGCATCTCACCGTCGCTGTGGAAGCATCATCGCAGTAAAACAATCATCACCGTCGCCATCGTCGAAGCATCTTGACACCGTCGCTATTGCTCAGCTCAATGTTTGTCTGATTTTGAAATTCTGGGTAATTTTTGTTTGATTGTGAAATTTTTGAAAAAAAAATTGGGTAAAATTCTGGATAAATTTACCTCACACTTTATACACATGTCACCCTCTCCCTTGCCATGGATCACTTTCTCCCTCTTCCTTTCTTCCTAATATCTCTTCCTATATCTCACTAACAAATAAAGGTATAATAGACATTTAATCTAACCAATCTTTAAAAACTACAAAAAAAATTAACTTATTCACAAATTAAAAAATTAAAACTACCCTATTCACAAATAAAAACTTTAAAACTACCCTATTTGCAAATTAACTCTATTATTTTTATATTTCTAATACTAGTAGGAAGCTTTAACCCCACAAGAAGTTCAATCCAAAAATTTGCAAATAATATTAATTCATATATAGGCTTGGCACGAGATAAAAACTACTGACACACGTAACTTGTATAATTGACACATGCAACTTGGTAAAACCACATAAATATTTAACCAAAATATAATAGAGTGGCTCTTATCCACCAATCAGATCACAACAAATACCAGAATTGTTTATTTTATTTTTCTGGAATTAAAAACCAAATAAATTGTTATTTTTCTATATAAACCCCCCAGTATTCGGAAGTGAAATAAAAACAATAAAAGTGTACTCTTATATTTTAGAGTTAATTATGGGGAATCCTTAATTTCCTGATGTCATTGTAGAAAGCAGCATAAGCGTATGATACTTATAGAATTAGGAATACCTAAGTCTCTTGTAATGACCATTTTGCCCCGCTTAACTTTTTATCTCTTAGATCTCTTATGTTTTCTTACCGATCATTCGTTCTTCACCTTCTTTCTCTGTTTCTCTGTCTTCCCTTTCTCCTTCCTCCTTCCTCGTCTCCCCCATCGCTCCATCATCTCTCTTCTCTCTTTCTATTTCTCATTCTATTTGGGTTTAGGAGGAATAAGATGATGGTAAGAAATATGCTTAGTGTTCCAGAGTTTCAGCAATTCTGGTTAGCTTGTGTAGGTTGATGAAACCAAATCCTTTATCAATTTAGTACATTTTCATTGTGATTCTGATCTCCATATTGCTGATGATGATCTTCAATTTTAGTGTTTGATTTGAATTAGGTGATGAATGTGCTGAACTTTAAGCTTTTTGATGTTTTTATCTTTGGCAGCTATGGTTAGGCTTGGGGAAAAAAAACGGTTCCTGATACCCGAACCCAAACCCGACCCGAAGTAGGCAGTTCGGTTCGGGTACGGGTGCACCAAAATACCTGATCGGATGGAGGATTTTTGGAGATTGGATACCCGTACCTGATCGGGTATACCCAAAGATATCCGAAGTTACCTGAACTACCCGATACTATATAAGGACTTACATAAGATACCTCCTATTAGATCTGTGCAATAGTCTTCCCTTTATGATTTCATGATAACTTTGGTTTTTTATGAATGATTACAATCTGTTATATTTGTTAATGTTTGCCTTTTGGTACTCTCTGACTCTGTCTAGTATCTATAATCAGTTTGTTTAATGAATTGGGATTGATTTCTACTTTTTCTTAATTGCATTCGGATTGATTTTGGGTTTTTTTCTTTGTTTCGGATGAAAACACCCATACCCGATCCAAACCTGATGTCTATTTCGGGTTTCGGGTATTACCCAAAAACACCCATACCTTATGGGTGTTTACCTGAATCATACTCGAAATCTAAAAATACTCGATCGGGTCTATACCTCTGTACCCAAAAACCCAAAATACCCAAAATACCTGACCCGAACCCAATTGGGTACCCGAACGCCTAGGCCTAGCTATGGTGTCTTGCTAATGAACTTATCTAATGACCAGCAATGAGACCAAGTTTAGGTTTTATTTTCATTTGAAGTTACAGTTTTTTTGGGTAGATGACTCTGATTTGGTTTAATCGTTATGTGGAATCTGAAGCTTTTCTCTTGGAATTAGCCATGGAAGTTGTTTAAGCTACTGCACTTGTGTAGTGACATGTCGTTTAGCTTACTTTCTAAATTCAAGTAAAATGTCTTTATATGTCTTTCATGTTTTTCTATTCAATTATATATGTTTATTGTCTTCGTTTCTGTTTCCATTTGATGTTTTCATTCTGCAATGTTTCTGCTATAGGCCAATTGTTTCACTGTTTCCCTTGGGTTCGCTGAGTTGTATCTTTTAGGGTATAGTTTTATATGTCAATTTACAACATCTGTTTGTTCCTTGTGTACTTGCTCTTGTTGTTTTTCTATTCCCTTTACTGTTTTTGTAACTCCACTCTTTATGCTTAAGTCCTATTCTTTCGCTCTTCCATGGTTATTCGCTGAGTTTTTGTTCCATTTGTTGTTTTACTTTTGCTTTCATTTTCTGGTTTGGAATCCCCTTTCAGTCATTAACTTTTAATTTTCATTCACAAACATTCCATGCTCTTAACCCAACCCATTTCTTGTTTTGAAGCTGATATAATGATGTTGTTTTTCAACTGCTAGAACCAGCAACTCAAATAAGTTGCTGAAGCTGATATTTGATGTTAAGACCAAATAACTTGAAAGAAAGAAGAAGTCCCTTAAGCTTTTGTCAATTTAGTGAATTTTTATTTTGGTTAATCAGTTAGTTATGTTGTGCGTTTACTCGATGACCACATATTTCTATGGACATAAACTTTGATACGAAATATCTACAAAGATCTCATGGACGTCTTGCTTTATATTATTACTTGTGTGGATGTGGATATAAGCATTATTGTCTATGTGGATATAACCATTAATACATTCCAATGTCAGAAAATAATTCAAAATCCTAAAACTCCCATCTTTTCATCAGTGTTGAGAGGGGCAAAATGGTCATTTTACTTATCTAAATATGCATATTTTCATAAGTCCAACACAATTATGCCTAATTCATAAGTTTTGACCCAGTTTATGCCATTTTTTGTAAAAACCCCAAATGATAATTGCTTTGATATACAAATGACATAAGTTTAAGGCCTACAACCATCAGGAGCATTAAATTTGGCTCCAAGAATATACTTTCATCATAAAATTGTAGAATTATGTTTTACTAGAAAATAATAAATTTGAAGAAAATTCTTTGGTGAGATAATTGAAAACATAAATATTATTTTGAAAAATCAATACAATATTATATTAGTTATGGTTTGATGACAAATAACTTTATAATAAATTTTATTGCATGTTCTTCTAAGAGATTTTTGAGAATTTTTATCTCATGGCAAAGAAAATTGTCAAGAGAGTTTATAACCCACTAGATTAGGACCTTCGATTACATGGGTAACTGATTAGAACAATATTATTTAAAAAGAAATTTATATAGACTACTTGTATATATATATATATATATATATATATATATATATATATATATATATATATATTTCTTCTAATTCGAAATCCTAAAACATTTTATCTGCTTATTAATCGTAAGCCTCCCAAATATAAATTAAATGTCACACCAGGTACATATATATATATCACCAAAATTTAATCAAACAATAACTCTTTAGAGCTAACTTCACTTTTTAATGACAAAAACAATATTTTTGTTAGATTAAATAATAAATTAGTAATCTATATACCAAAATGACAAATCTTATTAATTTGTAGCTACAAATATTTTGATTCTTCTTTGTTTTTATTCATTATTCTTTTCTTTTTTTATCTCCTGATACATCTTTAACAAATACACTAATACAATTTGGACTTTGCATATACAATAAAATTTAGATTATAAATATAAGTATCAAATTGTTAGATTTAAAAACCATTGGAAACAGTTAATAACAACAAAAGAAGACTAATAATAGTATATTATATTATATTATAATGAACAATCAAATATTTTAAAAAAGAGAAAATACCATAAAAAACCTTCAACTTTGAACATTTTTCCAACTTAAACATCCAACTTTTTGTGTTTCCACTTAAAACCTCCAACTAAATTGTTTTTTCAAAACAAACCTTCAAATAATCTAAAATGTGCATAAGGTTCGGTTGACTAACGGTCAACATCTAACACCGTTAACAAAAATCAATTTATTTTGTTAAACAATTATTATTTTTCAATTTAATTAGAAAAAACTAAAAAATCATAACGAAAAAACTTAAACTAAGTAAAAAAAATGATATAAAAATAATATTTTTAAAAAAATGTTAACATAATAAAAATAATATTTTTTATTATTAACAATAAAAATTATCTTCTCTATAGAAAAATTATTTAAAAAATGAATATTACATTAATTAAATGTTATATTTACAATAATAAAAATGTTAATTTTTTTTTACCAACCACATATTAATATTAGAAACTCACTCCATAATTGATAGTCTAAACTGGAGGATAAATATTCACAAACGTAGTTTCAAAAAATAATAACACTATTATATTAAAAATATATATTAAGAAAATAGTTTTTATTTAGATAAAATATGTTTTATTACAATATTAAAATTTTATATTATAATCAATTAATTTATTTTTTCTTTTCTTATTTGTTAGTATTGTTAATGGTAAATAGTATAACCATATTAATTTAATCAATATTTATAATGTTGAATTTTAATTAATCTTTACTGTTAATATTATAATGAATTAATTTATTTATTTTTCCTATTTTTTCTGGAAAATATAAATTTTATTTATTTAATTAAAAAGATTATTCCTTTTGTTCAGAAATTTGTATATTTATTTATTTAATTAAAAATCTAAATAAATAAAACAAAGTTTTGTTAGAAAAAATAATTGAAGATAATTATATTTTTATTTATTTATTTAAATAAATAATTTTTATTTAGAAGACATAATTTTTTTATTGTTTTATTTAGGCTTTCTAATTATACTTTTTGACACAAAAATTTTGTTGTTAATGGTGTTAGATGGAACTACCGTTGACCCTTAGTCAGCTTAATATCATTCACATTTTAGATTATTTTAAGGTTTGTTTTGGAAAAATAATTTAGTTAGAGGCTTTATGTGGAAACACAAAAAATTGAATGTTTTAGTTGGAAAAATGTATTAAGTTGGAGGTTTTTTTTATGGTATTTTCCCTTTAAAAATGAATGATGCAAGTTTAGTGTGATTGGTAATCTCATGAGTAAGGGAGAGTAATAAAGGAAAGATGAATTGAGCAGAATAAAAAGTGATACAATAGTTAGAGTAAGCAATTACTCTCATTTAAATATTATTGCTTTATTTCTCTCTTATAGACAATACCTACAATAAATTAATTAAAATATTGTTTTATTAATTTTTCTTATTGGTGACTTTTGAGCCGGAGGGTGTGATTGGAAATATTTTTTAGCTGAAATTATTCAGCTAAAAAAACAATTACTCTCAGTTATGCTATTCTCTTTTCAATCAAGTTGAAAAAAAAAACTATTTTTATTGTTTGCGCTAATTACTATTGTTAAAAAAGCAAAATGGTTGATTTTTTAACCTGATTTTTATAGAGTAAACAATTACTCCACTTTTTTTCTTTCTCTTTTTACTGTATATAAGTTTTTCAACTCAATTACTCTGAATATTTTTCTCTACAATTACTCCCAAATTACTAATCAGAGCAGGAGTAATTGTATTTTTAGCTGACTTTTTTCAACTAAACATGTCATCCAATCACATCCTACATGAAACTACTCTTACTCACCTAGAGTTCCTCATAAAAACATGAAAAGCATCGGCTCTTTCAAATTCTAATTCACTATTTGTAGTATATATATATATAGGTTAGTTTCCTATTTGGTTAAAATAAATATGAAATAGTTTTCACAAGTACGAGCATCTAATTGATTGTTTGACACATATCTCAATCATATGATCATTAAACAACTCTGAATGTGTTCTATAAAATAGGTGTGAGTGTAAAAATATCCACCGTCCCACATACTAGTATTAGAAATTTCATCTATTTGAAGTAGTTTACACATAGCAGGTTAAAAAAAAAACTTCTTATTACATGTTTTGGAATTAAATATGTTTATATAGAATTGTAACCAAAAAATAGTTTTTGTTATTTACTCTAAACTTAAACTGAAGAATTAGTTTTCCAACACTGGAAAACAAAAATTCCATCATTAAATTTGAATTCAAAATTTTACATCTCTATTGATCAAAGTATTGAAAATATTCAGATCCAAACTTGAATACAAATGAAGTATATGTAACTTTGTGAAATTTAAATTTAAACATTTGTAAAATGTAATATGATGCAAATTGAATAATGAACCATTAAATAAAATTAATTTACTTTTTTTAGTTTAATTTTGGTTTGATTCAGTTAAAAAAATTTGTTAGTTTTAGGTAGACCTAAAATCTCTAAATCTAAACAACTAACAGAAACTAAGTTTTTATTAACAGGAAAATGGATATTGTTTTTAAATCAATTAACAGAAGTGATGTGAATGTACAAAATGAACACATTTTGAAAAGACAGATATATCAATTTACATTTTAAATTTTCTTGAAAAAAATGAGTTTATAAAAAGTTTTGAGTATTATTTAAACCCTTTAGAAAGGTATGGAGTTTTTCGTCATTTTCCCATGTAACTAACATTAAAAAAAATTATCAACCTTTTTACATTATAAAAAGTAATAATATGTGATGCATATCATATTAGTCTTAAGTTGTTACATAATGTGGCACTCTCATGATGACTCTCCGGAATCATGATTTTTTTCATCTTCATTTGATGGTTGAAGATAATTCTCTTCAGAATCTTCAACGATTTCTTCTTCATTTTTTATCGACAGCGGTTCTCTTCAGTATCATCATAATCACTCTCATCACATCATTCTCTTTTTGCATGCAAAATTATTCGTTCTTATTCTTTTATAATTACTCTTATATCAGACTAATAAACTTTTTCATTTTAGTTCGTTATGTAATATAATTATACACACAAGTTACTATATATAAATATGCATTCTTTTTTCTTTTTGGTTAAAGAAAAAAGTATAAAAAAAGACTTTACAAATGCACACATAAATTAAGATAAGTTAATACTTAATATAATTATACACACAAGTTACTATATATAAATATGCATTCTTTTTTCTTTTTGGTTGAAGAAAAAAGTATAAAAAAGACTTTACAAATGCACACATAAATTAAGATAAGTTAATACTTTTTCTTTGGTTTAGAATAATGATACAAATTTTAAAAAATATATACACGTAAATTATTATATATAAATATATTTTTGTTACTTTTCTTATTTGGTTTATGAAAAGATTATTGAATCAATTGATACATGTCATAATTTGGTCAATAGAATTTTGCTACATGTTAAATTTATGTGAGAGGGTTCGAAATTTAAATTGATTTTAGCTATTTTAAATTAATTTAGTTTTTTATTTATTTAAGTATTACGAAACAGATAGCTAATCCTCTTGACATATTACTTTTTGATGTGAATACTGAATATATAACTTCTACACTATAGTCCTTTTTATATATCCATGCAAATAACTGATTTTAAAATTATTTATCTAAGCACTAATCAACCACCTACCATCCGATTAGTGTTAGGGAGTTTATAAAATCGATTATTTATTCAATTTAAACAAGATTTATATGGATTTTGTTTCATAGCTTCCGCAATTCATTACAAGTTTAAAAACTTCCGAAAGCTCAAAATCAATATGACAATTCAATCATGACAAAAGATATAGTTGCGTCAAAATCAAAATCAACCAAATTGCACCTCAAATCCTTTGAACATATAAAGTCATTACAGCCATAAACATTGTTCAAAAGATATCTAGGCAAAAAAGTACTCAGTGGAAAAGTTCCACGACAACTTTCTCAACATGTTCCTTTTATTCTTTGACATTATTGAACTACCTTTTCCTAATATCACAAGTCCTGCTTGACAAAAAAAAAAAAAAAACTCGTCAGCATTTGGGATATTGATTGATGTCATCAAAAAAATAAAGATTAAGAAGAAGAAAACTTACTGGAAAAGTAAATTAAGTTGCCCATTAGATAATGATACCCTACACAAAAAAGATTCAGATTAATCAGTTCTTAAACCACCACAAATTCGATAATCAAAGGAGACTCCTCTAATGCCCAAAACATATGATTTTTATCTATTTAGCGCTAGATTCATCAGATCCGCATTTTTAATGTAAGCGGTCTTTTATATAGACCAAGAGAGTGACAATGGCTTTGATGCTATTAACATGACAGATGTTTAAGGACTACTAACCTCAGGAGGGTTAAATTTGGCTCCAAGACTGCTGAGCTTTGCGTGGGCTTCAGCGTAATCCTTAAAGAATGCATCTTGATCTGCAGCATACTTCTCGGCATAAACCTGCAATCATATTGCAATTTCAGTTTTAACAGCAAAAACTTGGCAAGTTTCTTTGTATTAATCTGTTTCAGCCTTGGTGTTTTTTTACCTTGAAAGAAGAATCGTCAAAAATGGCAGCATCGGTGGGCAGGACAAGGAGATCTTCATCTCTCTTTTCTTTGATTTCCTGTATATAATAGTTATATTAACAGACATCAAAAGCGAAAAAATGAAGACTTTCATTTCAAAGTGTGAAGAAAGAGTTATGACTGAAACGCAACCTTGAAGTAAGAATTATCAAACTTCAACCACTCTGGTGTCCATGACTGTCCTCCCGGTGCCCCCGGTCCCTCTTTCTGTAATTCGAAACACATAGTAAGAACTACGAAATCGACATGCTCTATTCCATTTACGTTTTGCAGTCCCAGATGTTAAAACTTCGATCAACATTATGTTATAGAACTGGATAGTACCGTGTATTTAGTCTCTGGTTTCCCCCAACCACTACGTTCTGGCCTAGATCTTCCTAAAGTGTGAGCACCAGATAATGCAACTATGTCCTGCATATACGAAAAATCTTTCGATATAGATCATTTTACTTATTGGCCTTCCATAATTATGAAAAATTCAAGTGCAATCACCTTGTCATCGAGTCCCATTCTGTAAAACACTTCTCTGAGATGATTAGCCGGTGAAGGAGGACCAGCATCTATAGAACATAAGAGCAAAAACATATGATATTTGTAATTAGTAAAATTTTGATATAATGATGTAACCATAGAAGTAGCGAAGGCGATAAATGAGACACTTACCTGGGAGCCTTCCTTCTTCAGGACAGTCCTCAGGACCAGAAGCATCAACTCTTCCATATTTCATTGGTATTTTAGGTCCTCCAGCTTCCTAAGATTCCGAAAACTTTAGTAAACGTTTTCATAACCAACAAAAGTAGAGAGGTTTAGAATTATTAACCTCTATAGCAGTAGCACTAGCTAACTGGAATAAGTCAGCATATGTAATCCCAGAGTATTTTTCTTTAATGTCCTTAATCAGGTTTAAAGCATTTACAAGACCTGAAAGAAACAAACAAAACCTATAATAAACAAGGAAAAACAAACAAGTATAAGAGGCTAACTCGTATCGTATAAAATAATACCAGCATTCGCAGCATGTTTAAGCTCAATCTCGAATCTTAGACTTCCATTAGCTCCACCTCTCTGAGGCCACTCCTTGATGTTCTTATTGTACGTTCCAGCATCATGCCACCCTAGTCGAACCTGTGCTTCACAACATAATATTGATCAATAAAACATAGCAAATTCTTGATCAATCATTGCAATATGCAGTAAAAGTTTAAGTAAGTATTAAGATATCAACTAAACATAACGATTCCTGAAATATCAAAAAATCCATCGCATTGTAGTATCAATCTAGACAGTTTCAATCAGCTTTGTGCTATAACGTTTCAGCTTTATACTAGATAGTTTCAAAGCCTAATGTTTTAGGTAATTCCATGTTTTGTATAAACGATTGTGAAATAGGAATCAGAGAACAAATTAAACAATATCTCAAGTCAATATTATGTTTTACACAGTTTGATGAAGTGATTAGAGCGAAAAAACGCACCAAAATTGGATGACAAAACTTGGTGTTAAGAAGCTCTTTGATATCTTCTCTAGCACTCTTCAACTGATCAGGATCAGAAGCGGTACAATTAGTAGCGGCGGCGGCGGCGGCTGAGTTAAAACTCCGATTCACCGACGCAACTTGAAATCGCTTCTGAAAACAGAAAATTCAAATCAGATATAGCAAAATCAGCCTCATAAGCATAGAGTGAGTGAAGAAGATAGAAGCACCTGATTGAGAGATGATGAAGAAGAGACAAGAGATCTGACGAAGGAGATAGAGCACGGTGAAGAAGAAGAAGAAGAAGAAGCGGAGAGAGTGAGTGTGGATCTGGAGGAGGAGGAGAAGAGGAGACGTGAAGCGACGGTGGTTGTAGAGCGGAGAGAAGGAGAAGACATGGTGGTGGTGGTGGTGTTGTTGAGTGTGAGGGACACAGGATTTGCCATATGAGAAGTGATTAGGTTTGTATAATTAAGGGAGTCAAGAAGAGAGATTAACGGCAAATGACAAGGCCATGCCACGCGCCTCTAATATCGGGTATCGGTTCGGATTCTTCAGATTTAATATCCGTTTGGGTATTTATAATTTTTGGTTCGGTTCCATCCGGGTTTGGATCGGGTTCAGATATCTGAAATATTGGAGAAAAATTGAAAAATTAGTTAAATTTAAATAAAAATTAGTTAATTTTTCACAAATATAACTAAGAATTTAGAGATATTCGGTTATTTTGGGTATTTTTGTTATTTTAGTCTTAATATAATTGATATTTTTGAGTTTATAACTATAATTTTGGGTAATTAGGTTATATCAAATTTAAAAATAATTAATATTTTTTGGTATATAATGGTATTTCGAATATTTCGGATACTCGTTCGGTTTTTGGTTCGGTTCGAGTTCAAATTTGGCTTTTCGGATATAGAAATTTAAAACCCTTTCGAGTATTTTGTCGGTTCGGATTCGATTTTTTTTTTTTTGAATCAGGTTCGGTTGGGTATTTCAGCTTCCGTTTTTTTCTAGGCGTAAGCCTCAATTTGCCTTATGAAGAGGCTTTGACTGAGCGGCTTGTTTCCTTTTTACTCCATTTTATTTTTCACCTACTCACTTTCCCAAATGATTTTATTTTAGAGATTGGGTGGGGCATTTCCTAACGATTTGATTTATTGTTTTGTTCTACAATTGTATAAAAATTTAAACCATAATATGCAAGACCTATGTGGAGGGCTTCTGAAAATTCCGAGTCCAATTCTGTTTGACACAAATGCTACCTTGGAAGATGAATTGAGGGCGATTTTCTTTTTTCAACACTTTGATTCTCTGTTCTTCCGATCAGATAACAAATTATTTATTTACTATAATTATGTGTCTATTGTAATTTCTCAAGCTTTACATTGTGATTACATTTCTCTTCATTAATAAAGTTATGTAGATGTTAAAAAAAATTAACCATATAAAATTTGTATGTAGTTTGATTTGATTCAATTATTTTGTTTTATTCCATAAGTTAAAAAAAAACAAATGCTATAACTTTTCTATATAATGAAAACATATTTACCTTCGAGGAATTATTATCTAGAATAACAAACGAAAAATAACAACACAAATTGCAGACAAAATATAAAACAAAATCAAAGTTACCAAATAGAGAAAATAAAGGATATCACCAAAGATCGATAGCTCGACTAGAAAAGTACATTGGGGATAATCCAAAAGGGTGCAAGATCGAGTGACAACTGGTATTGTAAATTATTAAAAGCTGGCCCAGAGTCTCGGTGACAAAGGATATCTAAGAAAGAAATTTGGATGGAAATGATATATTATTAAGTTAATGAGTAATTTTTGTCATAAGTTGATTTTTAACTTATTTTGAAAATAATTTGTTTGGCACTAGGAACCTCCTTTTTATCTAGTGTATTTCAAAGATTAGTGAGTAAGATTTATGAACTAAGGATATTACTGTTTCTCGTCACATTTGGGGAAATATTAATCATGTTTTCTGTCAAATATTTAGCAAATATTTATGTTTTATCCTAGTTCTTCATCTTTAAAGCAGCGTCGTCGGTGTTTTAGGAACTTTTCCCTCTAAATTTCATTTCTTGCTGTTTTGTTAGTGATTGTTTTGTTAGTGATTGTTTAGACAAAGCATTACATAAAATGTCAATTGAGGCAAAAAAAAGCCTCATATTCTTAGAAACCTTTCAAAGTTCATTTCTTGTGAGAGGAATGATCGTAGTATTATGGGAAGAAACTAAAAGAAAAGTGAGTATTGATAGCACATTTTAATAGCACGATTTTCGTAACTGCTATTAAAAATAGAACTGGAGTTGGATTACTATATTATAGCGTTTTAAAAATGCATTGCTAAGCGAGAAATGCAAATGTCACTTGGAGAGCTAAAATTTCCGTAGTCCACCAAACACTTAGCCAAAAACCATTGACTATAGCGCCAAACACAGTCAAAAACACTTACCCTTCTTCTTACGACCAAATTAAACATAAAACATATCTGATTTTTTTTCCCCGAATCAAATTAGGTCTTTGACTCCGCCATAGTATCCTCCATGAAGCTCGTCGACGGCCACAATCTCGACATCTGTTGGATTCGGTTTTGGACCTAGGTGTCATCCTGAGCTAGGTCTCCTTAAGCCTCGTCTCAATTGACATCCTTGCTTCAGTCTCAGCCTCATTTCTCGTCCATTGTGTCGTTAGACCAATTTCGATTTTGCATCTATTGATTTTGTTTCCTACATCTTGCATTTGTTTATATTCCAAAAGGTTTGTGTCACTATCCAAACTGCAGTGTCTTAGCATAAAATTCAGCAAAGTTTATTTAGTATCTGGATTTAATTTGTCAAAGTTTTGAAATCGAAATTTTACATTTTTCCGACATTGGTATTTAGGAAACGCGGAGAGCTTGCTCGAGGGAGTTTTCGAAATCCTAACAGTTTCCACCATAATCTCTGACCCGGCCGTGACTAAGGTGTCGAACCTCTCTTTTTAGACGAAACACAATATTTGTTTATGATGCACGACAAGTAAGGAAGAAAATAAATGAGTTCATGTTTAGTACATGTGATTCGATCAAGGCACGGTGAACTGAGCTATCCATTAACACAAATTGCTACATGAATAAAATCAGAATATAGTAGACATCGTAAGAAATAGACTTCGTAAACATAATGAGAGTCAAATATATTAAAGAACAAAGTAATAGACGTCGTAATCATAAAAATAACAAAACAATGATCAAACAACTACATGAGATTCTATCGAAAAACTCTCGATCGACTCGTCCAAAATTTTAGGACGCGGAACCCATACACCTAGCCTGCGATTGAACACAAAAACCATTAGTAATAATCGCTCAACTAAGTTTTTAGACGAGCTAAATACGATGAATGTTAAACCTAAGAAGATAGTTATAAGAATCAAAGAGACAGTGACAAGTTATAAGGTATACATTACATGTTGATATAGAATCAGGGACGTGCCTAGGAAGGAAAATTTTAAACATTCGCCTAGGACCCTGTTTTATTTATAAAATTTTAGGGCCTTAAATATCAAAATATTTAGTGATCTAATGGTTTTAAAGTTACCTCAAAGTATATTCTCATTCAGTTTCAAATCCTTATCATTGGTTTTTTAAATATTTCATTGTTCATAATTAATTTTTGCGGCCAATACATGTTTATTTTCTTGTATTTACCATACTTTTTATTTTCATTCACTCTTTAATTATTCTTACTTATAAATTTAACCAATAATTTATTTTAATTATTTTTTACAAACATAATTTTAAAAAATTAATTTAGTTTCTTTTATGATCCTTTTATAGTTTTTTCTGAGAAAATATTATTCACAAATTTCATAATTCATTATCATAATCATATAGAAAATATATTAATTACAGTTATTTTAATCTTAAAATTAGTATTAACAAATCATGTAAAGTATTATTATTTTTGCCTTAGAGTCCTAAAATCTCTAGGAACGGCTCTGTATAGAATATACGATTAACAGAAATATTCCATTAGTTTAGATATTTAATCATCATGTACATATCTAATTCAATTAAACTGACTATATAAATGAACAGAAATTTTAGATATTTGATCATCATGTTCATATTTACTACATATCTTTAGAAAATTTCTATATTGGATCTAGCCGAAATATCAAATATGGGCTTGGCTAAATTTTTTTAAATGAATCAGATTATATAAAAACCGAAAAATTGCTAATGGTCTACAGTTTTGGTTAAACGTAAGCCCAACTTTTTTTTAAAACACATATCGCAGAAAGATTCATATTGTTTCAAGAAATATTTTTTTCACACCCAAAGAAAAAATTATATTTGCCCCTCCCAACTATCGCTGAGAGAGCTCCTAGCCCTCCCCCCACCCAAACTTACTTGTCAAATATTAATATATATATATATATATGTTGTTGTTTACAACATACAAACTTTTAGTTTTTCGCATTAACTTGTACGTTTATTTGAATGCATTAATTTTGATATTATTCATAAGTATATTATTTCACAAATAGAAATATCATTTGTATAATTTATTTATGCACAAATATCTAGTATGCCCCTAGGTATTTTGTAGATGTTGGTAGATGTAGAACGTCTTATACGATAATAATGTTACGTGGTGAGGATAAAACATAATCTAGTGGATAGTAAGAAAACATATTAAAAATACATGATTACTGATTACACAAACGAATCTCACACTTATGATGGAGATCTAAGACTTACAACATAACATTTACAACAAACACTTTTAAAATAACATATTGAACTTGTTAATTGACTTGAAGATTTCAATTTTGACATAAGCTATAAAAACTTGTAAACTCTCATAGTTATAAATAATAACACAAATTTTATATTTATAATGTAATTATCAGTAACCATGTTTAATAACTTAGGTGCTTCAACCCATGTTCAAGATTTTGCTAGGCGGTAGTCAGATGGTAAAGGAAGGTCTAACGCTATATAAAATAATCAAAGATTATACGGGGGTTAAATTAGAAATTTATTTTGTAGCACTTTTTCAGTATTATGATATATTTACATATATTAGTAACTATTATTGGGTAAACTGCAATGGTCAAGTGGGAATTTGAGTAAGTTTTGTCAATAAGGTCATGTGTTTGAAACCCAGAGTGTGCATTTTTCTTTATTTTTTCTATTCTTATTAATGAAAGACAAAAATATAATGTGTGTATCATACTGTCTTCTTTCCCAAAAAAATTCTTTCTGCAACCAAAACAAAAAAGATATATTTGATATTTTAAATTTATTCTTAATGTGTAAAAAGCTCAAAACATCTATTTTAAAAGAACGGAGAGAGTACTGATGACCATGCATCAACAAGTTGAGAGAATGATTGCCACTGTATCTCTAATTTCTCCATACATTCCTGATTTTAATCAGGTTAATTTAACATTCAGTTTATAATTTCCCATTCAATTGTTAGATTTAATTCATAATAAGTAGGGAAAAAAGTTATGGCGATCAACAACCTAAACTGGAAAAGTGGAAAAGATAATACGTTACAAGAAGAACACAAAATTGGAAATAAGATTCAAAAAAGTTTTTTTTTTTAACTGGAAATAAAATTCGCAGTTTTTTTATAAACTATAGAGAAATTTACAATTACAATATAGTCTCACAAGATAGAAAATTCAACGTATATTATAGAACTATCACGATTTCACAAACTTGGCTAATATGGCCAGGTCCAGAATCTTGACGTCAAGATTATCATCTATCTTAACGATACCATCCGACCCGTCGATTCCGATCAGCTTACCTGTAGACCCACGATATTGGCCACCAACGATTTTGACACGATCATTCTTCCTTGGAGGAACTATCTCAAGTTCGCTTTGTAGAGCCATTATAGTGTCACCTTCACCGCTTGACCCGAGAGACACTTTACAAGTTCCATCCTGAACACAAAAATAGCATTATAGATGGAAGAATGTCCGAGTTAGAAAGGAGCTTTGGGATAACTTCTCGCAATCCAGGTCTACAAGCTTCTCTATATGTAATTATTATTTTTAACGAAACTGGAGTTGGAGAAAGACTAACCGAAACATCTCTGATGACACCCACATCGCTGTCTTCTCCAGCCTTGTGTACGTCAACCAAAATATCAGGCATGAACCAAGCTTCCGCATCCCCACCTGTGGTATTTACAATAAGCTTAAGGAAATCGTAATAGAAATGGAAACTACTTGAGTATGATACAGTGAGTTAAATATGGGGGATTGACAACAATAGACAATACCTATAACAGGAGACATGACATCGAGGCCGGTTCCAGGAGTCATTGGTTGTCCTCCAGGAGTTCCAGGTAGATATGAAGTCGAACTTGGTGTCATGGGTTGCCCAGGTGTAGACGGTAGGTAAGGACTTGGAGCATTCGCTGCATGACAAAGTATGTGAGGAAAAGATTGGCGGAGTAAGAACAGTAAATGTTTTGAGTAAGATTACATGCATCTTACCATAGGCTGAACCATGATCTCTAGGTGTTCCCGCGTCTGAGTAACTACCACCGGGAGTACTAGCCCATCCTGAGCCAGGAGTTGGCGCTTCATATGCTCGTGAAGGAGGACTTCCCGGCTGGAAACAAATGCCAAACAAAAAAATTTAATTCGCAATCAACACAAAGACCACACATGTCAGATATTTTATAGCCAAATAATAAGGTTTAAAGCAAAACCATAGATGGATAATTCTTACCTGATATTGAGGACTTGTTCCCCAAGACCCCGGATTTCCATCTTCCCAGTTATCCCTGATGCCATCAAAAATCATAGTTTGAGAGAGATCCAATTTTATTCTTCGATCAAGATTTAAATTTGTTAAGAATTTCTGAGCCATATTTGTATAACATAACGGACAAGCTTACATTGATGCAAAATCACTACAACATTTGAATAGAAACAGGAAGGAGATAAAAGAGAAATCAACTTCTGAAAATGAAAACGCAACAAAAAAACTTACCTAGGTGGACTCATAGGCGTGTAAGGATTCCAAGCTCTATCACGCATGGGTGTCCTCATTCCATCATGGAACGGTGTAGCTGAAAATTACATAAAATCACCAAAGAGGTGTCATATCACATTAAAAATGAATAAATATTGGATCATTAGTCGTGCAAGAGCTAGAAGACAACAAACCTCCAGAGTCCCGCATTGGAGTCATATAAGGATGAAGTGGAGTTCGGGAAGGATGCATAGGTGTTTCGCTTCCCATACCATACCGAGATGTATCTCTGTGTAAAATTCAGATGATATAATCAAAGTCTTTTACGATGATTGGAGTCGAAATAACCAATGAGATAGATTAGTAGATTACCGAGACGGTGTTGTCGCAACATTATCTGATATTGCATTTCGATCAACTGCATATACAACTATTGTTAGAATTCATTCAACACACAGCAACCCATGTGCGGAGAAGCGAATACAAGGGCTTGCCTGTCACAATCTTCATCTCAAGTTCTACACGCACTGAATTTCCTTTCACTTCTACTACAGGTCCCCTGTATCCCTTGAAAGGTCCTAGACGGATTTTAACAGTAGTACCCAACAAAGAATCGTCTCCCCCTCCTCGTCCACCCCTATGCCTCCCTCCAGCTGCATTTATAGATACAAATAAGTGTATGAGTAAGTGGAAGTAGACAAAAGATATCAGCAATCAGCATTTCACAAAAAATATGCAAAGCAATAGTGGTTTGAAGCAATGAATCAATGTACTACCCAAAATGTAAAAGTCATATATAGTGGAAAACATTGCCCAATCGGGGAGAAATAGTAATGGCAGCGTAGCAGTAAACAATGCAAATATCAACTAAGCAAAACATTAGGTACTCTTACTCATAACAAATACTAAAAGAGGAAATCTGAACATACAGTTATATCCCATGCCTCCGCGTTGAGATCTTCTTGGAGATGAGGGTACTGGGGCAGGTGCCTTGAAATTGCCAAACCTTGATAAAGAATCGCCACCCTAAAGTAGAAAACTTGCTGGATAATGTGAAGGTACAGTTTGATGAAACAAATAACAAAAACATGGTCACATCACCAAGAGACGCTTACATTTCTATTAGCACCAGAACGTGATCCACCGACAACAACGCATGACGTGCATTTAGCGCAGATAAATCCAGCATGCTCAAGGTGATGCCGATCAAATATAAATAAGACTTGTTTGTAAATATGCCTCACGGGACCTTGTTTACCCTATTATATACAAATTAATTGATATGAGATCAGAATAGTTGAGCGAGGTGACCAACAACAACCAGACTGAATGTACTCACTTTGCTAGGACCCTCAATAACTCTGACATCATCTTTCACAGAGATTACGTTTTTATAGCGATCTTGGACATTGATTTTCTTCTCAAGTTTGCATTTGATTTCTCTGAGTTTGACAAGAGCAACCTCTGGTCTGTCAGGAACCCCTTTAAGAACCTAAGGACATCAAAACAGAGTTATTCCAAGATCCATTGAGTCCTTAGAACAAAACAAAAGAAAATCCAGAAGAGAATTTTTTATTCTAGCAGTTAAGGGTAGACTTAAAATGATGGTGGCAATCTCGGAAAATTGGCCATTTACCTGAAAAGCTTCATTCTCTAGTCGTATAATTACTCCAAAGCTCAGGTTACTGCATCAAATAAAAAAAGCATTCATACACGTGTAAATGGGAAATATGCATCAATTCAAGGTGATTGGGCATTTCCACATACTCTAGAAGCACAAGGTCATGAAGTTCGTAGTCCCCAATTTTGGTAACACCAGTTGTCACTTCTGAGCTCTCGACAACATGATCAGCAAAGACACGGACCTACAAGTATATTCTCTTGAGATTTAGTTGCCCTTTTAGTCAGAAATAAGCTCAATCAATAAATAAAAGTTGGCTTACATGTTCTTTAGTCGTGTCAGACAGAATGATAAGCACATGCTGATCAACTTTGACAACCATGCCTGTTGCTCCTTCATGGGTCCCAGAAACAACCTTTACATGATTTCCAGGTTCAAAGTATTTGCAGAGCTCTCTCTCATTTACAGCAAGAGGATCCTGCAGTAACAAGAGTCATGCTCGGCCTTCTTTCCTGGCTGGGTGATTTTAGAAACATGCAAGCAGTAACGAAAAGCCAAGAGTAAAGATGCTTACAGGGAGACCTTTCATTTCTGATCTAATAAGAACATTTTCTTCATCTACTTTCTCAACCCAACCCTTCAAGTTTTTAAGATCTCCCTTGATAACAATAACTGCATCTCCCTTCATGAAATGACCTTTCTTTCTGTTTGCAAATAAAGTTGACAGACCACCAAAGTCTCCCTCTCCATTTTCACTTGGTTTATTGAATTTTTCAAGTTCATCAAAAGTTGGTGTCACATTCTGTACTGTGATGGACTTCAATGATACTTTTTTGTACAAGAAACCATCTTTGAAAAGCATGCCACCAATATTCTCAAAATAATCACCCGTCATGGGATCACGCCGACGCTCAACACGTATGTGCAATTCCCTACAGCCATGTAACAAAACTTCAAAATCCAGAACTTTTATGAAACCTTCTCCATAACAGGCTTAATAAAAAATTACAGTAAAACAAAATAGTATCTAATAAAAGGAGTACCTCGCTTCATCAATGTTCATGAAACGTGGAGGTGGAACAAAAGCTTTTTTCTTTGAAACTTCTCTTCCGTCCTGCAGTTAATCAAGTAAAGTGTGCCTAAGTAAATAGTATGGTTTGAATGATTAGAGCACACTTCGAAAACATTAGACTGCGAGGACAGTCATAGTAATTTTCCTTAACAGGCTACTCTACTAGACATGTTTACCAAACACATATAGCACCATCTTTTCCTTAAGCATGAACAGAATGCATACCAGCTTACTAGCTAGTGCCGGCAGATCAATTCTTGGGATTAACTTGACTGTGACCCTTTGACGCACATTATCAACATCAACCACCTGCAAAAGACTTACATTTCAGCAGTCTATGGGATTGATTTACAAATGACAATACGTGAAAATCAATCATACCTTAGCAAGATCACCTTTATACGTCCCGATTTTCATTCTAACCCAGGTATCCCGAGATAGATCAATTGCTTTGCTTTCAACCGAAAGAACATCTGTCATTTCTCTAATAGGGACAAGTAAGATCTTCTGATTAGCATATATATTCCTCATGCCCTTGATTGCCTAGCACAAGTGCAAAGAAAACAACATACTAATGAACACTATCACTCACGCAGAAGATCTAAATATATATGATACAAAGCAACCATCAAATACCTCTTTCACGTGAGCTTCCTTGTCTGCTTCAACATATATATAATTTTTAAGATGGTCAAGCGCAACAACAGATCTAATCTGCAAATCTGATCCTCGATCTATGTATTTTTGCATAAGACAAACAGCAACCTCCCTTTCACGACCAATCTGACATTGCAATGTGAGAATCAATTCCAAGTATGAAGACAAAGAAACAAGACTTCTAACTTCCAAGCCAAATTTTGTAAAACCCTTACCGCACATTTCACCATCCACAATTTCGGATCACGAACTGATGGCAAAAGGGCTTGTTGCTCTACATCAGTAGCTTCTTCATCATATTCTTCATGATGTCTAGAGAATCGCTCTTGAATCCTTCTTTCAAGATCTTCTACGTCCTCATCATTTTCCTCACGAGAAAGAAACTGTCGTTCGTGATACCGTCTATCAACACGCTCATCAGGTAGGTCAGTTCCAGCATCCACTATAAAGTCTACATTTCAAGAAACAATTAGTTAAAATTTCCAAATAACAGATAACATTCATAGCTTATCAATGGTGACTTCAACATTTTCACAGCTCATTTGCATAAACACAAATCTCAACTATGTAAAGACTTAACCATTTGAAATCAATCGATCGGATTAGGAATTAATTACCATCTTCTCCTTCTTCTTCTTCCTCTTCGTCTTCATCATCAACCTGATGAGCTTCACGGTCTAAGAAAATAGAAGCAGAAGCTTTTTTTCGTTTATTAGCTCCAGCTCCTTTACCTCCATGACTACCATAATCTTCATCATCATCGTCTTCTTCATCTTCCTGAGAATCTTCTTCCGCATAATCATCAATAAAATTTGATCTTGCTCTCTTCCGTCTAGAGCCACCGCCACCGCCACCGCGACTACTTCTATCTTCGTCTTCTTCCGCTTCTTCTAATTCTAATCCTTCGTAGTCTTCGTCTATATCATCGTCTTCGTCTCTGTGTCTTGGCATGGTTTGGTTATAGAATTAGGGTTCCGATCTGGAATCTCCGAACGTGTAAATTTACAATTTGCTATCTCTGTGTTTGTTTGAGCGAACCCTAGAAATGTGAGGGAAGTGAAAATGGGGCTTAGGCTATATCCGAAGAAGACAGAACTAAACCGGAATGGTTTGCAATTACGGTTAAATGGTTTAAACCAAATTTTCAGATCCAAGTGGTGGTACAGTGGTAACTCGCAAAACGGACCGTTTTAATTGATTGATGAATCGTTTCAGTGATAATTGTATCATAGGACTTGACTGATTTTTTTTTTCATCTGAATTTTATTGTTAAAACGTGAAAGAATACACGATGGAATAGATGCCGGCGGATTAACTAAATATCTCTAAAAACATAGTCCAAAAAAAAAAAAAAACTTTTTTTTTCTATTTTATTTTATGGAAACCGATTACATCATATATCGACAATTGAAATACAAAGAAAAAGCTAACGGTCTTTTCCATGTCGGAAATTAAATGAAGACAAACATCTTTATAACACATTAACGAGAACCAGGGCAATCTTGTTGAGAGTCCAAGGTAAACAATTAGGTGTTCCCGTGCCCACAATAGCAAACAGATATCAAATACATATTATAACACGACAACAATTCTCAGTTTCTCACAATTGAGATAACTGATCTTCTTTGATTATTTTTGTCCATTTTGTTTTGAGTTAGCTTTCGTGAAGCCACTATTGAAACAAACATGAACCGCAAAGCGCAAACCAGATAGGTAACCAGAATTGACTAAGCATGTATGCAAAAAAATGACCCATAACCCTAAATGGATTACCCGAGCTAGAAATTTAAAAGCCAAAAATAAGAAAACCCAAAAAAAAACTCGACCAAATACCAGAAAAATTAGAAATCGGTGACTCAAAAACGAGAACCTTCCACGACTGGTGGCCGCTCAAACCAGACCAAACGGTAGAGTCGTACAAAATAACCATCGAGAAAGAGCCAACAACCAACCACTCAGATCGAGACTAAACCTAATAATTAAACCTCTCTAAGCGAAATCAATCGTAGAACAAGCCTACATGAAGAAACAGCTAAACACGAAAGCGAGACAGATCAATCTGGAGAGTGAAAGAAGACTAAGGAAAAATCGAAAGCAAGACCAAGAGACAACCTCAGGTGAAGCCGAGAAGCACCATCTCACAACCAAAACCATATATTACGCCTAGATTCGTCCTCAAGCACCGACGATTTCGTCAACGACACCTCTGTTTCTTCACCTAAACCAGATCCGGCGTCAACACTTTCTCCTTGCGCCAAGGAAGAGGAAACAAGGACGAGCAGAGAATAAGCTTGAAGAGACTGATCAGATCGAAAAGACGGAAGTGTGAAGCTCTACGGTTTCTTCGGATTTGTACATGACAAAACATATCGTTTTACTGATTGATGAATTGTTTCATGGTACAATCGGATTTGACTGATTCTAATATAACTTTTTCCATTAAACATATTTGAATTATGAGAAGATTCAAAAAAATTATTGTTTCTCAATTAGTTTAATCAAAATGACAATTAGCAAACTAAATTTAATTGGTAAGAAGATGTGATTTAATAAAGAGACAATTAGGATACTAACTTATTTGGTAAGATCAAATAAACTAATCGATACTCATTTTGGTTGGATATGGTAAATACCAGTTTACAATAATAATCAAACCAATAACACATCTTAACCGTTCAAATTCAAAAAGTTCAAACCCATAGAATCGGCTAACAATTGACACTGAAATTTGAAAATTTGAGAATTGTATAATTACTCAACAAGATGTTAGGAAATGGAGTGTAAAATTTTTTTGTTAATTATCTGTTTTTACCTGTTCTCATTTTTGGTTAAAATTTATAAAGTTACTGAATCTTAATCTCAAATAATTTGAATGCTTAAAAGAGACAAACAATTTTTCAATGGATTATGGACAAGACTCGAATTTTTCAAGGTTTTAGATGCAATAGTCACCTACAAACCAATATATGCAAGCTTCCATAATCAGTTGTCACAATAAACATGTTTGACTATTTTCAATGTTAGGGTCCAATATATATAGTGTATGTGTCAAAACTTTGCAATAATATGGAAATTCTAATATATGTGATATTTTTTAGCAATATGTACATCTTGTGGACAAATCTTTGAAATTTCCTTTATAACACATAGACCCACTTTAATTACTCTCTTTGTTTCTAGTAGAATTTTAACCTCAAGAATTACACTGTCTATTGTTGATCAGAACCCACTTTAATTATGATTTAGGTAGAGTTTTAATGACTATAAGTATTTGAGAATTTTGTTAACTCTTTACATACTCTAGAATCTTCTAAAATATTTTTTCAAAGTTTTTCCATATTCTCACAGATTTTAAAATATACTATTGTAGAGTTTTGCTAACTTGTAATTACTTTTGATATTATCTTACCTTTTATTAATATGAAATAATAACAAAATCTTTTCTCTGTTCCAGTTTATATAAAGAACGATATCATCGTTCTCCTATTAAAATAAAAATATTTCATCGTCAAGTGATCAGTTCTCAAATATTCTTCTTCAAGTTCGGAGCCTCATCACCAGGGATGATATTTATGTTTATTTTTTTCTCGAGTATAAAGTCACGTTCTCAAGTAACTATAGAGCCAAAGTTATTTACACTCAATGTAGACAAGAAAAAGAGAAGATCTTTATTTCAAACGGTGTCACTGTACATAGCGAACAAAACTACCTTCTCTTTCTATATCTCTCTATCTGACAACAATGAGATTCTGTGTACAAGATGAATCATAAACAATGAAAACGAAAATGAGAAGAATGAACACTCTGCTTTTATGTATAAACCTGAAAATAGAAAAGAAAGAAAAATTCTACATTTCTCTCAGAACTTCGGTGAAGATAAGTCATTGAAGAGCTCGGCTTTACCATATATCTTACATAGCTAGAACTTCTTTCATGTTCGGTAATACTCTGTTGAATTGAATTATTTATAAAAAAGGTATAACTTTGAAAGTAATTGAAAATATCATGTCAACCTCTAGTATTTTTAAAGAGTTTCTATATGAACAAAAAACAATCAACTCAATTAACCAATAATACTAGATTTTAATCTAATGATAAAGTCACTTAAATTCATTTTATTTGAATAACACATGACTTTGATTGAGTTTTTTTTAATCTTGAATCAATAACTCATGACTTTAAATTATTGTAAACAAAATTTTAAAACTAACAAAACCAATAACACAATACTTTAATAGAGTTTTGGAAATTCCAGATTGAATAACAGTAAACTCTCTAAAACTTTTAACTCTTTGAAAATCATAAAACCAATAAACCCCCCTAAATCACATCAAATTAAGTATATAATCTCATTAGTTGTTGCAAATATCATAGACAAATATTTTTTTGAATAAATATAAAAAGAAACTGTTGGCGTCAAATATGAGAACAAACGAAATAAACAAAAACCAAAGTACTCATTAAAGTGGATCAACTAAATAACATTACTAGTCAGATCAAAATCTATTGGCTTATATGGTTGATTAAAACCTAAAAAAAAGGACAAACACAATAAGATGAAAGAATAGAAAACAACTAAAATAAAGTCTAAATAATTGGATATGACAATTTTTAGAGAATAGTAATTCAATAGAAATTGAATCCTCGATAGATAGTTGAAAAAAGTAGATAATTTCATTTTGAAAGATAAAAAGAGTAAAAAAAAAAAAAACAGAACCAAAAGGCTAAATTTTGGGTTTATATTCATCGGTAAAATGGTAAAATAGATGATGATAAAGAGTATGAGAGGCGCAACAGTTCTTACCCATCAATGAACTCTGTATACTGGAGAAGGAACTTCAAAGAAAATGGATTTCAAGACTTGAATTAGATAAAGAGATACAACATCCATTTCCAGGTACTTGTAACCGACAAGGTGTACATCCATTTCAATCTTCATCGCTTTCATATCATTCACAGCTCCAAAAAAGGAAAAAAAAAAGCTTATAAAATTCAACATATTCTAGAAAGTGGGTCATTCACACCAAGCATAATGGTTCTTCAGAGAACTTCACCATTTCTCTGTTTTGAAATTTTAGATTTGGAAATGGAGTTTAGAAGATTAACGTCAAGGAGGGAAATATGCTTCAGAACTAAGGCTTGCTTTTTTTCTTTAATTCTAAATTGTGCTAAGTTACAATAAAATGGGGAAAACTAAAATAAAATGAATAAATCATGTTTAATATCACTAGCTAAATCCAGTTATTAAATTGCATTAAGTCTATTTGTTTTAATTTTAGTTTACCAACTCGGGTTAAAGTGTTACGATTTAATACTCCACGTTTATTCAAAATTTAAGAAATCAAATGAATGGATGACGTAAAAAATCATTTAGGTAAATAGTTTTCAACATATACATTTTTATTGGGATTAATTATTTGAATTAAATATTATATAGATATCATATCATATTCATCATTGATTTTAGGTTGATTTTATTGTTAAACTTAAAAGGAAGAAGATAATTTGGTCCAACAAAGGATATTAGTTGACTTAGTCCTCCACATAAAAAATGTGAAGTGGTTAACTCAAACGGTGTGATTGGATATCACACATATCGCAATAAAAGTGGAGTACATATTTATTTACTCTCACTTCCGCTAAAAGTATCCAATCATGATAAAAATAAAAATATATTTTATTTTCTCTTTCCATTCAGTTACGCTAAAAGTGGAGTAAACTTGTCTTCTATTTCGCATTGGAGTAAAACTTACTACTCCACTTTTTTTCTCTCCTTCTTTTTACTCTGATTACTGTTCATAATTCTTTCTACCTTTGTACTCTGATTATTTTTCTGCCCAATTACTCCAATATTCCCAATCATACCAAAAATGATAAAAGATAAAGATAAAAAAAACTATATTCATCAAATATACTACTCACATAGAAATTATTAAATTTAAACAATTAAATAAAAGTTAAACATAAGTTGTTATGATTAAAAGCGACTAAAAAAGTTGTTATCATCTTACATACGAAAATATCGTAGAAACAGAACTAGAAATGCATGACCTCAAGATCATAGTTGCTAACATATACTCTAGATATATTCCTAGAATTATAATCACTATAATATAACCAATATAGAATCCATCTATTGGGAAAATCAGTTGCACTAAAGTCAGGGGTGGCCCAATAAATTTGAAGACCTTATGCCAACAAAAAAAATTTGGCCCTCTTTTTATACTAATTTTTTTATAAAAAATTTGGGCCATAATTTTTTTAATTTGGACGCTAAAAATGACCCAAAATTTTTTGAGCCCTGTGCAAATACTCCACTTGCTCTTCCCCATCAATACCCCTCCTTGACTAAAGCCACTACACCAAAAACAAATGATAATATGATGATATAAAATTCTAGGGTTTGATTATAATAAATTGTTAGAAAGATGATGAAGAAAAATAATAATGACACAAATGACCATAAACAGGCTCCTTGCCTATAAACAGGCTCCTTGCCTATAAACACATCTTAACTGTTCCAATTGAAAAAGCTCAAAGTGATAGAATCGGCTTACAATTGACATTGAAATTTGGGAAATTGAGAATTATATAATTATTCAACTATAAGTTAGGAAATGTAGTTTGGAATTTTTTATTGAGTATTTGCTTTTACATGTTCCCCTTTTTGGTTAAAATTTTTCAAATTACTCAATATTGAACTCAAATCATTTGAATGCTTAAAAAGAGAAACAACTTCGCGATTTCACTGAATTATGGACAAGACTCAAAATTTTAAAGGTTTTAGATGCAATAATCATTTACAACCAGTATATGCAAACTTCTGTTGTCAGTTGTCACACTAAAAATGTTTGATTATTTTAAAAATTAGGATCCAATTTATATATTGTATGTGTCATAACTTTGCAATAATATGAAAACTCTAATATATCTGATTTGTTTAGCAGTATGTACATCTTGTGCACTAATTTTTGAAATTTCTTTTAGAAATCATAGAATACTTTACTTTCTTTGTTTCTAATAAAATTTTAGCAATCCACAATAAAATAAAATAGATCAACACCCACACAAACCTTAAACTTCATGTTCTCAAATGCTCGATCTAGCTCCACTTTTATTAGATGCCCAGGACCCATTACCATGTCAATCGAGAAGAAATCATCTAGTAGATATTGCGGCTTATTTTTACCAAATTTGGATTACCCTTTCTTTTTGTAGCACCAACCAGTGTTATCATTATTTCAACATTCACATCCATATATCCACGATTATGACGACCTTCTCCGTTGCTAGATTTTCAAATTGCTAACTTAATCCTATTGATTACTTTGAAATCAGTTATGATTACGGCATGCCTACGGAGATATTTACCACCTGATTTCGGGCCATGGTAAATGTATATTGGTTGATCATTACCTTTCCAACGCAGACACCAACCCTCAAATAATATTAATGATGCAGCAACAGGATATCTTGTTTGCACACACTCCAACGCTAACTCTAAAGTCTCATGCTCAAAGACTTCGCTTATCTTGTAGTGTTTCTCATCTCCATTAATAAACTCCTTTGACATGTGGCGGCATTCAAATACATGCTCCTTGGGTTTTTCTCTGGGTATTCCATATATTTTAGCGTACATAAATCCTTCAAGTATACTACCACCAAGGCAACAGTGTCTTCATCATTCCCAACTTTGCATTTTTCTGTATAATCCTTTTGGCAAACATTCCGGCACAAGAACATCGGAGAGAGTAGGAAATTTTTTTTGTCTAATCCATGTAATACCCTACATGAACTGATCAAATCGTAGACAGCATATGCCAAGCAGATTAAACGTTCCAGCTGGTCTAGAATAGGACCTCCAACCAGCTTCAATCTTCTTCTGTTTTCCTCCTCTACTATGTAGTCATTTCCAAGTCCTTGCGTTAACTAGTACATAAAAAGATATCCATTGAAATCAGACATGAAGTATGATTCAAGGACAAGATGAGTTTCACGTAGGAAACATAACTTTTCATTACTTAAACACGGTATTGCCTCATTTTCTATGATATGTTGCCTCACGTTCTCTCTCATATGCCTACGGTAATCCGATGAAAGCAGAGTGAGTGTCCCATTCCTACTAGGATATTTTATCCAGTCACCACCTATTTCCCCTACTTCCTTTTCTTCCGTCATATATTGATAGTCGTCGCCTTCCCAAATAGATTCCATACTAGAGGAGGGGGAGACAGTCTGGGGAAAGATGGGGGAAATGGATAGAGCTTGAAAAATCGAGTGGGTTAGAGCCAAAAACCGTTAAGAATTGAGAGAAATATGGGGTTTTGAAAATTGGAGACGTTTTGAGAAGAAGAAGAAGATCGATCGAGGAAGGAGAAGAAAATCGTGGGGGTGAGAAGAAATTGAGCAAAATCAGTTAAAACTGACTGAAATAAACCGGATGAAAACCATGATTAAACCGGGTCAACACTAAAAGTTATGGAATGAAGCATTTCATTGTTGAGCAAAAGAAAACTTCAAAAATAGTCTATGTATAATAACCTTAAGCATGTAATATGAAAGACTTCCACCGCTAGTAATATATAAGAACTACTAAACAAATGAAACAACTGCACCCGTTTTTTTTAAATAATAATTAATATTCCCATAAATATTTATTAATCCAGACAATAAATAAATTCACCAATTTATTCAACTAGATTCTAATCCAAAAATCATAAACTAAATAATAGAAAAGCACTCAAAACAAACCGACGAGTCTAGATCATCCCTTCTTCCTTGCCATGATTCCACAGTCACACTTTTTCTTTTCCTGCATCAAATAAAAGGAGATGGATAAGTATTTCGATAAATACATAGTGAAGCAATCCTCCCATCTACGAGATATACACACACAAGAAAATGTAACGTAACAACATATAATCCAAATACCAATCATCCAATGAAATAACATGTTATAGACTCTCATCCGATGACCTCTACACAAGAAGACATGTTAATACATTCAAATTCCCACAGCTAATCTCATGGTCATGCACTCACCTTAGATTGAGGATAATTTTCCGGCCAAGGAAAATAACAACTCAAACCAGCGTTGACTTCCTCATTTGCGTCGAGCTCTTCCTCGACACACCTACAATCCAACCAAAATTACACTCTACAACACGACACAGCCCTTCACACGCCAAAAACAGTTCTCCATAAACTGAAACTTATATCCATAAGTTCTCAAGGTTCCTACAAAGTTTAAGCTCAAACCGAGCTCGTTTGCCCAACCAAACAATACAACTCGTGAGATTACTCTATACAGATATGTTTCAGAAATACATGAATAAATCAACAACTAACCGTTGAAATCTCAATCTCACCGTTGAATCTTAAGATAGTACTTCTATGAAGCTCTCCACCAAATTTCATCCAGATCAGACTTTAGATAGGCCTTCTACGTTTTTTTTTAAGTTGCTGCATCAGAACTGTTTTCGAGTTAGGATTTCATATATTTGGTCACAGTCGCTGTCGTACTCAAACTCTGATTCCAGCTGGAGTTTAAATCAGAATTATGATCGGTAAGCGGCTCCAAAAAGATGACATGGAGAGCTTTCCAATGATATGTAGATCGCTTCGTAACTCAATACGGTTCGTCAGAAAACTTCTATTGAAGTTAGACTTTCGCGAGGCTCGATTTGCAGAGAACTAACTCATTAAAATGTCCTTAACTTTCAAACCAGAACCTCGATTTGGGATCCGCTTGCGGCTATATCCAGTTCTGGATGTCGTGCATCTCTCCATGAAATATAAGATGGAAAGAACTTTATTTTCTCATCCGTTTCTTCTTTCTTCCAAAACCGGTTGAATCTGCCTTTTACTCTTATACTTCTTCTTTTCTCTCTGTCTCTCTTTTCTCTCTTATTCTTAGGGTCTCTCTCTAACAAAAAGGCACCAAATTTCAGAACCAAAACCCTAGAACCCCTTATATATGTCTCCTTTTTTTATATAACCCTAAACAGAAAATTAACCGAAATTAATTAATTTTTGGTTCAATTAAATCAGCCTAGGGTTTGTAAATTTAAACCTGAAAATTAACTAAAACTCCCTCCGTTAATTATTTAAATCGCAAACCGGCTCCTTAACCTAAAACCAGAGTTAACCAACTCCACTCCAAATCCTGATAATTAACTTCAAATTTTCCGTTTCCGGGACGTGGGCTTTACAATTCTCCCCCACTAACATAGATTCGTCCTCGAATCTAACGTCTCAATCCATCCGTAATGAACTCAACCCACAATCGTCTCAACAATTCAACTAATCCTTGACCAACCCGGTCAACACAAACCAATCACGAGATCAAACACTATCGACCTCCAAGGTCTACATTCAGTCACTATGCTTAATTCTCCGGTCATAGACTCATTGCTCACAACTTAAACTCATACCTCTTCACTCTAAGAGACCAAGTCTTATGAGTTCTGGGTATCCATACCACTCTGCTCTCGGGCCACAAAGTCTTTTCGAGCTCTCGGTATCAAACTCATACCACTCCACTCTGGGTCATATAACCTTACGAGTTCTTTGTATCACATACCACTCCACTCTGGGCCATATAACCTTACAAGTACTCGGTATCAAACTCATGCCACTCCACTCTGGGTAATATAACCTTACGAGTTCTCGGTAATCACATACCACTCCACTCTGGGCTATACACCTTACGAGTTCTCGGCATCGCACTCATACCACTCCACTCTGGGCAGTATAACCTTACGAGTTCTCGGTATCACATACCACTCGACCTTGGGCTATATACCTTACGAGTTATGGGTATCACACTCATACCACTCCACTCTGGGCAGTATAACTTTACGGGTTCTCGATATCATATACCACTCCACCATGGACAATATACCTTACGAGTTCTGGGTATAAGAGGACTAACCATCCTCCTTAGAGTTGTACATGACCAGTCCGTCTTTTGAGCAATCATGACCCTCTATACGTCTATAAGCACTCTTGACTGAAACTACCTCCCATGATCCGCGTACGACCCCGCAAGGTAATACCATCATCATCCATATTCCAAACCCATAATATCAACCTTTCATAACCAATACTCAGGTTATCTCATCGCATACCCAGTCACTCAGGGTACTCACATAATCTCTTCCTGATTATAATTCAAGTTTTTACTCCCCATAAAAACTCTTTTCAGAACCTCATGTTCACTTATCTTTCATGACATCATCAGTCACCAAACAATAAGAAATATTCATCTTATTTAAACTCATCAAGAAATACCCCAACATTAGATTCAATCCTTCAGAATCTCATCACAATATATTTGAACTCTTCGAATATCCACACAACATATCCTATTACTCAGAATATCTACTCACTAAATTCTATTCCTGGATTGTCACCACATCATAGTTTATTAATCCGACTATCACCTACCTCATATCTCGTACTTCAAGATATTAACACAACATGTCCAATGACCCCGGACATCACCAAAATATATCTAATACCTTATGATATCTACAAATTGTATTCGATTCCAAAATGTCAAACACAACATATCCTAACTCTCGGATATCAGCCCCAAACTCTAAAATCTCAATTAAGTTTTCCTTAATAAATTCTAGAACGCTATCGTTCCTTTATGATTAACAATATGGCACTCACCAGCCACCATTAATAAAATACTAACCCTCATTCTATTAATCTCAACATGTAACAATCGTTTCTGACTCCGAAACGAAAATACACACACAACATGAACTGGAAAATATAGATTATAAATTCTCCCCCACTAGAAGTGGTCCACTTTCGAAGCTCAAACCTCGATTCCGGCTTCTTCTCGAACAATTTGGAGAATTCTAATTCCATCATCGCCTCTTATCCCCGAGTTTCCTCTACCACAACATCACAACTAACAAGACCTTGATCATTGGAACTTCCTTCCATTGAGCCGTTGATTATTCTCTCAAGAATCTCCACCGGCCTTGCCTCAACCAACATGTTAGATTGACGATAAAAAAAAATCTTAGCCAACACCTCACTAGCCTTATGCTAGCATCCACATGTGTCAATGCAAAAATATCATCTGATACTGATACATCCCACAACTCGAAACGGTCCCACGTATCTCGGACTCAACGTAGTCCCATAAATGAATCGGTTAAGACCCACCTCTCAATAGCGCCCTCTTAAGATAACTTATCTTCGACCTAATCAGTATAACTATTTCGCTGATCTCGCGATTCTTTCATGTTCAGCTCCCAGAAACCCGGACCTCTTTCGTAGTCTCCTGAACATTATCTCCACTGATACGTTTCTTTCCCCCACTAAGGTTCAACATAATGGTGTACAATTTGGCCAACCATAAAGATATCCTATGGTGCCATCAAAACAGCTAACACTTAGCTCAGAACTCAAAATTCTTGATTTAACTTTCCGAGCCCACTACTCAACAACGAAAACCCAGAGCCTACCACCATGACTCTCTAATAATAAATTAGGCCTCTACATGTAACCAAAAGCTCAACTTAAACTTCTTAATCCCAACTGGTTTCTCGAGCTTAAGCTCTCAGATCATTCTTGATCCCATCCGCATAAGAATCCAGAGCACCTTCCTCTCTTAGAATTGTTATCACCTTTTGCGAATTCACTTGATTACCAAGTTCACAAACACCACCGCTCACTAGTGCGGTTAACTACATGTTACCGAGCAATCCATCTTGGATCCAATAAGCCTTGGGAGCCTCGCTACTCCCAACTTATTTTCCTGGATCTCAATTCTCGAGTAATAACAAATCCTTCTTGATCTTTCCTTTCTGGGAAACTTCCCATTTTAGGTCACTTCCCTTTTTAGCCACATTTCTTTTTAGGAAACTTTCCATTCTAGGCAACTTTCCATTTTTGGAACTCTTCATTCTAGGCAGCGTTCCATATTTGGAAACTTTCCCTTTTATGAAACTTCAGCCCCGAACCATACCACTCATGGTTCACTCTTCCGGAACTTCTCCGGAACCCTCCCAAACTTTCCTGGAACTCTCCCAAAATTCCTCCAGAACTCTCCTGGAACACTCCCGGAATTCCTCTGAAACTCTCCAGGCCTCACTTGACCTCTCAGGTTTATCTTTCCAAGGAATACCTACAAGTAACAGAGATTCAATCTTGCATCTCACGCAACCCACTCCAGATAGCGGACGGTCATAACAACCTGATACTCCACTGAGTATGTACTTGAACAGAAATTTTGCTCCAACATCTTAATCAAGAGGTCCACATGATCCTTTTTAGGATCCTTTGCTTTTTAGGAAACTTTCAGTTTCGGGAATATCTGAAGGCTCTTCAGTGACACCAGTACCAACTCTACCGGCTACTCTCTTAACCACTAGACTTCTGACCCGTTCAACCATGATTCTCTGTGCCACACCCTACACCACCACCGCCCGAGCTCCCACATCTTAGCTCAAAAACACGTCATTTTTCTCTGTTATTCTACCTTGCTTAACAATCAAGCAACAACAATAACAACAACAAAAATCAAGGACAATATACCATGGAATCTCATTGAAGGCTCGAAGAGAATGATCCAAAAATCCATGCCCAAACAATTGACTAACTCACATAATCAATTTCAAACAACGGTTTAACACATGCATCACACATCACCAAATTAAATTAACTTCTAATTTAATTCTTCTAAACCGTCCTAGAACCGTAATTGCTCTGATACCAAATTGAAACAACCACACCCATTTTTTTTAATAATAATTAATATTCCCATAAATATTTATTACTCAAGACAATAAATAAATTGACCAATTTATTCATCTAGATTCTAATCCAAAAATCATAAAGTAAATAATAGAAAAGCACTCAAAACAAACCGACGAGTCTAGATCATCCCCTCTTCCTTGCCATGATTCCACAGTCACACTTTTTCTTTTCCTGCATCAAATAAAAGGAGATGCATAAGTATTTCGATAAATACTTAGTGAGGCAATGCTCCCATCTACGAGATACACACACACAAGAAAATGGTAACAACATATAATCCAAATACCAATCATCCAATCAAATAACATTCTATAGACTCTCATCCGATGGCCTCTACATAGGAAGACATGTTAATACATTCAAATTCCCACAGCTAATCTCATGGTCATGCACTCACCTTAGATTGAGGATAATTTTCCGGCCAAGGAAAACAACAACTCAAACCTGCGATAACTTCCTCATTTGCGTCGAGCTCTTCCTCGACACACATACAATCCAACCAAAATTACACTCTATAACACGACACAGCCCTTCACATGCCAACAACAGTTCTCCATAAACTGAGACTTATATTCATAAGTTCTCAAGGTTCGCACAAAGTTTAAGCTCAAACCTAGCTCGTTTCCCCAACCAAACAATACAACTCGTGAGATTACTCTATACAAATATGTCTCAGAAATACATGAATAAATCAACAACTAACCATTGAAATCTTAAGATAGTACTGCTATGAAGCTCTCCACCAAATTTCATCCAGATCAGACTTTAGATAAGCCTTCTACGTGTTTTTTTTAAGTTGCTGCATCAGAACTGTTTTCGAGTTAAGGTTTCATATATTTGGTCACAATCGCTGTCGTACTCAAACTCTGATTCCAGCAGGAGTTTAAATCAGAATCATGATCAGTAAGCGGATCTGCAAAGATGACATCGAGAGCTTTCCAATGATATGTAGATCGCTTCGTAACTCAATACGGTTCGTCAGAAAACTTCTCTTGAAGTTAGACTTTCGCGAGACTCGATCTGCAAAGAACTAACACATTAAAACATCCTTAACTTTCAAACTAGAACCCCGATTTGGGATCCGCTTGCGGCTATAGCTAGCTCTTGATGTCGTGTATCTCTCCATGATGGAAAGAACTTTATTTTCTCATCTGTTTCTTCTTTCTCCCAAAAACGGTCGAATCTGCCTTTTTCTCTTATACTTCTTCTTTTCTCTCTCTCTCTCTCTCTTTTCTCTCTTATTCTTAGGGTCTCTCTCTAACAAAGAGGCACCAACTCTCTTTTCTCTCTTATTGACCGTCAGAAATCCGTCAAAAATTTTGAACATTATTGTTACCGTTGTCTGAGCCGTTGTCTGAGCCGTTAGTTTTTAACGGAGGTCCGACGGATTTTTGACGGCCTGCGATTCTATATATATGTTTCCATCATTCACCATTCATTTACAATTACAAATTCTTTCTATATAACTTCTTCCAAATTATCTTATACAAAATATTTTCTTCAAATGTCTTCTTCAAATAATTTTCAATCATGGATGGATGGAGAAATGAGGATTCCGGGGTCAAACTTATTGAATGACGATTATGCCCGAGGGATATGGGAATTCATGGAAGTTGCGGAAAATCAATCACGAACCAAAAGAAGTGGTAAGTTGAAATATCCCTGTTCACTTTGCCAGAAATCTCGTAATATTAAAGTAGAGTCAGTTTGGCATAACTTGTATGACAATGGGTTTATACCGGGGTAGAAGATTTGGTATTTACACGGGGAAATTTTTTTTGAGTATGGTAGTACTAGCGAACCATATATTGCTGATAGAGAAGGAGAACGAACGGAAGTAGATGTCGGTGTAGGAACCATTGAGATGGTAAATGATGAATTTAGGGAGAATATGCAGTCAGCTGGTGATGATTGAGATAGGGTCAAAGAACCTAATTTAGAGGCTCGCCGGTTTTTTGATATCTTAGATGTAGCGAAGCAGCCATTATATAGCGGATGTAGAGAAGATCATTCTCCATTATCATCTGCTAGTAGAATCATGACTATCAAGATAGACTTCAATTTGGCGGAGGAATGTGTCGATGCGATAGCGGATTTTATGAAAGATATTTTGCCTGGAGATAATCTTTCACCAGCATCATACTATGAGGTACAAAAACTTGTAGCTGGTCTTGGTTTGCTGTAGATGTGTGCATCGCAACTGTATGATATATTGGAGAGAAAATGAAAACCGCAACAGATGTCGCTTTTGTCGTAAACCGCTATATTAGGAAACTGGCGGTAGAGTTCCGATTCCATTTAAGCGGATGTGTTATTTACCGTTAACGGAAAGGTTGCAAAGATTATATCAATCTCAGTGCATGGCAGAGCCTATGAGATGGCATGCGGAGCATCGTCAAGATGGAGAGATTACACATCCTTCAGATGCAGAAGCGTGAAAGTATTTTCAGTAATTGTATCCAAATTTTGCGTCAGAGCGGAGAAATGTGTACTTTGGGCTATGTACAGATGATACTCGTTGTGGCCCGTTATTGTTACACCAGATAATTTTCCTCCATCTTTGTGCATGCGTAGAGAGTTTTTGTTTCTCACCATTCTTGTTCCCGGCCCCGAACATCCGAAGAAATCTCTCGATATATTTTTCCAACCGTTGATATACGAGTTACAAATGCTTTGGGATCATGGTGTCGAAACGTATGATGTTTCTTGTTAGGAGAATTTTATGATGTGTGTGGTTCTAATGTGAAATGATTAGGGATTTCCCAGCATATGATATGTTGTCTGCATGGACAAGTCATGGAAGATTATCGTGCCCGTATTGCCAAGACAACACCAATGCATTCCAATTAAAGCACGGAAGAAAAACGTGTTGGTTTGATTGTCATAGAAAGTTTCTACCGAGTGATCATTTGTATCGTCGGTCGAGGACATTGTTTACGAAGAATAAGAAAGTGTTTGATGGTCTACCTCTTGAGATAGACGGGATTTGTGTATTGGAGCAGTTAAGATATTTTGGTGCAGAGCGGATTCCTTACTGTGGGGATAATGGACATGATCTTGTTGATAGTGTTGGTGTATGTTATAATTGGTACAAGAAGAGTATTTTCTGGGATTTGCCTTATTGGAAAGACCATCTATTGAGACACAATTTAGATGTTATGAACGTTGAGAAGAACTTCTTTGACAACATCATGAACTTCTTTCGTTTTAAATGTTCAAGGGAAAACGAAAGACAACATAAAGTCTAGATTAGACTTGCCATTGTACTGCGCTCGGGAGTTTCTTGAAGTTCTTCCTAATGGTAAATGTCCTTTTCCTGCGTATCGGTTGGGAGCTGATAAGAAACAAGCATTTTTTGATTGGATTCAAAATGATGTCAAATTCAGGGATGGTTACGCATCTAATCTATGGAATTGCATCGATCATGATGAAGGAAAGTTTAATGGAATGAAAAGTCATGATTGTCATGTTGTGATGGAGCGGCTCCTTCCATTTGCCTTGGCGCATATTTTTCATAAAGATGTCCACCAAGTCATTGCAGGTACGTATATATATCGTTAAGTTTTTATTTAATTTAAGTTTCAATAAGTATTATATATATCTTAATTTTTAAATGTTTTATATGCAGCTGTTGGTGCTTTCTTTCGGGATTTATGCACGAGAACACTTACAGTTGAAGGTATCGGCAATTTACAAGATAATATACCAGTGATTATTTGCAATCTTGAGAAGATTTTTCCACCGTCTTTCTTTGATGTTATGGAACATATTCCAATCCACCTTCCACGAGAAGCAGCACTAGGAGGTCCTGTGCAATACTGTTGGATGTATCCTTTTGAGCGGTACATGTTCCACCTGAAAAAAAAGTTAAAAATTTAAGCAAAGTTGAGGGATCTATTGTCGCACAGAGCCTTAATGAAGAAGCCTCACACTTTGCTGAATATTATTTTCCTTCGGAAGTACGTACAAAGAGTAAACGTTAGATTTAGGTTTTGAATGGTTAGATTTAGGTTTTGTTTGAATTTAGAAATTGTTTTGATTTTGAAATTTATTTTGATTTTGATTTGATTTTAGATTGATTTAGAAATTGATTTGGAATTTGATATTGAAATTGATTTAATTTTTTGTGTTAATTTTGAAATTGATTAGAATTATTTTGATATTTTGTGTAAATATTATGTTTAAATTTTCATATTGAATTGTTTTAATTTTAATATTCAAATTGATTGGAAATTGTTTTAATTTTATGTGTAAAAAATTGTTTTAGAATTATTTCGAATTTTTATATTTATTAAATTTTAATCATATAGTTATTGGATTTTTATTATTTTAACTTTGATATTATATTTAACATTGAATTTTATAACTTTTTTCAGGAACTATGGTTCATATCGTCAATCGACTTCCGATAGGGGTGGCGGTTCCCGTGCGGTACCACGACGATCGAGTCGTAGTCAAAGTGATGTTCCTGAAACTCAAGAACCCCCTCGAGCGGCTTCTCTTCGGACGCAAATGAGCGTCGAAGATTTTGTGTCACAACCGGGAAGAGAGCATCACCCATCGCTGGATCCGGAATGTCAAGGCCGAGCGACTTGGTAATTTCTTTTATTTTTTAATATTTTCTAATTCTTTTAAATAATTTTCGTATTTTCATAATATTTCATTTTTGTAGGTTTGACGAATCCGGTAATGGAATCTCAAAGTCCATTAACTGGATGCTAAACTGGATGCTACAACGTCCGTACCCGACGTACTCAAGCATGCCTATGGATGATCAAGAGTTGTGGTTTCGACAATTTGCGGTAAGAATTGATTATTTATTTAATATAATTTTCATATTAAATATTTTATTTGTAACCTCATTTTTTTTGCAGCAAGAATTCACATGGGAGCCGCAACTCACGTCTATAGTTAGACGTGAGTTCGATAGAAAAGTGGCTACAATGTACTCACGAAAGCTGAACGAGTGGAAGGACAAGTGGAATGCGAATGACATTCCAAGAGAGCTGCTTGCGAACCCGGAACTATGGAACGGGTTCATAGAGTATTGGAAGCAAGAGAAGACCATTGCCATGCTGCAACACATTCTACCAACCGCAGGAGCGACCGCAAAGGAAAAAGAATAACGACGCACAATTTGGGAGTGACAAGCAAGAAAACACGGCGTAAACAACTTATAAGTTATATCATTCACAATATTTATATATAACTTCTAATTTATATGTATTTATTTATTTATTATAATTTCAAAAAGATGGTGTGGAACCATCGAACTTGAGGATGCTCACCGATTTCCCCTAACAATAAAACCGGCCTCATACAAGACGGGGTTGCTCAGCAGATCGTCAACGACGTGGCCTGGATGAATGAGGAGTTTCTCCAATCTCAGCCAATCATTGATGGAACTCCTGTCTGTACAGAAGTTCCAATCGACACATTGAACGATTTCGTGTATGAGGTTAGTCCTTTAAAACATTTTCTTATACTTTTTTTAAAAAAAATTAACTTGTTATTTACAAAAACTTTACTTTTAATTTGTTTCGCAGTGTACTCCGAAGACGAAAGGTCGTCTTTTCGGTCTTCCGCAAGATTCAGGATCTTCAGCGTCTTCATGGTTTTCTGGAAGTTCTGATATTAGGGCGGAACTTGCACAGAAAATTACCAAACTTGACAGTTTGAAGACGAAGGTTGGGACACATGAAGATGCTCGGAAGACGGATCAGGAGGAAATACAAGAGATGAGACGGCAAATGCAAGATGTGCAACAAATGAGGACAGAAATGGAAGAAATGCAAGCATTTATGGCTCGATACCCGCCACCACCACCTCCGCCTCAATAGTTTATTTCTTAGATTTTTAATTTGTTTTTAGTTTAAATTTATAACTTTTAAATTTATTTTGTTTCAATATTGGATAATTTTAAATTTAATTTTAAAATTAATTTTTGAATTTTATGTATTGAATTTTATTTATTGAATTTTATTTTATTTTTTATTTTTTTATATTTAAAATTAATTATAAAATTAATTTAAAATAAAAAATAAAAAATGTGAAATCCGTTAGAAATCCGTCGGAAATATGTCGATCGGAAAGCCGTCGGAACTATGTCCATCGGAAATCCGTCGGAAATAAGTCCGTTAGAGAGTCCTCAGATATCCGTCGGATCTTGTTTCCGATGGACATAGTTCCGACGGATAAACCGACCGACGTATCTGTTGCTAATCCGTCAGAAATAGGACATTCGGTAAGCCATCGCAAATCCGTCAGAAATTTTGACGGATTTCCTACAAACTTTTAATTTCCAATGAGCTATATCAGACGGCTGTGTGACGTTTCCGACGGAATTTTCCGTCTTTTCCTGCGTGTTTTCTTGTAGTGGTTTCCGGGACACGGGCGTTACAACAAATGGCTCACCAATTCATAGTTGCTCTGTTTGGAAATCCCAGTGGCGTTTGCATCAGCATTAATCCTTAAGCCATACGCAAAGTCTTTCACTGGACCAATATTAACTAGTGAATCTCTCACTGCAAATGAAAATGATTTCTGCATTTATGGTAAAGAAAGCATAAGAAACTTCATGGAAATGAGAACATAGGCTATCTAATTCTTATTGACATAATACATGTTGCAGTTTTTGCAATGGCAAACTCTTTGTCTGTAATTTAACTAAGCAAATGTCCCACATTGGATAGAGAGTGAAAGATGGATGACCATTATGCAAAACTCACCGCTGTGTTGGGCTTGGGTTTGGGTCTTGGTAAATGTGAGCCTTTGGGCCACAAAGGATTATTCTTTTGGGATAAATTTCTATTAATAATTTAGTTAATTTTCTCTTAAGATTTTTTTGCATAAATACGGACAAATCTAGAAGATTCTAGATTAAGTTAAAAATATTTTCATAATATTTTCAAATCCTTATTTTTGCAAAACAAGGCGGAATATTCCGAGTATATTCATAGAATATTTCATTCTTGCGAATCAAGGCGAATCTCATAGAGCTTATCTCTTTCTTGGGGATCAAACTACTCTTCCCTGTAAATAAAGTCTCACCTCATGCTCTCAAATCATCCAGAATTAGATCGAATATCGAATCCAATATCGATAACAAAAGCTTCCAGCAATCTTTTTCTTCTCTTTTCTTTAAAGTAAGTCTCGAGAGTATATCGTAGATATAATTCGTAGAATCTATAATCGAGTGTCACGATTATAGTCTCAACACGACTGTATCCTAGGATTCAGAATCTCATCAAACCACCACACTGCTGGAGATTTATTGAATTAAGGAAAGAGATCATATCTAGCCTCCGCTTATTCGTCTTTCCTTAATCGGATTTTGTTTGTAATTTTCATTCTTGGATTTTGCAGTCCTACACCAACTCCATGTGTCCTGGCAGAGCCCATGGATTAGCACAACCCGCTTCTGGTTCTCGTTTTCCGTTGCCTTCTTTACCTTTAGCACCTCGGTTCAACACATATATATTGATAGTTAGTTTCCCATATACTCTTTATATAGTGACTGTTAGTTTTTCGTCCTTTTCTGAGATCCAAAGAATGCTAAACCAAGACTTCATTGACTGTTATCTTTCTTATTTCAACCATAGAAAGAAAAAAATTCTGAACCTTTATAAGAAAGATCCATTTTGATTATATCACATCCAAATACATGTCAACTGATGATTAAGAGATGGTGTCTTTGTTCTTGTGCAGTGCAGAACATTTGCATGTCTCTTCCATCCCTAAACTGAATCAAGCCAAAAGTGCTTATATAATCAAGCAAAACTGCTTCTAAAAATGTTAAAAAAATTTCCAATATCTAACTCTCATCACATTTCAATATATTGGAGGAATTTATTTATTTATTCAATAGAAATTGACCAAGACTTATTCACTAACAAATATTTTTATATAATCTATTTGAGTAGTAGTTATTTAAAATTATTTATTAAAAATAATTTAGACCCGTCAAAACCATGACGTATGATAAAACCCATTCAACATCTATTTCAACTTAAAAACAGTTTATCAAAAATACTACAAGAAAAAACCCACTATCATAATTTTGAAACAATTGATCGCTTCCTCAACTTAAATCTTACGAAAGATTTTTTTTTCCTCACACAGTTGGCTTTTACCTCTCTTCAAATGTTGAAAATTTCCTTCTAGAATCTAAAGCCAATCGAGCTCTGCTTTGAGATTCTGTATCAATTTTGATTTGTGATTGAAAAGTTTGGTTATTGTCTGTTTAAACGAGAATCTCAAGGCTGCGTTTAAATTTTCAAAGTCTGAATTTGGTAAGCCCCTTTTGACTTTACTGCCAAATCCCTTGTTTGTTACCATTATACATGTTTGTTCATTAATCATTTTGTGTAGGTTTAGCTTTGGTGGTAATACGTGATGAACACGGAATCATTTGGTGTTTCCTCGCTTCTGTCTCTTCCAGAAGATGTTTTCACTGTTGTCTCTGGTTTTCTTTCTCCAAGCGACATTTGCAATCTGATCTTGTGCTCCAAAAGTCTCTGTGACCTTGTGGATTCCGAGAAGACATGGCATGTGCAATGTGAAGCAATAAAGCTTCTTCCTTTGGCTGAAATAGTCCAATGGCAAGTCGGGATCTCTTCTTACAAGGCGCTTTGTCGGTTTCTTGTAAAGATAGTGAAGCCTCTGGCTGGGATTTGGGTCCAAAAAAATCCTGAACTTGGGAATGTTGTTTATGTAATGCCTGGTTTCTTGTCTGTTGTTGGGTGTCGGATCATTCCACAAAAGGTTGGTCCTTTGTGGATTCAGGAGGGTCAAGTTATTTGGTCACCTGTGTTTGAGATTATCTGTGGGTTCGATGGCACTACCGGGTTTTTTCCTCCATGGAAGAGACAGTGAAGGAAGTTGCTTGTACCCTGGTTTTGTTATGGGTATTGAGAAGATTTGCAATGTGCTTCTACTCGAGGTTGAGCCGAGGCGAGAGAAGAGTTTTTATGAAGAGATTGAGATAGAAACCTCGAGTAAGGTTTGTAAGACACAGGGGGAACAAGAAGGAGGGGTTCCATTTTCGAAGCTTGCTTTTAGCGATAGAAAAAACTTACTCGGTTTAGTGACAAGCCATGATGCTCTACATGTGGTTGACCCATTAAGTGGAAAGTTATTTCCCAACAGGAAAGATGATGAAGTGATGTTGTTGGAGCGCAGAACAATGCTTCTTAAAATGCACAAGTTTGGTAGAAATTGGAAGCACATGAACTTGGAGGAAGATGAGCAGTTGTGTTACAATCCTTTGCAGGTATATATAAACGAGATGTGGGAGAATATCGGTGATGAAATTGATGAAATGGAAGAAAGAGAGTATCTGAGAGAGGTTATACCAAAGAAAAGCTTTAGCAGTTTTATCAGAAATGGCATCAAGTATATTCTTGGGAAGTCTAGTTCTTCAAAGAACACGCCGCCTTCAAGCAGTGAGATTAGACATATGAATCGCCAAAGCTTTCTTAGCTCTGGTGAAACATTTGGTCTTAGTCTCAAAGCTTCCTACACTGAGATGTCTTCTTAACAAGAGTGGCCAATCATGCCCGTAAACCACTTTTCCCTTTATAAACTACCAATGAAGAATCCTATCGATAATCAAGAGTATGCCGGTTTGTGGGGAGGAGCTTTTGGCTGGCCACCTGGGAACTGTGCTGAAGACAGCAAGGCTCTCTTCTTACTGATGCTCACTTATGGAGAATCTGAAGAGGATATGATACAAGCACGGAATCACACCAAGCTTAGATCACTTGATGATCAAAGAATTCCAAGCTTTGACTCGCGGAAGGTGGAATTGTAAGTAGAGATGGAGGTGATGTTTTGTGATTGACTCTCTCAATCGGTGGGCTTGATTGACTCGCTCAATCGGTGGAGAACTAGACTTGTTTGAATCACACAAACAATCCTAATCCTATAATCTCAAGAATCAAATGAATCTCTCAAATGAAACTTAAAGACAAACTTTAAACAAAGACAGACTTTGAATAAAAAGGAAACTTGTATATTTCTTAGATGATTGAAAGGTGATTTGTACAAAGGACGAAATGAGCTTTATATAGAGCTCTTACATGAGTACTCTAACGTTCTAGAAGGTTAGAAACAAGAAAGAAATCACAAAATTAAATACAAACTAGCCGTTGGACCATTATGAGCACATCGGGCCAAATAAGGCAAGGTGTGACGCGCTTTATTCTTGAAAGCTTAGGTGCGAATTGGTGGTGTCTTGGGACGTCCAGGTTCACTGAATAAGGCTCCAGAATGCACACAAGTGAATAGGAAAAGAGCCGTTGCTGAATGATATCCTTTGGCTCCAATCAAGGCAAATAAGGCAAGCTCGGTTCCAGATATGGGAAGTGAAGGTGTGGGAGGATCCGCCTGATCCTGTGCGTTTTGGTTGAAACAAATACGTGTTGTAGAGTCTCTGGATGATGGGGAAGGTCTCCAGGTCGCCAAAGATACGTTTGAAGACTCCCAAATCCGCAAGACTCCATATAAGGCAAGTCTAGAGTGTTCGGTTTAGAAATTGAATAACTTCCTCATCTGATATCGGTTTGGTACGAATCCAATTTACTGAGCTTCTATGATGAGTAAAGAATACATACCAAGTTGGTTTGTAACTTAATTCCTTGTGGTTCGGCCGTAATCCTCCAAATAGTAGCCGTTGGTCTCTATCGGGTTCATTGGAAGTCTGCTGACTTGTAACTTGAATAACTTCCTCATGTGAAAAGCTTTTGAACCAAATCAACTTCTCTGTGATTCCTTGATGACTTAATATTGCCTCATTAAAAACCTTTCTAGGTAAACCCATTGGGAAAAACCCTAGACAAGGGAAAAAGAGTGCAACAGTCATTTTCCAACACTGGTTAGGTTGATATGCTTCAATAAAGGCATATATGTCTTTGGTACGCTCAGGCTGGTTCTCTCCAAAGGTATTGGTCGTCTGGTTGATGTCTCCTCCATGCTCCTTGATTGATGGTGACTTGATGTCCTCATCATACCCTCCCCTTCAAAAGGTTTCGACCTCGAAACTGTATAATCTGGTATGGTGATTGTTTGTTGATGTGTTGTGCATCTGGCGGTTCATCTTTGAACTGGAGTATTGGGACTACTCCTCTGTTTTTCCTAGTAGGTGGTGGTATCATTGGCTCAACTCTTCCTCGGACATGGTCTTCAATTTCTAAGTCTGGTGGTTCTTCCTTTGTACCTGCAATATTTCCAACTCCTTTGGCACAAATCAAGTGAATTAATACAGTCATGGAATTATTATAAACAGGTAAACATGGTTTATTCAATATAGATTTTTGCTCAGGTTTTAAATGTGTAGTAAAACAATTATTTTGAATCAAGTGTTTCCGTGGGGCACCAACGTTTTCATCAAACTCTTCTAGACTTAATAGGTCTGTCATCACACTTTTAGAATCATCAGAGATTAGTTGAAGCAATGAGGCACTTACCTGACCAAAACTTTCGATGAGTTTTGTTTCTTTTGATGCCACGTCATATTGAGTAAATGTGTGATCCGGTGGCTCTTCTTGCATTAGAATGAAGCTGGGGAAACTTCATCTTTCTCAGGGCCTACTTTCCTCACCGTGTGCTCCATGACTTGATCGAGACCTGCATCATTAACCCTTGGCGAAGACAAGCACATTATACTAGAATTGGACATTTCAAAACCAGATTGTGCTAAACAATCACTTGAGTTAGATGAACTCGGTTTTGGTTCAAGTGTTGTTACATTAACTACTTGTCTTTCAGGACATGTTGCAGCAAAGTGACCTTGCTTATGACATCTATAACAGATTATTTCTTTAGATTTAGATAGCTTAGGAGGCTTACATTGCTTTACATTGCCGTGTGGCTCAAGCTTTGAGCTCGGACTTTGCTTGTGAGCTACGACTTTTGCTTTTGGCTTCTCCTCATGTCCTTGAGTGACTAATGTGGCCTCAGTCCTCTTAATTGGTGTTTGTGTCGTCCTTCTCTTCAGTTTAGAACTGTGTGGTTGCTTTGGAGCCGACCTCTCCTTTGGAGCTGATTGGAACAACAACTTCTTGGGAGTGTAATTCTTGTTTAGGGATTTTGGCACAAAGGTTCGATACATGCTCTGTTTGAGTAGTCCCCAAGTGTTGATTGGCTGGGAATATTGATGCCAAAATTCTTCTTGTCGCCACCATTCTTGTGCTTCTCCAACTAGGGTGTCTAAGGCATAGGAAAGCCTTTCTTCTTTAGGTATGTGATGGGAACGGAACCAATGCTCTAAGTCTTCTTCCCATTGAATGTATGCCTCAGATCCTTGTTGAAAACCTGAAAAATAGATGTAATTGGAATAATCATAACCATCTCTTCCTGCCTCACTTACACCTTCATCTTCTCTGGATAGGTCTTCCCAATAATCATCTCTTCCAGCCTCACTTTTGACTTCCTCCTCTTCAACAAACTCTTCTGGAGACCTTTGAGACTCAGTCTCATCTTCATGGTTGAAGTAAGGAGTCTCACACCATGGTCTATCCTCTTCTTCACGTTCTGAACCAGTCTCTTCATAGTTTTCTTCTTCATCATGGCATGATTCATCTTCAGCAAAACTTGACACTTCTTCATAGGCGTGTTTCTTGAGCCTCTGTTCATCTCTTGATTTGTTTTGCAAATCAAATTCGTGGTGTTGATCCTCCAAACTGTCATGAAAGCCAACTTCTTCACAGAAACTTGATTCTGATTTTTCTTCATCATGCACATTAGTTTCTTCCTCTAAACCGATTTGAGAGCTAGTAACTCCAATGTCTTCTTCTTCATAGAGCACACTTTCTGACTCTTTCTCATCATCCCAGTGTTCTTCATTACGTTCATAGCCTTCTCCAGTACTGAATTCAGAATCAGCACCTCCTTCCCACGAGTTGGGGTCATATCCTTCGTCTCCACTCCATGAGGGGTCCAGTTCTTCACCCCAATCGATCTCTGAGGTGTTAAACTCACTTCTTTCATCCTCTACATCAGATTCATAGTCCATGGCGGATGGTTCCTGCAAAAGATTCAACACAATATCAAAGCTCTAGCAACTAAAAGAACCGATTTAGACAATTTAAGCCAATTGGACACAGTTTGGAGAACAACTTCGAAAAAAATATTAAATGGACTCCAAAATTTGAAATTCTACTTGATAAATCTTTTTAAGAGATTAAATTAACAAAATCAAAAAGAAAAATATTTTTTTGGAAATTTTCGGATTTTATACGACTCAAACAAAACAGATCAAAATCCAGAAGCGATTTTTGATATGTCTGAGATTTAATTCTCAAACAAATACCAAACGAACTTCTAAATTCTGGGATAAAATTTTTATGGGTTTTCAAGACTCTAAGAAAAGCATAACAAAAGACGAAATAATTTTTTTGAGTTTTTATGGATTTTATAAAATTGACACAACAAAATTGACGAAAAACTTAAACTGTGAAATCAGAAACTTTTTATGGGGTTTTTATTTATGAAATCGAAAAAAATAACAAACTGAAGCAAATAATTTATTCTTTTTGTTTTTATGAAAGATACTGAAGCAAACTAGCAAGAACAAAAGAAAGAAAAATGATTTTTATATGTTTTCGATTTTTTTAATGAAAATTGAAACAACAAAACAGAAAATTAAAAGGGATAGAGGTTGGATGAATACAACCTGATGGGTAGGAGCTTTTGAAGCTCTGATACCAGATGATACAAGCACGGAATCACACCAAGCTTAGATCACTTGATGATCAAAGAATTCCAAGCTTTGACTCGCGGAAGGTGGAATTGTAAGTAGAGATGGAGGTGATGTTTTGTGATTGACTCTCTCAATCGGTGGGCTTGATTGACTCGCTCAATCGGTGGAGAACTAGACTTGTTTGAATCACACAAACAATCCTAATCCTATAATCTCAAGAATCAAATGAATCTCTCAAATGAAACTTAAAGACAAACTTTAAACAAAGACAGACTTTGAATAAAAAGGAAACTTGTATATTTCTTAGATGATTGAAAGGTGATTTGTACAAAGGACGAAATGAGCTTTATATAGAGCTCTTACATGAGTACTCTAACGTTCTAGAAGGTTAGAAACAAGAAAGAAATCACAAAATTAAATACAAACTAGCCGTTGGACCATTATGAGCAAATCGGGCCAAATAAGGCAAGTTGTGAAGCGCCTTTTATTCTTGAAAGCTTAGGTGCGAATTGGTGGTGTCTTGGGACGTCCAGGTTCACTGAATAAGGCTCCAGAATGCACACAAGTGAATAGGAAAAGAGCCGTTGCTGAATGATATCCTTTGGCTCCAATCAAGGCAAATAAGGCAAGCTCGGTTCCAGATATGGGAAGTGAAGGTGTGGGAGGATCCGCCTGATCCTGTGCGTTTTGGTTGAAACAAATACGTGTTGTAGAGTCTCTGGATGATGGGGAAGGTCTCCAGGTCGCCAAAGATACGTTTGAAGACTCCCAAATCCGCAAGACTCCATATAAGGCAAGTCTAGAGTGTTCCGGTTTAGAAATTGAATAACTTCCTCATCTGATATCGGTTTGGTACGAATCCAATTTACTGAGCTTCTATGATGAGTAAAGAATACATACCAAGTTGGTTTGTAACTTAATTCCTTGTGGTTCGGCCGTAATCCTCCAAATAGTAGCCGTTGGTCTCTATCGGGTTCATTGGAAGTCTGCTGACTTGTAACTTGAATAACTTCCTCATGTGAAAAGCTTTTGAACCAAATCAACTTCTCTGTGATTCCTTGATGACTTAATATTGCCTCATTAAAAACCTTTCTAGGTAAACCCATTGGGAAAAACCCTAGACAAGGGAAAAAGAGTGCAACAGTCATTTTCCAACACTGGTTAGGTTGATATGCTTCAATAAAGGCATATATGTCTTTGGTACGCTCAGGCTGGTTCTCTCCAAAGGTATTGGTCGTCTGGTTGATGTCTCCTCCATGCTCCTTGATTGATGGTGACTTGATGTCCTCATCAGGATAGTGAGAGAGTTTTTATTGGGATGAAAATACTTGAAGGCAATGTAGAATGTGAAAGCTTAATCTTTATTCATTGAGTGATTTACAATATATAGAGTTTACATGAGATAATTAGGTAATGTAAAATGACTAATCTAACCCTATTACATTGTGTATCTACACGCCCCCTCAAGATGGAGGTGCATTTGTAACTCCAATCTTGATCATGAGTTCTCAAAATCTTGGTCTCGGTAGTGGCTTTGTCAATGCATCCGCCAGCTGATCTTTTGTTGATACGTGTGTGACACGTAACTCTCCACTTTGTATAAGATCCCTAATAAAATGATAGTCGAGTGCTAGATGCTTCATCCTTGAATGGAAAACTGGGTTGGCACACAAGTAAGTAGCTCCCACATTATCGCAATATATCACTGGTGGTGTTGGAAGCTTAATCCCAAGTTCAGACAGAAGTGAGTTTACCCAGCGGATTTGCGAAGCTGTGTCGGCAACTCCACGATATTCGGCTTTGGTTAATGAGCGAGCAACACCTTTTTGTTTCCGTGAAGACCATGCGATGGGTGTGCTTCCAAAGTATATAACATGAGCATTGGTGGATAGATAATCATGCGAATCACCACCCCAATCGGAATCCGAGAAAGCATGTAAGACCGTAGGTGAGGATTTTCTAAGAAAAATACCAGTTGAGAGAGTGCCGGAGAGATATCTTAGGACTCGTTTGACCGCTTGCCAATGAACATCTGTGGGTTGATGTATAAACTGTGAGAGACGATTGACAGCAAATGCAAGATCTGGTCGCGTGAAAGAGAGATATTGTAGTCCACCAAGAACTCGTCGATACAGAGAGGCATCTGTGAGTGGAGTACCATCACGAATGGTCAGTTTAGGAGTCGGTGCCATTGGTGTAGTGACAGGTTTACAGTCCAACATATTCGCTTTGGTGAGGAGATCGATGGCATACTTATGTTGCATTAGGTGTAACCCATTTGCTGTCCTTGTAGCTTCGATTCCGAGGAAGTATGCCAAGTCCGTGGGGTCTTTTAGTGAGAACCGTTGGGCCAGAGCTTGGAGAAAGGATGAAATGAGACTGTTAGTATTACCAGTCACGATGATATCATCGACATAGACAAGAACATATAGGACCTCATTGCCGTGAATATAGATAAAGACCGAGGTATCTGCTAGGGAGTTCTGAAAACCATATGCTAACAACGCAGTCTTGAGTTCGATGTACCAAGCACGAGGTGCTTGTTTCAATCCATACAATGCCTTCTTTAGTCTCCACACATAATCTGGTCGATCGTGATCAATATAGCCAGGAGGTTGAGTGACATAGACCTCATCTTCCAAAGTTCCTTGTAAGAAAACATTATTGATGTCCAGTTGCTTGATCACCCATGAACCTGTTATAGCAAGTTGCAAAACAAGTCGAATAGTCACCGATTTCATAACCGGACTAAACGTCTCAGCATAATCAACACCATATATTTGATTAAAACCGCGAGCCACCAAGCGCGCTTTATAGCGACTAATCGAACCATTTGGTGAATATTTGAGTGTGAAAATCCATTTGGTTGCAATAACACTCTTATCACCAGGTTTGGGCACAAGTTCAAAGGTGCAATTTCAGAGCTGAGCATTCATTTCCTCATCGCATGCGGCTCGCCAATTCTGATTACACATAGCTTGGTTTATGGTGTTGGGAATGGTTATATCTAGGTTCGGTTCTTTGTTGGGTTTGGTAATAGCGGAATGTGTTTGGTTTTGAGGAGAATTCGGAACTGGGCCTTTTGAACAGGTTTGCATGGAGTGAGTCGGTTTGGGTGGTTGCGGCTGTTTGGTGGTTTGTTGGGACACTGTTTCTGTTGAAGGTGGCGGTAATGGTTGAGTTGGTGGAGAGGTATTGGGGGGAGGTTCTATAGTTGATGGTGTCTGTCGTGGTCTGCGAGAATAAGTGTGTGTGAAAGTGTTACCTGGGCGATGCGCAACGGGAGCTGGTGATGGATTCATAGACGGGGATGTTGTGTGTGACTGAGCTTGTACGAGTGGCGTTGTTTGAACTGGAATGAGGGTTGGTGGGAGAAAATGAGGGGTTGAAACGTCGGTGGATGGAGTGGAGGCCTGATTGACGGCGAACGGGAAGTGAGATTCAACAAACTTCAAATGTCTTGAGACATATATGCGACCAGTTTGAACATGATAGCACAGGTAGGCGCTTTGTGACAAGGAGTATCCGAAGAAAACACATGGCAGAGACTTGTCTTGAATTTTATTCGAGGTGTAAGGACGAAGCCATGGATAACATAGGCATCCAAATACTTTCAGCTTCAGGTAGTTTGGCTTCTCCTCAAAAAGTTTTTGATATGGCGACTTATGGTGAAGAATTGGCGTGATCATGCGGTTTATGAGATAGACCGCTATTTGAAACGCAAATGGCCAATATGTCTTGGGGACGGAAGCTTGATGAAGTAGCGTAAGACCTGTCTCGACAATATGACGATGTTTTCTTTCGGATACACCATTATGTTCCGGAGTATGTGGTGGTGAAGTGAGATGGGAGATGCCGTGAGTCACTAGAAATGGTCGGAGAGCAAGATATTCACCCCCATTGTCCGAGTAGAGAGTAACGATCTGAGCTTGAAAACGCTTTTCCACTAGTGCTTTGAAGGCTATAAATATTTCTTTGACTTGAGATTTTTGTTTGAGGGGATAAAACCAAGTGTATCGGGTGAAATGATCGACAAAAATAACATAATATTTGTAATTGTCGGTGGAGATAATAGGAGAAGTCCAGACATCGGAATAAATAATTTGAAGTGGTTTAGTAGAACGGATAGCATTTGAATGGAAAGGTTGTTTGTGGCTTTTATTGAGAAGACAATGAGAACAAGGAGAAAGTGTTTTATTGGAATCAAGACAAGGTAATGAAAAATGAGAAACTAGAGTTGATAAAATTTGTGGAGATGGATGGCCTAAGCGTGCATGCCATGAGGAAAGAGATGTTTTGGTAGGTGAGGCTAGATGAGCGGTTGGTTTGGGTGAAACTGCTGGCCACTCGTATAGCTCGTCTCTAACATTTCCGGAGAGTAAGAGCGCCCCCGTCTTGAGATCTATCACATGAAAATGAGTAGGGTAAAAATTCACAGACACATTATTCGCAACACATAACCGATAGACAGATAAGAGATTTCTATGAAGGTTCGGAACATGTAAGACATTAGGTAAAGCTAGGGGACGAGAGAAAGTGGGAAGAGTTGCAAAACCAGTATGTGTAATCAGAAGAGTTGAGCCATCTGCAATGGTAACATCTTCACCTCCTTGATACAAATTGTGCATAGACAGATTGTGAAGGTCTGTTGTTAAGTGATGTGTAGCCCCACTGTCCAACAGCCAGTTCGGAGTCGGAAGGAGGGGAGCTGTAGCGAGATGCGCACAAGGCTGCCATGGAGACATCGAGTAGTTGGAAACGGAGGAGGACGCGCTGGAGGGGCTAGCATACTGCTGGAGCTGTGGACATGTGCGAGCACTATGACCATGAACTGAACATATTTGACATCTGCCTTGATGTCATATGTAACCACAGGTCATATGAACCCAACCACAGGTCATATGTAAGACATACGCAAACAAATAACCACAACAACAGAAAATCAATAACACCACATTAATTTCTAACAAGATTAAAATCACACATGAGAATAATCCTAAACTTAACAATTCCTAATCAACACCATGAAAAGGAAACAAGCAAGGCAATACTACACGCCCATCAACAAGGGAAACACTTCCCGCAAGTCACAGAATCCTCAAGAATCCAAAACACACCAAAAACACCAAGCAAAGCAACATGATTGCAATCAACCTTTCAAGGCATAAACAGCAATTAAACGTGGTTCACTAACCACCAGAAGCTTAGTAAAACACTTATTAACGCTTCTCAAGTTCCCATGAATTTCACCAAGAAACTCGGAACAACACAATATACCAAGCACAGCAACATGATCACAATCAAGCTTTCAAGGTACAATAACAACGTAACCGTGGTTCTCTAACCACCGAAGCTTAGTAAATCATCACTAACGCTTCACAAAACCTCCCCGAAATTCCCCAAGAAAATCGGAAGCCACCAACACCAAAATCAAGCCATAGAACTCACAACTAAAGCTTAACAAGGCATAACAATCACAATTCCAAGGTTCTCTAACACTACAAGCTTAGCAACCACACACTAAAGCTTAACAAGTGCCAGCAATAAATCACCAAGGAAAAATGGGAATCATCAAAGAAACCACACAAATCACCATCAACAACACAAGCCTAGATTCTCATAATCCAAGCTCGAACAAGCATCACAAGTATGAAATCAATGATCTCTAAACATCACAACACTAGAAATCACACCACCAAACACACCAAAGAAATCGGAAACCACCAACAAGAGAAATCAACTCCCTAAGCCCCACACAAGCTTACTTGATAACCTTTGGTTCCAACTCACCTTAGCTAAGGATGGATCTAAGCTTAGGTAGACTTTCCCAAGCTCAAATCCCCCTACAGCCAACCATAAGCAACATTTAACCCCAAAGTAAAATTCTGGAAAAACACACAGAAACTCGGTCTAAAGGATGGGATCACGAAACGAGATCTAACCGTCCACATTCCAAACCCACCGGTGAAAAGCTTCCCCTAGATGTCCTGAAACTACCCCCAAAATTCTGTGATAATCAGACTGCAGGTTCACTCGCGATCTCTCTTTAAACACACCATGGTCCAAATCGCGACTGCAGCAGAACAGTCCAGGAAATCGCAGATAACTCCTAGAATATTGGCTTAAATCAATATCTGCAAAAGGCCACATCTAGATGTAGGTCTTACCTACAAACCCATAAAATTTCGTTACCTTTGACAACGAATTTCTAGGTCGGAACTCTACTCCTCAGGACTCTGTCAGTTCTGCCTCTCCCTCCCTTTGATCTTTCAAGATCCAAGCTCTAGGAACTCTCTACACTCTTCCTCTTGCTCCCCTAGGCCACACCAAGGTCTCACCATCTCAGCCCAACCTTAAAGCAAGCTCTCAAGCTTCAGCCACTCTTTTCCTCCAAGGTCACAAGCTCACACACACAAGGAAAACACAAGGTAACAAGCCTCTCACAAGCTTTTCTCTCTTCTCTCTCTTCTTTCTCTCTTCTCTCCTCTCACGCCAAGCTCTCAAGCTTTTTCACTCAGCCAAAAAAATGGCAAAGTCACGAAGAAGAAGAAGAAGAAAAGTCAACCAAAAACTTTTCCAACTTTGAGAAAAACCCCGAAACTTTCGAAACAATTTATGATACCCCCGGAACGAATCTAAATTAATTATTTCAACCCAATAATTAATTTTTCGGGACTTGTATTAGGTTCATAAACTCGAAAGAATTCCGAATTAATTAAATTAATTAATTTTCTAGAACACGGGCGTTACAATTCTCCCCCACTAACATAGATTCGACCTCGAATCTACGTTACCGTTCATCTCCAATGAACTGTTCATCTCCCATGAACCTTAATCGTCGCAACGATTACTCAACCTTTGACCTAGCTGGCCAACACACTCTTCTTGCGATCTTTCCAACATTAGCTTGCTCCGAGAACTTTATCAAACAACTAAACTAGGCCTACCTGACCACTTAACCGATCTTCGCAGCGAGTCTTTATTACAGACGTAATAAAACAAACAAGTACCATACGCCCATAATTTTTGATTCACCACATTGAACAGCTGAATGAATCGCCTGGTCAAGCCGTTTGACTCGCTCCCTAAACAACTTAACCGAACCATGCACACACATGCACACGCATAAACAAAAGAGGTCTACCTCCAACCTCTGAGGGTTCACACTATCTCCTGAGGTTTCCACACAACCTCTTGACCAGCCCGGTCAACACAACACGCACACCCAACCATGTACACGCTACCGTTATCTCTTATGAACTGTTTATCTTCAATGAACCCGAATCGTCGCAACGATTGCTTAAACCTTGGCCAAAACCTGGCCAACAGACACACACACACAAGTACACGCATGTACCACGAGGCCCATAACAAACCTCTGAGGTTTCCCAATCAGTCCTTATGCTTACTGCCACCGCAACATCATATGTACTTATTGCTCATCCCAGGGTTCAAGTCACCGCAGCATCTCTGAACTCTAGGCTCTAACATACCCCGCAGGATATCCTCTATACCTCGCAAGGTATACACCATACCACAGCACCAAAGACACCGCAGCATTTCCGAGTTCTGGGTATCTACCATATCCCTCCGGATATCTACAATATCTCGCAAGATATTATCCATACCACAACACCTAAGACACCGCAGCATCTCCGAGCACTGGGTATCTGCCGTACCATTCTCCTCGGGGCAATATAACCCTCATGAGTGTCTAATATCACATACCTCTCAATTCTAGGCCATATAACCTTCCTGAGTCTCCGATATACTTTTACCCCTCAATTCTGGGCAATATCACCTACGTCTAGGTTATAAACCTTACGAATCCATGGTATCGTATATCACTCTCGGTTATATACCTTCCGAATCCACGGTATCTCATATCACTCTCGGCTATACTCTACACCAGTGTGGATACATTGCCAGTTACACTCTCAGGCCCGCAGTTCTTCGAGCTAACGGCACTAAAGGAACCAGTCCTCTCAACGTGCAATAAATCACACATATCTATAAGCATCTCGACTGAACTACCTCCTGTGATCCGTGTAAATCCTCGCAAGGCAACACTGGCATCACCGATATTCGGCACCTGGAATATCTGCCGTGCATAACCACAACCCGGCTATCGCACCTATACCCTAACACTTCGGGTATCTCATGACATGCACATTCATCACCAGCTAACACCTTAGCCAGTCTGGACAACGTAACACTACGCATACTGTCCCTCTCGTTTCTCCTAGTGTTAGCTTGCTTTAGAGAAATTTATCAAGACGCCTTAAGCTAGACTAGTTTCACCACTTAACCATTCTGCGCAGTTAATCGTTAATACGAACGTAATAAAACAAACAAGTACCATACGCCCCTACCTTCCGATCCACACCGAACAGCTCCATGGGTCCCCTGGTCCTGTCGCTTGACTCGTTTCCACGAACAAGCCTAACTGGATCTGCATCGACCACACACATGAGGTCAACACTAGCAACCTTTGAGGTCTACTCTCAGTCCTTCTGCCCATCGCCATGTCTTAGACATACATTGCTCTCAACTCATGCTCGTACCTCTCCACTCTCAGGCCACACAGTCCTTCGAGTAATTGGTACGCTTTAAAGATCTAGATAAAGGCCCATCCCCCAGTGAGTTGTTCAGGACCTACGCTTCCTTAGAGCAATCATGTCTAAACATCTATGAGAATATCTGACCGATACTGCCTCCCGTGATCTGTATACGACATGGCTATGTCCACAAATAACACCTCATGCCTCTACAGAACCTCCCAACCACTATGGGTGTCTGCTGGTCCGCATACAACATCGCAATGCCCACGAACCACTCAAGTTTTTGGAACTTCATCAAAAACTTCTCCATGAAACTCGTGCCATCAGTAATAAGAGTCATCCATCCTATTACTCACATGCATTACCTCTTCCTAACTCCAAAGTGAAACGCAACTATGACTCCCAAAGTCATCAATAATAAGAACTACACATCTTATTAAACCTCATAATGTAACACCGTTATACCCAATGAAAAAATACAAAATAAACACTTGTAGCACTCAGCTACCATCCTGAAACTGGAACCTGCTAATGGAACCTCAAGCCTCAGCTTGCTTCCGGAACCACTCCTGGAACCTCATTCCATCTTAGCCTCTAGCTCCCCAGTTTCCTCCTGAACGCCGACACAGTTCCACAGGACTAGCATCCTCGAAATCCTTTTCCGACGAATATCTTTGAGAAAAAGTCAACTCTGATTCAGAACCTCTGAATCTCAACTTGACCTATCCGATCTCTTCGGATATCAACCTCAGAACTCTAAAATCCCATTCGAGAGATTTTAATCGTTTCCAAAACTCTCTCGTTCCCTTACGATTAACGACATGGCACTCACCAGCCATCAACAATAAAATACTAACCCGCGTTTTATTACTCCTCCATTAGAAATGGTCCACTCTCGAAGCTCACACCTTGATACCAGCTTCTTCCAAGCTAAAAGTGACACAACGATTCAATGCATCGCTGCCCAACCGACCGACTCACCGGTCACGAGAACGAACACCAACGACCTCCGAAATTCACATTCGCTCATGTGATCCCCGCAGAACATCACGATGCCATGCTCACACACCACAAATTCCCAACTCAGAATATCGCCTTTTCACATGACCAATACCTCAGGTCAACTCCGGACATATCCAACACTTGGATACCCACATAAGACTCTAGAGCACCTCCCGCTCTGAGAATACTTATCAGCTTTGGCTACTTTACGTGATTACCGCAATCACATACACCACTTCTCACCACGGCGGTTAACACCACATTATCGAGCAATCTTCCTTGGATCCCATAAGCTTTGGCGAGTCGCACTACTCCCAACTTATTTCCCGGAATCCTATCTCTCGAGTAGCACTTGACCCCCCTGAATCTTTCATTTCTAGGAACTTCCCAGACTAGGCTATACAGCCCCTAAACCATACCACTCATGGTTCAGTCTTCCAGACCTCTCCCAACTCTCTTGGGACTCTCCAGACTTTCTCCAGAACTTTCCCACTCTAGGGACTCTTCTCTGGATCTAACATGACCCAGAAAACTAAACTCCCACTGCCAGAAGGTGCACCTGCTCAGCTAGCAAACAATTTCTGTTTCTGCAGCTTTGCCTCACAGCCTTTCTCGATCATGCTTTCGGCCTGCATAACCGAGATCACGAGACTCCCAGAAGTCGGTCTCACCCTGCCACAACCTGGGACACTGAGGCCTAATAGGCCCCACCTCCTTGCAATGAAAGCACACCCGAGAATCCAATCGTACCCTGCCCTTCCTAGGACAGCTCGCCAATCTATGATCCATGCTCCCACACCCGAAGTAACGCTGACCACCTAGACTGCCACTCGAAGCGCTATCTGCTTCCGCTTCTGTCCTTGTATCGGCTTACCGCCTTTGCTCTGACCAGACTACTGCGGCATAGATCTTGCCTGAAGACTCAGGGTAACAGCTACCACCTTCTCCTTTAGACTCTCCTCCAGCAATGCCGCAGTCTCAACCAACTCATCAACCGTGCAAAAAGCCCTAACCATGCAACGGTTCTGCAAGTCAACCCGAAGACCCATCTAGAATCTCTACACACAGGCCGATTCACTCTCAACCGCTCGTCTAACATAAGACCCAAGCCGGTTGAACTCCACCTCATACTCGCGTACCGACAGATTCCCCTGAGTCAATCTCGCAAGCCTCGACTGTAACCAGTTGAACGCCTCCTGAGGAGAGTTAAACTCCTCCACAAAATCCGCCCAAGCCATCTCGGCCTGAGCTCTCCGGTCTGCCACACCCCTCCACCAGAGATGCGTATCACCCTCCAGATAATAGACCGGAATGTCCACTCGGTATCCTGCGGGACACCTACTCGAGAGGAAATTCCTCTCTAACCTCCTCAACCACGCATCAGTGTCCTCAGGATTAGCACCTCCAGGGAAAAACCCGTCTAGAGATCAGCCAAGCGATCAATTAGAGCCTGAACATCACCCGCTGCCACTCCCGCAGCACCCACTGCTATAGCCACAGGTATACCCGCAGCACCAGCTGGAACACCAGCAACTTCAGCACACATGCCAGATACACCGTCAGACCCCACCTGACTTGCAAGCGAATCCTCGACCCGCTCCTCCACCACACGACCCCGGCCACGGCCACGGCCTCTACCATTCCCTATAGCCATCTGCACTCGCAAGAACAAAGACTAAGGACACTAAAACACAATCATCACAATAAAGATAACTTACCGTGGAATCGCATAAGGCTCGAAGAGGATGATTCTAAGACCCCACCTACCACACATTCTATCCTAGAACCGTATCAGCTCTGATACCAAAATGTGATGACCGCACATTTTTTTTTTGCAATAATAAAGATTAAACATTCAAATACAACCTGCTGTAAACTCGCCAATAACCAAAAGCTATCAGTTCTAACAGCACAGCGGAACAACAAAAAATAGCAAAACCACAAGTCCTAATCATCCTCCTCTCAACGCCTTTGATTCCTTGATCACACCTTATCTTTACATGCATCGACAAAAGTGATGCATCAACATTTGGTAAACCAAATGTTGAGTGAGATTGATCCTCCCAACCACAGGTCATATGTAAGACACACGCAAACAAATAACCACAACAACAGAAAATCAATAACACCACATCAATTTCTAACAAGATTAAAATCACACATGAGAATAATCCTAAACTTAACAATTCCCAATCAACACCATGAAAAGGAAACAAGCAAGGCAATACTACACGCCCATCAACAAGGGAAACACTTCCCGCAAATCACAGAATCCTCCAGAATCCAAAACACACCCAAAACACCAAGCAAAGCAACATGATCGCAATCAACCTTTCAAGGCATAAACAACAACTAAACGTGGTTCACTAACCACCAGAAGCTTAGTAAAACACTTACTAACGCTTCTCAAGTTCCCATGAATTTCACCAAGAAACTCGGAACAACACAATGTACCAAGCAAAGCAACATGATCACAATCAAGCTTTCAAGGTACAACAACAACCTAACCGTGTTTCTCTAACCACCGAAGCTTAGTAAATCATCACTAACGCTTCACAAAAGCTCCCCGACATCCCCAAGAAAATTGGAAGCCACCAACACCAAAATCAAGCCACAAAACTCACAACTAAAGCTTAACAAGGCATAAAAATCACAATTCCAAGGTTCTCTAACACTACAAGCTTAGCAACCACACACTAAAGCTTAACAAGTGCCAGCAATAAATCACCAAGGAAAAATGGGAATCATCAAAGAAACCACACAAATCACCATCAACAACACAAGCCTAGATTCTCACAATCCAAGCTCGAACAAGCATCACAAGCATGAAATCAATGATCTCTAAACATCACAACACTAGAAATCACACCACCAAACACACCAAAGAAATCGGAAACCACCAACAAGAGAAATCAACTCCCTAAGCCCCACACAAGCTTACTTGATAACCTTTGGTCCCAACTCACCTTAGCTAATGATGGATATAAGCTTAGGTAGACTTTCCCAAGCTCAACTCCCCCTACAGCCAACCATAAGCAACATTTAACCCCAAAGTAAAATTCTGGAAAAACACACAGAAACTCGGTCTAAAAGATGGGATCACGAAACGAGATCTAACCGTCCACATTCCAAACCCACCGGTGAAAAGCTTCCCCTAGATTTCCTGAAGCTACCCCCAAAATGCTGTGATGATCCGATGGCAGGTTCACTCGCGATCTCTCTTTAAACACACCATGGTCCAAATCGCGACTGCAGCAGAACAGTCCAGGAAATCGCAGATAACTCCTAGAATATTGGCTTAAATCAATATTAGCAAAAGGCCACATCTAGATATAGGTCTTACCTACAAACCCATAAAATTTCGTTACCTTTGACAACGAATTTCTAGATCGGAACTCTACTCCTCAGGACTCTGACAGTTCTGCCTCTCCCTCCCTTTAATCTTTCAAGATCCAAGCTCTAGGAACTCTCTACACTCTTCCTCTTGCTCCCCTACGCCACGCCAAGCTCTCACGAACTCAGCCCAACCTCACGGCAAGCTCTCAAGCTTCAGCCACTCTTTTCCTCCTAGCTCACAAGCTCACACACACAAGGAAAACACAAGGTAACAAGCTTCTCACAAGCTTTTCTCTCTTCTCTCCTCTCACGCCAAGCTCTCAAGCTTTTTCACTCAGCCAAAAAAAATGGCAAAGTCACGAAGAAGAAGAAGAAGAAGAAGAAAAGTCAAACAAAAACTTTTCCAACTTTGAGAAAAACTCCAAACTTTTCGAAACAATTTATGACACCCCCGGAACGAATCTAAATTAATTATTTCAACCCAATAATTAATTTCTCGAGACTTGTCTAAGGTTCATAAACTCGAAAGAATTCTGAATTAATTAAATTAATTAATTTTCTAGAACACGGACGTTACACAAGGAACAAAGAGTCCAGAAGCAAACAATGAACGTGGTCTTCAAAGAAGTTTTCCAGAATTTGTAGGATTGGAAAGTCTTTCAAATTCCGAATCCGAATTTAGATAATTCAAAGTCTTTTTTTTCTGTGTGTTTTAAATATATGTTCTTACTCCATTAAGGTTTTCTTATTATATTTATATGTTGTTTTGTGTTTTTAGGATCGGAAACATTTTTGAATGGCAAGTCCTCTTATTCTACTCTTGAACTGCCTTTTTTGCTTATTATAAGTATAATAAGTTGGGATTTGAGAAAAAGTTAGAGTCTTAGGAAAGTCATCAACATTATTCAAATTAAACCACGCCATCATACTAAATCTTTATATTTTAATTGTTTTGATTTTAATTAGCATATTATATTTATATTTTCTAAAACAACTATATTTGTTTTCACTACTACTTATTCTATTTGCGTGAAAATTATACATCCGAAAAACTAAAAACACAACTAAAACCAAATTCCAAATCTACTTCCTTTAAAAATAATAACATACTGTAAAACTACTATAAACTACTATAGTATTATGACTATTTATTTTTAAAATAGCTTCTTAAAATCCAAAATCGGCGACAATTACCAAAAAACATCACCTTTGACGAAAAAAAAAACCAAATTTTTAACCCCGCGGTGTACCGCGGGTCAGATTCTAGTATATTGTTAAATTATTAGATTTGCATCTTTTCACTCGTTATGTCTTCTCCACATTTAATGTTCCATGTCTACATCTTATGCCATTAGTCACTTCATTTCTAACAGACTACTCTACGTATACCAACTCCTCTACTTCTAACTTATGAAAGGAAAGCCAACCAAGGGCATAAATGTCATAAACGTGGATATAAACTGTCAAAACACAAATTTTCCAAATACGTACTATTTTCAGCATCTCTTTTCGGAAAAGTGTCATTCTATGCAAAATTCTCTTAAATGCTTTTGCGCGTTATTTTCTTTACATTCCCATTAAAATAAAACAAAATTTAAGATGATAATTTAAGAGCAATAAATTTAAGGATAAGAAGGTTAAGGTAAATGGAAAAGGTAAAAGAGCTAATCATATTATGTGAAGTAAGGCTTATATAATCATATTCAACCTGAATGAAACTTAGCCAATGGTGTGGCCATCCCTTCAGACGGCCCGTGACCTCCTACGCTATATCTTTGCCTTACCGGATTCAAAATTAAAGAGACAAGTCTCCAATCATACCTGAAGGAAAACACAAAGAAGGTTGGTGAAAAATTGATGGAGAGTCGTAAGAAAAATATGGTGTATGTCACTGATCAGTTCATGATGCAACTACAACATGGTCGTAGAATTTTTGATTTTAACTTGGGTAAACTATATGAATTACTATCTTACTCAAAGGTTAAGATCATGCTTTGTAGGAAGAGAGATTCTCCAACGTGAAACTTTCTCCTCTTTGAAATTCACTGGTGCCTTCATTTTAAGCGTAATTCTAGGAGTTAAAGACCATCACTAATTATATTTTTTTAGGAGACTATCAGAATGATGCGAACGCTAGGAAGAACAACGAAGCAATAAGAAGGATCAACATTTAGTACTTTTAAAATAGAATAAAAGTCATTACTTGATGGATCAATGAATGTTCGCATTGAAACCGCCTAAGCCTAGAATCTATATGTACTTAATGGACCAACGATCATTTAGGTTTAGGTTGGTAGATTAGGGATTTATCTTTAGAGTTCTTCGACTTTTGTTATCTCAAAGCTTATGCATGATTAGCTATCTTTATAAGATCTCTAGGTAAATTTATGCGCCGAAACCGTTAGTTAGGTTCTTAGAATCAACAACTAATGAGCTTAGGGCACTCTTATAGGTGAGAAACGATGTAAAGTTTCTTAAAATTAAAATATTCTATTTTGTTTAAATTAACCACTAGGAAAGAGACACATTGTGAAGAAGTCTCTCATATGGTTGGTGATATATCATGGTTTTTATGGGTTTTAAGCCATGTTATAAGTATATAATCGAGTCTTTTATGTGTCTTTCGAGTCTTTTTAGAGTCTTTTACAGGTTTACACATATTTGAGATCATTTGGACATTTTGAAGCATTTTGGAGAATTGTAGCTGAGAAATTGAAGTTGGTATCGTTCATGACCAGTTGTGTCGATCGACACCACCTATGTGTGTCGGTCGTCACGGGCCCTATTCTCATACCACACGCGAAAATCAACATTTTTGAAGATTTGTAACTTTGCCCAGAATTTTTATGTATATACAAAAGACCTTAAATCGTTTTTAGACTATTAATTAGGGTTTTTAGATTTCTTTTAGAGAGAGTTCATTTTTGCAAGAGAGTTTTTGGAGAATTTAGAGCTTGGGGCTGATCTGATACTCTGTACACTTTGAGAGAAGATTTTGAACTCCTGTTTCTATTTCTCTTTTATATTTCATATGATATATATTTTAATCATGTCTTTGTTTTCAATTAATATGTGTGAGTAGATCTCTTGTTAGGTTCAGGGATTCTCACTAGGGTTTCCATGAAATGTTAGATTGATTGATTTGTTAGGATTCAAATTTTGATAGTTCTTCACCTAGGTTGTACTTAACTAGTTCTTGCTTGAACACCTAGAATCTTGATCATAGGTTGTTAAATTGGCACGACGGTGTAATTTATAATCTGACAGTACCTAGAGTGAGCAAATTAGATAATTGCAAAGGATTTTGGATTATATAATTTGTGAACAAATCAAACCTGTGAACAAATCAAACTGTTCTTAATGCTTGTTTAGAATTTTAAGATTCGCAAAGGAATTTGGTTTCTTAGGTTTTAGACATAGTAAATTCTCGCAATGAAAGTTGGTTAATTTTAGTTTCGTGATTTGAGTTCTAGAACTGGTTCGTAATTTGATCATAACTAAATAATTGATCTGCATTACTTTATTTCTTAAGAAATTCCCTAGACTTGACGCTTTTCCCTATCTAACAACAAACCAATTTTATTATTGATTTGCATTGCTTTTATTTTATTTCTTACATCGCTTAGCTTAATTCGAAACAAAAAGTCTATCATGAAATTTCTGAGTCTCTGTGGATTTGACCCCTATATACTACAATTGCATTCTGTGCACTTGCGGTGTAGCTAGAGGGATTTAAAACTTGAGCATATCAAGTTTTTGGCGCTGTTGTCGGGGACTCTTGATTGTTTCCGATAGATTTAAGTGTAGAATTTAGACTAAGTTTTTATTTTTCAGTTTTACTCTCATTGTTCTATCTGTTTTGTCTTGTGTGTTTCAGGTGTATGCAAAATCAAGTTACCAAGAGCAACAAGGAAAAAGGGCATTTGTTTCTTCCTACTATGGAACTAGCAAAGTTAGAACAAGCAAACCGGAAAGCACAGCGGAAAGCAGGAATGATGAACCCACTAGTGTTGATAAGGGATGAGGATGGAGTTTTACGTGATCACGAGGGCCAAGTACGCAACGAGCAGGGTCATAAACTTGAAGCAGATGAAAACGTGATCGCAGAATTGGTTGTGTCGAGCGACACGCACCTCCTGGTGTCGATCGACCAACATATCAATGATGGTCCGTAGGGTAACAATAGAGTTGGTGCAGTTGATCGTGTGATGACACTTGGGGATTACAACAGGCCTGAGCAGTTCTATGCTAATCGGTCTGCTATTCGACCTCCTCTGTTTCAGAGAAATGACTTTGAGCTAGAACCCGCGTACTACACTCTTGTGGGTCAGAATCCTTTCCATGGTCTTTCTCATGAGCATCCTATGGACCACATCGAGACGTTCAAGGACTTGGTGATTGATGTGTGCTGCGTTTGTTGTGTCTAAATAATGCGTAGTCAAGTTTTCCTCAAACAACACAATGATAAATCTGCAAGGGCACAACCAAATCAATTATAGTACTTAAGGTTATCGATCCCACAGAGAGAAAAGTTGCATTACAAATCTAGAAAAACAAGTAAGGCTAGAACTAAAATATAAAAGTAGGGTTTCGTTGTTGTGTCACGACGACAAGTAAATAAAGCAAAATAAAACGAGATGTAAACTAATATGAGAAAGGCGTTGGGCATTCAAGGGACGCAAGGGTTCGATGATCAATTCATTCAAGATAATTTTATTTAAATGTATGTCTAATCCTAAGTCTCGGACTATGAAACATGAAAGATCGATTAACCTATAATTCATAGAAGAAACCGGCTGAGATCAATATGTCCTATTACTCAACTTACTCAGGCAATAACAAATATATCAAAAAATTAATATCAAGTTCAATTATAATCCATAAAACTCCATAACTAAGGGGTATATGCTTGTTATGACGCAATACTCATCCAAACTAGGTTCTAGCAAACTAAGCACGCGATTAGCAAAACCTAGATGCCTGAAATCAGTGGCTAGTTTGCGACACAAGCTACATGCATTAAGAGAAAGCTCAGAATGAAAGAACAGTATATACGATGATGCATAGACAAAGAACTCGCCACCTAAACTAACTAGATCATCTCCCCCCTTTGATTAACCCTTTAAACCCAACAAGTAAACTACTCAAGCATGCCTAAAGGAATCATCAAAGCAAGGTTTAAGTAATTCATAATCATAAATAAGAGCAGAGGATAAAGGTTCAGAGGTTACTCTTTAGAATCGAATACAAAGAGGTAAAGACTTCTCCTTAAGAATCAAAGTAACAAAAGATGAAACGGAAAAGAATTGCTGGACTCCTAGGGCTTCGGCGAGCAAGAGGGCTTCTGGAGCTTCTCTGGTAGTCCTTAGGGTGCTGTGAAGTCAAGATGGAGGCACACGAAACCTTAATGATTAGGTTAAGTATTTATAAGGTTTGGGGTCCAAGAGGTCGGTTTTAGGGTTTTGGAGGCTAAACTTGTCGTTTTGATAAGTTTGGAGGCTGGCCTCGGTCACAGGACCTATGGCCGAGGTTAGCAAGAGGCTTGACCTTAACTCTGTCAGTTAGCTCGATGAGATAGACTCGGTTTGCCACATCGAGTCATGCAAACCGAGTGGGTGATGTTAAGCTTTGGGGATAGGTTGAAAAGAAAAGAAAAAAAAATTATGGGAAACGGGATATGTTATGTCACTGCTCTAGTAAAGGATATGGGAAGTTAGAAAAGAAAGAAAAAAATATATAGGCTCTAGAAATAGAAGAAAGTAAAAAAAAAAAGGCAAAAGCCTAAAAATGTCTAAGCAAAAAGAGCCATAGCCAAGAAAAACCCAATCCGCTAGAGTAAGTAAGTCCACAAAGATAACCCTTCCTTAGAAAGAAAAGAAAAAGAAAAGAATGATCTAAGCTAAAAAAGAAGTTCAAGGCAGAAAATTGCCTAAGGGTAGAGTTAGGATCTTTTGGGTTTAAATTTATGTTTAGGTGCGACTTCTATGGATGTTTGGGTAGATGAGAATCTATCCTTGTATGCATAGGTTGGCCCTTTACCTTTAGCATTCTTCTGAAGCTCAGTTCCTTTCGTGAGAGCCCCTTGTTATGAAATTGCTTAGAACCACTTGAGAAGAGGCCACCTTTGCCTCTTAACTTTTCCTTCAGCCAAATAAGTTCATTTGATATGCATAGCTTAATAAATGTTAAAGGGATTGGTTGATTTGAATGCATGTGTAGGTTAAGACTGGAGGTTAGGTTATGTTGAGAATAGCATGGCTAAGGTTTTTGAAGTAGAACTCACTTGCATCGCATCATTGAACTATTACTTAGGACATTTGTTTTATCCTGTTTGTTGGCATACTCTGGTTCTGAGTCTCCGCTTTCAAACCTCTTCTCCAGCTTATTCTTGTTTGTTCGCTTGAGGGCAAGCAAAGACTAAGTTTGGGGGTGTTGATGTCTCTGTATTTTACCCCATTTTAGCATGCATTTCTCATCATGCTTCCTATATAAAGCCTTCCCTCAGAAAACCCTAGTTATCATCTCTAATTTTGTTCTTAGTTCTGATACGATCCTCCCTAGAATCGGCACTTTCGAGGGGTAGAAAGAAAGAATAGATAGATGGATAGTGATGAAATGAATAGATCACACAAAGGTTGTGGAAGACCTCTGATATTTCCTCAATGACCTTTCCGAGATATGACACACTCGAAAATGCCAAGGTTTGAATCGCCGGATATGACACACCTTTGATTCGATTTGATTGAAGTATATTACTCACCAACAATCGAAAAATGTTCTTCAAAGAACACAAGAGAAATCACTCTCAAATTTGATAAAAGAAAAGTTGTTGTCTTCTCCAAAGAGATTACACGAAATATAAAGGAAACAAAACTTCAGAATTAAGCCAAGCAACAATAAATTGTCTTGGAATTAAAATAAAATAAAGATAGTAAGTTGAATATGAGTTCAATCCAAACGTGGTCTCCCTCTTCAAAGATCATCTTGCGCCTGCCCTTGTTAGCTTGTTTGGAGTACAGCTTTGTCTTCTTCTCGATGTTGCACTTTGCTTTCTCATGAATCTGTTTAACAAGTTCAGCTTTCTTTTTCCCATCCAAGCTTGCTCTTTCACTCAAAGGCAATGGGGTTAGATCCAAAGGAGATAAAGGATTAAAGCCGTAAACAATTTCAAAAGGAGAAAACTTGGTGGCGGAATGCATTGATCGATTATAAGCAAACTCAACATGTGGTAAGCATTCTTCCCAAGTTTTTAAGTTCTTTTTAATCAAGGCACGCAGCAAGGTGGATAAAGTTCTATTAACTACTTCAGTTTGACCGTCGGATTGAGGATGACAAGTAGTTGAGAACAGCAACTTAGTACCTAGCTTAGACCAAAGCGTCTTCCAAAAATAACTCAAGAATTTCGTGTCCCTATCACTGACTATAGTACTAGGCATTCCATGCAAACGAACTATTTCTTTAAAGAACAAATCAGCAATATGAGAAGCATCGTCAGTTTTATGACAAGCAAGAAAATGTGCCATTTTAGAGAACCTATCGACAACAACAAAGTTTGAATCTTTTCCAGTCCTAGTTCTAGGTAATCCAAGCACAAAATCCATAGAAATGTCAGTCCAAGGCGGATCAGGAATAGGCAAGGGCGTGTACATACCTTGGGACTGTACCTTCGATTTGGCTTGTTTGCACGTGACACATCGCCCACAAATTTTTTTGACGTCTCTCTTCATTTGCGGCCAGTAGAAGTGTTCTTGCATCACTTTTAATGTTTTGGAGATCCAAAAATGCCCCATCAAGCCTCCTCCATGCGCTTCCCTAACTTTTAGATGCTCAATCCCACGAATAGGTGGCAATCCCTTAGGATTTTCCTCCGGAAAGACATCTTCAAAATCCTGCAAAATATAATTGATTTTACTCGGCAATTCTGGTACGGGGTTAGTAAGGTTCAGCAAGGTTTCTTTGTAAACAAGTAACAGAATGGGTTGTTTAGAGAACAGAGCTCTCTTAACCACATTAGACCTCACGAAGAAATTTGAATGGCTCACGGGTTTACTCTCACAAGCCTTTTCCTTGGTTTTTCTCAAACTCTCGTTTTTATTTTGAGGTGGTGTGTTTAGGGGTTCACTCACAATGGTTTTTCTTTGTTGTTGCAGCTGAAGTTGGTCTAGATGAACCTCATGTGGCACCAAAGGAGCAAGTATCGTCTTTCGGCCCTTGAACTCAAAAGAGTAACGATTAGTAAAACCGTCATGTAAGACCCTTCTATCGAACTACCATGGTCTTCCAAGTAGTATATGGCCGGCCTCCATAGGTAAAACATCACATAAAATTTCGTCCTCATACTTGCCTATGGTTAAAGGAACCAATACTTGGCGGCTCACGGTCATCTCACCAGCATCATTAAGCCATTGAAGCTTAAAAGGTTTCGGATGCTTCTTAACTTCCAGCCCTAACTTCTTCACCATTGTTTCACTAGCCACATTAGTACAACTTCCACCATCAATAATAAGGCTGAAGACCTTACCTTGTACCAAACATCTTGTGTGAAACAAGTTCTCCCGCTGCTCTTGGATAGTATCTTTGACTTGAATGCTCAAGGAACGTCTTGTTACCAATAATTCTCCGGTGGCTGGTAGCTCTATGTCTTCCTTGGTTCCGCTTTCATTTTCAAGCTTTTCCTCCTCAGTTTCAATCTCGCCATTATCCAAAAGGATCATAGTCCGCTTATTGGTGCATTCGTTGGCGTAGTGTCCTCTCCCTTGACACTTGAAACATTTAACGACCCGATTTCTAGATGTAGTAGCTACAGCTTTACCCTTGGCGTCTTCAGCATTGGCGTAGGGCTTAGGATCCGGTTTTGGCTTGGTAACGGTCCTATCTTCTCGGCTGTAACTCGTCCTAGTGTTAGCCGCTCCAGCTCCATAGGAAAGTCTAGAAGTACTTCTCCTCTTAATTTGCTGTTCAACCAACACAGCCTTATGAAGCATTTCTTCCAAATCGTTATAAGTTTGAAGCTCCATCCTATCTTGAATATCACGAGCTAAACCACTCAAAAACCTGGCCATTGTCGCCTCAGCATCTTCATCAATATCAGCCTTAATCATTAGGGATTCCATCTCTTGGAAATAATCCTCCACGTTCTTACTTCCTTGAGTTAGACGCCTAAGCTTTTGATGTAGTTCCCGATGATAATGACTTGGAACAAATCTTTTTCTCATCAGATTTTTCAACGCTTCCCAAGCGACTACGGGCGGCTCATGATTGCGTCTTCTACTTGTCACGATCTGATCCCACCAATTAATAGTGTAGTCGTAAAACTCTGTGGCCGCTACTTGAACCTTCTTCTGCTCCGAATAATTTTGACAATCAAACACGAGTTCAATTTTCTTCTCCCACTCCAAATAGACATCCGGATCATTTTTCTCATGAAATGGTGGTATCTTCAACTTAAGTCCACTGAGATTGTATTCATTTCGACCCCTAGCTTCTCTTACTCGACTCGGCCTTCTTTCACTTCTATTAGAAGCTTGGATACCTCTGCTGTAATAATTCAAATCATCCTCATCAGCTTCTTCTTGAGGTCGTTCTCTTCTTCTTCTAGCAGCAGTATTCGGCAATAGTCCTTGATTAATGGACTCTTGAATCGTATCGATCCTTGCATTGACTGCACCCATCTCTTCCCTCATCATCCGCCTCATCTCTCCCATAAGAGTTTGCATGTCCAGATTGTTATTTCTTCCTCTACGAGCTCGGTTGGTGTTCACATCTTCTTCGCTCGAATGATTAGACATATTGATTTTGTTTTCCCTGCACACTTAACAAACGTTAGTAATAAAAAGTCGATCCTCACAAGTGTTTCTCTCCTTTTTATTCACTCAATCACTCAGCACTCAAAATGTTCTCTCTCAGTGATTTTCTCAATGGTTCGTATGGAACAAAACTGATCAAATCGGATGAACAACTCCAACAATACAAATTCGAACAATTGATTTGAGATAGAAAGAAAAGAGAAAAGAGTTTATATTTAAAAAAAAAAATTAAGAACAGATCAAGGATCAGAAAATTAAGGAGATAAAATTAGAAAATAAAAACCCCCTAAGCTAATTAATTTCGGACTGATTAATTTTTTTTTTTCTTTTTTTTTTCTTTTGGTCCGATCAACTTTTTTTTTTTTTAACAACTCAGAATTAAAACTAGAACTAAATAAATACCAAAAAGAAATTATGATCAAAAATAAAAATTAAATCGATTAATTCCCCAAATGATTGATCCGATCAGCTAGAACATAAGGACAAGAGAGAAATGAAAAGTCTAAGATCAAAAGATGATAGATACAAATACCGATCTCGAAAGTGTGCTCTGATACCACTTGATACGATCGTCCCTAGAATTGGCACTTTCGAGGGGTAGAAAGAAAGAATAGATAGATGGATAGTGATGAAATGAATGGATTACACAAAGGTTGTGGAAGACCTCTGATATTTCCTCAATGACCTTTCCGATATATGACACACTCGAAAATGCCAAGGTTTGAATCGCCGGATATGACACACCTTAGATTTGATTTGATTGAAGGATATTACTCACCAACAATCGAAAAATGTTCTTCAAAGAACACAAGAGAAATCACTCTCAAATTTGATAAAAGAAAAGTTGTTGTCTTCTCCAAAGAGATTACACGAAATATAAAGGAAACAAAACTTCAGAATTAAGCCAAGCAACAATAAATTGTCTTGGAATTAAAATAAAATAAAGATAGTAAGTTGAATATGGATTCAACGCTTAGACTCCCCCATACATGCATCTAGAGTGACTCTTGAACTTATTTTCGTCATTCCCTTGGGCCTGAAAAATAAGTGACTCCCTTTAGGCTTCTTTGACTTGTAAGTAGGCCTAAAATGGGCTGGACTTGATAGTTAATATCCCCAAATGAATTCTGCATATTCTGGTGAACTTTTGTGAACTTAGATGGATTAGAGTGACCCATTTGCCTCATTAAAACCTTCCTTTGGAAAACCCATTGGGACAAAACCAAAGGCTAGGAAAAAAAGTACAAACAAATCACCCGTTTCTTAGTCCACTCGAGCAACCAAGACAGTTTGATTTTCCATGTTCTCGAACTGAGCTTTAGTCGGTTGAACTTGAGTGAGTAATGCGGTGATGGCGTTCTGAAACTCTTTGGCTCTCGATCTTGTCATTGGTCCACTTGGTACGGCCAAAGCATCCTCGGTTTTAAGCTGCTTTTGTGAGCTATCCATGATCACATCAAGTTCTTTGTAGCCACCTGAACCTTTGTTAATTTTATAATCTAGATCTACTCTTATCCTTTATCTTTTTACAACTAATTTCTTCACAATCCTTTTAATCTCATCATCATTAATCTGATTATGCACTTTATTTCATTTTCTGGGTTTGGACATTTTATGATGATTTCTAAGTAGTGAATTAGGGTTCTTGGGGAATGGTTAGATCTGTGTAGTAACTCTAATCTCCTTAGATGTTTAAGTATGGAATTGAATAGATCCCTTCTGGATTAGGAGTTCTTAATGCTATTCCTTGCTAACCCCTTGGGATTAGAGCCCAGGCATTTCACACCTGGAAGGTGTTTGATGAAATGCTTGATCCATTAATACCAGAGATTTATGACTTTTCACCAAGGCATTGGTAGTTATAGTTATATTTTGGCATTGATAGTCTGGTTCTTAATGCTTACTTATGCTAGCTTTATTGATACCTGCTCCTTGTTATCTTTGAATAGGTATTGAGTTAGGAATTAGTTTAAGTTTGTTGGTGTCTATCACGACGGTGGACTCACATTTTTGTGATGACTATCGTCTAGGGATAGCTTCAGTGTGAAGTTGATTAAACATCTAAGAGAGATTAGGAGGACTCACAGATCCATAAACCCATTAAAGAACCCATTCCCCAGGGCCTTTCTTCTTATTGATTGCTTATCACCATCTGTTCTACTTGCTTTAGTTCTTATCTGTTGTTTACTTTTGATAATTTAGGTTGTTAGTTTACAAACTCTCTATCTGACTTGAATTAGGAGTATTTGATCACATCTTGATTGCTAGCAAACTGATATAGGTATTTTTACTCAGTACTCAGCCTGTAGTCAAGGGAGATCTAGCAATAGGAACTTTTCCTATTGGATGTAAATCCCCTGTCCTTGTTGCTTTTCCTAAGTAAAAATACAAGTTTAGGTGTGTTGTGTGGTGTGAAAGCAGTAAGTGAACTATGGATATATCAATTCCCTAGTCTAACATGTCCATGTAGTACTAAGGTGTCAATCCAAATGAGTGTGATGCTAACAATCAGGATGAGATCAAATATACTTAATTCAAGCCAAGCAAGTTGATGGGGGAGTCTAACAACCTAAGTGAAACATGAAATATGCAAAATAAATTCTAAGTAAAAATACTAGAGAGACAAGTGCAGGTGCTAGAGAAGCAGTGCACAGATGCTAGAGGAGTAATGCAGCAAGTGAAAATGACGAAATAAATTGATGAGATAAAACTAAGTGTGGAAGCTAGCAAGCGAAGATGATGACTAAGACAAAGTAAAATCAACTAAGACAAACAAGCTCTCAAGAATGGGGTAATTGGTCAGTGACTCCTCTGAAATCTATCTAAGGCGCTGACAAACTTAAACAAAACTACTCCCTAGACAACGGGTTCACAAGCAATCAAATCCACTGTCGTGACCGATGACCTCAAGCTAGGGCAGTTCCAGACTCAGATGTCTCTGACAAAATCTACCCTATCAGGCACTAAGACTCAACCCGTTCTTGTCAATGAACACCCTAAACATCTAATCTCTTAGGCTAGGAATGCAAATCTCTGGCACTAGTTGTTCAAGTGTTTCATCAACCACCTTTTGAGTGTGGAAACACTTAAGATCTAGTTGCAACTGATCAGAGAGAAACTAGCATTAAGATCACTAATCCAGAAGGGATTCACAAACAACTAAACTCAAACGCCCTAGAAGATCAAAAATTCGTCACTAACCTATCCCATTCTCAAGAACCCTAAAAAACTACTCACACATATTCAAGAACATAAACCCAGAAAATTCAAACATCTTAGAATTCATTGAAATTAAGTTATAAAGATAGATTAAGGCAAGAACAATAAGACTGCAAAGAATCAAAACAAACTAACAAGTAGATTAAGAGAAATCTGGATTACAAATGAAGAAAAATCAAGAACAATGAAGAACACTCAAGAACAGAGAGAAAACCTAAAAATAAAAAGCTTACACTAAAAATAAAAACGGAATACCCTTTGGACAAAACCTAAAAGGGGTATTTATACAAAATGCGGAAAACCCTAAAAACGGGTAAAGACAAAATAAATAGTTAAGTCTCCGGAGATTTATGCAGCTTGGGCAGGCGTATGTGTAGTGGTGATCGAGCTGGGAGTTAAGACTGCTGGATCACCTGCTCGACGTGTGTGTGCTCGAGCACTCTGCTCGACGTGCTGCTCGAGCACCTGGTCGACGTGCTGCTCGAGCACCTGCTCGAAATCTGCTCGAGCACTTCTTCAAACTCTGCTCGACGTGTGTGTGCTCGAGCACTCTGCTCGACGTGCTGCTCGACGTGCTGCTCGAGCACCTTCTCGAAATCTGCTCGAGCACTTCTTTAAACTCTGCTCGACGTGCTGCTCGAGTGCCTTGCAGAATCTCTGCTCGACGTGCTGCTCGAGTGCCTTGCAGAATCTCTGCTCGAGCACTTGTTAAATTCCTGGCAGAGCACTTTGCTGGTGCTTGTGGCGTGAAACTCTCCAAATGTCCAGAACATCATCCAAGTCCCTGAAATCAACTCCAAAATGCATATGTATGCAAATCTAATGCAAAATCCTAGTATGGATGCTAAATGTATGAAAAGACTATAAATGGGGTGAAACATATGATGAATATAGTCCTAAACGATGACAAATGCATGCTAAAACAGGCTAAAATGCGGAGACATCAACTCCCCCAAACTTAGTCTTTGCTTGCCCTCAAGCAAACAATTCATAAGAAGGGAGAGAGGTTAGAAAATGGGGATTCAGAACCTAAGCATTGCAGTTTTTAAAGTTCCCAAACCTTATCAAATTTCCAAGAAGCTACCCTGAGTGCAATGCTAACAAGTTCTACTTTTAAAGCTTTAGCCATGCTCGTCACATCACTTACTTAGCAATGACTTTAGCCTACACAAGCATTCAGATTCTTCAAACCCTTTAACATTCATTAATCATAAATCATGAATCAAGTTTATTCACAGTCATTGAACTCATTTGGCTAAAGGAATGGTCAAAGGACAAAGATGGTCCTTAATGTAACTGGTGACACTTATTCTCACTCAAGGGACTCTCAAAGAAAAACTGAGCTTTAGAAGAAGGCTAAAGGTCAGGGCCAACCAATGCGTACAAGGATAAACTTCCATCTACCCAAACATATACATAATCGAAACCCAAACCTCTAAATCTAATCCCAGGAATGATCATATTACTACCCTTTGGCATTTTTCTGCAATGAATCCCTTTTTCATCAAACTTTTCTTTTTCTTTGTGTTCTAAGGATGATTTACCTTAACATTTGCTTAGTCTAGCGGATTGGGTGTCTATCTGAGGCTCTATCTTTTATGTATTTCATACAAGTTTCTCTTTTTCTTTTCATGAGCCTATGCATATATATATATATTTTTTTCTTTCGTACTACCCAATCCTTTACTAGAGCTTTAATTATGCACATCCCTCTACTTAGAGGTTTCTTTTCTTTTTCCCTTCTCTTTCTCTTTTTTCATTTTTCGACTCATCCTGCTTAGAACATCCTAATTCGTTTCTTCCCAAAATCATGTTCCCACCTAGTCTTAGCTAGTCCATAAACCGTAAACTAGAACTAAATGAAAACCTATCCTTGTCGGCTCCAACCTAACACTTTCTACCAAGCTCAACTCATAAAAAGGCCTCACACATAGAAAATTATATTGGCTTGAAAGAAAGGTAGGTTCAATGGTGGAGAAACTGTTCCAATGAGGGGAATCAGCTACTTGGATAACAAGGGTGGTAAAAAGATGAAAGATAATCCAAGTATGTATATAGATATCCATGAGTTCAAGTTCAATGCGTAACCATGATAATTATAAGTCAGGTTATGGTCCAGATAGATAGGGAGTGAATACACTTCACAACAAGCTTCAGCCAAAATCAAATGTCAAGCAATGAATTCAAAGGATGGTGCTGCCTTATGTTTCGAACTTAATCAATCATGCACTACAGAACAACTAAGTGGTTCACTAACATTTTATACTGCATGCTGGGCTAGGCAAGAATCATCATTATTCCCTATGCAGAAATCCTAAATGAAATGCAGCTATACTCAATACTAAAATGCTAATACAACTACATGGACACTCTGTTTTTGTGAAATGATTTTCGAAAAATTTTCAAATTTTTATGGTTTTCAGATGCACATAGATGATTGAAAATTTGAAATAAGAAAACAGGAAACAATGTTAAATACATCATGAACCCTCCCCCAAACTTAAATTACACAGTCCCTTGTGTAATAGAAATCTGGAACAGAGTTTGCAAACGAAAGCAAAAATAAACTAAGTACAATGATAAATACAATGGGTTGGAGAGTGATACTTCAGTAGTTGGAGAAGAAAGAGTCGGTGAACTCTTCTATGTCCTCGCGGGAGTACGTTGGTGGAGGGGGTTGGTGCGGTTTGGTAGCTCTGCTCGGTCCTGCTGCTTTCCTTTTTCGCTGCCTTGGCTCAAAGGAAGAGTATCGAGGTGGCTCGTCATAGGTGCTGCGCCTAGAACTAATGTGTGTAGAGCCACTTCTCTGCAGGGTACTCGGTTGGGACAGTTCTTCATGTTGGTGAGCAGAGGCGGCTTGGTCTTGTGCTTCATGTGCATCAGCGGGGCTCTTGCTCTTTCCTTGACTCTTGCTGAAATGCTCCTTCATCTCTTTCCACCCCTCCGTCAATTCCTTCACCGTGCTCTTTAGTGCCTTGATCGTTTTATCCTGAGCTTTGTTCCACTTCTGGAGCAACCCTATTCGCTTGTGAGCCTCCCATAGACCCTTGTGCTATTTTTGTGCTGCATACTCTTCGAAGTGAAACGACTTGGGCTGGGTATCTTCGGATGCACTCGGGGAGTGAGATCGAGCTGAGCGACCAGGAACATCCTTTGTTCGCGCGTGTTGGAGGTCTTCCTGCGCTGGTTGATAGAGCAATTCGATTGGTGGGCAGAAATCAATGCTAGCACTTGCTAGATCGGCGCAGGAGAGTTGTAGTTGAGCCGGTCCAGCCGTAGGGTGCATGAACTGAAATAGGCATTCTCCTGAACTTGATGTCTTGTTTAGGAAAAATGCTTTTCTGAGGTAGTTCAGGTCCAGCCATCTTGGTGCGCAGGGCTCTGAAATCAAAGGTACTTTGAAGCATCAAAGATGGGTGTGATGACACCTCCAATGCTGAGCTCTCCTTTCGAATTTTTTATGTGCAGCTTCACACCCCAGTCTCTATAGTTCAGGAACTGATTTAGCATAGTGAAGGTGAGACTTGTATTGTTTCTCTCTCCTAGCAGTTCCGTCCCATCCTTAGCGAATTCGAGAAGCCCTTTCAAAGCTAAGTCCATCACTTGCAGCTGACCTTGGTTTGCAGGGCCTGTTACTTGGTGCACAAACATTGTATGGGCAATGGATTTGTGCAAGTACCTCACTGCAGGGTGGCGAATCTGAGTGCTCTTGGACCTAGAAGATGAGTAGGGCGTGTCCACTGCTATTGTACGCCATAGGGATTGTAGCTCTTCTTTCGCAAAATCTTCTTCTGATCCTGTCCCACTGCTGAAACCATAGAGAGTGTCGAGCTCGGCGGTGGTGAGGGAGTAGAGCTTTCCTCTTACTTTGAATGTGATCCATCCCAGCCCTCCGTCCGAGACGTATTCCGGATGGTGTTCATAGAAGTGAACTTTAAGGGTAGCGAGGAAATGGCAAGTTTCAACTTGATAAGTGGGCGAGTTATTTCTCATGAATTTTGTCAGCCCCCCTAGTGCGAATAGGCATTCAACATCTTCATCTATACCCAATTTTCTCATGGTTGGTCGGTGAGGGTAGCGTGTCCCTGCGAAACCTCTAGAAAGGAAGACTGCTCTCATCTCTTTTGCTGTCAGCTATGGCTCTGTCCTCTAGCTACTTTTTCCTTCCTTAGACTCCACCCCTGCGCTTCCATCTCCAGATTTCTCACCACTACTCCTGACAGGTCGTTTTCCACAAGCAATCTCTTCCCGGTCTCGCGAGAATGCCATGGGTTTTGCTCTACGCGGCGGACTCGAGTGCTGAGGGTGATATGTCTCATCGAGCTCCTCTGTGCTCGAGTAGTGGACTCGAGTGTCTCTACTGCTTTTAACAGGCCTTTTTCCTTGAGCGATTTCTGCCCTGTCTCGTGAGAATGCCTTGGTCTTTGCAGCACGCTGCGGGCTCGAGTGCTGACGGTGATATGTCTCATCGAGCTCCTCTGTGCTCGAGTAGTGGACTCGAGTGGTTTCTCTGCTTAGGCGCTCGAGTTCCTCGGGACTTGAGTGTTCGACTCGGGTAGAGTAGCCAAGCCCGTGTCTTCTCTCAAGTTCAGGCTCTGGTTCAGTTTCAGTAGGTCATCGACTCTCCGCTGCATGCTTGATCTTCGCATAGCGCCGTGCTAGCGAGGTAGCTCTTGCACGGTTGCGCCAGTCTGGTGCAGGCTCATCAGCTGCGCTTGCTTGAGATGTGAAACCTCTTTTTTCTGTATAACGCCTAGCAATGTTTTCCGCTTCGGTACGTCCGCGGTTGTTTGTCATTGTAGGGTGTGCTGGAAGAGGTGCTTGACAAGGTTGATAGAAAATCTTGGATTGAGAAAGTTTACGAAGAACACGAAGAACACGAAGATCAGAGGTTTTTGTTTTCGAGATTTCTGCTAAGTGTCAAGTGTGAAGTTGCAAGGGGGGGCGGCGTCCCTTTTATAGAGAAAACGGGGGGATGAACCTGGACGTGCTAGAGGACAGACGATGCAAGTGGCGGTGGAACGAGACAGAGACGCCTAACAAAGACAAGAAAAAAAAAAAACATGGGTTAGAAAATTGAAAAGCGTGATTTAGATAAGTCTTGAATACTTAGAAATTATCTCGATTCAATTCAGAAAAATTGAAATCTATATTTTGCCATTATTTTTTTTTATTTTTTTATTTTTTAGAACCCCTTTTTGCGTTGTCGGTGGAGCGCCTCATCGAGCTATTGCTCGACCCGCCTCATCTCTCGTCTGCTCGAGCGCCGTGTTTCTCATCTGCTCGAGCATGCATCGAGCGTTCTCCTGCTTCCTCAACTCCTTGCATGCACCTGAGACCTTGGGTAGAAACATTTTAAGAAAAACTACAAAAATCACGAAAATAGAAACAAAGAATATTTACAAGGATAAACATGGGATTTCCTCCCAAGCGAGCTTGTTTAAAGTCACTAAGCTTGACTTCCTGGTTTTTAAGTATTTATTGGCTCATCCAGAAGAATTGTAGTCCCTTCTGGAATGTAGTCCGCCATGTAAGGTTTGAGCCGCTGCCCATTCACTGTAAACTCGTTACCCTCCTTAGTAAACAAGGTGACAGCTCCATATGGTAACACCTCCTTGATGCTTAATGGTCCAGACCACCTTGACTTCAGTTTTCCTGGGAAGAGTTTCAGTCTCGAGTTGAAGAGCAAGACCTGATCTCCGGATTTGAAATCTTTGCGCATAATCTTTTTGTCGTGAAAGGCCTTAGTCCTCTCCTTATATACCTTCGAACTTTCATAGGCTTCAAGTCTGATTTCTTCCAGCTCGTGCAAGTCCACAGCTCTTTTTTCTTGAGCTGTTCTGATATCAAGATTCAGAAGCTTTGTTGCCCAGAGCGCTTTATACTCAACCTCTACGGGCAGGTGACAAGCCTTTCCGTACAGCAGCTGAAACGGGGTCCTCCCAATTGGAGTCTTGTAAGCGGTTCTATAAGCCCATAGAGCATCGTCAAGTTTAATCGACCAATCTCTCCTTGATGCGCCTACTACCCGTGCCAGGATGGTCTTGATTTGCCTATTAGACACTTCAACTTGGCCGCTTGTCTGAGGATGGTAAGGTGTTGCCACCTTATGCTTCACTCCATGCTTTCTTAAGAGATTCTCAAAAACCTTGTTAATAAAATGAGAACCACCATCACTGATAACGACCCTCGGGACTCCAAACCTGGGGAAAATAATCGTTTTGAACATCTTCAACACCACTTTTGCATCGTTGGTGGGACTGGGTATGGCTTCAACCCATTTTGAGACATAGTCTACAGCAACCAATATGTAACTATTCCCAAAGGATGGTGGGTTGAAAGGTCCCATGAAATCAATGCCCCATACATCAAATAATTCAACTTCGAGGATAGGGTTCTGGGGCATCTCATTTCTCCTGCCTATGTTCCCCATCCTTTGGCATGGATCACACTTGGTAATGAAATTTTGGGCATCCTTAAACATGGTTGGCCACCATAGACCAGCCTGGAGTATCTTCTGCACAGTCTTGAAAGTGGCAAAATGGCCTCCATATGTGGAACCATGGCAATGTTCTAGCACTCCTCTGACTTCTTCCTCAGCTATACACCTTCTAAACAAACCGTCTGATCCTTTCTTGTAGAGATATGGTTCATCCCAGTAGTAATGGTTGACGTCTCTAAAAAATTTCTTCTTGTTGTATACATCGAGACTGCTGGGAATTTCACCGCTCACTAAGTAGTTAGCTAAATCCGCAAACCATGGTAATTTCTCTTTCGCTAGTGCTTGGACCTTTTTTAGATCAGCCCTTTCGCAATGGGTATTTTCAAAGGTCTGGACTAACATCAGCTGTTCTTCTGGCATGGAGTCGTCGATTGGCAATGGGTCTTCAATCCTCATCCGGGATAGGTGATCAGCTACCCCATTTTCTATTCCTTTCTTATCAACTATCTCCATGTCAAATTCTTGCAGTAATAGAATCCATCTTAGCAACCTGGGTTTGGTGTCTTTCTTTGCGTAGATGTGTCTCAATGCTACATGATCCGTGTAGACTACCACCTTTGATCCCACCAGGTAGCTTCTGAACTTTTCAAAGGCAAAGACTACTGCAAGCAATTCCTTCTCCGTGGTAGCATATCTCCCTTGAGCTTCATCTAAAGTTTTGCTCGCATAGTAAATCACGTGCAACTTTTTATCTATTTTCTGACCTAACACTGCTCCAACGGCATACCGAGGCGTCGCACATGGTTTCAAACGGATAGTCCCAATTCGGAGCTTAGACTATTGGGGCTGAGATCAACGCTTCCTTTATCAACTGGAAGGCTTTCAAACACTCAGAGTCAAAGACGAACTCTTGCTCCTTGCAAAGTAACCTGGTGAGTGGTCTGGCTATTTTTGAGAAATCTTTGATGAATCTTCTGTAGAAGCCAGCGTGACCAAGGAAACTCCTGATATCCTTGACGTTCTTAGGTGGTTGCAACTGCATCATTACATCGATTTTGGCTTTGTCTACCTCAATGCCTTTCTCAGAAATCTTGTGCCTAAGACAATCCCTTCTCTGACCATAAAATGACACTTCTCCCAATTCAAAACCAGATTTGTCTCTTCGCACCTGGTAAGCACTCTGCACAAAATCAACAAACAGGAGGAGAAGGAGGAGCCATACACAGAAAAATCATCCATGAAGACTTCCACCATCTCCTCTATTAAATCTGAAAAGATGGAGGTCATACACCTCTGAAACGTTGCAGGTGCATTGCATAAACCGAAAGGCATTCTTCTGTAAGCAAAGGTGCCATATGGGCAAGTGAAGGTGGTTTTTTCTTGGTCATTTGGATGTATTGGGATCTGAAAGAACCCACTATATCCATCTAAGAAACAGTAGTAAGGGTGGTTTGCAAGTCTTTCTAACATTTGATCAATAAATGGCAAAGGAAAATGATCTTTTCTAGATGCTGCATTTAACTTTCTATAGTCTATACACATCCTATGACTAGTTATTGTCCTAGTGGGTATAAGCTCATCTTTATCATTCTTTACCACTGTTATACCACCTTTCTTAGGGACACAATGCACTGGGGATACCCGTACTATCGAGATAGGGTAGATAACTCCAGCATCTAGCAATATAAGAATTTCGTTCTTAACAACCTCTTTAAGGTTAAGGTTCAATCTTCTTTGAGGTGCAATGCTAGCATATGACTCATTTTCAAGATTAATTCTGTGAGTGCACAAACTAGGTGATATGCCCTTAATGTCATCAAGTGAATATCCAATTGCTTTCCTAAACTTTCTCAACTCGGTCAATAGCGATTTCAACTCATCATCACTAAGTTTATCATTTACTATGACAGGGTAAGTGGAGTTAGGTCCAAGAAATGCGTACCTTAGCCTAGTTGGGAGTGGTTTTAGCTCGACCTTAAGTGCCTTTAGTTCCAGCCAGTCGTCTGAGTGGGCGGACTCGAGCAGTGGGTGCTGGGCATGCTTAGTATCAGCTTCTACTGATGCAACAACCTCTCCATCTGTTCCCATCAGTTTCTCAAACGCTTCTTCGCCTTTAATTTCCTTGTGAGAATCTAGCATCGTCTCATAACTCGAGGTTTCTTTGTATAAGTAGCCATTTTCACCATCCTTGGTTAAAGCTGTCTGAAGATGGTCTTTTTCATTTAGCTCCTCAAGTAGCTCGTCTGCAAGATGATCCATTTCTTCAATCCAAAAGAGCTGGCCTTCAATCGTAGGCTTCTTCATTGTATCTCTGATGTCAAAGTGCATTTTGAGATCTTTGCCCATATTAAGTTGAATTTTCCCTTTTTGGACGTCTATGAGAGCACCCGCAGTAGCAAGGAGGGGTCTCCCTAGAATCAAAGGATCTTTTGGCTCTTCATCCATCTCTAACACCACAAAGTCAGTGGGAACCACTATGGTTCCAATTCGGAGAGGCAAGTCTTCTAGCATGCCATGCGGAGTTCTCACAGATCTATCAGCCAAGACAAGAGAGATGTTGGTGGTTTTATACTTGTTAAAACCCAAATTCTTAGCTACTGAGAGTGGCATGAGGCTTATAGACGCTCCGAAGTCGCAGAGACAATTTTGAAAAGTTAATGGCCCAAGAGAGCATGGCAATGTGAAACAACCAGGATCTGGTAGCTTGACGATCCTCTTTTGAATAATGGCGCTGCACTCATGACTCACTACTACCATTCCTTTCACTTCCTGGATTCTTTCTGTAATTGCATCTTTGATCCACTTGTGAGATTGAGGTAAAAAATCCAATGCATCAAGTATGGGCATCTTGACCTCAATTTCTTTAATGTGCTTGTCAAAGATAGCTCTATATCTCTCCACTCTGTCCTTGTGAAATCTCCCTGGGTAGGGGAGTTTAGGCTTGTACGGTGGTACGACGAATGGTGTTTTCTTGTCTTTGGAAGGTGCAATTTTGTCAACTGGGGATGGTTGGACTCGACTTGTAGGTCGAGTTGATGTGTTGAGCTGGTCAGTCGAGTTGGAGTTTTCCTGTTCATCTTGTTCATCTTGTTCCTCTCTCTGACATAAATCCTCCCCAGATTGGAATTCACTGTCCGCGGTGATAGGAGTGGTTCCCGCCCTTTCTGATAGTTCTTTTCCGTTCCTCAAGGTAATGGCATTGATTTGAGCAAAGTCCTTAGGATTTTGAATTGCCTTTCCTGGGAGTTGTCCAGGGTGCGGTGTGGAAGACGTGGATGCAGACTTGTTTTCCAGGTATTTAATTTTGGAGTTCAGTGTCTCGAATTTGTTGTTGAGGGTATCGTAGGCGTAGTCCGACTGATTCTTTAGTTCAGCAAACCTCTTTGCAGTTTCCATTGTACTGGCAGCTTGACCTTGGAGTAGCTGCTGCATCATACTTCGCAGGTCTTGATCATGGGCAATAGGTGTTGGAGCTTGGTGTGGTGCAAAACCAGGTGGTTGACCTATGACGCCCTGTGGGTTGTACCTTCCTTGGAAATTCTGCTTAGGAACAAAACCTTGAGTTTGATTGTAGGGGACAAAAGGTTTGTTTTGTTGCGGTGGTGGCGGAGGGTATACTTGATCTTGCGGGTTTTCCACGTTGTTACTTCTGTAAGACAAGTTAGGGTTATTCTTGTAGTTGATGAAACCTTTGTTATAGCCACTTTGATTCTGAACATAGCTAACTTCTTCGATTTGGTCAACTTCCCCATCTTGAACGTGAAAGAGTTCTTCTTCATTTGCCAAGTGAACGTGTCTCTGCTGGCTGAGGATGAATTTATCAAATTTTTCATTCAGAGACTTGATCTCTTTCCTAGTCCTCTCATCAGAATCAACACTTCCCCTTGTGCTGCGGTCATAGTCCTCAGTATAGTTCCCATCGAATTGAGCAAGATTTTCAACTAGTTCCCAGCCTTCATCAACATCCTTGTTTAGGAAATTGCCATTGCTTGCTGTATCAAGAAGCATTCTGATCCTCGGAAGAACGCCTATGTAGAGCGTGCTGAGCAGGGATTCATTGCTGAAACCATGGTGATGACAACGGATAGTGTAGCCCTTGAATCTTTCCCAAGCTTCAGAGAAGGTTTCTCCATTCTTTTGGATAAAGCCGGATATCTCATTCCGGAGTCTAGCAATGCGGGCGTTGGAAAAAAAATTTGCAAGGAAAGCTTTCTTGCAGTCATCCCAGGAGGTGATGGAGCTATGAGGTAGGTTCTTTTCCCATAGATGTGCTTTGTCACCAAGAGAAAATGGGAAGAGTCTGAGCTTGAAACCATCTTCACTGACTCCATTGATCTTGGTGAGGCTGCAAAGCCTATCGAACTCGTCCAGGTGATCAAGAGGATCTTCCATAGGTAATCCATGAAATTTGTTACTTTGGACCATAGCGATCAGACCACTCTTAATCTCAAAATTATTGTTTTGGATTGTCGGTGGTACAATCCCTTGCCTCTGAGTGTGAGTATTAGAAGCATCCCCTGCTCCAATCAATCTGGGCCTCCTCTGCTGAGGACCTTGTTCAACGTGTCCTTGCGGGTTTTCCATTCGAACTTGATGTTGTTGGTCTGCTCCGACGTTGTTCCTATGCGCTCGTAGTACAGGTTGTAACCGATGAATGTTGTTGAGAGGGTGAAAGAGGTTCTGGCTTCCTTGTGAACGTGTTTGCATATAGGTGAAGCTAGAACAGGGTGACTGACCGAGCTGAGAGTGAAACAGAAGCTAGGCTCGAGCAGTTGGTCGAGTAGGTACCTGAAATACAGAGAACTCAGAAAGTTAAGAAGTGAGGTGAAAGTGAGAACTTGATCTTAAGAAATCTGAAATCCTAAATGTAGCAAACAAACACCCAATTGGCAACGGCGCCAAATTGATATAGGTATTTTTATTCAGTACTCAGCCTGTAGTCAAGGGAGATCTAGCAATAGGAACTTGTCCTATTGGATGTAAATCCCCTGTCCTTGTTGCTTTTCCTAAGTAAAAATACAAGTTTAGGTGTGTTCTGTGGTGTGAAAGCAGTAAGTGAACTATGGATATATCAATTCCCTAGTCCAACATGTCATTGTAGTACTAAGGTGTCAATCCAAATGAGTGTGATGCTAACAATCAGGATGAGATCAAATATACTTAATTCAAGCCAAGCAAGTTGATGGGGGAGTCTAACAACCTAAGTGAAACATGAAATATGCAAAATAAATTCTAAGTAAAAATACTAGAGAGTGCAGGTGCTGTAGGAGAAAGGCACAGATGCTAGAGGAGTAATGCAGCAAGTGAAAATGACGAAATAAATTAATGACATAAAACTAAGTGTGGAAGCTAGCAAGCGAAGATGATGACTAAGACAAAGTAAAATCAATTAAGACAAACAAGCTCTCAAGAATGGGGTAATTAGTCAGTGACTCCTCTGAAATCTATCTAAGGCGCTGACAAACTTAAATAAAACTACTCCCTAGACAACGGGTTCACAAGCAATCAAATCCACTGTCGTGACAGATGACCTCAAGCTAGGGCAGTTCCAGACTCAGATGTCTCTGACGAAATCTACCCTATCAGGCACTAAGAATCAACCCGTTCTTGTCAATGAACACCCTAAACATCTAATCTCTTAGGCTAGGAATGCAAATCTCTGGCACTAGTTGTTCAAGTGTTTCATCAACCACCTTTTGAGTGTGGAAACACTTAAGATCTAGTTGCAACTGATCAGAGAGAAACTAGCATTAAGAACACTAATCCAGAAGGGATTCACAAATAACTAAACTCAAACGCCCTAGAAGATCAAAAATTCGTCACTAACCTATCCCATTCTCAAGAACCCTAAAAACTACTCACACATATTCAAGATAATAAACCCAGAAAATTCAAACATCTTAGAATTCATTGAAATTAAGTTATAAAGATAGATTAAGGCAAGAACAATAAGACTGCAAAGAATCAAAACAAACTAACAAGTAGATTAAGAGAAATCTGGATTACAAATGAAGAAAAATCAAGAACAATGAAGAACACTCAAGAACAGAGAGAAAACCTAAAAATAAAAAGCTTACACTAAAAATAAAAACGGAATACCCTTTGGACAAAACCTAAAAGGGGTATTTATACAAAATGCGGAAAACCCTAAAAACGGGTAAAGACAAAATAAATGGTTAAGTCTCCGGAGATTTATGCAGCTTGGGCAGGCGTATGTGTAGTGGTGATCGAGCTGGGAGTGAAGACTGCTGGATCACCTGCTCAACGTGTGTGTGCTCGAGCACTCTGCTCGACGTGCTGCTCGAGCACCTGCTCGAAATCTGCTCGAGCACTTCTTCAAACTCTGCTCGACGTGCTGCTCGACGTGCTGCTCGACGTGCTGCTCGACGTGCTGCTCGAGCACCTTCTCGAAATCTGCTCGAGCACTTCTTTAAACTCTGCTCGACGTGCTGCTCGAGTGCCTTGCAGAATCTCTGCTCGACGTGCTGCTCGAGTGCCTTGCAGAATCTCTGCTCGAGCACTTGTTAAATTCCTGGCAGAGCACTTTGCTGGTGCTTGTGGCGTGAAACTCTCCAAATGTCCAGAACATCATCCAAGTCCCTGAAATCAACTCCAAAATGCATATGTATGCAAATCTAATGCAAAATCCTAGTATGGATGCTAAATGTATGAAAAGACTATAAATGGGGTGAAACATATGATGAATGTAGTCCTAAACGATGACAAATGCATGCTAAAACATGCTAAAATGCGGAGACATCTCAAACACACTCATATGGATTGACACCTCAAATGCTACAATGACATGATAGCCTTGAGGAATTGAACCTGCTGTCAAATCTTGTTATCACTTACGCAGAGTATGCAAGGAAAGGAAGGTGTTATGATGATCTCTGAAGTCTGTAGTGTTATGATTCAGAACAGAATTCAAGAGAAGCTCAAGGATCCAGAAAGTTTTGTTTTGGATTGTTCTATATTCGAGGATAGATTGAAAGGTTTGCTGTGTGATCTGGGTTCAAGCGTGAGTTTAATGCCTTACTCAGTTGCTGTAGGCCTTGGCATGACTGATTTCATGCCTACAAAGATCTCTTTGATCTTAGCTTATAGAAGCATTAGGATTTCAGAAGGTGTTTTAGAAGATGTGCCTGTGTGCATAGGGGAATGCATGATTCCCACTTATTTTGTGGTGCAGCGATACACCGATGAGCCTAAGGATCCTCTTATCCTAGGTAAACCTTTCTTGGCTACAGCTGGTGCACTCATTGATGTGCGGAGTGGTAAGATAGCTTTGAATGTGGGTGATTTGATTATGAACTTTGATATAGATAAGCTTATGAAGCGATCCACCATAGACGGACAAACATTCTATGTGGATACCCTCAATAACCTCGCAGAAGAGAGCCTTCATAAGCTTCTGGAACCTCCTATGATTCAGAATTGTGATTTTGCCAATGAGATGAGGGTATGCCGATCAAATCGGCTCGAATTTGGGATGTGAAGCCAGCTGTTGAGACATTATCCTCTGAGTGTGTTGATTGTCTGATTCTTGATCTTTGGGACGAGTTTGATACTTTGTTCTACAACACTTGGCTGACAGGGGATGTTCAACCAACTCGAGTCGCTTGTATGGATACATTGACAAGCATGGGGATTGCTGCTGAAGTTAAGCTTTGTTTAAAGCGGATGGGATTAGGGACTATGGGAACCACAAACTATAAGCTCTATCCAGACTTAGTTCTCCAATTCCTCACCACGGTCCGTGTCTACTATGAAGATGATGCTAATAAGTATACTCTGCAAGACACTATCACTTTCATGGTTCGCGGGAGGTGCTACAGGATACCCTTCCCATTGTGCCATATTTACAAGCTCAGAGAGAATGCCACGGGGTAGCAATTCTGAGTGATTTCCCTGATCCACAGGTATTCTAAGGCAACTTTGGCAATGGAGAATATGATTCCAAGATGTCAAAGCAGTCTGATATACGTCATCCTGTGCTTCGTTCCCTTGCTAAGCTCGTTGGTAGCACGCTCTTGTGCAAATCCGAAGTGGCTAAGATGTGACTTCAGGAGTTAGTCATGCTCCATTATGTTGTGGGTCACCTGACAGAGCATGAATACTCCACTGCCTTCCCAGCTAAGCATGATGTTAGTTTTGGTGCTGTTTTTGCTCACCATCTCGTAGGAGTGCAGTGGAAACCTTTCACAGATAAAAGGAAGAAAGAGACGATAGGAAGCTTCCTCACGCCGATAGTTCAGCATTGTGGGATCAATCTTGAGTCCGCACAAGTCATCTCCAAGAAGGATCTGTTGGGTGAAGCTTATTTGAAGCACAACGGTATGCTCACCGGCAGTTGGATGTATGTTTTCACTGATCTCACGGGGACTCACCACCTGGAGCTACCTCGGTCCAACCTCACTTTCCTATCTACTCTAGCTGCTCTTTGATTTTTTATTGACCCTGAGATTCTAACTGATGCGACATCTTCTCGAAAGTGTAAGCGATCCATCTCTTCAGCGTCCACTCCCATTACACCTCTGCGCATCGCCTTTGAGAGACCAATGCCTCGGGAACCATATGATTTAAGTTATGATTTGGCTTTTTGGCAGTATGTGGTTCAGATTCTGTAGCAGATTTGGAAAGCAGTTGCTACTATACCTTGCTATGGCTGCGACCAACTGGACCATCAAGAAGCCACTGCTTCTTCCCCGCACCCAGATACTCCACCTTTCGCTACTGATGCTGCTACCTCTGATTGGGATGACGACAAGGACTATTCTCCTCCTCCTTTTCACTTTTATGTCTTTCTTTGTCTCTCTTTAGCTTTGTGACATTTTTATGTTTTCTTTTAGCTTTCGCTTTGTCTTTTAACTCTCGGAATTGATTATGAAGTTATGGTGCTGTTTCTTCTGTTGGATTTGAATTTTTTTTCTTAGCTTACAGGTTCTTGTTCTAATCGTTTACGAAAATTTGTGTTGATGCATATGGATGGTGTCGATCGACACCACTAGCTGTGTCGGTCAACACCACTACTAAAATCAAACCAACCTCGCCAATTTATGCTTAGGTCGATCGACACCAGGCCGTGTGTCGATCGACACAGAGACCCTGCATAGGTAACTTTCATTTTTCTCTTTCTCTGAGTTTTTATTTATCTTTTCACCGAACTCATGCTTCTATAACACTGGAGACAGTGTTGTTTAAATCTGGGGGAGCTAGTTACTAACATTCTCTTTTATTTTCTCAGAGTCAGTTGAGTTTTTGTTTTATCGAGTCAAAATTTAGTATGAAAGTAGGATTTTTCGAGGAAACTACTACATTTTGCAGGAACTTAAGTAACCATTTGATTCAAATTTGACTGACATCCAAGACTAGTGGAAAAACCAAAGGCTGACCGGTTCACTAGAGACATTCACATTTCAAGCAGAAATCCACTAAAGCCTGAGCTAATTTCTGATTTTTCCTTTTACCTCATTGATGTGATTGATGCTCTTAGGGCTTCACTCCTCATTCACACTTGACAGCAGAACGACCTGTGTAAACGTAACGGTACTCCTCTCCCTGATTAAAAAAAAAAGGAAATAGAAAAGATGAGATGACATTCTTTTGAGTAAAGGGGTAGGAAAATTTCCAATGACCCCATTATTTTACTTTGAAAGAGATGATCATTCACGAAGGTTGGAAGCGAGGTTAGGAAAATTTCCCGTGATGCCATTATTGACCTAACCTTTGTCAAAAAAAAGAATAAGCAAAATAATAAGTCTGGGGAAAGAAAGAGTACCAAAAAGGTTTTGTATGGTTGTTGCGTCATTGTATTGTATGGGAATGAGTCTAGAAGGTCATTGGCATTGAGATCAAAGATGAGACCCAGCGATGAAAGGCTTATGGACTATGTTGCAAAATTATGGTTTGAATATGGAAAGTTGCGTGTGTCTATGGTGAAGTACATGGTGGTCTGGATCCTGTCAGGTAAGAATTCCTAGTGGTTTACTATGGTGAATGTGAGTGTGGTGCTCCCATGACGAAATGAGTTTCTGTGTTCTCAAACTTCTTTCTCTGGTTTAGTTCTATGTTTGCTTGAGGGCAAGTAAAAGCTAAGTCCGGGAGAGTTGATATATCATGGTTTTTATGGTTTTTAAGCCATGACTTATGTTCTTAATCGAGTCTTTTATGTGTCTTTATAGTCCTATTAGAGTCTTTTACAGGTTTACGCACATTTGGGAACATTTGGACATTTTGGAGCGTTTTGGAGCATTGTTGCTAAGAAGCTAAAGCTGGTGCTAAGGCAAACGACTGGTGTCGATTGACACCACCATGGGTATCGATCAACACGGTCCACATGCTAAAGCTACACACGGAAATTTACAAGTTTTGAAGAATTATAATTTTGCCCAAGAGTTTTAACTATTTACAAAAGAACTCAAATCGTGTTTTAGGGTATTAACTAGGGTTTTTAGGTTTAGATTAGAGAGAGTTCATCTTTTGCAAGAGACTGTTGGAGAGATTGAGAGCTTAGCACTGATCTATTACTCAATACACTTGAGAGAAGATTTTGAACCCCTTTTTCTATTTCCCTTTTCAGTTTTATATGATATCTATTCAATTCATGTCTTTGATTTCAATGAATATGTCTGAGTAGATCACTTGTTAGGTTTAGGGATTCTCACTATGGTTTTCATGGATTTGTAAGATTGATTGATTAGTTAGGAGTCAGAACTTTATAAGTTCTTCACCTAGGTTGTTCTTAAAGCTAGTTCTGGCCTGATCACCTAGAATCAAGATCTTAGGTTATTGAATTGACACGACGGTGTGATTTGGAACCTGACAGAACCTAAAGTGAGCAAATTAGGTAATTGCAAAGGAATTTGGATTAGATAATTTGTGAATAGATCGAACTTGAACTTAATGCTTGGTTAAAATCTTAAATCTCACAAAGGAATTTTGTTTCTTAGATTTTAGGCATAGAGAATTCTCACAGCGAAAGTTGGTTAGTTCAATATTAGTGATTTGAGTTCTAGAACTGGTATTTAATTTGATCGTAACTAGTTAATTGATTTGCATTTCAAGAATTCCTGAGAAATTCCCTGAGCTTGGCGTCTTTCCCATTTGAATACAACAAACTACATTTACTGTTTTCATTGCTTTCATTTATCTCTTGTTTAACTTAGATTAATTTGAAACGAAAAGGTCTATTTTGAAATATTGTGAGTCTCTGTGGATTCGACCTCTATATACTACAATTGCATATCTGTGCATTTGCGGTGTAGCTCTAGGGATTTAAAACTCGAGCATATCAGGTGCCATGATTGATGTGAGGAAAGGAAGGATAGGCTTGAATGTGGGTGATCTGGTCATGAACTTTGACATGGACAAGCTGAGAAAGACACCCACCATTGATGGTTAAGCGTTCTCTGTAGAAACCTCCACAGAAATTACTGTTGGGTATGTCAAGGAGTTGGTTCCATGTGAGCAAGTGAATAACCAAACTTCTGAACTTGAGGATTGGAGTGGTGATCATCTCTTCCGGACTAGGCTCCAAGACAAGGTTATACTCACTGACAAGTTGCTGGAGGAAGACGTTTTTGTGATAGAGGCAGGGATTGCAGAGCTGAATTGTAGAAAAAGTACAAATATCTTAGCTGCAGGCTCAGTGTCGATCAACACTACCAGGGTGTCAGTCGACACCAGAATCGACGAGATGGACCAATGTCAACCATGCTAGGTCAGTCGACACCCTCTACGGGTTGGCCCAGATTTGTCCAAAGCAGCTGGTTTTCTGGATGGTCTCAATACAAAAAATCCGAGAGCTGTTGTCAAACAGAAAGTGCCTCATCCCACACACCATTGACCTCGTTCATACTTGACAAAAGACAACATGTGTAAAAGAAAAGGCACTCCTCTCCCTTATTCTAAAAAAAAAAAAAAGATAAGATGACTATTTTTTAAGTAAAGGGGTGGGAAAATTTCCAATGACCCCATTATTTTACTTTAAAAGAGACGATCACACAAAGGTTGGAAGCAAGGTTAGGAAAACTTCTCGTGATGCTATTATTCGCCTACATCTTTGGTTAACAAAAAAAGGAATAACAAAATAATAAGTTTGGGGGAGAAAGAGTACCAAATGTTGTATGGTTGATTTGTCATGGTATTGTACGTAAATTAGTCTAGAAGGTTCTTGGCATTGAGATCAAAGATAAGACCCAACGATGACTATGTTGTGAAATTGTGGGTTGAATCTGGAAAGCTGCAAATGTCTACGGTGATGTACATGATGGTCTGGATCATGTCAAGTAAGAATTTATAGTTGCTTACTATGGTGAATGTGAGTGTGTTGCTATTATGACGAAATGAATTTCTGTGTTTTCAAACTTATATCTCTTGCTTAGTTTTATGTTTGCTTGAGGGCAAGCAAAAGCTCAGTCTGGGGGAGTTGATATATCATGGTTTTCATGGGGTTTAAGCAATGATGTATGTATATAATCGAGTCTTTTATATGTTTTTCGAATCCTTTTAAAGTCTTTTACAGGTGAATTGTAGCTAAGAAGTCGAAGTTGGTGTTGTTTATCACCGGTTGTGTCGATGGACATAACATATGTGTGTCGGTCGACACGGGCTCTATTCTCATACCACACGCAAAATCAACACTTTTGAAGATTAGCAACTTTGCCCAGAAGTTTCATGTATTTACAAAAGATCCCAAATCATGTTTAGACTATTAATTAGGGTTTTTAGGTTTGTTTTAGAGAGAGTTAACTTTTGCAAGAGAGTTTTTGGAGAGATTGAGAGCTTGGGGCTGATCTGAGACTCTATACACTATGGTGAATGTGAGTGTGGTGCTCCCATGACGAAATGAGTTTCTGTGTTTTCAAACTTCTTTCTCTGGTTTAGTTCTATGTTTGCTTGAGGGCAAACAAAAGCTAAGTCTGGGAGAGTTGATATATCATGGGTTTTATGGTTTTGAAGCCATGACATATGTTCTTAATCGAATCTTTTATGTGTCTTTAGAGTCCTACTAGAGTCTTTTACAGGTTTACGCACATTCGGGAACTTTTGGACATTTTGGAGTGTTTTGGAGCATTGTTGCTGAGAAGCTAAAGCAGGTGCCAAGACAGACCATTGGTGTCGATCAACACGGGCCACATGCTAAAGATACACATGGAAATTTACAAGTTTTGAAGAATTGCAATTTTACCCAAGAGTTTTAACTATTTACAAAAGAACTCAAATCGTGTTTTAGGGTATTAAGTAGGATTTTAGGTTTAGATTAGAGAGAGTTCATCTTTTGCAAGAGACTGTTGGAGAGATTGAGAGCTTAGCGCTGATCTATTACTCAATACACTTGAGAGAAGATTTTGAACCCTGTTTCTATTTCCCTTTTCAGTTTTCACTACAAGAAATCTACCGCAAAACCGACAGCATTTCCGACAGAATTAATATCTGTCAAAAAACACCGACAGATTTTCGACGGAAATTAATATTGTCAATTCCATCGGAAATCCGTTGGTTTTTTCTGACGGATTAATATCCGTCAGTTTCTGTTGAAAATTCATTAGTTTTTTCCGACTGATTAATATTTGTCGGTTTCTGTTAGAAATCCGTCGTTTTGCCGTCGGTAATTTCCGACGGATTCATATCCATCTAAATATTTAGATGTTAATATAGCCGTTGTTATAGCTGTTAAATTCCGACGGATTTCCGACGGCAAGCGTTATTATATATATGTTACCATACTTCTCCATTCAATCACAACAACAAATTTCAACCCAACAATTCTAAAAAAAAAACGTGTAGAGAGAGATGTCGTCTTCTAAAAATTTAAAATCGTGGATGGATGAAGAAATGTTTGATCCGGAGTCAAAGTTATTAAATGATGGTTATGCACGAGGTATATGCGAGTTCATGGCCGTTGCTGGAAATCAACCGCGAGTGAAAACAAGTGGTAAGATGAAATGTCCATGTTCAATTTGTCGCATTGCTCGTAATGTTAAGATAGAGATAGTTTGGCATCACTTGTATAGCAATGGATATATGCTGGGTTACAATATTTTGTATCTACATGAAGAAAGAAATTTTGATTATGGTAGTAGTAGCAGTGAACCCTATGTTGCGGATAGCTTAGGAGAACATAGAACGAAAGTAGATTTTGGTGTTGGTACCGTTGAGATGGTGAATGATGCGTTTAGAGAAAATTTGCCATCGACCGTAATAGATGAGGATAAGGTGGAAGAACGAAATGTAAAAGCTAGAAGATTTTTTGATATGTTAGACGCAGCGAAGCAGCCATTATATGATGGGTGTAGAGAAGGTCATTCACCTTTATCATCTGCTAGTAGAATGATGACCATTAATACGGACTTCAATTTGGCATAGGAATGTGTTGATGCGATAGCAAATATGGTGAAAGATGTTTTGCCTGAAGATAATCTTGCACCGGCATCATACTACGAGGTACAAAAACTTGTAGGTGGTCTTGGTTTGCCGTATCAAGTAATATATGTGTGCATCGACAACTATATGATATATTGGAGAGAAGATGAAGACAGGAGAAGTTGTCGATTTTGTCGTAAACCACGGTTTTAGGATACTAGTGGGAGAGTTCCAATTCCATTTAAATGTATGTGGTACTTACCGTTGACTTCGAGGTTGAAGAGGTTATATCAATCTGAGCGCACGGCAGAGCAAATGAGCTGGCATGCAGAACATCGTCAAGATGGAGAGATTACACATCCTTCAGATGCAAAAGCGTGGAAACATTTTCAATCCATGTATCCGGATTTTGCGTTTGAGAGAAGAAATGTGTACCTTGGGTTATGTACAGATGGTTTCAACCCATTTGGGCAGCATGGAAGGTAATACTCGTTGTGACCTGTAATCGTAACACAGTACAATTTGCGCCCTGGTATGTGCATGCGTCGAGAGTTTTTTTTTCTCTCCGTTCTTGTTCCCGGCCCTGAGCATCCGAAGAGATCACTAGATGTATTCTTCCAGTCATTGATCTATGAGTTACAAATGCTATGGAGTCACGGTGCTGAAGTGTTTGATGTTTCGCGCTAGTAGAATTTTAGGATGCGTGCGGTCCTTATGTGGACCATTTGCGATTTCCCAGCATATGAAATATTATCTGGATGGACAACTAATGGAAATTTATCGTGCCCGTATTGTGAAGACAACACAGATGCTTTCCAATTGAGGAACGGAAGAAAGTCGTGTTGGTTTGATTGCCATAGAAGGTTTCTACCGAGGGAGCATCTGTATCGTCGGTCTAAAACATTATTTACAAAAAATAAACAAGTGTTTGAAGCTCCACTTGATGAGCCAGACGGCAGTACTTTATTGGATCAGTTGACAGATTTTGGTGCTGCAATGACTTCTGAATGTGGAGGTAATGGGCATAAAACTGTTTACGGAGCCGGGGAAGTTCATAATTGGCACAAGAAGAGTATCTTTTGGGTATTGCCTTATTGGAAGGACCATTTATTGAGGCACAACCTCGATGTGATGCATGTTAAAAAGAACTTCTTTGATAACATAATGAATACGGTTTTAAATGTACCGGGGAAAACAAAAGACAATCTGAAGTCTAGGTTGAACTTGGCAGAGATTTGCGATCGTGATTTTCTTGAAATTCTTTCCAATGGTAAATATCCTTTTGCTCCGTAGTGGTTGGATGCACAAAAGAAAAAAGAAATTTTTGATTGGATTCAAGACGATGTCAAATTCACTGATGGATATGCACCTAATATGCGTAATTGCGTCGACTATGGAGAAGGAGAGTTTATCTGAATGGAGAGTCATGATTGTCATGTTGTGATGCAGCGACTTCTTCCATTTGCTTTTGCGGAGGTCCTTCATAAAGATGTGTACGAAGCAATTGCAGGTATAAATCATTTTCATGTGTATTTTAACAATTACAGATATTTATATTTTATATATATTTAAATTTGTGTATTTTTATTTGCAGGAGTTGGTGTTTTCTTTCGGAATTTATGCACGAGAACACTTACACTTGAGGGGATTCGCAATTTAGAGAACAATATACCCTTGATCCTTTGCAATCTTGAGAAGATATTTCCGCCGTCCTTTTTTGATGTTATGGAACATCTTCCGATCCACCTCCCCCATGAAGCCGCACTAAGTGGTCATGTCAATTCCGTTGGATGTATCCTTTTGAGCGGTACATGTTCCATCTTAAGAAGAAGGTTAAAAATTTAAGTCGAGTTGAGGGGTCTATTGTCGCACAGAGCATCAACAAAGAAACCTCACATTTTGCGAAATATTACTTTCCATCGGAAGTTCGTACGAAGAGTAGACGTCCTGCTCGCCATGATGATAGAGGTGAGAAAGCCATGTATCCCGTGGTGGTCCCTAAGTTGTTTTCGCAAGTTGGTCGAGTCAGTGGGAAAGGGAAGAAACACAAATTATCATGATGCTTTACAACCAACTAGAAGTGTTCCAATGGATCATGTTGAACATTCTTTTGATACATTCCTTGTGGTTGATTTAACGGAAATTGGTGATGATAGAGTTCATTCAGAATCAGAGGAAGAACTTAGAGAATTTGATGCGGCCGAAAACGATATTCCTTCTGAAGGATCATTATCTGATTCAAAGTAGTACATTATGAACATTTGTTTTTATTTATATTTTGTATTTTTATTTCATATTTTAAATATTACTTTTAATAAAAATTAAAACCACAAAACCATAAATAAATAAAAACATTAAAAATCATAAACAAACCCAAAAAATAAAAAAACCACAAAAAAACCATAAAACCATAAAACAAATTATACACAAAACATCCAAAACCAAATTAGACTCCAATCCGTTGGAAATTTCTGACGGAATTCTGACAGAAATGACATTTTTACTTGGCAAGTCAATGTCAGTCAATCCTTAAACCGAGACATGTAAACCATTAAACCCCGGAAATCATTAAATTTTAACGGATGTTTAGAGTTTTCGTTTCATTTGAAATATGTTTGTAGTATGCTTGGTTACTCATTTCAATGATAAAATATAAACAAATACATTGTTACATATTAAATATACGAAATTAGAAAATTTTAGTTGTTATGATTATAAATCATCGTTTTAAAATATGTATCATTGTCTAACATGTAGTCATGATAGTCGGGATTTTTCTAATTTTGATATATATGATATGTTACAAGGTATATGTTAGTATTTCATCATTGAAATGAGTAACAAACCATACTACAAACATATTTCAAAAGAAACGGATTGTAAACGACCACGAAACCACAAACCCGTCTGAAATCCGTCGGAAATGACCGACGGATTTCCGATGGATTATGGTTACACGTGTACCGCCACAAGTTTTGACTGACCACTGAAGAGACATGCATGTCTCGCATATCCGTCGGAAATCCGTCGGTCATTTCCGACGGATTTCTGATGGACATTAAATATTACGCGGAAAAAATAATTTTCATCTCCCCGGGAAACTAAAATTTCACGTGTCCGTCGGAAACGACCGACGGATATGCAAAATTTTAGGTGGGAATCTTCTCGTAACCGCGTCAGAATTCTTTGATAAATAATCTCTTCTTCTTCCTCGCGGATAGTTAAGCGAAACCAAAAGAAAAACAAAAACCTCCGATTTCTCCTTCAACAAAATCTCTGATTTCACAACTTTTTTTTGGCTCAATCATCAAGATGTCTAACAATCCATCAATTCCATCCAATTTGTAAGTTTCCAAAACTCTAAAACTTAAAGATTTCTAAGGTTTTAAGATTGATGTTAGATTTAGGTTCTTGGATGTAAGATTTAGGTTCTTGGATGTTAGATTTATGTTATTGGATGTTAGATTTATGTTTTCTAGTGTTAGTTCTAGGATTTCTATGGTTAGATTTAGGATTTGGATAATATGAATTTTATTTTGGATATGATTTTATTTATCTTAAGAATTTATATGATTTTGATTAAGAATTTGATTTTGGATAGGATTTGAATTTGATGAAGAATTGGATAATATGAATTTGTTATGTTAAATATTGTTTTTTACTTTACATTATTGATTTAAATTAGAATAAATTATAAATTTTTTTTAATAAAATTATAATGCTTTTTATTAATTTATTATCATTTTTAGAAATTTATAATCATTGTTAGAAATTTATAATTATTTTAGACATTTATATTTATTTTAAGTAATTAAAAAAAGTAATTTGGTTTTAAAAATTTATAAGGGATTACGGATTATACGAGGGTTCTGGGGGCCGAGTACGTCGAGGTTCCGGTAGGAGTAGGGGAGTTGCGAGGAGTCCTTCTACGGCGTCTACCCATATTCCGGACACCGCATCACCTGTACCATCCGCTGCTGCATCGACACCACCCTCTGCTACATCGACACCACCCTCTACTGCACCGTCGCAAATGAGCATCGAGGACTTCGTTGCTTTACCTGGACGAGAGAGATTCACTCGTCTTCATCCAGATTGTGTTGGGACAAACACATGGTAAGTTTGATTTTTCTATTTAAAAATATGAAATTTTATTTAATATTTTTTTATAAACTATTTAAAGTCTACAAAATAATTTGTTTGGAAGGTTTAAAGATTCGGGAAATGGGATTTCCAAGTCTATCAACCGGATGCTTAATGGATTGCTTCAGCATCCGTATCCGATGTACTCCCAAATGCCCTTAGAAGAGCAGGAAATGTGGTTTCGGCAATTTGCGGTAAGTTTTTTATTTTCTTTATTGTTTACTTTGAATTTAAATAGTTTATTAGTTTATTTTAATTTAGTTTTCATTTTTTTCAGCAAGAGTTTACTTAAAAAAGCGGCAATAATGTATTCACGGAAGCTGAACGAGTGGAAGGGGTTGTGGTCGAGGAATCTTGTGCCAAGGGTTTTGGTTATGAACCCGACCCAATGGAACGGGTTGATAGCGTACTGGAGTGAAGATGCTACGAAGGCAAGCTTCACAACCCACTCTACGTGCCGGAACAGCGATCGCAAAGGAAAGAGTAAGGCGACGCACAATCTAGGAGCAACCAGTTTGGTCACAAAGGCGAAACAACTTGTATGTTTTTGGTTTAATCAATATGTTGTTTTTTCAATTTTATATTCAAAATATTTACTATATTTGTTAATTTTGGAGTTTCGGAAAGATGGTGTCAACCCTTCTGCCCTCAGATTGATCGAAGTTGCACACACCAACAAGAACACCAATGAAATCCAAGATGGTGTAGCTCGGGAGATCGTTGGCAACATCAGGAAGATGGGTCAAGAGTTTCTTCTTACTCAACCAATCATTGAAGGAAACCCGCCTCTCAACGAACTCCCGATCGAGAAGATCAACGAATTCGTCTACGAGGTAAGTAAATTTTAAAATTTTAATCAATTTTTATTTAATTTCAAATATTTATTCAACTTTTCATTTCTGCAGTGTACTCCGACCTTTGGTCTTCTGGACGATTCATCATCTTACTCGGCTACTTCACGCTCTTTTGGAGATCCTACAGCCGATCTTAGGGCGGAGCTCGCACAGAGTCACGCTGAAATGGAGGAGATGAAGGCGAAGATGCAACGCCTTAAAGAGGCCGGAGAAGCGCAAAGAGCGAAATATGAAGCTGATCAACAAGCGATGGTCCGACGGATGAACAAATTCTTTTCGCAATATCCACCACCTCAACCGGGCGTTTAGTTTGTTTGTCGGATTAGAAACAATTTTTCGGTTTTTTTTTCTTTGAAATATTAAAAAAATTCAATAATATTGAATTTTAATTTTCAATACAATTCAATTTTAATTTTCATTTATTTTTAATTTAATTTTCTTAAAACTAATACATTTATATATTTTCCAAATTATTATATTAAAAAAAAAACTTGGCCGTTGGTAATCCGTCGGTTTTTAGATCCGTCGGAAATCTGTCGGTTTTTTTTCCGTCGGAACTCCATCTGTAATCTGTCGGTAACCATCGGTTCAAAAACATCGGAATTCTGTCAAGAATCCGTCGGAAATATTCCGACGGGAAACCGACGGATTTCCGATGGATATCCAGAAAACTAAGTTCTGTCAGAAATCCGTCGAAAATACAGACGGATTTCTGACGCGGTTTCCAATTCCGATGACATAGTTCAGATGATAAAAACCGATGGATTTCCGACAGATTTTGCCTATTCTGACAGATTTCAGATGGATTTTTCCGTCTGATCCTGGCTGTTTTCTTGTAGTGTTTATATGATATCTATTCAATTCATGTCTTTGATTTCAATGAATATGTCTGAGTAGATCACTTGTTAGGTTTAGGGATTCTCACTATGGTTTTCATGGATTTGTAAGATTGATTGATTAGTTAGGATTCTTAACTTTATAAGTTCTTCACCTAGGTTGTTCTTAAAGCTAGTTCTGGCCTGATCACCTAGAATCTAGATCTTAAGTTATTGAATTAACACGACGGTGTGATTTGGAACCTGACAGAACCTAGAGTGAGCAAATTAGATAATTGCAAAGGAATTTGGATTAGATAATTTGTGAATAGATCAAACTTGAACTGAATGCATGTTTAAAATCTTAAGACTCACAAAGGATTTGAGTTCTCACAGCGAAAGTTGGTTAGTTCAATATTAGTGATTTGAGTTCTAGAACTGGTATTTAATTCGATCCTAACTAGTTAATTGATTTGCATTTCATGAATTCCTGAGAAATTCCCTGAGCTTGGCGTCTTTTCCATTTGAATACAAAAAACTACATTTACCGTTTTGCATTGCTTTCATTTGTCTCTTGTTTAACTTAGCTTCATTCGAAATGAAAAGGTCTATTTTGAAGTATTGTGAATCTCTGTGGATTCGACCCCTATATACTACAATTGCATATCTGTGCACTTGCGGTGTAGCTCTAGGGATTTAAAACTCAAGCATATCAGGTGCCATGATTGATGTTTGGAAAGGAAGGATAGGCTTGAATGTGGGTGATCTGGTCATGAACTTTGACATGGACAAGCTGAGAAAGACACCCACCATTGATGGTTAAACGTTCTCTGTAGAAACCTCCACAGAAATTACTGTTGGGTATGTCAAGGAGTTTGTTCCTAGTGAGCAAGTGAATAACCAAACTTCTGAACTTGAGGATTGGAGTGGTGATCATCTCTTCCGGACTAGGCTCCAACACAAGGTTCTACTCACTGACAAGTTGCTGGAGGAAGATGTTTTTGTGATAGAGGCAGGTATTGCAGAGCTGAATTGCAGAAAAAGTACAAATATCTTAGCTGCAGGCTCAGTGTCAATCGGCACTACCAGGGTGTCAGTCGACACCAGACTCGACGATATGGACCAATGTCAACCATGCTAGGTCAGTCGACACCCTCTACGGGTTGGCCCAAATTGGTCCGAAGCAGCTGATAACAGCAAGTCCGAGAGCTGTTATCAAACAGAAAGTGCCTCATCCCACACACCATTCACCTTGTTCATACTTGACAAAAGACAACCTATGTAAAAGAAAAGGCACACCTCTCCCTTATTCTAAAAAAATAAAAAAAGATGAGATGACTTTTTTTTGAATAAAGGGGTGGGAAAATTTCCAATGACCCCATTATTTTACTTTAAAAGAGACGATCACACGAAGGTAGGAAGCGAGGTTAGGAAAACTTCTCGTGATGCTATTATTCGCCTACATCTTTGGTTAACAAAAAAAAGAAATAACAAAATAATAAGTTTGGGGGAGAGAAAGAGTACCAAATGTTGTATGGTTGATTTGTCATGGTATTGTACGGAAATTAGTCTAGAAGGTTCTTGGCATTAAGATCAAAGATGAGACCCAACGATGACTATGTTGTGAAATTTTGGGTTGAATCTGGAAAGCTGCAAATGTCTACAGTGACGTCCATGGTGGTCTGGATCGATCATGTCAAGTAAGAATTTATAGTGGCTTACTATGGTGAATGTGAGTGTGTTCCTATTATGACGAAATGAATTTCTGTGTGTTTCAAACTTATTTATCTTGCTTAGTTTATGTTTGCTTGAGGTCAAGCAAAAGCTAAGTCTGGAGGAGTTGATATATCATGGTTTTTATGGGTTTTAAGTAATGATATATGTATATAATCGAGTCTTTATATGTTTTCGAGTCCTTTTAGAGTCTTTTACATGTGCATTGTAGCTGAGAAGTCGAAGTTTGTGTTGTTTATCACCAGTTGTGTCGATGGACATAACCTATGTGTGTCGGTCGACACGGGCTCTATTCTCATACCACACGCGAAATCAACACTTTTGAAGATTAGCAACTTTGCCCAGAAGTTTCATGTATTTACAAAAGATCCCAAATCATGTTTAGACTATTAATTATGGTTTTTAGGTTTGTTTTAGAGAGAGTTCACTTTTGCAAGAGAGTTTTTGGAGTAGATTTCTCTTTTATATTTCATATGATATCTATTTTAATCATGTCTTTGTTTTCAATTGATATGTGTGAGTACAGGAAGTAAACCCAATAAACCTTTATTACGATGTCAAAGATGCGTAACAAGAAGATGTGTAATTTATCTTCTTTTGATGAAGATCCTGAAGACGAAGAACCATACTAATTAATTATGTTACATGCTTATTTCATGTTAATTATGTAACTTATGTCAAATTTGAAAACTAAATTTAATAAGATATATTTTAATTAGTAAGCTTATGCTAATTATGTTCATTAGTAAATTTTGAAAACAAAATACCACATGTCTATTAGTAATTTTTTTAATAATTTCTAATAATTTTTCTTTTAATTTCTAAAAAATTATTATAATTTCTAATAATTTTTATTTTTATTTCTAATAATGTCTGTTAATTATGCTAATTATAAAAAACACATAAGATTCCCTAATTTTCCTAATTTACAAACCTCTAATTAAAAAAATTAAAAATAAAACCTATCTTCTTCTTTGATCCCCTTTCACTCTTCTTCTATCTTCGATCCCCTTTCACTCTTCTTCTATCATTGATTTCTTCTTCCAATCTTCAAATCCTTTTCGGTTTCTTCTTCCAATCTTCACTTCCCATCTTCCAATCCTCTTATATTCCTCTTTTCTCTTCGATTTCAAATCTAATCTACAACTTCCATGCCTCCTAAACGAAATCAGAGGAGAAGAACAGTTCCTAATGTGTCTCAGAGACCCGGAGGCACCAACCCCTCCACTACTCCTTGACAAAGACCCAACCCACTACCCTCCCAATACAACTTTACGCCGGCGGCCCAAGCTCCTCCTACTCACTTGCCTCAAGGTCAAGTCCCTTTTGTAGCTCAACAGTCCACTACAACAACACACATCAGGAGTTATCCACTGCCACAAAAACTCTTCCAATCCATTCCTCCTCAACATCGTGAAGAATTTGCCACTCCTTCGTCAGAAGAAGTCCAGAACAATCCTCCTCCTCAATCCAGTCCACTGCAGTACCCTCAAGGCTTTACACTTCATAACTCTCACGGTCAGAGTCATCCTTCGTCACAAGGAAACAACTTTGAGGAAGATGAATCAGTTTTACCGGATCTTGAGGAGGACACGCTTAGGGCTCTCAATGCTCTGCTTCGGGTGCCAGACTGGGATAGGTTCACCACTCTTCTCTCTCCCACACCGACGCCAAACTCTACTTGGTATGTTTCCTAAACTCTCATTGCTTATGCTCTGTCTTCTCGTAGCGATTTTCAACTGTGAAAAAGAGATGCTTTGGTTTTGTTTATGTCCTCATTCTTGGTGTTGATATATTTGGTTAATTACATTTTGTTCAACTCCATTGGTTAATTACGATGGACTCAAAAGCTAATTACATTGTGTTCAACTCTCTTCTGAGTTTTATAAAGTTGAGAGCCTTGAGTTTTATAAAGTTGAAAGCTCGTAAGTATATGGTCAAGATATTAGAGAAGATAAAGGATTCAGGATTTGCTTTTATTGCTAGAGCTAGTAGTATGTTCTGTAACCTGGTTGTACAAGTTTGTTGTTCTTCTACAGTTTTACTACATTTCTTTTGTTTCAGCCATATTTTGAAAATGCACCGGATAAAATGAATCAGTTTGTTTCAGCCATATTTGAAAATTTCCTTAATTTTGCAAGAGTTAATATATGTCTTGAACTACATTTTTAATCTGGTTTTCATAATCTAATGGGTGTTACTGTATGAGAATTGTGTTCTCCTCTGTTTATGATCTAGTCTACTTATACAGATTACATCTGACATGATAATCAACCATTCTTGGATATACATCAGAGCCTATTGTTATTCTCCTCATTTCTTATTTCTGTTTGTTGTGTAGTGCTTCAAAAGTCTGGCTTATGTGTTCACTAGTTAGGATTGGATATCAGTTCCATATTACGATTGAATTCATTTTCTTATTACATTTCTTTAGCTAATGCAAAAGAATCTTAGATTTCAGGGTTTTGCAATGTCATTGAAACTTTGGTTAGAAAAGGTAATAGAGAGAGATTCATAGACAATGTCAAAGAATCTTAGATTTCATATTCATTCTCTTTTTTATGTTTGTTTCTCTCTTTTGCTCTCTGTTTTTTGCTACCACTCATAGACACTGTCTACTATCTTAGTGTTGCATATACACCAGGCTCTGTCTTATTAATGCTGCTTGCTTCATTGTGTTTGCAGGTTTACTCGAGATAAATGATCAAAACCGGTTCGGGCTATTACTAAAGTTTTTTACAAACAAATTCGATGATCCTTACTATACTTGGTTTGCTGTGCCTCGAGAGAGACAAGAAAAATACTTCCTCGAGTTTGATCCTATAGACTTCACATATAGGTTTACGTGTATTGTTTTTACTAATATCATTGTATTCTCTTTGTTTAGTAGAAAACCCACACCTGGGATCCCTTAATAACAGGGACAGTTCAACAGCATTTTGAGAGGATATGTCAACGCCAGATGAAAGACATGGTTAGTGGTGTGAGGGGTACTCGAAAGCTACCTAATTGGATCACTTGAGCTTTCAAGACTGTATCAAGGCCACACCGGACAAGATACACGCCCAAGACACTTAACTCCATGCATACTCTTTTTCCCTTATCCTCGATTTTTTCCAAGTGGTTTTGCGGGATAGGTTTTTAATGAGGTGCATGGGTCTCATATCTCCCTTTGCCTTATGCTAAGTCCGATCCACTCATGGCCCATCTTTTGTCGAGACTTGGGCCATTTCCTTTTCTATCTTTTCTCTCTTTTGAATACGAATTTGTGTGTTAGTTTGCATGGTCTTTGCGTGCAACTGTTTACGAGGCATGTCTCGTAACTCTACGCCTTTAATTCCTTGTCTCTTCTCTTTCGTCTCCTCTTTTGTCTCCTCTTTTCTATATATGTGTGTCGAGACTTTGTTGTTTTCTTAACCTTCTTTTGAATAAAAATTATCTTTGAGAGTTTATCTCTTTTCGTTGGAGTGATTCCGACTTAGAACATTGGAGTGATTCCAATTGTTCGATCTGATCTTAGGTGTGTTTATCCTTTGATCACCCTCAGTTCTGTGGTGTGTTTATCCATAGTTCCACTCGATCTTTCGGTGCGTATATCCAAAGATCAATCGACTAATCGGCAAGTTCTTTCTGCGGCTTGTCGTGGCGTCATTCGATCCACTTCATCATCAATCTACCACCCATCTCTCATGCTAGATTTCTCGTTTCTCGACCTTGGGCGTGATTCTTACCAGGAATCGCATCAAGTGGTATCAGAGCCATCATCGAGAAGTTGAGTGGTTTTTTATCGATCTTGTCCGAATTTTCATTAATTCATGGTTTGCGATAAAATTGTGAGATCAATTTCATCTGAACCTAGCTAGGACGAGTCTAGTATTTGTTTTAATTGAAACTGGAATTTTGGGAGTTGATTGGATAAATGTTTTAGTCCGATTTTCATGAACAGTCGCGATTAGGGTCTTTTGGCAGTTGAGGAGTCATTTTCGAGTTTTGGTGTGTTTTTTATCTGTCTTCTTTTCAAAGAATGTTTTACTGGTGTTGTGTTGTTTATTTTACAGGTCAAGATGTCCGAATCTGAGGAAGGAGCAAGCAACCACAGAAACATACTCTTCCTTGAAGCTCCTACGAAGAGAATGGAGAAGCTGATGAATAAGAAGATCAACTCTCTATGAGAAGAGATCATCCCAGTAATCATTGAGTATTCGAACCCTCAAAGAACCAATCAAGTGAGAAACGAAGCCCGAAATATGGATCGAGCAAGGCGAGAAGAAGATACCCTAAGAGACTTGCCCGGAGACTTACCATGAAGACAAAGGGATATTGATGCGGAAGATTACTACAGTAACTCATCTCAAAGCAGCCATAGGAGGCACTGACGAGTTAAAGAGGAGAGGAATCAACCCCAGGATAACTTTGGAAGTCTCAAGTTACGTATACCACAGTTCCAAGGCAAGAGCGATCCCAATGCTTACTTGGAGTGGGAGAATAATATCGAAATGATCTTTGATTGTCAGTTCTATACGGAAGCCAATCGAGTTAGGGTTGCAGCTACATAATTCACTGACTATGCTCTACGTTGGTGGGATCAACTCGTAACCTCAAGAAGAATAAACCAAGAGAACCCGGTTGAGACATGGACGAAGATGAAGACTATCATGCGCAAGCATTTTGTTCCCAGCTATTACTACCGACAGCTTCACAACCAACTCCGAAAACTTGTGCAAGGAGGAAAGACCGTGGAGGATTATTACCAAGAATTAGAAGCCTTAATGATCAAAGCTGATGTAAGGGAAGATAAGGAAGCTACGATGGCAAGGTTTCTAGGAGGGTTGCAATGCGACATTCAAGATCGGTTAGAAATGCAACCACATGTGGATCTACAAGAAATGTTACATCAAGCAATACTTATAGAACAGCAGCTTAAGAGGAGAGGTACTACGCGATCCTACATTGGAGCTGGAGGAAGCAACTATGCAAGGGGAAGCTATCCGAGGGATGAGAAACCAAAAGTTCAAGGGGATAGCTATCCGTCTAGCACCACAACATTGGAGGCCAAATCATTTGCTGCCAAACAAGGAGATAAACCCAAGATGGACACCAAGACAAGCAACATCAAGTGTTACAAATGTCAAGGAATGGGGCATTATGCGAGTGAATGCACTAACAAGCGTCTTATGGTTCTTAAAAGCAATGGGGAGTATGAGTCTAAAGAGGAGCAGCTGGAGATTAAACCAACAGAAGACGAAACGAAGGACCTCCCAGCCCAAGGGGAGCTACTTGTGGCTCTAAAGACTATAACCGTACAACCTAAGACCAAGGAGTTGGAGCAACGTGAGAATTTGTTCCACACGCGATGTTTTGTCAAAGATAAGGTGTGTAGTCTCATCATCGATGGAGGAAGCTGCATGAATGTGACTAGTGATGTGATGGTCAACAAGCTAGGGTTATGTATCAAGAAGCATCTGAAACCCTATGATCTTCAATGGCTCAATGACAAAGGAGAAATGAGGGTGAAGCATCAAGTAGAGGTTCCTATTGTCATCGGCAAGTACAAAGATGAGGTATTATGTGATATCTTACCCATGGAGGCCGGACAAATACTTCTAGGAAGACCATGGCAGTCCGACCGAAGAGTGACTCACGATGGATTCACCAAAAAGTATTCCTTCGAGTACAAAGGAAAAAAGACTACCTTAGTGCCTTTGCCACCTCACGAAGTATATCTTGACCAACTTAAGCTTAAGGGCAAGGAAAGGCCAGGTAAGAAGGCTAATCTCTTTGTTAAGGCTGGAAAAACTCCCTCTGATGATCCTTTTGATCCAAAATTATTTGTTCCTTCAGGTAAAATGCTTTGTCACCCTAACTTTGCACCGGAGCTTCCGAGTGATTTTAAAAATATGCAGATCACGAACAAGGGAAAGGATCAAGGGCAACAGGGAATACATCATCATAGAATAGAGCCACACTATAATGAAAGAATTGGCTATCATGAGGAAAGGGAAGGACACAATGCTACAAAGAGCTTTGAGAAGAACCAAGCCGATACTACCGCCAAGTACTTTACTTATGATGGCGAGAAGAAGTTTGTCTTTGAAGATAAAATCAATTAGAGAGATCCTACGATACTCAACGAACAGAAGTTTGAGTGGAAAAATAAAAACTCAACTAGTGAAGCCAAGAAGTGTGAAAATTTTACGTTCAACTATATTCAAAATACAAACCCAGAGACCAAGGAGCTAAACCATGAGCGATAATTGGCTCCTAAGGTGACGATCAATAAATCAAACTGGAAAGATCTATCCAAGGCTTTTAAAGATATCAGCTATCGACATCCACCAAGACAACCTCAACCAACCGCTTGACCTCCGAGGTAAGTATAACCCGATTCCAAACTAGAATTATTCTAACTTGATTTTGTTCTTGTCAGGCTCCATAGATTTGAGGACAAATCCTTTGTAACTATGGGAGGATGATGCGATCCTAGGAGATCATAAGAACGAAGCAAAGTAGTTGAAGTCAAGGCCAACAAGGGAATTAAGCTAGAAGCAAAAGGAGTTTGGAGAACAATCACCCGAATCTTGAAATATTTCCGGAATAAGACTTTTCATCAAGCATTTAGAGTTTCACTACCCTTAGTGACTACTTCGAAGGATTACTTGAGCTTTCAAGACTGTATCAAGGCCACACCGGACAAGTTACACGCCCAAGACACTTAGCATATGGCCATGAGCTCCATGCATACTCTTTTTCCCTTATCCTCGGTTTTCCGAAGTGGTTTTCCGGGAAAGGTTTTTAATGAGGTGCATGGGTCTAATGTCTCCCTTTGCCTTATTCTAGGTCCGATCCACTCATGGCCCATTTTATGTCGAGACTTGGCCCATTTCCTTTTCTATATTTTCTCTCTTTTGAATTTGAATTTGTGTGTGAGTTTGCATGGTCTTTGCGTGAGTTTACGAGGCATGTCTCGTAACTCTACGCCTTTAATTCCTTGTCTCTTCTCTTTCGTCTCCTCCTTTCTATATATAAGTGTCAAGACTTTGTTGTTTTCTTAACCTTCTTTTGAATAAAAATTATCTTTGAGAGTTTATCTCTTCTCGTTGGAGTAATTCCGACTTAGAACATTGGAGTGATTCCAATTGTTCGATCTGATCTTAGGTGTGTTTATCCTTTGATCACACTCGGTTCAGTGGTGTGTTTATCCATAGTTCCACTCGATCTTTCAGTGCGTATATATGAAGATCAATCGACTTATCGACAAGTTCTTTATGCGGCTTGTCGTGGCGTCATTCGATCAACTTCATCATCAATCTACCATCCATCTCTCATGCTAGATTGCTCGTTTGTCGAGTCTAGCTTGAGATCTCCAGCCTCTTGACTTCACGGTGTCGAGCTTGGGCGTGTGATAACACTGCATTTTGGCACGTTTTTACTATGGTTTTATTGCAACTTAGCATAGGTTTTAGTCATCACCCATGTCACTTTATGCATTTATTTGGCATATAGGATATTTAGTCTCTTTGCATTAGTTTGCATACATTTTGCATACATGTGGTATTTTCAGGTATTTGGAGCTGTGAGGAGTCATCACTCGAGTAACCACTCAGCCATGAAGACACGTAGGGATTTCTGTGAGGAGTCATGACTCGAGTGACATGGAGCCATAGAGTTGAAGACTGCAAAAGAAGCTCAAGTTACTCGAGAAGGCTACTCGGATGAAGACTCAAGGAGGTTACTCGACCAGACCACTTAGCTGCTGGGTCGAGTGGTGAGCACCGCTTCGAGAAGATTCCGCAATTTATAGCGAGATGTTCATTAACCATAATTCTCGTGTATAAATACCTAGGTTAATGATAACTCGCGAGGGGAGAGAGATTTTTTAGACTTTTTTTCATTTATGCACCGCTTTTAGTAGATTTAGCTTATCTCTCTTAGTTTTCTCTCTCTAGTTGATCTTTACGTTTTCATCTTGGATTTTTGTAACTCTTTTGCAATTTTAATAAATCGAAGTTTATCTTTACTGTTCCTTTTTCGTATCTTCTTCTTCTTCAGATCATCTTTCATCTATGACGAGTCAAAGCTCTTTTAGGTTCTTGGCTTGGATGATGATCTCGAAGAGTGAGTAGTAGTTTTAGGGTTTTTGGGGAATAGATTAGGTAGTCTCACTCGATCACCATGGGTTTTTGTTGATTTATGCTGATTCGGTTTTAAAATCCCTCTTGGGTTCTCGTTTTTAATGCTTGTACCTCTCTGATCAAGAGGATCATGATTTTAGGTGACTTCATGAGCATCAAAAGTGCCTTGAACCACTAGATCTAGTTTTTCCAGGGATTAAGACACAATAGCGTGAGAGTTGGTGCATCAGATGTTGATTTACATCACGACCCAACTACTCACTTGTTATTAGTATTTCTTGGCTTTGACGGATCGATCCTTAGTGCAAGATCTGTAGTCACTTGACCCCTAGGCTTGAGTAGGCCAGATCTTCAGATCCTTCACCACGAAAGTGGGTTGGGTTGGAAGTGAAATCCGTCGTCAAGGGATTCACCTTGAGTTTAGTAAATTAGCACCCATGGCATGAGAGTGTAGATGATCCTATGAGTATATCCCCAAGATCCCTGTCCTTTATTTTAGTCGTAATTTTTAGATCTGTCTTGTTTACTGCTTTCATCTAGTAGTTTAGCATCAGTAGGCCAAGTCCACTCGAGTTCACCACTCGAGTGACCTACTCGAGTCACTTAGGATTTTGCAACTAGTCTTAGTTTTTGCATCTTTAGTTTATGATTTGTTAGAGTGTAACAGGCTCTGCATCTCTAGTTTAATTTTTTGTATTTTAGGTTGTTAGTAAGAAAAACCCCTAAAATATATTGCTTGACTTGCTAGCTTAATCCACATGTTAAGTGCTACAGACATGCTCTAGATTAGGTTCGACATTTCACCCTCTTTACTATCTATCGATTGAAACATAGAAAATAATGAGTTTCAATTTGGCGCCGTTGCCAGTTTAGAGTCATTGTCTGCACATTTATCATTTTTAAGCTTACTAGATCAAGTTTCATTTACATACAAGATCTGAGATTTTCATCTAGCAAGGCTTGTTCTTGCTACTAGACTTCTCGGATCGATATTCTATTTCCATTAGCCTTTTGTTTAAAGTCTTACTGATTTGTGTTGAAGTTCTGTTTGTGTTGCAGCAGGTACCATTCTACTCGATTAGTCTACTCGAGTGTTTCTCTCGAGTCGTCCTTACACCGCATGCAAACACGCTCTCAAACTCGCTTAGATCAATTCACGAAGAAGACACCAGTTGAAATGGCAGAGCAACCTGCACCTCAAGTCATTGGAGCTGGTGATGCTCCAAGCACACACTCCACCAGGCAAGGGATTGTGGCACCTCCTGTTGCCAACAAAAACTTCGAGATCAAATCCGGTCTCATCAGCATGGTCCAGAGCCACAAATTTCACGGTCTCCCCATGGAGAACCCATTGGAACATCTTGACCAATTCGAACGTTTGTGTGAGCTCACAAAGACCAACGATATATCTGAAGACGGGTTCAAGCTTCGTCTATTCCCCTTCTCTCTAGGCGACAAGGCCTCTCAATGGGAACGAGCTTTGCCCCAGAATTCTATCACTACTTGGGATGATTGCAAGAAGGCATTTCTCCTGAAGTTTTTTTCCAACTCCAGAACTGCAAAGCTGACGAATGACATCTCAAGCTTCACTCAGAGGAACAATGAAAGCTTCTAAAAAGCTTGGGAGAGGTTCAAGATGTATACCACTCAATGCCCTCACCACGGATTTAGCAAGGCGTCACTCCTTTACACACTATATCGAGGTGCAAGTCCGAAGATTAGGTTGCATCTGGACACTGCCAGCAATGGCAACTTCCTGAACAAAGATGTCACTTCTAGATGGGATTTAGTTGAGAATCTAGCCATTTCTGATGGAAAATACAATGAAGACTTCGACAGAACGATAAGGGGATCTTCTACTTCTGCTACTTCCAACAGCAAGGAGATTCAAGCACTGAACGACAAGCTCAATAAGCTTCTCCTTGCTCAGCCGAAACAAGTCCACTTTGTGGGAGAGTCATCCTCATCTCAGGATCCAACCGTTAAAGACGATCAGGTTGAAGAGATACTCTACATTCAGAATCAAGCTGGTTTCAACTGAGGCTTCATTAACTATAGGAGCAACCCCAACTTATCTTACCGTAACACCAACATTGCAAACCTTCAAGAACAGGTGTATCCTACTCAGCAACCTGCTCCGAACCAGACTTTTGTTCAAAATCCTCCAACAAATCCACCTGGATTTGCCCCAAGACCTGCTCCGCAGTCTGATAATGAGCTTATGGCATTGCTTCTCCAACTTCTTCAAGGTCAAAACGCTGCAACTCAAGATACCACCAAGCGGTTCACTGAGCTTCGAACTCACATTGATTTTTCTTATGAAGATTTGAACCACAAACTCGAAATCTTGAAAAGCAGATTGAAGCATGTTGAGTCCAACTCTCCCTCAGCTTCCACTAAGTCCACAGGTCAACTTCCTGGAAAAGCCGTGCAAAACCCCAAAGACTCTGCAAATGTCTATGCAGTCTCCACAGCCCCAGCTATCCATGTCCTTCCTTTCAAGAAGAGATTCTCACACATCACCTGGGATGGTGATCTTCAAGGTGGGGAGGGTATCCTGTCAAGCTGCTGCTGTGATCGCTGAGAGCACAACACTCAAGCAACCCAATCGAGTGAGTGATCGAGTCGACTTCATCTCAGTGAACGAGAAGCGAATTCTAAACCTGCACGCCATGATCAGGAGTCCTTTCCCAGAAAGATTCGCCGAAAATATTGAGAAGGAATATGAGATCATGTTGAAAGAAGAACTTCTGGAGCTGGAAGAGTCAATGACCTTTGATGAAGCTGTTGAGAAACTGGGACCTTTTGGGTATGGTTTAAGAGAAAGAACCTTGAAGAGAATTCAATATAGGAGAGCAACAGCTGCTAAGTCTCAGGAATGCCAAGTAATTGCTCAGCTTGAGGTTTTGGTACAAGAGAAGTTAGAAGATCCAGGATCTTTCACTTTACCATGCTCAATCAACAACCAGGCATTTGGTAAGTCTCTCTGCGACTTGGGTGCTTCTGTCAGCATCATGCCTTTGTCTGTGGCAGAAAGGCTTGGTTATCACAAGTTCTTGCCAAGCATGTTATCACTAATCTTAGCTGATAGAACAGTGAGATTTCCACATCGACTACTTGAAAATGTTCCAGTGAGGATACGGAAACTTGAAATACCTACGGATTTCATCATCATGAATATGGACGAAGAACCCGAAGATCCTTTGATTCTAAGGAGACCATTTCTAGCATCCTCGCAAGCCATCATCGATGCCAAGACTGGAGAGATACTTCTTCGAGCTAGCAACGGTTTAGTGGTAAGATTCAACACTTCATCCAGAATGGAGAGCTCGACCTTTGAAGGTCAACTATACTCCGTGGAAGAAGTCGATGATGAAAAAATGTTTGAGCGTAACTGTCGACTCCTGGGTTATACAGTCAATACGAGGAGTCATTCTGAAGGAGTAGTGCAACTCTTTGTCACATTTACTGAAGATGGGACACCAAGTGAAGAGTCTGCACAGGTCACTCGACCACCAGACTCGAGTGACCACTCGAGTGACCACTCGAGTGACCGCAAAAACCACTCGACTTCATGCACTCGAGTGAATCACTCGGATGCTTCTCACAGCATACTTCTCTTGGATGCTTCTCACCACACTCCTATTCAAGTAGCTGCGCCATCATCCACGACTCAACATGGTGCAGATCAGGGTACAATCCTTGCCCTACCGAGTTTGGTTGCTGAACTTTCACTCTCAGTAGAAAGATTGACTATGAAGGTTTCAAAGCTCAAGGAAACCCAATTTTCATCTGAGAACTCCAACAAGAAACCTAAACCACCAGAGATGAATCAAAGGTTTTACAATGCCCTCAGAGCATCATCTTACCATCATTCCAAGTCAAGTCCAGAGAGGTCAATACTGACTATGAAGGACACTTTTCCAGCCTAAAAGAGTAAGAAGTCAACCTATGTGACTTTAAACAAGCTCACTTGGGAGGAAGTCCCTTGACTATCCTTGTATACATCTCTTTAAGTTTTTATGAATCTTGTTATTTTAATGTTTTTCCTTAGTGTTTTTGAATTCAGTGATATGAGATCAGCTTAGTGTGCGTGAAGAGACAGAGTCTTAAAGATGCCAAAGCACTCGAGTACTCCACTCGACCACGCCAGTCGACTAGACTGGTCGACTGGTCCAGGTTTTTTCGAAAAAAAAAAAAACTCAACTTTTAATCTCAACCACTCGATTCATCTAACATATCTTTTATCATTCCACTCGACTCCTCCTCTCCCATTTCACGATTTCATCGAAATTTTCCCCAAAAACTCTCTAAAAGTTTTTCGAAACTCTTTAAAGTTTTCATAAAACTTTCATCATGTCATCTCACTAGCACCATCCCGACTCCAACTTGTAAGTTTTTTACAACTTTTTGATCCATTTTGTCGCGAAAATCTGGGTTTGAAGTTTTCGAAATTTTTGAAAATTTTCTTCAAATTTTTCACTTGCATGTTGTTAAATCGGGTTGGTTATGAGTAGAACTTGGCATAGGAAGTGAACCCCATGGTTGAAAATCTTAGAATCGTGAAATTTTGTTCTAATTGAAGCATTAAACTCTCGGAATTTCGTATAGAGTTAGAACATAAAATTTCACCATTGCTATTTGCTTGTTTGTTAATTTGAGAACTCACTAATAGTTTTCATTGTCAAATTTAAGCAAAATCTTGAAATTTATAACTCAACCTCATAGAATTCGTGATGAGCATTGAAAATTGATGAAATTCTTTAACTTTGGGTGTTTAAACATAGATTGCTTTGAATTGCCAATGTCTTTGATTGTCTGTTTAGTTGCTCGAGCCAAGCACTCGGTTTATTCAAGTCGAATACAAAAATTATTTAGAAATTTTTGTCGACTCGACCTGACTGATTGAGTGGCTTACTCGAGTGGTCCAAATTTTTCCTAAACTTTCAACTTTTGTCATTGTTTCAGGTTCTCAGTTAACACCAGGGCTCGAGCAACTCGAAGCACTACCCACGCCGAGAGTGGATACTCGAGATCCCGAAGAGACATAGCTCGAGGAAAGAAAGTTTTAGAGGAAGAATCGATGCAACAGAATGTTGGAGACAGTGATGATTCTGAGAGTTCAGAAGGGGGTGAGAGTGACAACTCAGAGGAAGCCCAGATTGTCTCGATACTGAAGCGGATGAAGTTCTTCAGTACTAGATACCCACACCGCCCCACTATGCAAGCTTTGGGAATTTGTAGAGAGGTTGGGAAGCTTTACGAAGCAGCTGACATCATTGGGCTCACTCAGAGACCCTTTGATGGTTTCCAGGAAGAAACTTGCTACTTCTTGGCAATAGTGAAGCTTCATCTCTATGAAGAAAGATCAGGGATGGGATCTGACGAAGAACTTGGTTATGTGAGCTTCAAGATTATGTCAGGTCAAGCTCAAGACTTTGACAAAGATGAGCTCAATGAGCTGTGGTTGACGTTGGGAGGCAAGGACAAGTATAAGTCTTCTAAAGCTAAGAGCAGTGAGATTAGGCACCCTTCCGTGAGGTATCTACACAGGACTCTTGCAAACACAATATTTGCAAGAAGGGCTACAGGGACAGTAAATGAAGGGGAACTGAGGATGCTGGATAAGTCTATCCAAGAGTACTTGGTTTACTCTTCCAAGGAAAAGAGGGACAATGGAGAAGAGATGCGAGGAAACATGGTGGATACTTGAAACGCCATAGTTCTGGTGAGGCATCTGATGAGCTACAGAACGAATGCCATAAGAAATGACAAAATGGTGAACAAAGTTGAACTTGCTGTAGGAGGTATTGTCACTCCTTTCCTTCATGTAGCTGGAGTAGAGATTACATCTCGCCCTACACCACCACTTTGGATGGATTTAGACCACATGCGCGACACGCAGACCCTCAGCGTAAACCGTGAAGAGGACAAGTACGCCTTCAACTTCACTCATCCACGAGTTGGAAGGGCAAAAATCCTTCTACCCTATGGAGGATTACCCAAGATCTACACTGAAGAGGGCGCGAGGAGTATCAGTTTTGTTCCACCGGTGAGAGATCTTTATGATCAACGAGCTGAAATGCAAGAATCCGATGATGAAGTCCTTCGTTCTTTCATGGACAGCACTCAGCCGCCTCAGACCTTCTATTTCGTTGACTCGGAGTGTACATCCCTACGAGAAGCTAATCAGAAGATTGGGTTTCTTCAGAAGTGGAACAAGTGGTAGGATAAGGCATACAACGCCTTGAAGAAAAAGTTTACTAACCTCACCAAGAGGTTTGTAGCTGCTGAGAACAAGCAGAAGAAGCCAAGCCTAGTCCCCACCTACTTGAGTAGAACAAGCTCACTTAGGGGCTTCTCCAGAAGATTCCACTTTGCCTCACCATCACGGAGATCATCTGTTGATCAGATGCAGAGGAAGAGACGTCCTGACCATCCCGCTGAACACTTGGAGCATTCGTCACCTGACTCCACAACTCAAACGGATCAGACTGAGCAAGCAAAAGATGCCACTCGACCATTTGGGTTGAGTGGTCCACTCGAGTCGAATCAGGGATACGCTCAGCCAACGTCACTCGACCAACCTTGGAATAGTGGTCCACTCGATTCGCACGAGGGAGCTGAGCCGATGCAAGGAATCTCCCCAGTCATTCCACCCTATACCCAAGAGAGCATGCAGGCCAGCATTGGCGCCTACTTCACTCCACCCCAATGAGGTACCACACCCTCACCCTTATAAATACCATAGCATATTTTTGTCTTTCTTTGTTTTTAATCTCTTAGGCTTTCCTTTGAATTTTTATTACAAAAGGGACTGTGTAATTTAAGTTTGGGGGAGTGTCTAAGAGATGTATTTGACATGTTTCTCTTGTTTTCTTAAAATTTTGCATCCATCTATGTGCATCTAAAACCCATAAAAATTTGAAAATTTTAGAAAATAATTTCACAAAAAAAAACAGAGTGTCATGTAGTTGCATTTGCTTAGGATTGTTGCATTTAGCATAGGGGATGATGACGAGTTAACCAATTAAGGCTTAATAACCAAACATATGATTTCAGTGCCACAGGTTATAAGTTGTCTTATGCATTCACCTTAGTTTGAAACATAAGGCTGCACCTTGCTTGGAATTGAATTTAGCACTCCTACTTGGGTTAAAACTTGCTGTGACTTGTAAATCTATCTTTATGAATTTAAACTTTAAATTTGAAAACTTAATTATCATGATATGCTCTAAAACTTAAAACTCATGGATACCTCAAAATACTTGGGTTTTCTTTCACCTTTTACCACTTTTGCTAATCCAAGTAGCTGTCTCCATTATTGAGACAGGTCCACAAAAACCAAACCAAAAACTTCATTTCAGACCAATACATCAACTGTGAGAGAAGTGAGGCCTATTTTCGGATTGAATTGTAGAGAAAGTGTTAGCTTTTGCCGACAGGAGTAGCCTCTCATGTAGTCTCGGATTCACACTTTTTGAATCAGATTAGGCTAAGGGGTTTGAATGGGTTTTGGGTTTGAGTTTGGGAAAGAAAAGAAAGAAAAGAGTTTGCTAAAAAAAATGTATGCCTTTGGAGAGGGTAGTAAAAAATGTATAGGTCTAGTAAAGGATTTGGAAGATAAGAGTTAGCTCCGAGTCAAGAAATGAAAGAAATATATATATATATATATATATAGCAATACCACTCGAGTAGCTTACTCGACCAAAGTGGTTGAGTCATATATTTAGAAAAAAATAATAATATAAAATTTCCCAAATCTGCTAGAAGTTAAAGAAAATGTAGAAACATTATCTCCTTGGAAGAAAAGCAGAAAGTTGATCCTTGAAGTCATAAAAAAGAAAGAAAGCCTTTAAGCACCAAAGGGTAGAGTTAGGATCAGTTTATGGGGCTTTAGAGTTAGGAAAGTCATTGTATGGTCATGGGTAGATGATAGTCTGCTCATGTATGCATCAGTTGGCTTTACCTTTAGCATTCTCTTAAAATTCAATCCTTTTCCATGAGAGATCCTGATACTTGCGCTTAAACCAGAGGAAGAAGAGATCATTTTAATCTCTTAAAACTTGTCTTTTAACCCAATGAGTTTTAGTTATTGCATATCATGATCCACCAGTTTGTGCTTAATCAAAGTTAAAGGGATAGTTTACTTTGAATGCTTGTTTTGGCTGAGTCTTAGTGTTGAATTCTATGTGATGAGTAAGGCTAAAGCTTTTAAGTAAAACTGCTGTGAATTGTATGCTAGAACTATTAACTATGGTGCTGACTTCATAGGTTTGCTTAGTTTGCTAGGTTCTGAGTCCCCACTTTCACACTACTCCTTTCATCTTATTCATTCTATTTGCTTGAGGGCAAGCAAAGCATAAGTTTGGGGGAGTTTGATAACACTGCATTTTGGCACGTTTTTACTATGGTTTTATTGCAACTTAGCATAGGTTTTAGTCATCACCCATGTCACTTTGTGCATTTATTTGGCATATAGGATATTTAGTCTCTTTGCATTAGTTTGCATACATTTTGCATACATGTGGTATTTTCAGGTATTTGGAGCTGTGAGGAGTCATCACTCGAGTAACCACTCAGCCATGAAGACACATAGAGATTTCTGTGAGGATTCATGACTCGAGTGACATGGAGCCATAGAGTTGAAGACTGCAAAGGAAGCTCAAGTTACTCGAGAAGGCTACTCGGATGAAGACTCGAGGAGGCTACTCGACCAGACCACTTAACTGCTGGGCCGAGTAGTGAGAACCGCTTCGAGAAGATTCTGCAATTTATAGCGAGACGTTCATTTACCCTAATTCTCGTGTATAAATACCTAGGTTCATGATAACTCGCGAGGAGAGAGAGATTTTTTTAGACCTTTTTTCATTTTTGCGCCGCTTTTAGTAGATTTAGCTTATCTCTCTTAGTTTTCTCTCTCTAGTTGATCTTTACGTTTTCGTCTTGGATTTTTGTAACTCTTTTGCAATTTTAATAAATCGAAGTTTATCTTTACTGTTCCTTTTTCGTATCTTCTTCCTCTTCAGATCATCTTTCATCTATGACGAGTCAAAGCTCTTCTGGGTTCTTGGCTTGGATGATGATCTCGAAGAGTGAGTAGTCGTTTTAGGGTTTTGGGGAATGGATTAGGTAGTCTCACTCGATCGCCATGGGTTTTTCTTGATTTATGCTGATTCGGTTTTAAAATCCCTCTTGGGTTCTCGTTTTTAATGCTTGTACCTCTCTGATCAAGAGGATCATGATTTTAGGTGACTTCATGAGCATCAAAAGTGCCTTGAACCACCAGATCTAGTTTTTCCAGGGATTAAGACACAATAGCGTGAGAGTTGGTGCATCAGATGTTGATTTACATCACGACCCAACTACTCACTTGTTATGAGTCTCTCTTGGCTTTGACGGATCGATCCTTAGTGCAAGATCTGTAGTCACTCGACCCCTAGGCTTGAGTAGGCTAAATCTTCAGATCCTTCACCACGAAAGTGGGTTGGGTTGGAAGTGAAATCCGTCGTCAAGGAATTCACCCTGAGTTTAGTAAATTAGCACCCATGGCGTGAGAGTGTAGATGATCCTATGAGTATATCCTCAAGATCCCTGTCCTTTATTTTAGTCGTAAGTTTTAGATCTATCTTGTTTACTACTTTCATTTAGTAGTTTAGCACCACTAGGCCAAGTCCACTCGGGTGACCTACTCGAGTCACTTAGGATTTTGCAACTAGTCTTAGTTTTTGCATCTTTAGTTTATGATTTGTTAGAGTGTGACAGGCTCTGCATCTCTAGTTTAATTTTCTGTATTTTAGGTTGTTAGTAAGAAAAACCCCTAAAATATATTGCTTGACTTGCTAGCTTAATCCACATGTTAAGTACTACAAACATGCTCTAGATTAGATTTGACATTTCACCCTCTATACTATCTATCGATTGAAACATAGAAAATAATGAGTTTCAGCGTGCTTCTTACCGGGAATTGCATCAAAGAGGAATTGGGAAGACCAATTAATCTTGGTGAGGTTTTCATCAAGACACATACAAGGCCAGATGGTACGTATGTCGATCTAAAGGTGGAGAAAATCGTTCAAACTTATGCGAATAACGTCATAAAGAAGTTGACTGAGCTTGAGGCAGAGGCATCTACTCTTTCAGACTGTGCCTCACGAGCTTTCGACCTCACAGTAGTTGACTATACAACCATCTTTGTTCAGGTCAAGTCACATTTTACACATTCCACATTTATATCCTTGGATTTGATGTTGAGATTGATTGATGAGGTGTTAATGATATGTTTGCTCTTATTGTTTCTTGTTATTGTCTGATGCATATTGCTTTGATATGGATTATTGGATTTGCTAATTAGCTTTTGATTATTGGATTCATATATAGAACCAGATTGCTTTGATTTTGGATCATTGGATTTGCTAAGTAGCTTTCTGTTATTGGATTTACAGTTAGAATCAGTCTCATTCTCTGTACTTATTGTTTTTCTCTTACTTTTCAGTCGACTGAGAAGGATTCACGAGGAACTCCTTACAGAGTTCGAAGCCTCAATGACACTCTTCTCAATGGCAAGCGCAAGCAACCGGGAGACACTTCATTGTTTGTGGCACTGCAAGAGCAACTGAAGGAATCTCAACGTAAAATCGAAGAGCAGGCAGCTTATAATGAACGCCTTGAGGCAGAGCACTCCCAAGCTGCGGCTGAGCATTCCCGAGCTGTGGCTGAGCAAAAGGACATGATCGAGAACTTTTCAATGGTGGAGAAATATCTCCGACAAACTGATCCGCAATACCTCGACTTCGTGGCAACTCAATCAGCTGCACCCCCAGGAACTCCACCTCCAGCTGCTTCTTAGGTTACTTATCTTTTTCTTTTTCTTAAATCTATGTTACACTTAATGAATGTTACTCTTCTCTCTTTAGGATATTTTTAGTTAAATGTTATTTCAATTTTTATGTTAAAATCAAATATTATTTGAATCAAATTCATCATATTCAAGAACAAAACGAGTTTCATTCAGTACCATACCAGATTCTCATTTTCACTTCAAATATAGTCATTATATAGTAGTTACTTAGTTGCCAAACAGTCACATAGTAATCGCCAAATAGTCGCAACATCTTAACATGTTCGTATCTCCATATTTCAAATAATCGCTAAATAGTCGTTAAAGAGACATAAAATAATCGCTAAAAGTCACAAACATTAGCGACTATTTAGTGACTATTGTTACGCGACTATATATACATCGGTCGATAGTCGGTAATTAGCCACCAATACCGTCGCAAATTAGTCACTAAAATTAGCTACTAAGTTACGACTTTTACATGACAACCAACTGTTCATGAGGTTTAATCGTTACTTAGTCGCCAAATAGTCATCATTTGGCGATTAATTAACGACTAAATATATTAGCGACTAATTATTACTGACTATAAGAATTAATCGCTTTGTAGTAGTAACCAACCATTTAGCGACTACTTTGCAACTGTTTCTGCAGTCGCTAGATCGCTGTTTTCTTGTAGTGTATTTCATAAAATGACGTTGGTTCAAGCTATGATAGGGTTGATATTCTAACAAAAACAAACATCATTTTCAGCTTCTTCTCTTCTTCAATTTCATCTCCAACTCTGTCATGATTTTCCAGCGAGAGGCAGGTTATCTAAGCCTTTGTTAAGCCACTCTTTTAAATGGATTTGAAGAATGATATAAGACTCGGAATCACACCAAGCTTATGGTCAAATGATTTCAAGGCCTAAGGCTTGAAATGAACGGTGGGGCGATGGTGAAGATGGAAATGGGGTTGTCGTTGGTTGAATCACAAAAATCAACCCGTGAAATAATAACTTGAATCTCACAAGTTATTAGTTCATACGAACAAGAGAGTAATGGAATCTCACACAATACTCTGTTGTTCCAAACTTGTATTTTAGGATGAATCCACAATCTAAAATAGACAAACAAAACAAAGCACAAAGCTTTAAGAAGAAAAATCTTTCTTTTATTTTCCAAAAATTTCTATATATCTTAAGAAAAGAACAATTGAGCTTTTTATAGCTCTTACAAGTAAATTACATTAAAAGAAAATATTCACATTTAAACAAAAAGATGAAAATTAGTTAAATCAAATAATAGTCTTCTTGCCACCAATTTAGCATTTGATTTGATTTTTCTTTGAAGTTATGAAGATGAGATTCTCATAATAAACCCATATATTGAAGAACTATATTCGCTCATTTTCGACATTGCATCAATGAATCACTTCATTCCTCAGCTCTTTTGTGTGTGCTCAATATTTCAATTTGTTCCGTGAAATCATTGGACTGAAACATGTTTGAAAAGTGCCTTCCTTGTTCCGCTAAGAGCTAAAATAAGACATATATAAAGAATAAATCCATATCCATAAAGTTTTTCAAAATTACACCATATAGCCATTTTTGGACTGTTGAATCTAATCCAATTCCTGAAAAGAAGGTTTTCTGTCAATTATTCTGATTCTTGATTTACCTACTTCTCTTGTTCTGTTTTTATCTTCTGGTACTATCATATTTATTTTGAAGAAAATGATTATGTGGAGATGATTTTTGTATGACTTATTATTAATCAATTTGTACATCATCATTTCTCTGGATCATATTTCTTAACAAAATGACTTCTCCCACTATCTGATCAAATGTGCAGGTTCTGATCATTATGTTATATTGAAACTAAATGATGTTATGTGCTACACACATAATTAAAATTAATTTTTTGTATTCAAAATGTAAAATATTATTATGTTATGGTTAAACACTACAAGAAAAATACCGCAAAACTGACGGCCAATTCCGTCGGATTTGGCAAAATCCGTCGGAAATCCATCGTTTTTTTCCGTCGCTTCTATCTCATCGGAAATAAAGTTGCGTCGGAAATCCGTCGGTGTTCCGTCGGTTTAAAATCGATGGAAAATCGACGGATTTCTGATATTTATAAACCAACGGATTTCCGACGGACACATTTCCGACGGATTTCCGACGGACACAATATTAATAATATTTAATTTATTGTAATTAATATTAATTTATTGTAATTAATATTAATTAATTGTAATATTATTAATTAATTGTAATTAATTATAATTAATATATAAAATTAATTCAGAATAATTATAAATTAAAATTTAAAATTATAATTATAAAAAAATTTTAATTATAAAATTTTAATTACAATTAAAATTAAAATAAAAAATTAAATTACACTTCTTCCTCTTCTTCTTCTTCTTCTTCTTCTTCTTCTTCTTCTTCTTCTTCTTCTTCTTCTTCTTCTTCTTCTTCTTCTTCTTCTTCTTCTTCTTCTTCTTCTTCTTCTTCTTCTTCTTCTTCTTCTTCTTCTTCTTCTTCTTCTTCTTCTTCTTCTTCTTCTTCTTCTTCTTTTAATTTTTTTTTCTTCTAAAATGAGAAATGAAATCGCCGAGAAGAAGAAGTGATATATAAAAACAAATTTCCGACGGATATATCCGACCGATATATCCGGCAGAATTTCGTCGGAACTGGCGAAAAAATTAATATTTGCCGGTGTTTTTCAAAAATATTTCGAACATTCGCGCCTATATTTTTGCTATCCGTTGGAAATCCATCAGAAATTTCCGATGGATAGCAATAAATTTAAAAAAATTTAATTCACGCGGGCAACTTACGCGGTCAAATTTTCATATTCCGTCAGAAATCTGTCAGAAATTTCCGACGGATAATCTAAAAATATAATTAAACTCATATGCAACATATTTATTACATTTGATATAGTATCCATCGGAAATCCGTCGGAATTTCCGACGGATTTCCGACGGTTTTGTTGTTTCGTGGTCGTTTACGATCCGTTTCTCTTGAAATATGTTTGTAATATGTTTTGTTACTCATTTCAATGATAAAATACTAACAAATACCTTGTTACATATTAAATATACCAAAATTAGACAATTTTATTTGTTATGTTTATAAATCATCGCTTAAGTATATGTATCATTGTCTAACATGTAAACATGATTGTATGAATTTTTCTAATTTTGGTATATATGATAGATAACAAGGTTTTTGGTATTATTTTTTGATTGAAATGAGTAACATAGCATACTACAAGCATATTTCAAGAGAAACGGATCGTAAACGACCACGAAACCACAAACCCGTCAGAAATCCGTCGGAAATTTCCGATGGATTTCCGATGGATTTGTGGTTTCACGTGTCTCGTTCTAAGGTTTAGTCTGACATATGACTAGACACGCCAAAAAAACAAATTCTGTCAAAAATCCGTCGGAAATACGTCGGTAATCCATCAGAAATCTATCAAAAATGTGTCAGAAATCCGTCGGAAATCTGTCAGAAAATTTCCGACGGATTTCCGACGGAATCGTCAATTCCGACGTAATTTCCGATGGATTTCCGACGGAATCGTCAATTTTCATGTCTATCGGAAATACGTCGGGAATCCGTCGGAATTTTTCGATGGATTTATATTCCATCGGAAATTCCATCGGTTTTGCGGTAAATTTCTTGTAGTGAAAAGCTGGTAATGATGTTCAACCCGGAATTCAGTTAGGTTGAGTCAACCAAAAGTTTTATTTTAAAAATTTTAAGTTTGAAAGATTAATCCAAAGTTAAAATAATTTACAAATAATGGTATTTACATAACATAATTCTCAAATTATAGTAAAACTATATTAAATATGATATAATTCATTTATTTAATAGATATATAACATATATTTTAAAATTCAAGTTAAAAATTATGCTTTTTATGGTTTTACACGTTGCACATTTTGTTAAGATTTATTTTTCAAATATATTTTTACAATGTTTTAAAATACTTAAAAATAATAAAAACAATTATTTTATTTTATTAATAATTTAATATTTTAAAAGAATAATTTTTTTACTTACAAATAGAAAGAACTAAAATCTCTAGAGAATCTAATTCAAAAAAAAAAAATGAGAAAGATCACGAGTTACATTTTAAAATAATGTATCATTACCTAATTCAATATATTTAATTATTTTAATGGTATACCATAAAAATAAATACATACTAAATGTTTTATTTAAAAAAGTTACTCATTTATTACTTCCTATGTTTTGTAAAAAGCGTCATTTTGACACTTTTCACACAAATTATATAAAAAACTTAATTTATATAGTTATGCCCCTATTGATTAAGTGGTTGATGATTGAAACTCAAAAGAAATTAGTTTTGAGGTAAGGTTAAATTAAGAAATTGGATTGAAAAAGCACATTACAAACATTTTTTTATGAAACAAAAATTAAACTTTAGATTGATAATGCTTGATAATATATGTTAGATGTATACTCAACATTTAGTTTCCAATTTTTTCAATCATTACAAACTAATATGATGCACAATAATGAAGATACTATAATTATTAGCATTAAATAAAGACAACTATAAATTAAAACATTAATTCGATTTTAGTAAATAGTAATCAATTTTACATCTTCACGAATCTTCCGCATTATCTCTTTCTTTGACTGACACAAGTATTTCAAACTTTATCTTTTTATTTCAAATCTACTTAAATAAAGAAGAATAAAACACTTGTTTTAACTTTTATATGAGAAACAAACATTTCACATAATGTCTTTGGTTATTAACACTTTTTGTGTACAATAAACATAAGATAAGTTTCATCAATTCTTATTTTTAGATTTTCTTCTTAATTCTTATGTTCTTGATGAAAGTTAGACAAAACTCCTAAGTATTACTATATATAGCACTTCATCTTACTTTTTGTAATCAGATATTTTATTAAAACGGGTTATTTGACTTGTATGTTGACTACTTAACTCTTTTGCAGGTTAAAACATAGGAAGATGAGATAACTGACATCATAGCAAGTTTGCAGTTATGGAGCTCAAAGTTCATGTCCTTATATCTACTTTCAAAATTTTCAGTGTCACGACTCACCATCTCATTCCCTTAACTTGATTTGGTTTAGATGTCGTTTCAATCAAATACTTGATTATCTATTAGGTTGGAATATAAAAGCTTACGGATGTGAGGGCTTCACATGTAACATACAAAGACTTTAAGTTAACCAGGATCCTTTAGTGCTCATTATGTGGTCATGACCAAGTTTTTGTAAGTCTTGTTTGAGCTATTCTCAATCCTCTTGCTACAATAGATATAAAATCAACAACTTGATCATCAACAGTGTAGAAATTTTTTGATAACGTTAAGCACATATCTTTCTAGTAATATATTTGACTGTTAGTTGTTCCCTCTGGATATGGTAGCTTATTTGTACAGTGACTCCTGAATCAAGCAGTTCGGAACAAACACACAACACATTGAAGCTTGCTCATCATAAAAAGCTTATTGAGATAACAGACTTTCAGAAGGCTCGCCTTTGATGGAACAACTCTCACAACCTTGAATAAGGAGTGTCTTTTGTAAATACTTGGAATCTTGGTTTGATGTTATCTAGTAGTGTTAGTCTAAGATTTGTTTGATGTTATCTACGACTTGAGATGTATATTTTGGATAATTTATGCAATATAAAAGTTTCATGAATCTTTTGGACAATTTATTCAATATATAAATAATATAGAAATATAATATATTATGCAAAATATATAGGGTCCTATTAAATCAGATAAAATAGCACAAATAAATAGCTCTATATGAAATACAATAGCTATAAACTTGTGCCAGAACAAAGTATATTAAAGCAATTGATTAATGATACGATAGAATCACCCCTATGACATCAACACGAAAAAACACCATTTTATTTGAGTAACTGTTTTAAATATATTCAAATTAAAATTATGCTATTTACGGTTTTACGCGTTGCACATTTTGTTAAGATTTATTTTTCAAATATATTTTTGCAATGTTTTAAAATACTTAAAAAAATACAAACAAATATTTTTATTTTATTAATAATTTAATATATTAAAAAAATAATTGTTTAATTAGAGAATCTAATTCAAAATAATAATAAATGAGAAAGATCACCAGTTACATTTTAAAATATTGTATCATTTCTTAATTCAATATCTTTAATTATTTTAAGTGTATACCATAAAAGTAAAGACATACTAAATGTTTTATTTAAAACAGTTACTCATTTATTACTTTCTATGTTTCGTAAAAAGTGTCGTTTATTACTTCAATTTTTAATTATCTTTTAACAAAAAAGTAAGTGAACTATTTATTCATTTTAATGTTTGTTTTTGCTATCTTTTGATATCCATATTACTATATAAATATATTTTAATATACAATTACAACATTTCCTACGTTTGTAACAAATAGTCTTTAATTTTGCATAATTGTTTTGACCAACATCACATGTGATGTTTAATTTATTAGAACGTTAAGAATAATGCATATGACGAGATCCCTCTTGTGAGCAACGAATTTGAGATGTCAATGATGCAAAAACTAGTCTTGGTTGAAACTCATGTACTTTCCTCCACCAATGGCAGTTTTCTCGATTTCATTTTTGTGATTACTTTGCTTTATTGGTAGACGTAGACTTTTTATTTTCAGTATTTGTCATAATGATTTGTTATCTCTATATTTAAAATACCATGAAAGTGGAAAAAAATGTTGTAAGTGCAAGGTTAAGACAATTGAACATGAGGAACAAGGTAAAATTGTAACTAATTATCATAATGTTTTCTATGTTGCTCTCCATATGAAATTGAAAGCTAATTCAGAATTTTTTTTCACGTCTTTTTCATGCTTTTGATAATTCTAATATATCACTGCTTCGTGTTGGGATGTTTTGATATATCATAGTGGTTTAACGTGTGTAATCTAAAGTATCAGTCTCTTACTTCTTTAACGTGTGATTTATTTTTTGTTCTAAAAATTGTTAATGGGGCAAAGATTTATTCTTGGACTTGTGTAAACTTCTCAACGCAGATTGATTGACAATACCACAAAAGTTCTTCAATAAATTGATTGGGATGTGCACCAGCAAAGGAATGGTCGTAATAATGTTTTTGGGTACTTTTTTAGTGATTTATTCAAACCATAAACGTTACTAACTGTTTTTTATCCTTAATAATAGTAAGTGAATCCACAACGTGTTATTCCACTCATCTCGTATCGGTCTGAAAGTATTGAGGAAACAGTTTACGATGTCTACAATACAGCAAGTGGTCTCCAACTGTTGATTGTAATATTGTCTGATTTTACTGGAACATATAGTAAGTTTGTGCAAATGAATGTTATTATTTTATGAAAATTAATTCTGAAAACTTTTTCATATACGTTTTCTATCTGCAGCAAATTTCAAAAGGATATATGAAACAGAATTGAGAATGGTCTCTTAGTGTCATCAACCAAGAAAGTTTATTAAACTGAACAAACAATACATAGAAAATGTCGTTTTGTCTATTAATGTCAAGGTATTGTCATCTACGTGTCTTGTTATTTTATCCTTTACCAGTCTTCTCCACTTATTACTAAATGATGGATAAAATGACAAGACACCTAGATGACAAAGACCTTGACATTAATCTCAAGACAACATTTTATATGTATTGTTTGTTCAGTTTATTTAGTAACTTGTCTTGGTTGAGAATAATGAGAGACCATTCCCAGTTATGTTTCACATATCCTAATGATTTTTCTGGTAGACACAAAACGTCTTTATGAACAAAAATTTTAGAATTAATTTTCATCAAATAATACCAATCATTTTTACAAATTTACCATATGTTCTAGTAAAATCATGCAATACTACTATTAACTGCTGGAGACAAATTTCCCTCTTGTGGATATCATGAAGTGCTTCCTTAGTACTTTCTGGGCGAAAAAATATAAGAGAAATAACAGGTTGTTAATTAATTTACTGTTATTTAGGATTAAAACACAATTAATAACTTTTATTGTACGAATAAATCACGAAAAAGTACCCCAAAAGTATGAATCTGACAATTATTTTGTTGATGTATATCCCATCCAATTGATTGCATAACTCCAATGGTAAAGTTCAGTCAATCCGCATTGATAAGTTTACACAAGTCCATGAAGTTATTCTGGTCCCACTAACCATGTTCTAGAACATACAAAAGATCACATGTTAAGGAAGTAAGCACTACCAAAAAACGTGCATTCATAACAGTTGACAATATCACGAATTTTGTAACTGCTATGCATGATTATTTTTTGATGCCGTAACATTATCATAGATTTTAATAAACGCTAAGATAGAAAATCAGTAAGCGAGAATCTAAAATCACTTATTCCACCGACACATAGAAAAAATTAACGTAATCGGGAAGACTTAGACATATCCCTCTTTTACTCAAGAGTTATGGAAAACCTCTTATAAACCTCTGAAACCTAATTAGATTTCACCAACTCTCTACTCTCTAAATCCTCCTTCAATGGAGCGATATTCTCAAAATGGAGAGAGCGACTTATCAAATTGAGTTTATCAATCATCTTTGTAAATTTTCCTCTTTCTCTCTCGTTTATCTTGCCAGACATCAAACTTCTTCCTCCTCCAAAGCTTATCAAATTTAGATCGATGGCGGATCAGTGTTCCAAGCTGTTGCATTTTTTCGTGAGACTAGTTGACGGAAAATCACTAAACCTAAATTTCTCCTCTCCATTAGCCTAAGATGATTAGATCCTTGGTCGATTCTTAAAGTTGGTTATTTGTTGCTACATGTAGAGGAGGATCTATATGATCTAGGAGTGGGCATTCGGGTACCCGTTTGAGTTCGGATCGGGTTTTGGGGTGTTCGGGTTTAGGGGTATAGGACATGTTCGGGTATTTCATAGCTTTGGGTCGGGTTCGGGTATCTAAAATATGGAGGAAAAATAATAATAAAAATTTTGAATAAAATGTGGTTAAAGTTTCACAAATATAACTAGGAACTTTTAGATATTTTAGTAATTTTATATATTTTTATTATTTTAGACTTAAAATAATTGATATCTTTGGGTTTATAATTGTAATTCTATATAATTGGTATATATCAAAGCTAAATATATGTAATATATGTAATATATGTCCATATAATAATAATATTTTGGAGATTTCGGGTACCCATTCGGTTATCGGTTTGGTCGGGTTCGGATGTTTGAGTTTAGAAGTCTAGGATCCATTCGGGTATTTTAAAACTTCAGGTCGGGTTCGGTTTGGGTTTTATGGATTGGCTTCGGGTTTCAGGTACGGTATTTTTCCCAACCCTATCTACATCAAAGGAGATCGTAAATGGCTTGGAGTGGACTCCCAGGCCCAGGCCAAGGAAGAGGAGGACGAGGTGGGTTCGCTGATACCAAAGCCGAGCCTTTTGTGATTTTCCCTGTAAGTATAACTTTTAGGGAGTATTTTCCCTAAAAGTATTCTCTTCAATTACAGACTATGTATTTATTTATTTTAATTTCATATTTCTGGCAGGAAATGACATTACCTGATATGAAATATATCCCCTAACTTTCCGACCAAAGCTTCTAATTGGGATCCGATTGTGGTTATGGACACATCTTGATGTTCTGCATCTCTCCATGAAGTAATGGACTAAAAGGAATCCGTTTGCTCCTCTTTTTTCCATTTCTCCTTGAACTGGTTGAATTTGTCTTCTTCTCCTTTCCTCTTCTCCTTCTCCTTCTCCTTATTCTACTTCTTCTTCTTCTCTCTCTCTCTCTCTCTCTCTCTCTCTCTCTCTCTCTCTCTCTCTCTCTCTCTCTCTCTCTCTCTAGTGTTTAGGTTGAGGTTAAGGATTTCTAAAATGAGGGCTAACTTAGGGTTTCTCTTTATATAGGGCTTATAATTATGTTGATTAGGTTATGGGCTTAGTGGGCTTTTGGGTTTAGGGATTTTTTTTACCAAATTTTACAAGATCGGGCCTGGGATGTCACAATATTAATTTCACTAGGTCTTGGAGAAATTCCCCTTATCATTTAGGCAATGGTATTCAAAGCAAGGTTTTTGAAATTAAACATTTGTAATCACTCTTAAGATTTGATTTTTTTCTGAAAGTTTTGTCTCTTTTACAATGAGCAGAGAATGAAAGTTTAGATATTGAGCGCGATTCAAACTCGTTTATAAAGTAGATGGATCTGGGATAATGATGGTGTAGTAGAAAAACTTCCAAGGAGTGAAGGCTAGTTGTGCTGGAATTTCAAGGAGTAACTGGCATCTATTTACTTATTGTCGGTTTCTTAAGCGATAGGTGCTCGTATAATATTTATCTGTTCATTCTCATAGGTGATTTGAGAAAACCTGCAACTTTATATCATATTCTAGTTAAGAAATCTTGGGTCTTTTTGGAAATAATAACTGTTATCCATATTTAATGTACTCACTCTAGACGTAGCTTTAAGGTTTTATGGAGTTTCATGTGTTCCTCTACATAATTTCTTTTTATGTAAACCGGCATTGTATCAAAATGGAAGATGATGATGAGTTATTTGCATACTTTAGTACACTCTTCATTGTTTTAACATGTATCTTCTGCTGTTCTGCATATGTGTGTTTGATGATGTATAGTACTTTGTTTAATGTGCATTCTTAAACGAAAAAAAATCTTGTTTTAGATTTTCTTCTCAATTCTTATGTTCTTGATGAAAGTTAGACAAACACTCCTAAATATTACTCTATTTATCACTTCATCTTACTTTTTGTAATCAGATATTTTATCAAAACGGGTTATTTGACTTGTATGTTGACTACTTAACTCCTTTGCAGCTTAAAACATAGGAAGATGAGATAACTGATATCATAGCAAGTTTGCAGTTATGGAGCTCAAAGTTCATGTCCTTATATCTACTTTCAAAATTTTCAGTGTCATGACTCACCATCTCATTCCCTTAAGTTGATTTGGTGTAGATGCCGTTTCAATCAAATATATGATTATCTATTAGCTTACAGATGTGAGGGCTTCACATGTAATATACAAAGACTTTAAGTTAACCATGATCCTTCAGTCCTCATTATGTGGTCATGACCAAATTTTTGTAAGTCTTATTTGAGCTATTCTCAATCCTCTTGCTACAATAAATATAAAATCATTAACTTGATCATCAACAGTGTAGGAATTTTTTGATAACGTTAAGCACATATCTTTCTAGTAATATACTTGACTGTTAGTTGTTCCCTCTGGATATGGTAACTTATTTGTACAGTGACTCCTGCATCAAGCAGTTCGGAACAAACACACAACACATTGAAGCTTGCTCATCATAAAAAGCTTATTGAGATAACAGTTCGAGTGCTAGCAACCAGTCAAGTGTGGTCAACTCCTTAAGGAGGAGGCAGTAATCTGCATACAGAATCAAGACTTTCAGAAGGCTCGCCTGTGATGGAACAACTCTCACAACCTTGAATAAGGAGTGTCTTTTGTAAATACTTGGAGGCTTGGTTTGATGTTATCTAGTAGTGTTAGTCTAAGACTTGTTTGATGTTATCTACGACTTGAGATGTATATTTTGGATAATTTATGCAATATAAAAGTTTCATGAATCTTTTAGACAATTTATTCAATATATAAATAATATAGAAATATAATATATTATGCAAAATATATAGGGTCCGATTAAATCAGATAAAATAGCACAAATTAATAGCTCTATATGAAATACAATAGCTATAAACTTGTGCCAGAACAAAGTATATTAAAGCAATTGGTTAATGCTACGATAGAATCACCCCTATGATTATCAACACGAAAAAACACCATTTTATTTGAGTAACTATTTTAAATATATTCAAGTTAAAATTTATGCTATTTACGGTTTTACGCGTTGCACATTTTGTTAAGATTTATTTTTCAAATATATTTTTGCAATGTTTTTAAATACTTAAAAATAATACAAACAATTATTTTTATTTTATTAATAATTTAATATATTAAAAATAATTGTTTTACTTACAAATAGAGAGAACTAAAATATCTAGAGAATCTAATTCAAAATAAATAAAAAATGAGAAAGATCACCAGTTACATTTTAAAATATTATATCATTTCTTAAATCAATATCTTTAATTATTTTTATGGTATACGATAAAATATATATATATATATATATACTAAATATTTTATTTAAAACAGTTACTCATTTATTACTTTCTATGTTTCGTAAAAAGCGTCATTTTGACACTTTTCACCCAAATTATAAATAAAAGCTTAATTTATATAGATATGCCCCCATTTATTATGTGGTTAATGATTGAAACTCAAAGGAAATTAGCTTTGAGGTAAGGTTAAATTAAGAAATTGGATTGAAAAAACACATTAAAAACATTTTTTATGAAACAAAAATAAAAATTTAGATTGATAATGTTTGACAATATATTGTAGATGTATACACAACATTTAGTTTCCAATTTTTTTCAATCATTACAAACTAATATGATACACAATAATGTAGATACTATAATTATTAGCATTAAATAATGACAACTATAAATTAAAACATTAATTCGATTTTAGTAAATAGTAATCAATTTTACATCTTCACGAATCTTCCACATTATCTCTTTCTTTGACTGGCACAAGTATATCAAACTTTATCTTTTTATTTCAAATCTACTTAAATAAAGAAGAATAAAACTCTTGTTTTAACTTTTATATGAGAAACAAACATTTCACCTAATGTCTTTCGTTATTAACACTTTTTGTGTACAAATAAACATTTCACCCCTATGTGTGTGTACAACAGCTTCGGCGTGAGTGAGCGAATATCGAAGAGTTTCGAGGGTGAGAAACTGAGAACATTAAAGGAGAGAAAGAAGAGTAGCATAGTTTTCTTTTAATTATTTTAAAAAATATATTTAAAAAAATTATTCCTTTCTCTTGTTATTCTTCAATTTTTAATTATCTTTTAACAAAACAGTAAGTGTACTATTTATTCATTTTAATGTTTGATTTTTCTATCTTTTGATATCCATATTACTATATATATATATATTAATATACAATTACAACATTTCCTACGTTTGTAACAAATAGTCTTTAATTTTGCATAATTGTTTTGACCAATATCACATGTGATGTTTCTTTTATTAGAACGTTAAGAATAATGCATATGACGAGATCCCGCTTGTGAGCAACGAATTTGAGATGTCAATGATGCAAAAACTAGTCTTGGTTGAAACTCGTGTACTTTCCTCCACCAATGGCAGTTTTCTCGATTTCATTTTTGTGATTACTTTGCTTTATTGGTAGACGTAGACTTTTTATTTTCAGTATTTGTCATAACGATTTGTTATGTCTATAGTTGAAATACCATGAAAGTGGAAAAAAATGCGGTAAGTGCAAGGTTAAGACAATTGAACATGATGAACAAGATAAAATTGTAACTAATTATCATAATGTTTTATATGTTGCTCTCCATATGAAATTGAAAGCTAATTCAGAATTTTTTTTCATGTCTTTTTCATGCTTTTGATAATTCTAGTATATCACTGCTTCGTGTTGGGATGTTTTGATATATCATAGTGCTTTAACGTGTGTAATCTAAAATATCAGTCTCTTACTTCTTTAACGTGTGATTTATTTTTTGTTCTAAATATTGTTAATGGGGCAAAAATTTTCTTCTTGGACTAGTGTAAACTTCTCAACGCAGATTGATCGACAATACCACAGAAGTTCTTCAATAAATTGATTGGGATGTGCACCAGCAAAGGAATGGTCGTAATAATGTTTTTGGGTACTTTTTTAGTGATTTATTCAAACCATAAACGTTACTTACTGTTTTTTATCCTTAATAATAGTAAGTGAATCCACAATGTGTTATTCCTCTCGTCTTGTATCGGTCTGAAAGTATTGAGGAAACACTTTACGATGTCTACAGTAGGGAAATAACAGGGTATTTAATATACTCACACTAGATGTAGCTTCAAGGTTTTATGGAGTTTCATGTGTTCCTTTACAAAATTTCTTTTTATGTAAACCGGCATTGTATCAAAACGGAAGATGATGATGAGTTATTTGCATACTTTAGTACACTCTCCATTGTTTTAACATGTATCTTCTGCTGTTCCGCATCTGTGTGTTTGATGATGTATAGTACTTTGTTTAATGTGCATTCTTAAAAGAAAAAAAATCTTGTTTTAGATTTTCTTCTCAATTCTTATGTTCTTGATGAAAGTTATACAAAACTCCTAAGTATTACTATATATAGCACTTCATCTTACTTTTTGTAATCAGTTATTTTATCAAAACAGGTTATTTGACTTGTATGTTGACTACTTAACTCTTTTGCAGCTTAAAACATAGGAAGATGAGATAACTGATATCATAGCAAGTTTGCAGTTATGGAGCTCAAAGTTCATGTCCTTATATCTACTTTTAAAATTTTCAGTGTCACGACTCACCATCTCATTCCCTTAAGTTGATATGGTTTAGATGCCACTTCAATCAAATATACGATTATCTATTAGGTTGGAATGTTATAGGTGATATAAAAGCTTACGGATGTGAGGGCTTCACATGTAACATACAAAGACTTTAAGTTAACCAGGATCCTTCAGTCCTCATTATCTGGTCATGACCAAGTTTTTGTAAGTCTTGTTTGAGCTATTCTCAATCCTCTTGCTACAATAAATATAAAATTAACGACTTGATCATCAACAGTGTAGAAATATTTTGATAACGTTAAGCACACATCTTTCTAGTAATATACTTGACTGTTAGTTGTTCCCTCTGGATATGGTAGCTTATTTTTACAGTAACTCATGCATGAAGCAGTTCGGAACAAACAGACAACATATTAAAGCTTGCTCATCATAAAAAGCTTATTGAGATAACAGTTCGAGTGCTAGCAACCAGTCAAGTGTGGTCAACTCCTTAAGGAAGAGGCAGTAATCTGCATACAGAATCAAGTCTTTCAGAAGGCTTGCCTTTGATGGAACAACTCTCACAACGTTGAATAAGGAGTCTCTTTTGTAAATACTTGGAGGCTTGGTTTGATGTTATCTAGTAGTGTTGGTCTAAGACTTGTTTGATGTTATCTACGACTTGAGATGTATATTTTGGATAATTTATGCAATATAAAAGTTTCATGAATCTTTTGGACAATTTATTCAATATATAAATAATATAGAAATATATTTTATATTATGCAAAATATATAGGGTCCTATTAAATCAGATAAAATAGCACAAATTAATAGGTCTATATGAAATACAATAGCTATAAACTTGTGCCAGAACAAAGTATATTAAAGCAATTGATTAATGCTACGATAGAATCACCCCTATGATATCAACACGAAAAACACCATTTTATTTGAGTAACTGTTTTAAATATATTCAAGTTAAAAATTATGCTATTTACAGTTTTACGCGTTCCACATTTTGTTAAGATTTATTTTTCAAATATATTTTTGCAATGTTTTTAAATACTTAAAAATAATACAACAATTGTTTTTATTTTATTCATAATTTAATATATTAAAAGAATAATTGTTTTACTTACAAATAGAGTGAACTAAATTCTCTACAGAATCTAATTCAAAATAAATAAATAAATGAGAAAGATCAGCAGTTATATTTTAAAATATTGTATCATTTCTTAATTCAATAAATTTAATTATTTTAATGGTATACCATAAAAATAAATACATACTAAATGTTTTATTTAAAACAGTTCCTCATTTATTACTTCCTATGTTTGGTAAAAAGCGTCATTATGACACTTTTCACACAAATTATAAAACAAAACTTAATTTATATAGATATGCCCCTATTTATTAAGTGGTTGATGATTGAAACTCAAAGGAAATTAGTTTAGAGGTAAGGTTAAATTAAGAAATTGGATTTAAAAAAACACATTAAAAACATTTTTTTATGAAACAAAAATAAAACTTTAGATTGATAATGAAACGCCCCGACTAGTTTTTTTTTTTTTTTTAATATTCCCATAAATACTAAAAACCCCCAGCTGCAAAAATCAATTAATTAACTCAACCATAAAACAGCATTCAACGATGTATTAACCCAATAAATTCACAACGACAATAACTCACGACCTAACGGTTTACGGCAATTCAACAATAACAAAAAAACAGCAGTGAATAAATAAATAACAACCCTCCCGGTATGTCATCTCATCCCGCAGCCACCGTCCCACGAGCTCCAGCTAACAACCAATTTCTTTTCCTTTACCTGCGCCATTACGAATAGACGCAGTCAGTATTTAATAAATACTGAGGAGGCGATAAACCCGTCTACAAGGTCAATAACAGACAGGCGACTACAGAAAACTTCTCAGCATAATAATATGCTCGGGATTTGACCAGCAGCAAAAACAGCATTTAATTAAATTATTTTCACACTAAAATAATTAATTAAATTCAACCAAACAATAATTAATTAAATTCAAAGGTTCAGCAATTAAATTATTTTCACACCAAAAATAATTAATTAAAATCAACAAAGCACCAATTTAAATAAATTCAATGATTCAGCAATTAAATTATTTTTACACCAAAAATAATTAATTAAAATCAACAAAGCAGCTATTTAAATAAATTCAACGATTCAGCAATTAAATTATTTTTACACCAAAAATAATTAATTGAAATTCAACAAAATCACAATTTAATTACGGCAATTAAATTCAGCAATTTCCGGGATTTAATCAACTCACAATTAATTTTTAACACCACAACAAACACCAAAAATCACGAAAATAAATCCTACGCATAAATTAAACCGGGAAACCTCCATAAGTCCAGTCCGACCACGGTACTGTACTCACCTTAGCCAAAAACAGAAACTTTCGCGACAATTTTCTGGAACTTTCTGGGACGAATACACCCTAGAAAAAAGTAATAAAATGTTGAAAATAATTCAACCCGCGCAGCTTAATAATCACAAAAGACAAACAACACAACTACATGACTTAAAAGTCATCTTCTTCGTTGAAACCTCTGCAACTAACACACACCATCGACGACATCACCACCAAACAAACTCCACCATCACCGTTACCACTATCCGTTACTCATCTCTATCGAGACTTGACCGCTCAAGCTCTGATCAACAACGACACCACCATGAAACAAATAAAAAGAGGGAGATAAGCCTTACCTCCACAACCGGCGGCGACGAAAGGTGAGAGAAGACGACTCAAAACTTCTCGCCCACGGCTGCCACGGAACCACTATAACTCATCTCCTTTTCTCCCGCCTCACGACCCCCAGCCCAAAATTCTTCTCCTTCCTCTCGCCAAACACCACAAAGCTTCTCTCTCTCTCTCTTCTTTGCTCAATGGAGGCGACAACATCATGGAGAAGAAGAGTAGGGACACGTTTTAAAGAGACTAGGTTTGATCTCAATTTTTTCCAAAATTGCACCTAAGTCCCCCGACTTTCAGATCTTTGCAAAACAGCCCCAAAACTTTTGATCTTATCAAATTAACCCAACACAACTTTTCGATCTACCAGAAACAACCCCAAACTTTCCGATTCTCCTTTTTAAACACCTCATGATTTATTTTATTTAAATAAAATCTGCAAACTCCGCTCCTTAATTCAAACAAAATAAAATCAACTTCCCGCGGACACATTACATTCTAACAATTCTCCCCTACAACATCCCCCAATCTTTCAACTACTATCCTCTCCACAACAAGACCAAACTACCAACCTTACACGGTTTTCTTTTTCTTGGCAACAACCGCCAATCCGAACAGCTCAAAACCAAAAATAATACAAAAAACATCTCAAAGTCCAGACGTGACCCGATACAGCAAGTCCAACAAGATCCTAAGATCTTCAGGGCTTATCAAAAACAAGATCAGAATCACAGAAACCGCGTAAAACACCACACAGCAATGAAATTCCACAACATGGAACCTCATCCAACAGCATTAGGACAATGTCCTAATCAGCTAAACCATGTTTTAGGATCATCATGGCATAATCCCTACAGCCGAACCAAGTATAAACAATAACAGCATGCACAACATATTCAATAAAACTCCGCCTTATTATTGAATAATAGTGAAAAAGATACATCGTTTAAAACTCCGACAACAAACGAGTACAACAGCTTAAATAGCAAAATAAGAACAATAGGGTTTAAATAGGTTTAGGGTTTTATTCTCCAAAATTACCTTTAAGTCCTTCAACTTTTTAGTCTTCCCAATTCAGCCACACAACTCTTTAAATTATCAATTAAACCCGACTATAACTCCTGGATTTCATCAAATCGACCCTTAATTTTTGAATTCAACAATTACACCCCCATTACCATTTAAGCTGTTGTACTCGTTTGTTGTCGGAGTTTTAAATGATGTATCTTTTTCACTATTATTCAATAATAAGGCAGAGTTTTATTGAATATGTTGTGCATGCTGTTATTGTTTATACTTGGTTCGGCTGTAGGGATTATGCCATGATGATCCTAAAACTTGGTTTAGCTGATTAGGACATTGTCCTAATGCTGTTGGATGAGGTTCCGTGTTGTGGAATTTCATTGCTGTGTGGTGTTTACCGGTCGGGTTTCTGTGTGATTCCTGATGCTGTTTCGGTAAGCCACAGGAGATCTTATGATCTTGCTGTACTTGCTGATCGGGTCACGCTGGACTTTGAGATGCTTGTCATTTTTACTGCACTGAGCTGTTCCGGGGATCCGGTAGGCGTAGTTCTTGCTGATCGGGTCACGCTGAACTCTGAGATGCTTGTTATTCTTCTGTAGCATGTTCCAGGATCCGAAGGCGTAGCTTATTCAAACCAAGTGGGGGTCTTATGGTGTCAGATTCATGGAGTATTTGAACTCAGTATAGACAATGAGGTGTTGTGCAGAAAGCCGAAAAATAATGTTATGTTGTGCTGATAGCCGAAAGGCTATGCTGTGTGGTGCTGATAGCCGAAAGGCTATGCTGTGTTGTGCTGATAGCCGAAAGGCTATGTTGTGATGTGTTGATAGCCGATCGAAAGGTTATGCAGTGTTGGGTTGATAGTCGAAAGGCTATGTCGTGAGGTGTTGATGGCCGCAATGCTACACGGTGTTGGAAATAGCCGAAAGGTTAAGTTGTGTTAAGTATATAGCCGAAAGGCTATGTTATGTTGTGTTATTAGCAGTAGTTATGTTGAGTCGTGTTGTTGGCTATAGTTTATGCTGAGCCGTGTTGTTGGTTGTAGTCTATGCTGAGCCGTGTTGTTGACATAGATTTATGCTGAGCTGTGCTGTGGCTGTGGAGTTATAGAGCTGAACTGCTAGTTGTGGAGTGTGATAAGCTGTTGATCAAAGCAGTAGCCGAGATTATGTTGAGCTGTGTTGGCCGGTTGTTGCCAAGAGAAAAGAAAACCGGTGTAAGGTTAGTAGTTGGGTCTTTTGTGCGAGGAGATAAGAGTTGAAAGATTCGAGGATGAATCTATGTTAGTGGGGGAGAATTGTAACACCCGTGTCCCGGAAGCGGGAAGTTGATTTTATTTTGTTTGAATTAAGGAGCGGAGTTTGCAGATTTTATTTAAATAAAATAAATCAAACTCCGCTCCTTAATTCAAACAAAATAAAATCAACTTCCCGCTTCTGGGACACGGGTGTTACAGATAATGTGTGACAATATATTGTAGATGTATACACAACATTTAGTTTCCAATTTTTTTCAATCATTACAAACTAATATGATACACAATAATGTAGATACTATAATTATTAGCATTAAATAATGACAACAATAAATTAAAACATTAATTCGATTTTAGTAAATAGTAATCAATTTTACATCTTCACGAATCTTCCGCATTATCTCTTTCTTTGACTGGCACAAGTATTTCAAAGTGTATCTTTTTATTTCAAATGTACTTAAATAAAGAAGAATAAAACACTTGTTTTAATTTTTATATGAGAAACAAACATTTCACCTAAAGTCTTTGGTTATTAACACTTTTTGTGTACAAATAACCATTTCACCCCTATGTGTGTGTACAACAGCTTCGGCGTGAGTGAGCGAATATCAAAGAGTATCGAGTGTGAGAAACTGAGAACATTAAAGGAGAGAAAGAAGAGTAGCATAGTTTTCTTTTTATAATTTTTTAAAAAAATATTAAAACAATTTATTCCTTTCTCTTGTTATTCTTCAAGTTTTAATTATCTTTTAACAAAAAAGTAAGTGTACTATTTATTCATTTTAATGTTTGATTTTTCTATCTTTTGATATCCATATTACTATATAAATATATTTTAATATACAGTTACAACATTTCCTACGTTGTTAAGACATAGTCTTTAATTTTGCATAATTGTTTTGACCAACATCACATGTGATGTTTCTTTTATTAGAACGTTAAGAATAATGCATATGACGAGATCTCTCTTGTGAGCAACAAATTTGAGATGTCAATGATGCAAAAACTAGTCTTGGTTGAAACTCGTGTACTTTCCTCCACCAACGACAGTTTTTTCGATTTCATTTTTGTGATTACTTTGCTTTATTGGTAGACGTAAACCTTTTATTTTCACTATTTGTCATAACGATTTGTTATGTCTATAGTTGAAATACCATGAAAGTGGAAAAAAATCCGGTAAGTGCAAGGTTAAGACAATTGAACATGACGAACAAGGTAAAATTGTAACTAACTATCATAATGTTTTCTATGTTGCTCTCCATATGAAATTGAAAGCTAATTCAGAATTTTTTTTCATGTCTTTTTCATGCTTTTGATTATTCTAATATATCCCTGTTTCGTGTTGGGATGTTTTGATATTTCATAGTGGTTTAACGTGTGTAATCTAAAGTATCAGTCTCTTACTTCTTTAACGTGTGATTTATTTTGTTCTAAAAATTGTTAATGGGTCAAAAATTTCTTCTTGGACTAGTGTAAACTTCTCAACGCAGATTGATCGACAATACCACAGAAGTTCTTCAATAAATTGATTGGGATGTGCATCAGCAAAGGAATGGTCGTAATAATTTTTTTGGGTACTTTTTTAGTGATTTATTCAAACCATAAACGTTACTAACTGTTTTTATCCTTAATAATAGTAAGTGAATCCACAACGTGTTATTCCTCTCATCTCGTATCGGTCTGAAAGTATTGAGGAAACAGTTTACGATGTCTACAATACAGCAAGTGGTCTCCAACTGTTGATTGTAATATTGTCTGATTTTACTGGAACATATAGTAAGTTTGTGCAAATGAATGTTATTATTTTATGAAAATTAATTCTGAAAACTTTTTCATATAAGTTTTCTATCTGCAGGAAATTTCAAAAGGATATATGAAACAGAATTGAGAATGGTCTCTTAGTGTCATCAACCAAGAAAAATTATTAAACTGAACAAACAATACATATAAAATATCATCTTGTCGATAAATGTCAAGGTATTGTCATCCATGTGTCTTGTTATTTTATCCTTCACCAGTCTTCTCCACTTATTACTAAATGATGGATAAAATGACAAGACACCTAGAGGACAAAGACCTTGACATTAATCTCAAGACGACATTTTATATGTATTGTTTGTTCAGTTTATTTAGTAACTTGTCTTGGTTGAGAATAATGAGAGACCATTCCCAATTATGTTTCACATATCCTAATGATTTTTCTGGTAGACACAAAATGTCTTTATGAACAAATTTTTTAGAACTAATTTTCATCAAATAATACCAATCATTTTTACAAATTTACCATATGTTCTAGTAAAATCATGCAATACTACTATTAACAGTTAGAGATCAATTTACCTCTTGTGGATATCGTGAAGTGTTTCCTCAGTACTTTCTGGGCGAAAATATATGAGAGAAATAACAGGTTGTTGATTAACTTACTGTTATTAAGGATTAAAACACAATTAATAACTTTTATGGTCCGAATAAATCATGAAAAAGTACCCCAAAAGTATGAATCTGACAATTCTTTTGTTGATGTATATCCCAACCAATTGATTGCATAACTCCAATGGTAAAGTTCGGTCAATCCGCATTGATAAGTTTACACAAGTCCATGAAGTTATTCTGGTCCAACTAACCATGTTCTAGAACAGACAAAAGATCACATGTTAAAGAAATAAGCACTACCAAAAAACCGTACATTTATAACAGTTGACAATATCACGAATTTTGTAACTGCTATGCATGATTATTTTTTGATATCGTAACATTAACATAGCTTTTAATAAACGCTAAGATAGAAAATCATTAAGCGAGAATCTAAAATCACTTATTCCACCGACACTTAGAAAAAATTGACTTAATCGAGAAGACTTAGACATATCCCTCTTTTACTCAAGAGTTATGGAAAACCTCTTATAAACCTCTAAAACGTAATTAGATTTCACCAACTCTCTACTCTGTAAATCCTCCTTCAATGGAGTGATATTCTCAAAAGGGAGAGAACGACTTATCAAATTGAGCTTATCAATCATCTTTGTAAATTTTTCTCTTTCTCTCTCGTTAATTTTGCCAGACAACAAACTTCTTCTTCCTCCAAAGCTTATTAAATTGAGGTCAATGGTGGGTCAGTGTTCCAAGCTGTAATGCCCGTGTTCTAGAATTAATTAATTACTTTAATTAATTCGGAATTCTTTTGAGTTTATGAACCTTAGACAAATCTCGAGAAATTAATTATTAGGTTGAAATAATTAATTTAGATTTGTTTCGGGGGTGTCATAATTTGTTTCGAAAGTTTTGGGGTTTTTCTTAAAGATTGGAAAAGTTTGTGTTGACTTTTCTTTTTCTTCTCTTCTCCTTCTTCTCCATCGTGAGTTTTGGCTTAAGTGTTGGTGAGTTGGAGCTGAACTTGGGTGAGAGAAAGAAGAGAGAAAGAAGAGAGAGAAAGGCTTTGAGAAGCTTGTTCTTGTGTTTTCCTTGTGAGTTGAAGCTTGTGAGCTTGGATCAAAGAGTGGCTGAAGCTTGAGAGCTTGCCGTGAGGTTGGGCTGAGTTGGTGAGAGCTTGGCGTGGACTAGGGGAGCAAGAGGAAGAGTGTAGAGAGTTCCTAGAGCTTGGATCTTGAAAGATCAAAGGGAGGGAGAGGCAGAACTGTCAGAGTCCGGTGGAGTAGAGTTCCGACCTAGAAATTCGTTGTCAAAGGTAACGAAATTTTATGGGTTTGTAGATAAGACCTATATCTAGATGTGGCCTTTTGCGGATATTGATTTGAGTCAATATTCTAGGAGTTATCTGCGATTTCCTGGACTGTTCTGCTGCAGTCGTGATTTGGACCAGCGTGTGTTCAAAGAGAGATCGCGAGTGAATCTGCCGTCGGATCGTCACAGATATTTTTGGGTAGCCTCAGGACATCTAGGGGAAGCTTTTGACCGGTGGGTTTTGAATGTGGACGGTTAGATCTCGTTCTGTGATCCCATCTTCAGACCGAGTTTCTGTGTGTTTTTCCAGATTTTAACTTTGGGGTTATATGTTGTTTTTGGTTGGCTGTAGGGGGAGTTGAGCTTGGGAAAGTCTACCTAAGCTTAGATCCATCCTTAGATAAGGTGAATTGTGACCAAAGGTTCATGTAAGCTTGCGTGGGGGAACTTGGGGAATTTCGATCTTGGTGGGTTCCGATTTGCTTTGATTGTGCCTTGGTGGTGTGATTTATAGTCTTTTGATGTGTAGAGATCATTGATTAGATGCCTGTGGTGATTTGTTGAGCATTGATTGTGTGAATTTATGCTTGAATTGTGATGGTGAAATCCGTTTTTGGTAGTGATGATGAATAGTGAATTTCACTATTCATGCCGCGGAATACTATTCATGCTGCGGAAGCGGGTTTATTATTCCGGTGGTTGTGAGATTATTTTTATGCGTGAATTTAATCTTGTTAGGAAATCGATGTTGATTTTGTTGGTGATGAATAGTGATTTAACTATTCATGCTGCGGAATACTATTCACGTTGCGGAAGCGGGTTTACTATTCCGGCTGTTGTGATTATCTTCTTGCGTGAATTTAATCATGTTAGAAATCTTTGCGTTTGATTTCTTGATGTTGATGAATAGTGAATGTTTCACTATTCATGTGGCGGAATACTATTCACGCTGCGGAAGCGGGTTTACTATTCACGCCGTGGTAGATTATTTTCATGCGTGAATTTAATCTTTGTGCTTGTTTTGGTGGTGATGAATAGTAAATTTTTCTATTCATGCTGTGGAATACTATTCACGCTGTGGAAGTGGGTTTACTATTCCGGCTGTGGTAGATTATTTTCATGCGTGAATTTAATCGTGTTAGAAATTGATTGATGTGGTGATTGATTTTCTTGTTGCTGTGGTTGTTTGAAATTGTGTGTAGCTTTCATATAACCTGTTGTTGGGAGGATCAATCTCACTCAGCGTTTGGTTTTCCAAATGTTGATGCATCACTTTTGTCGATGCAGGTAAAGATAAGGTGTGATCGTGGAATCAAAGGCGTCGAGGGGAGGATGATTAGGACTCGGGTTTTGCTGTTTTTGTTGTTCCGCTGTGTTGTTTAGAACTGATAGTTTTTCGCGAGTCTTCGTAGGGTTGTATTGAATGTTTATTGTTATGTTTATTGTTAAATATTATTGCAAAAAAAAATGCGGTCGCCACACAAGCTGTTGCAGTTTTTCGTGAGACTAGTTGACGGAAAATCACTAAACCTAAATTTCTCCTCTCCGTTAGCCTAAGATGATTAGATCCTTGGTCGATTCTTAAAAGTTGGTTATTTGTTGCTACAGGTAGAGGATGATCTATATCTAGGGGTGGGCATTCGGGTACCTGTTTGAGTTTTCTGATCGGGTTTTGGGGTGTTCGGGTTTAGGGGTATAGGACATGTTCGGGTATTTCATAGCTTCAGGTCGATTTCGGGTATCCAAAATATGGGGGAAAATTAATTAAAAAAAAGTTAAATTTGAATAAAATGTGGTTAAATTTTCACAAATATAACTAGGAACTTTTAGATATTTTAGTAATTTTATTTATTTTTATTATTTTAGACTTAAAATAATTGATATCTTTGGGTTTATAATTGTAATTCTATATAATTGGTATATATCAAAGCTAAATATAAGTAATATATGTACATATAATAATAATATTTTGGGGATTTCGGGTACCCATTCAGTTATCGGTTTGGTCGGGTTTCGGTGTTTGGGTTTAGAAGTCTAGGACCCATTCGGGTATTTTAAAACTTCGGATCGGGTTCGGTTTGGGTTTTATGGATCGGTTTCAGGTTTCAGGTACGGTATTCTGCCCAAGCCTATCTACATCTAAGGAGAGGAGGCCCAGGCCCATGCCAAGGAAGAGGAGGACGAGGTGGGTTCGCTGATACCAAGGCCGAGCCTTTTGTGATTTTTCCCTGTAAGTACAACTTTTAGGGAGTTTTTTTCCCTAAAATTAATCTCTTCAATTACAGACTATGTATTTATTTTTGTTAATTTCATATTTCTGGCAGGAAATTACATTACCTGATCTGAAATATATCCCCTAACTTTCCGACCAAAGCTTCTAATTGGGATCCGATTGCGGTTATGAACACATCTTGATGTTCTCCATCTCTCCATGAAGTAATGGACTAAAAGGAATCCGTTTGCTCCTCCTTTTCCATTTCTCCTTGAACTGGTTGCATTTGTCTTCTTCTCGTTTCCTCTTCTCCTTCTCCTTTCCTTTTCTCCTTCTCCTTCTCCTTATTGTACTTCTTCTTCTTCTTCCCCTTCTCTCGGTGGCCGATCTCTCTCTCTCTCTTTCTCTTTCTCCAGAGCGGCTGCTCTCTCTCTTTCTCCAGAGCGGCTGCTCTCTCTCTCTCACTAGTGTTTAGGTTTAGGTTTAGGATTTCTAAAATGAGGGCTAACCTAGGGTTTCTCTTTATATAGGGCTTATAATTAGGTTGATTAGGTTATGGGCTTAGTGGGCTTTTGGGTTTAGGGTTTTTTTTTACTAAATTTTTAGTGGACCGGGCTTGGGATGTCACAATATTAATTTCACTAGGTCTCGGAGAAATTCCCCTTATCATTTAGGCAATGGTGTTCAAAGCAAGGTTTTTGAAATTAAACATTTGTAATCTCTCTTAAGATTTGTTTTTTTTTTTTAGTTGTGTCTCTTTTACAATGAGAAGAGAATGAAAGTTTAGATATTGAGCGCGATTCAGACTCGTTCAAGCGTAAGATCAAGTCTATATCTTTTATAACGTAGATGGATCTGGGATAATGATTGTGTAGTAGGAAAACTTCCAAGGAGTGAAGGCTAGTTGTGCTGGAATTTCAAGGAGTAACTGGCATCTATTTAGTTATTGTCGGTTTCTCAAGCGAGAGGTGCTCGTATAATATTTATCTGTTCATTCTCATAGGTTATTTGAGAAAACCTGCAACTTTATATCATATTCTAGTTAAGAAATCTTGGGTCTTTTTAGAAATAATAACTGTTATCCATATTCAATGTACTCACTCTAGATGTAGCTTTAAGGTTTTATGGAGTTTCATTTGTTCCTCTACATAATTTCTTTTTATGTAAACCGGCATTGTATCAAAACGGAAGATGATGATGAGTTAATTGCATACTTTAGTACACTCTCCATTTTTTTAACATGTATCTCTTGCTGTTCCGCATTTGTGTGTTTGATGATGTATAGTACTTTTGTTTAATGTGCATTCTTAAAAGAAAAAAAATCTTGTTTTAGATTTTCTTCTCAATTCTTATGTTCTTGATGAAAGTTAGACAAAACTCCTAACTATTACTATATATAGCACTTCATCTTACTTTTTGTAATCAGATATTTTATCAAAACGGGTAATTTGACTTGTGTGTTGACTACTTAACTCTTTTGCAGCTTAAAACATAGGAAGATGAGATAACTAACATCAAAAGCATATTTGCAGTTATGGAGCTCAAAGTTCATGTCCTTATATCTACTTTCAAAATTTTCAGTGTCACGACTCACCATCTCATTCCCTTAAGTTGATTTGGTTTAGATGCCGTTTTCAATCAAATACATGATTATCTATTAGGTTGGAAAGTTATAGGTGATATAAAAGCTTAAGGATGTGAGGGCTTCACATGTAACATACAAAGACTTTAAGTTAACCAGGATCCTTCAGTCCTCATTATGTGGTCATGACCAAGTTTTTGTAAATCTTGTTTGAGCTGTTCTCAATCCTCTTGCTACAATAAATATAAAATCAACAACTTGATCATCAACAGTGTAGAAATTTTTTCATAACGTTAAGCCTAAGCACATATCTCTATAGTAATATACTTGACTGTTAGTTGTTCCCTCTGGATATGGTACACTACAAGAAAACATGCGATTAGCATCGAAATTTTACGAGGGAAATGTTTCGTCGTAAATAAGAGACGGATTTACAATGATTTTACGACGAAATAAGTAATCGTCGTAAATTCGTCGTACATTTGCGTGATAAATATTTTGTCATAAATCCGTTGTTAATTTACAACTGAGTTACGACGAATAACCGTCGATTTTTAAAATCGACGGTTATTCGTCGTACATTTGCGTGATAAATATTTTGTCGTAAATCCGTTGATAATTTACAACGAAGTTACGACTAATAACCATCAATTTTAAAAATCGTCGTAAATTCTTCGTACAATTGCGTGATAAATATTTTTTCGTAAATCCGTTGTTAATTTACAACGAAGTTATGACTAATAATCGTCGATTTTAAAAATCGTCGTAAAATCGATGTTATATAACATCGAATTTACGACGATTTGAAAAAAACATCTAAAAGGTTTACGACGGCAATATTCGTCGTAAAGACAATGGTAATTTTTTGGTAATTTGTAAATCCGTTGTCATATTTGAAACCCATTCACCCATTGTCACGAGTACGGTAAGCATCGTACAACAGTCAACTACGGAGTCCGTGTGAAAGGGGAAGTAGATTTTTATGGGATCTTACAAGAAATCATTGAGGTTGAATTCGTTGGTTTAGTGAAGATGAAATGTGTTATCTTCAAATGTGATTGGTTTGATCCAAGAGAGGGATCAGGTGTCCGATACAACAAATTTGGAGTTGTGGCTGTTAATGCCAGTCGACGATACAACAAGTTTGAACCTTTCAACTTAGCTTCGCAAGCGGACCAAGTTTGCTTCATCCCCTACCCTCGAGTTACAAACACCGGAATCAGTTGGTTATCGGTGATTACAGTGGTGCCTAGAGACCGGATTTATGTCCGTGATGACCAACCAGGGTTGCAACAAGGTTTTTGTGATGATATGCATGCACCGGATCAAAACACTGATGATATTCTACTTATTGATCCACAAAATCAAGTGTATTTAATGTTTAATGTTTATTGCATTTGTATTTGATGTTTGTATTAAACTTGAATTTAAATTTTAATAAGATGTAAAAATTACATTTAGATTCTAAGTTTAAGTACTATATCCATAGGTATAATATTTAAATACTCCCTCCGTTTCTTTTTATTTGTTGTTTTATGGTTTAAAATTTGTTTCAATATAAGTGGTCATTTCTATTTCCAAAGAAAATGTGTTTTCATTGGATTAATGAATGATAAAATAGACCAATATAAGTTATTCTTAATTAATGTGCAAAAACCTTAAACTACAAATATAAAAGAAACGGAGGGAGTATAAGTTTATTAAACTACAAGTATAAGAAACTACAAGTTTACATTACGACGAATCAAAGGGTTAGGGGTTTGGGAACTGTGGTTTAGGGTTTCGATACATTACGACGAATTTACGAGGATTCGTCGTAAATTCGTCGTAATGTAACCACGGATTTACGACGAATCCAAGGGTTAGGGTTAGGCCACGTGTATGGCATGCGAAGGCAGTTATTTACCAATGGGTTTATGAGGAATCAGAATATCGTTGGTAATTTGAGGATTTACGAGGAAGCCTCGTAAATCCGTCGTAAATTACCAACGTATTTACGACGAATCAAAATCTATATATACGCGGGCCAAATTCCTCTTCTACTCGCCCATTCCTCTCTTACAAACACTCTCTCTTTCTAACTCGGCTACTCTCTACATCCAAACAAGGTAATTTTTTTTTAATTATTTTCAATTTATTATGTTTAAATTTAGGATTATATATTTGTTAGGATTATCGAATTTAGGATTTTGTTAGGATGATGAAATTTAGGATTTATGTAGGCTTATGGAATTTTGAAATATGTAAGATTTATGATTTATGATTTTTGAAATAGTTAATATTTATGATTTATGATTTTATACAAATACTTATGATTTATGATTTTATGATTTTATAATTAAATACAAATTTTTGAATTTAAATATTTATGATTTTAAATATAAATAGATAGGATTTAAAATAGAAATGTTTATGCTTTTATTATAAATGGTAATTTAATTAAATAGAAATAATTATAATTTATTAAAAATGGTTTGAATTTTTTTAAATATGTTCTAATGTTTTTTTCAAATGTAGATGGTTAGAGCATCTAAGACAGCCCGTCTCGGTCGTCCTACCTATGGTGAGACTTTCTTACATGGATCGTCTAGTACTAGACCGAGATCGAGTAGTACCGAAGATATCCGGACATGGTCTTCTTCTCGAGATACAGTTCCGGAGACTCTTCCGACACAGACACTACATGGCGATTCTACAGCACCAGGTGGAGGATCGTCTTCACCACCACCACCACCACCACCACCACCACCACATCCTCCGATAGCACCTGCGGGAGTACATCCCGATTTGGCAGTTCCTACTGACGCTCCATACGCTCAGTACACGGTGGAGGATCTACTTGTGCAGCCAGGACGAGATGGTTTGCCGAAGTTGGATCCCAACCGCCCTCCAAACACATTTTGGTATTATTTTTTATTATAATTTCTTTACTTCGTCAACATACAATTATATTTATGAACCTAAATTTTAAATGATTTATTAATTTCAGGTTTGGAATCGATAATAAAGTTGGTCGTAGTGTCTCCGATACGATCAAGAGCTACTTCACAGAGCCGCATCCAAATTGGTCTCTCACACCGCTGCATATCCGGAAGACATGGTTCAAATGTTTTGCGGTAATTTTTTTTTTAAGTAATTTTTTTACATTTTATATATAATATTTATTATGTTTTTTACTAATAACGGTTATAATTTTTTTTCCAGCAAAAGTGGAGATGGGACATTGGCATCAATGAGATGGTCAAGAAGGAATTCAATGAGAAGGCTACGAAGCGTTTGGCAGGCACCGTCTCGGATTGGAAGGAGAAATGGCAATTCAAAGGAGATGATGGCAAGCCTTCTTACTTGACCGATGAGGTATGGCAGGGCCTTGTCCAATATTGGATTGACCCTCATTCGGTTAAGATCGCTGTAGGGTGTTCTACTTCTCGTTTAACGAGGGACGCAGACGGCCATTTGCCTACCCCGCATACTTCTGGACAGACACCATTTGCGGGTCGACGACTTCAGTTGGTACGTCTCTTTTTATATGTTTTTGTCTATTTTTTTAAAATAAATTTTAACTTTATAATTTTGTTTTGGTTTTTTAGGCAAATGGAGGACCGCTTCCGTCTCTTATGAGGTTGTTCGAGGAGACTCACAAGAAGAAATCTGGAGCTTTTGTTGATGAACGATCTGAGAAGATCGTCAATGATGTCAATGGTAAGATCCTCGAGCGTCAGACGCAGCTATCTCAGCAATCTCAGGATGGGACTCCGGTAGAACTCAGTTTGGTTGAGGAGGACACGATCTATAAAGAGGTAAATATTAATTATTTTTATGTTTAAATCAAATATTATATATATGTATAAAGTTATTTAATTATAATATTGTTTTATAAAATTACTTTCAGGTTGCTCCGAGGAAGAAAGGACGAGATCTAGGCATGGGATCGGTTCATGATGTTCCCATAGCCTCTTCTTCTTATACACGGAGACCGGAGGAGGATCCAGCTCATCTGCGGACCCAATTAGAAGCTGCAAACGCTCACATTGCATCTCTAAAGCGCTCAGAACAACAAACGAAGGACAAGTTTGACAGCATGGAGAGCTTGTTTGACATTCTTGCAGCAGGCAATCCGGAGTTTGCTACGGCTTTAGCGACGAGACGGGAGAATCAGTCTGAAGAACCTACGGAGCAGACCGAGTTTGACCGTAGAACCATGATCGGCCGATCTATATAACGAAATCAATTTTGATTCTTAGACATTTAGTTTTTATAAACAATTTTTTTTGTATTATATATTTTTTAAAATATTAATTTTTTTTCTTTTATTTTCTATTTTATTTAAATTTTTATATTTATTATTATTTATTTTTTATTAAAAACATTTAAAAATAATTATTAAATATATATTTTGTTTTTAACGACGATCTTACATCGAATTCATTGTGAAATCGTAGTAACATTTATGACTTAATTTACAACGAAGATCTAACACTTCGTTGTAAATTGTCAGAATATTTATCAATTTACAACGAAGTTTATCAATTCGTTGGAAATTGCCGTAAATGTTACTACCACTTACCAATGATGTTACGTTGTATTTTTTACGACAATTAATGACGTAACATCTTCGATGTATAATTTTACGTCGAATTTACGACGCAGTGTTTTACGATGATTTTACGACGAATTTTAAACATCGTTATATATACGACGGATTAACGACGATTGATCCATTACGACGACCTGGTAACGACGATTTGGTAATCGTCGTAAATTCCTTGTAAATGTGATTTTACAAGGAATTTACGACGATTTCGTCCGTTGTTAACGTCGTGTTTTCTTGTAGTGGTAGCTTATTTGTACAATGACTCCTACATCAAGCAGTTCGAAACAAACCCACAACACATTGAAGCTTGCTCATCATAAAAAGCTTATTGAGATAACAGTTCGAATGCTAGCAACCAGTCAAGTGTGGTCAACTCCTTAAGGAGGAGGTAGTAACCATCTGATAATTAAAAAATAAATGTGATGTTGGTAAAAAAAAAAAAGACAATTTAAAGACTTTTGTTCCAACAGATGAAATATTGTAAATATGATGCATAAAGATTAAATGTATCTATATTGCTGCTATATAAAAAATTAACTTTTATATATACATCTTTTCACTAGTTACGTCTTCTCCACATTTAATGTTCATCTATCTACATTCTAGACAATCAGTCACTTCATCTCCAACAGCTACACTACATATACAAACTCCTCTACTTCTCACTTGCGCGAAGCGATCCAACTGATGTCCTGTTGGATCCTGTTGTACCTACTGATGTCCTAGCATTTATGGAAACGCTAGTAATCACATATTATACATGTTGTCGTACACTAAGTATGTACATTTTCTGTAGTGAAGTGACCACAAATTTAGATAACACACGTTAAACGACGATATATCAACAAACCCCAATGAAAAGTTGTGATATGTTAAAATTATCAAAACAAAGACAAAAGACAAAAAAAATTCATAATTAGCTTTCAACTGCCTATATAGAGTAAAAAGGAAAACATTATGATAGGCAATTACAATTTTACGTTTTTCAGCATGTTCCATTGTCTTAGCCTTGGATTTACCATTTTCATTGTATTTCAACTATAGACAGAAACAAATAGTTATGAGAAACATTGAAAAAAAAATTTATATCAATAAAATAAAGTAATCACAAAAATGAAAAAAAAAAAAAACTAAAACTGTTAGAGGAAAGTACACGAGCTTCAACTGAGACTTGTTGTTGTGTCACTGAAATCCCAAATTCATTGCTCACAAAAGGGATCTCGTCATATACTTAATACTTAACCATCTGATAAATAAAAAATAAATGTGATGTTGGTAAAAAAAAAAGACAATTTAAAGACTTTTGTTCCAACAGAGGAAATATTGTAAATATGATGCATAAAAATTAAATGTATCTATATTGCTTCTATATAAAAAAAAATTTTAATTTTATATATACATCTTTTCACTAGTTACATCTTCTCCACATTTAATGTTCATCTATCTACATCTTAGACAATCAGTCACTTCATCTCCGACAGCTACACTACATATACAAACTCCTCTACTTCTCACTTGCGCGAAGCGATCCAACCATGGGCATACTTGTCATAAACAGAGATATAAAAAAAGTCAAAACACAAACATTCTATATATGTAGCATTTTCACCAATTTATCCAAAAAAGTATCATTTTATGCAAAACTCTCTTAAATAAATTTACGCATTATTTTATTTACATTCCCAATAAAATAAAATAAAAAGTTAAAAAAAAGGATCAAAATCAAAAAGTGACCATGACAAGAAAAATAAATAAAATGAGTAGAAAGTGATAAGTCAAGAGCAACGAGTTTGAAGAAAATGAGGTTAAGGTTAATGAAAATAATAAAAGAACTAGCCATATTATGTGATGTAAGGGCTTATATAATCATGATCAACCCTAATGAGTCTAAGCAAATGTGTGGTCATTCTTTTAGATGGCTCATGACCTTCTTGGCGATTTCTTTGCCTTACCGGGATTCAAAAAGAAAGAGACGAGTCTTCAATCATACCTGAAGGAGAAGACAAAGAAGGCTGGTGAGAAATTAATGAAGAGTCAAAAGAAGAATATGAAGTATATCACTGATCGGCTCATGATGCAACTACAACATGGTCGTGGAATTGTTGATTTTAACTAGGGTGAGATCTATGCATTGATATCTTACTTTCAGGTTACAATCATGCTTTGTAAGAAGAGGCAAGATTTCTTGCAGCATCACAATTCACTGGTGCCTCCATTTGAGGCAAAATTCTAGGAGTTACAGATATCATCACAAATTATATTTGTTAGGAGACTATCAGAACGATAAGAACACAAGGCAGACCAATGAAGCAACAAAAAGGATCAACATTGGTACTTTTAAAAGAGAATAAAACTCATTACTTAATGGATCAATGAATTTCACATTGGAATCGTCTCAGTCTAGATTCTATCAACAAATCGGGCAAGAAATGGTATCTTCCAATAAAAATCTAAACTCTATAAGCCACTTTCCATAACTAGGAAGTAGTTGTAATGGAAACCCTGATTTGGAGATAGAGTCGGTTGGTACCAAAGGGATGAATTTCCATGGTTTGATTGGGTTAGTTACTCAACCATTACATCATTATAGCATGAACAATAATCAAATCATTGCTATGAGTCATCTTAGACAATAATTTTTTATTTCATAAGCCGTGATCTTGGGTTAATGAGGAAGGAAGCAACATTAACAATGGATATCCAAAATTTCATAGAAGCATCAGTATAATGACAAACAATGATCTCCATAAAGAGCCATCTCCTAATGGAATACTCGCCAGAAAAGGCAATGTTGATGCGATGATGATTTATATCAATAGGGTTTGGTCGGGCATTAATAATCATCATTTCTAGATTTCTAGTTGGTTTTTTGTTTGAAGTCTGGTATGAAATTTTGTAATTACGTTTGTCTGTTTTCTGAATTTTGGAGCTTTTAATATTGTTATTTTGAACCTGTGTGTTCGTTTTTCTGTTTTTGAAATTGTGGACCAGTAACGACTTTTATCTATCATTATGAAAATGTGTTTGTTTAACCTTATCATCAAGTTATAATACATTGTATTATATTAGTGAGCTATGAAAAGTATCAAAATTAGTGAGCTATGAAACATTTAAAACTATTTACTTGTGACCCTATTCAACAAAGCAAATCCATTGTATCTCATCAGTTAATCCAAACAGACTATAATCATTAAAAAAAATCACTTACTGAGTGTAAAGTTGTAAAATTTGGAACAAAGAATTAATCGTTTATGGGTAACGATCGATCTGTTTCTGAGAAAATATTTATATATTTCATGTTGTTATTTATGGTGTCACCGTCGAAAATTGTCTCACTATCAATAACCGCCTTAGGGTTATCATATTTATGGTTTCTTACATCATTATTACAATAGATATTTGATCTAATCGTATTATGATGATATTCGATAATCTGTAGCATATATGATTACGATGAACAGTTTTTCCAAACAACAATTCTACGACTCTCTCCGCAACACTCAGATCAATGATGGATAATTATACATGTATGACATCTCTATGATGAACATGATCTCTCCACAACACACGAAACCACAACATACGGTTCAATATGTAACACTTTGGAATATCTGATAAGATTTGCATTCATCAATATGCAAGAAATTGCGCTCTATAGGAATCAAACCTCATACCTGGTATATAAGTCTTTAAAAACTTGACAAGTGGGCCAAGGTGCTTCCATTGAGTTTTCATATTTTGCATTAGAAATTTTGGGAAAGAAAAAAGGAAAAATCAAACGCAATATTCTTAAGTTAAAGTTCCACATTTACTGTATAACAATTGTTTTTCAGATTTAGTTTTATATAATCAATTTAAAAAATCAATTTGAAAACATAGTGATAATTTTATGTACATAGAAATGAATGTTTATGATTTTGGATGAGGTTTCTTGAATCCCCCCACCCCTCAAATAATATTTCCTCAAGAATTTTTGCTCTCGCATCATGACTGGATTGCAACCTATGATAAATTTTTGCTCCATATCATTTAATCTCACCATATTTTTTTTTTGCCAATGATTGGAGTAAACCTCTCATCTATTTTTAAATATCTCTAAAAAAAACATAGAGGCAACTATTGGAGATAGTCTTAGAGTTGTTTAGCTTTGATTGACTATGAATGTATCAACTTTCCGATTTGATTTTAATGAATGAATTAAATATTTAAAAAAACAATGATTTTTCCAGATTTAGTTTAATTAATCAAAATAAAATTTTGAAAACTAATTTGCAAACATAGAAATACTCTTTTGTAATTGAAAACAAAATATAAAGAATATAAATATCCCATAATCTGTCTATTAAAGTTTTTATGATTTTCTTCTCATGATAATAATGAAAAACTGTTGAGAAAAAAACTCATAAAAGAAACCCATGTCAGCAGTCAAAAAGGTACAATTAGGTCATAAATGCATTTTGAAACAAAATGAGAAATTACAAAATAAAAGAGATCTCTTGCTGTTTCGAATTCGATCGTTACTAGAAACTGCGACCACGACATTGGTCGTGGAGAGAAGAAGAAGAAGAAGTCAAAGTCACCCGAATCAAGTGGGACACGTTCTTCATCAACCAAATTGATAAAACTTAAAACCATCGGAGGCGTTTAAGTGATCTCGGCGACGATGGAGAGATCGGCGTCGGTGGGTTTTAACGACGGCCGAATTGGTGGCAATCTCTTCTATTCTCCGTCTTTCTCTTCTTCTTCTTCTTCCATGAGACATGTCAACTACAGGTTTAAATAAATTACATCAATTTATTTGATTGTTTCCATAATCTTATTGATTTAGGGTTTTGATTTATTGATTTTTCTCTCTAATTATGGTTGATTAGATTTGGTTAAGTGTTACTTAGATTAGTTTTGATTTTGGGTAAAATGATTGTTTTATTTTCTCCTGGGATCATGGTAAAAAATGAAGTAGGGGTTCTTATTCGTATTAATGAAATTCGTAAATTTTAACAGTTTTTAAAGAACTGTGAAAAGATAAATCTTTTTCCTTGGAAAATTTTGAGATTTTTGTTTTTTGTTTTTGATGTTTTTATATTTAACTTGGTTCATAATTTTATGACTACTTGGAGATTACAGAGTATGTGAATGATGAATATTGTTTATTCGATAATGATTGTTATGTGTAATTAGATGTGAATCTAATGAAACTTAGATGTTGTCTATGAACTTTCTTGTAGTTGTGGATCTTGTGGGTATGAACTAAACCTAAGCTCAACGAATCGAATCACATCCACAATCGGATCCAAGTACGGTAAATCTATGAAGAGTGGAATCATATCATTCTTCAACATAGACAAGAGTAGATTCAATCAGGTTGAAGAGTTCCAATGCATGCCTCACTTGTCTAGATACTCTTGGGGTTTATTCAAACGCAAAACAAAGCTTCTATGTCGCAAATGTAACAATTATATTGGCGATGCTACTAAAGAGAAGACTCCTGAGTATGCACTTGTAACACAAAACTCAGATTCGACGACATCGCCTAAGAAGAATGGTAGTGGTAATGTTAAGAAGTATGATATCAAGATTCGCTCGCTTCAACCCTCTTCTGCTGTCGCTGTACTATGAGTGCTTCGTCTATACTCTATACTTCATTGTCCAATTTAGAACCTCATCAAGTGTTTTGTATCGTGGTACTGTTTGGCTAAGTTGTATAGTAAGAACAATTTGCCATTTGTTTCTAGGACTCTTTACTTATTCATGTTCATCATTTGTGTTTACAAATTTTGTTCTTAAAAATACTATGTTCAACAATCCACATAGTCCAATTTAGAACCTCATCAAGTGTTTTGTATCTTGGTACTGTTTGGCTAAGTTGTATAGTAAGAACAATTTGCCATTTGTTTCTAGGACTCTTTACTTGGTCATGTTCATCATTTGTGTTTACAAATTTTGTTATTGAAAAAAAAATGTTCAACAATCCAAATACTCTATTCTGATAGCACAATTTTAGTTTCAAATGTTGTTTTTATCAAATGAGACATCATCATTTTGTAATAACATATCACTTCACAACATCATTCTTCTGTTAAAATCCAAAACCTAAAAATGCCTGTAGCATAAACTCAGAACTCATTTAATAATTCACATAAAATAGAATCACATTTAATTCTAAAGGTTAATTTCCAGATGGTCTTCCTTGAGCATCATTAGCACCTTGAGGATTATTATTATTATTACCAGTACCTTGCTGTGATCCGCCTCCAAACATCTGCATCATTGATCGTAATGCACCCGATAACTCTTCCGGCATTTGCTCTGTGCCACCGAGATCTATGTTGATATTTCCACCTACACGAATCTCAGGCTCATATAAACCATTTCTGTTACCATCTCCTCCTCCTGCTCCCTCATTGTTACGAGAATGATTTCCCGGGAATGTGTTTCCGGTCATGTTCATGAACATGCTCATCAAATCGGGGTTTAAAGGCATTGAGAACTGAGATGGTATTCCCTGGCCTCCTCCCATTTCCGGTTCTTGACCCATGCTTGTATGCTGCTCTTCCAACACCTCAAAATATTAGTTTTTCGTTTCTCGTCTTCTTAGTTATTTCTAATCCATGAGATGAGTCAGAACTGAAAGTAACTACCTGACTGCGTCTCTGTCGTTGCTGTTCTTCTCTTAGTTTTTGTTCAGCCACCTATATTTGACAACTAGTCAATATCAGACTCTCATATATCTTACAGAATGATAATATTAAAGCAGATAAATGTATTCCAAACAAAAAACCGACCCTGATATTTTCTTTTACAGATTCGTTATGCGGATCCAACTGCAAAGCTGCCATAAGTGCGATGAAAATGTTAAACAGAATAAATGCTAGCTAACTTGGATAAGCAAAGTTCTAGCTCTTTTCTAAAGCAGTCGGCCCTATAAAAGGAATAAGCTAACTTAACAACGAAGTTCGGATTATATACCTTTCTTAAATCCTTTCTCGATAGCATCGGCATACTCTCCTTGAGCATAATATGCCAACCCAAGACGACTATACGCCTTACTATAATTAGGATCAATCTCAATGGATTTAAGACAGTCCTTAATTGCTTCTGAGCATCTGTTGATCTGAGTATATGCAGCAGCCCTGATAAATGATTTTTGTTCAAACTAATTAGATAATTGGACAAATGAAAATATCGAAGTATGTCAAAAATCAGATTATAGGAACCACACCACCAAAGAAATAACAAGTTAAAAGACATATCACTCACCTGTTGCAGTAGAAAACAGCGTTCTTATCCGAGAGTGCAATTGCAAAAGTATACAACTCGATTGCCTCTAGATAAAGATTGGACTGCATAGCCTTGTTACCTAAAAGGAAGATAATGTTACATAAATGTAACAAGGACCAAAAGACTTGAGAGAAGTACCAAATAATAAGGAAAAAGGTTCCAACGATTTACGATGAAATGGACTAACACATGATACATTAACAAGACAACACATAAAATCTCTGTTGATATAAGTTACCTTGGCACTTGAGTGTTTCTGCTAAGTTTTTCACATCAAACGTTTCACATCCAGATTTTTCCATTTCCTGATATTCAGATACAAAACTCATTAACAATAGAAGTAAACCGTCATCAATAAAACTCAACAAGGGAAAATCAAACCTACATTGATGGCATCATGAAATATCTTAGTAGCTTTTTCAAGCTGTGCAGGATCATCATCTCCATCAGGTGTATTCCTAAAATACCGAACTTTCTCAAGCGCACCAAACAGTTGACCAAACAGTTCATCTCTAGAAGTCCCTACAAAAGCCATTCTCCACAATTCAATCAGAATAAGCTCTTTGACATTGTTAACAAGGACAAATTCATTCCACTATTACTCACCGTTTAAGAATGGCTCTTTGCTCGCATTTAGGGAGACATGAGAATCCGAAAACACAGGACCTGAGGAGGAACTAGGATCCTGAGTAGAAGCAACAGGTGGTGGTGATGGTATGGCTTCTGAAGGTTCAGTTTTCTCCAATGAAGTGAACAAATTAACAAGCGAAATAGGTTTCAATCGATCATCTCTTGAAGAATCTGAATTAACTTTGAACGCTTCTCCTAAACATTCTTTAACAACCTCAAGACCTTCTTCATCAACACCAGAAGTAACCTCAACTACAAACAACAACAACATAAAGCTTGAGAAATCACGATGAAATGAAATTGATCAGGCGATTCTTAGAAAGTGAGGGTTTGTTTACCGGAATTTAGGAAATCTAAGAAAGAAAGGACAATTTTCCGGCAGATTGGAGAGTCCGTCGTTAGTTTCGCCATAGGAGAAGAATCTGGTTTCGTTTGTTTCTTCGTCTTCTGTGATTTTGAGTGTTGTTTGTTACTGTTGGAGAGAATTGAAAACCCTGTTTGGAATAATAAAGTCCTGGTTTTAGATTTGTTTGGAAACAGGGTTGTAGTAAGCTTTATTTAAGTTAAGAAATAAACGCAAAACAAACGTTTCACTTTAATTATTTATGGGGAAACCATAATTATCAAAGAGCATTGTACAAAATTACAAATGGGTATAACCATCGAATACCTATAAAAATTTTAGGCACTTTCATCAGTGTCAAAAGACAATATTATTTGTGAGAAGTTGATCAATATCGAGAAAGCTATGATTTTACGCGAGAAGGTCAAATAGTGTTACCAAGACCTTCACGCGTAATTAATGATGGGATTTAGCATCGGTTTAATTGATTCACCTCATATCGGATCTGAATTTGACGTAGATTGGTCTTGTTCAGATAGGTTTAAGATAGAACAACGTAACTACAGAGATTAATGAATTCAGACAGTGTTGAGGTTTAGTTTTGATTTTTATTAGATTTAGTTTTCACTCTTAACAAAACAATACTAGAAGCGAAAAAAGAAAATATTTCATTAGCTAATTGTGGATCTATTACAATTAAGCACAAAACACTACACACTAACGCAGAACAAAAAACACTTTAAAAGATGTTAGCTTTAAAGACTCCTTAATCCTCTTTCTCTTAACGCAAGAAAAATGGAAATTGGTACATGTCTTGGTGACGGAGCAGCACCCTTCGTGACCGAACCTTCAAAGAATTCTTCTTCTAGACTTGGTGTTTGAATTGGCTTCTCAATAACCGGATCCGGTTTTGATGGCGACTTCATGGTAACATACGGTTTCGAGGGTTTAGAAAAAATGTTTTGTGGGTAACAAAAACGTTTGGAGCGGAAGAGAGGAACCACCTTATGAACATGTAAATCGGAGATACAAGAGTAGTAGTGGAAACCAATTCCGTTTTTGGTTTGAAACGGAACTGCGTAAACGTTTCTGACCATGTATCTTTGTGTTACCATAATCGACATCTTCAAAAAGAGGTTCTTGATTATCGATCTGAGAATTTTTTAGACTGTTCGATGTGTGTTAAAAGTATTAGAGGTGATTGTGAGACAACAATGAGAGGCTTAAAGGTTATTTATAATGCTATCGTGACACAAAGAAAAGGAAATTTATGTTGTGTTTCCTTTTTTCATTTTGTTTTTGTTTTATTTCCTTTTCCGATTAAGCTAGTTGGGTCAAATTTTTGAAATTACAAGATAAGATATGCTTTGGATTATTAAAAAAAAAAACACAATAAGATATGCAATAGTACTCTTTTTTTGTGGTTAAAATCATGAATTCTTCCTTCTGATTCTCTATTTGAAGTTTAATATTATTTGCAATAATTTGTCTTTAAACTCATTGTAGTTAGATCTGAGTAAGGGTGGGCATAATTCCCATCTTATCCAGTCTTATCCCGTTCCATCCCATTTCCGGTCACGAACTCTCGTCCCATATAGGAATGCTTTGGGTCTAATTTACACATATGGAAATTGAAGTTGAGCTATATATATCCAAACAAGGTTCAAATCATATAAGCTTACATACCAAATTGAGGTTAAATACTGTTTGAGCATACAGAAATATCATTCAACATGTCAAATTTAGACCCGAATGACTAAAACTTTAAATATTTTAAGAATTTCGAGATTAGTGGTCTCAAAACTTAATAGGTAATTTAGGTTAAAAATCAAGATAATAATTAGTGTGGAAAAGTGGGTTATGAGGATGATGATGAATTGGGTGTGGGGTAAGGAAGAGTGGGAGGGATCATGTCTATAAGTTATAACCACAACAGAGGCGCCAATTCAAGACAGCCAAGTGTTGTTCCTTTCACTTCCACCTGATTCATAACCCGCATTGGAATCAGATTCCCAAAATTCTTTACTTAAAACAATAAAAAAAGAGATGTGACATCTTTAAAAAGAGATGTGACATCTTTAAAAAGAGATTTTGTGATTATCTATCTGAGAATTGTTTTAAACTCTTTGATGTGTGTTAAAGTATTATAGGTGATTTGTGAGAACATAATGAGAGGGTTAAAAGTTATTTATAATGCTATAGTGACACAAACAAAAGGAAATTTATGTTTTTTTTTTTTTTTTCCTTTTTTGATTGAGCTAATTGGGTGTAACTTCCGAAATTACATAATAAATATGCTTTGGATAAAAAAAACATGATAAGATATGCAATAGTAATTTTGTTTTGTTCAAATCACGAATTGTTCCTTCTGATTCATTGTTTGAGGTTTAATATATGCAATAATTTGTCTTTAAACTATTTGTAGTTAGATTTGAGCAGAAAACATGATCAAAACTCAACCCAAACCGGTCCAAAAAAGAAGTTTGGTTTGGTTTTGGTTAGCCAATATTATCCAAAAGGATTCTAAATAGATTTGGTTTGGTTCTTGGTGAGTAGGATCTTAAATCTGAACATATACTCGTAAAATCTGAAACAATATATACTCATGGTATAAATTTGAATTTACGGCTTGTTTTGTTTTGTAAATTTTTCAGGTAACTCAAATTTGATAGAGGTATTCAGGTTTTTGGGTAATTTGAATTTAAAATCCGAATCCAAACAAAACCAAAATATGTTTCATAAAACTAGTTCTATGTCGGCTTCAGTTAAATTTCAAGAACCGATCCGAATGTGATAAAAAAAATCTGGGACGTATCGCCCAAATCATTGGTCCGGTACTGGATGTAGCATATCTAAACAAACCAAAAATTTTGATTTCTACATTGAGGTCATGACACTGAAGAATATGGAAACAGTGATGTTTCAAGACTTTAAGGTGATAGGAACAGTCTCAAAAATGTTTTGCCAACAGGTTCAGACAAGGATGTCTCTATTTGAGACCAAAGCTTTTCATAATCTTTTCTCTATCCCTATTTTGTGGATTGTTTGTTGATTCTCTATTTATTATTAAGTGTATAACGTTTTATTATGTTACTACTTACTAGTTGAACCACAAGTCTTGTCCTGATAGGTTTAAGATGAGAATAACCACAAAGATTAATGAATTTAAAGCAGTGACAGTGTTTGAGGTTTGATTTTGATTCTTAAAAATTTTCGTAAGTGGTGATTTCAAAGACTCAAAAGGTAACAATAATAGCATAAAACAACACCAGAAAAATAAATAAAAGCGATAAAAAAATAAAATCTTTCATTATCTAATTGTGGATCTATTACACTTAGCAACAATTGAGTACTACACTAACGCAAAACAAAGATAATACACTGCTTAATAATAATAATAAAAAAAAAATCATCTTCTTGTCATTCGAGTCGTTAGCTTGGAAGACACGCAAAATGTTGGAACTGGGACGCGTCTCGGTGAGCGAGCAGCACCCATCGTGACCGAACCAACAAAGAATTCTTCTTCTTGAGTTGGTGCTTGCATCGGCTTTTCATTAACCGGATCCGGTTTAGATGGCGACTTCACGGTAACAGACGGTTTCGAAGGTTTAACAGAAACTTTTTGTGGGTGACGAAAACGTTTGGAGCGGAAGAGAGGAACCACTTTATGAACATGTAAATGCGAGATACAAGAGTAGTAGTGGAAACCAATTCTGATACTTGTTTGAAATGGAACTGCATAAACGTTTCTTACCATGTAATGTTGTGTTACCATAATCGACATCTTCAAAAAGAGATTTTGTGATTATCTATCTGAGAATTGTTTAAACTGTTCGATGTGTGTTAAAAGTATTAGAGGTGATTGTGAGAAACTAACTAGAGGCTAAAAGGTTATTTATAATGCTATAGTGACACAAACAAAAGGAAACATATGTTGTGTTTCCTTTTTTTGTTTTGTTTTTTGTTTTATTTCCTTTTACTATTAAATGGTTTAGTTCTAACTTCCGAAATTACATAAAAAGATATGCTTTGGATTAAAAACAAAACATTATAAGATATGCAATAATAGTAGTCTTTTTTCTTTCTTTTTCTTTGGGTTAAAATCACGAATTGTTCCTTCTGATTCTTTGTTTGAAGTTTAATATTATTTGCAATAATTTGTCTTTAAACTCATTGTAGTTAGATATGAGTATAAAAACCGGGTCCGACAAACTCAACCCCAAACCGATCCAAAAAAAGAGGTTTGGTTTGGTTTTGGTTAGCCAATATTATCAGAATGGATTATCAATATATTTGTTTTGGTTTTCAGTGAGTAGGATCTGTGAAATACGAACATATACTCCTAAAATCTGAAACAATATATACACGTTATATAAATTTGAATTTACAGCTTGTTTGGTTTTGTAATTTTTATTCAGGTTATCCAAGTTTGATAGAGGTAATTTGAATTCAAAAACCGAATCGAAACTAAACCAAATTAAAACCGAATCGAATTTAAACCAAATTATGTTTCATAGAACTAATTCTATCTCAATTTCAGTTAAATTTCAAAAACCGATCCGAATTGGATAAGATTTAAACCGAACCGAATCGAAATATTTCGATTTCTACATGGAGGCCATGAGCCTGAAGAATGTGGAGGAAGCCAATACAGGTGAAAAAACATTATAATTTAAATATACATTTTCAGGATCAACTGGAAACATATATTATATAAAAGATCGTATAATCTGTTTCTTTGCAGATAACATGATGGCCCACTGAAGAATCTACTGATATGATCATTCTGAATCTTCAAGAAACTTATATGACAAAGATTGACATTACTGTAAAATTTCTGGATTTGAAACTGGTGAACGTAATGACAGGTGGGCTCAGAAGAACTCAATTTGAGGTCTGCTAAGTTTCAGACAGCTAGGGAAAAACATGTTTCAAGACTTTAAGGTGATAGGAACAGTCTCAATAAGCAGCTGATTATGTCTATAACGTTTTTATATGTTACTAGTTGAACCACAAGTCTTGTCCAGATAGGTTTAAGATAGAACAACGTAACTACAGAGATTAATGAATTCAGACAGTGTTGAGGTTTAGTTTTGTTTTTAGTTAGATTTAGTTTTCACTCTTAAGTGATGATCTCACGGACTCAAACGCTAAAAATAGCACAAAACAATACTAGAAGCGAAAAAAGAAAATATTTCATTAGCTAATTGTGGATCTATTACAATTAAGCACAAAACACTACACACTAACGCAGAACAAAAAACACTTTAAAAGATGTTAGCTTTAAAGACTCCTTAATCCTCTTTCTCTTAACGCAAGAAAAATGGAAATTGGTACATGTCTTGGTGACGGAGCAGCACCCTTCGTGACCGAACCTTCAAAGAATTCTTCTTCTAGACTTGGTGTTTGAATTGGCTTCTCAATAACCGGATCCGGTTTTGATGGCGACTTCATGGTAACATACGGTTTCGAGGGTTTAGAAAAAATGTTTTGTGGGTAACAAAAACGTTTGGAGCGGAAGAGAGGAACCACCTTATGAACATGTAAATCGGAGATACAAGAGTAGTAGTGGAAACCAATTCCGTTTTTGGTTTGAAACGGAACTGCGTAAACGTTTCTGACCATGTAACTGTGTGTGACCATAATCGACATCTTCAAAAAGAGGTTTTTGATTCTCGGTCTGAGAAATTTTTAGACTGTTCGATGTGGCATTGACACAAAGAAAAGGAAATTTATGTTGTGTTTCCTTTTTTTCATTTTGTTTTTGTTTTATCTCCTTTTTCGATTAAGCTAGTTGGGTCAAACTTTTGAAATTACAAGATAAGATATGTTTTAGATTATTAAAAAAAAAACACAATAAGATATGCAATAGTACTCTTTTTTTTGGTTAAAATCATGAATACTTCCTTCTGATTCTCTATTTGAAGTTTAATATTATTTGCAATAATTTATCTTTAAACTCATTGTAGTTAGATCTGAGTAAGGGTGGGCATAATTCTCGTCCCGTCCTGTCTTATCCCGTTCCATCCCATTTCCGGTCTCGAACTCTCGTCCCATATAGGAATGCTTTGGGTCTAATTTCCACATATGGAAATTGATGTTGAGCTATATATATATATATATACAAATCCAAACAAGGTTCAAATCATATAAGCTTACATACCAATTGAGGTTAAATACAGTTTGAGCATACAAAAAAATCATTCAACATGTCAAATTTAGACCCGAATGAGTAAAACTTTAAATATTTTAAGAATTTCGAGATTAGTGGTCTCAAATAATTAGTGTGGAAAAGTGGGTTATGAGGATGATGATGAATTGGGTGTGGGGTAAGGAAGAGTGTGAGGGATCATGTCTATAAGTTATAACCACAACAGAGGTGCTCATTCAGGACAGCCAAGTGTTGTTCCTTTCCTTTCCACCTGATTCATAACCAGCACTGGAATCAGATTCCCAAAATTTTTTAGTTAAAACAATAACAAAAGAGATCTGACTGAATTTAAAATTCTGTATATTCATAAATAATTTAGAAAATAAATGAAAATGAAGACTCCTACTATATGGAAGAATACAATCATCCATTAAGCAGCAGTAACCAAGCACAAAAAAAAAAGACACAACTGTTTAAAAACAGAACACTTCAAGAAAAGTCACAAATGAAATTTATAACTATTCCATAAAGGAATGCAAGTGAGAAGACGCGACCTTTTATGTTAACATGTTAGGAAGAAGAGACACATCTTTCCAATAAAAATTTGAGAAAAATATAAATATAAATCGTTTAACAATGACAAAAAAAAACTGAAACTTCAAAAATTTAAAGGGACACAAAATAGGTCATTCGTATTTTTTCAGATTGTTATTAATATATAGATTAGGCAGGACTGATGTTACAAATTTTCGTGAATAAATCCTCAAATTCAGCTTTTGAAGCTTTAGCAACCAAACCAGCCACACCTTTTCCTTTATAGTATATCACAATTTTCAGATTGTTATTAATATATCACATTACCAATCAAGTGGTGGATGCAAATACCATATCTAGCCAAGGGATAGATTTTCCGAATTGATTTTTCAATAGACAAATGTCTATCAGACACAAATGCTAAACCTTCATCATCCGGTACAACAATATGAAGTTGCCTTAAAAACCACTCCCACGCACAATCATTCTCAGAATCAGCAACTCCAAATGCGATTGGATACAAATTAGAGTTGCCATCTAAGGCTGTAGCAACTAGTAGAACTCCTTTATATTTTCTCTTCAAAAACGTTCCATCAACTACAATCACTCTCCGAATTGTCTTATGGAACCCTCTTAATGATTGACCAAAAGAAATAAATAGATATTTGAATCTGTCATTGCAATCAGTTTCAAAATTCGAATATGTACCAGGATTCGCTTCTTGTAGCATGAACAAGTATTTTGGTATTTTACCATAACTTTTCTCCGAAATTCCTCTAACTTCATTAATTGCATACTTACGAGACTCCCAAGCTTGGGAATAAGTTAGTTCGCATTCATACTCTGAATGAATAGTATTAATGATATCATTCTGTTTAGGCCCTTCCATCATACCCTCATAATTATGCATAATGAGATGTCCAATTGTTCTTGATGAAGGTGTCCTACAGAATTTGATTTTCTTTGAAGGAGCACATGTATGGTTCCTCAAATACTTCTTGACTATGAAAAAACTAGACCCCTCTAAACACTTAGCACGAAGACTCCACTTGCAAACATTATCTATGCAGAGTATACACCAATACATCTTGTCAGATTTGGTAACCATATAGTCACAGTTATACCTCATCGCATGCATTTCCATAGTTGCTTGTAAAGCTTTCTTACTTGGGAAATAATGCCCCTTAACTATCATTGAATCTACCACGGTATGTACGACACCATCAATAGATTTAGATGATTTATATTTCGTATTATCCACCAATTCTACTGATTCATGTGCCACCTTATCATCATCTTCTACATCTGATGAATCATGTCGCCTCTAGTAACATCATCCCCGTTTGCTGACTTCTGTGGTACCTTAGCATCATCATCTCCATCACTTGATTCATATGGCTCTTTATTCAAATCGAAATTGGCTCCACTCCTACAATCATTAACTCTATCTTTGAAACGTCACACACAACAGTATTGTATTTTTCCTTTTTAAACATGCAAGAAAGTTTTCCACTTGTCTATCATTCATCATAACAACAGGGGAAAACTCAAAACTAAGATCTTTGGGTAAATAATTGAATTCCACATCAACCATACTATCTTCTATTCCATATTCTTCTAAAACCATCACTCTCAACTCTGCAAGTGATGTACTTAATTGCAAACTAAGTAGTCTCCCACGTTTTCCTCATTAACAATCAATTTCCACTCTTTTCTCTCAAACAATCTCCATACACCACACATCACATAGATTTGCAGCATAATGATAACAAAAATTTGTTGAATGAAGAAAATTAAAAAAACCTGAAACTTAGAGGAAGAACATGGCTGAAAGGAAGAGGAAGAAGCGTTGAATTTGTTTCTAATTAAACTCTAATTAAATTAGGATAAATTTTCAAATATATCAAAAATTAGGGTTAGATTTTCTTTTTTTTTTAACTCTAATATCGATTATATATGTATATAGGTCAAAACTTTTGTGAAAATTTTAAAAATTTTACTTTCCTTAATATTAGATTCTATTTCCATTTTTAGCTAATTTTAAAAAAATTTAGATTACGTATTATAATCTTACTAGAATACCAATTCTAAATGTTTTAGAACATGAACAACTTGTAGAATACATGTTCTAAATTTTAGATTACATGTTCTAAATTTTTTAGACCATGAACAAACCATAGAATACGTATTCTAAAATTATAGAATACATATTCTAAAAATTTTAAAATACGTAATCTAAAAATTCATTCTAATTTTTTTAGAACATGAACAACTCATAGAATACGTAATCTAAATTTTGTAGAGCATGAACAACTCATAAAATACGTAATCTAAATTTTGTAGAGCATGAAAAACTCATAGAATACGTAATCTAAATTTAGAATACGTATTCTACAGTTTTTAGAACAACTTTCATCTAGCTAAAAACCAACATAAAACTATCTAAAATCAAAAAGTTTCTTCTTCAAATATTCTTAAAAATTGTGTATCTACATGCTAATATACTTTTTTCCTTCAAAAAATGTATTAATCTAGTAGTATGGGTAGTTTTGGAAAAATTGATAATTTTCAAAAAAAGGTTTATATGGACAAAAATCTTCATAGAGCTCCTTTATTTCCAATTTTTCCCTTTATAATTTATAATTTATTCATTGATTTTAAATTAGTTCTTATTTTATTACTATTTATTTTGGGTGTGTAATGGATGTGTTGAGTAAATATATGTTTGTTTGGAGTTAATTTTTTATAAATTTGGATTGATGGTTGAGTATATGTAAGCAACTGATCTAAAGTGTAATAGAATACACATAGTAATAACTACTTAGTATGAATATGGATGTAAATAAATAACTAAAAATTCTAAATCATAGGTTAAGTAGGTTCTTACAATATGACTAAAACCACTAAAGTTCATTTTTTCTGTGAATACTTCGTAAAACCTTTCAGTAAAAAAGGACCTACAATAGGAAACAACAAATGTATTAGTTTCTATTAGTATTTAAACTATGATGAACTAATAATGATAGTTCTATGAAATTTTTTTAGGATTTTACTTACACAAATCTAGTCTCACTATGTTCATTCAGATCATGGTTCAAGAGTATCTTTGATGAACCAACGCCATTAATAGCATAAACTTCTCCTACAATAAAAACATTTTCTATATTAGTTCATTCTTAATGAGAGTCTAATTAATTAAAACATAAAATCTTTCAAATTAAAACCTTACCTCCATGTTTAGAGATCCTCGAAAACAGCAAAACACAAAATATATTTGGACGTTCAATGTTGATCTCCCACGGTCTTTGCTAAACTGAAAATGAGAAAAGATAGACAAATTCATGTAAAGTACTAAAATATGCAAGGAATAAACTGAGAGAATATTAGAGGAGTACTTACATTAGCTAATATCTAACTGAGATTCTGAAACACATTTTTATAAACAACATTCAATGTCTTCTTCAGCGGTTTGCATATATAAGAGACAAAGGTAATTAAATGCGTATGTTAAAGAAATTATACATAGCTGAAGGACCACTCGTAATTTGGTAAGTACAAATTTCGAACTTAGACAAAATCCATAAAGGATAATTATTGACTTGTCAAATGGTATTCAAAACTAAAATAAGTATATATTTATACAAATAATATATCATATATACAATAATGTAATTATTTACTCTCTCTTTTGTTAGAATTACCCATGTGATGTATCTACTCATTAGTCATTAAGTACCAATTACATGTTAGTTATGTACTAAGGCTTCCAAAAATATAATTATTACTTTGAAATTATCCATACACATTTTAAGTGCTAACAATGTACTTATCAAACAACATTTAAAATTATGATATGACTAAATGCTTAATAAGATAATAGATGGAGTAGTCGATAAAAGTGTTAAGTGTATACGATGATAACTAGTTATATACGAATTTTTAGAAAATGACCAATAACTAATTATAAGCTGTTGAGTACCAATTAAGTGCTATATATATATATATATATATATGTATATGAAGGATCCCCAAGAAAACTATATACTTGGACAAATAATAGACGTAGTATATGATATATTCTATCTGTAATAGATTCAATTTGATTAAATAAAATTTATGGGAAAATTGGAAAATTGAAGATTTTTATCCATATAAACTTTTTTTTTAGATTGTCATTTTTTTCTAAAATACCCCTAATACTAGATTAATACCTTTTTGAAGAAAAAAAACAGATAAGCATATAGATACACAATTTTTAAGAAGATTTGAAGAAGAATCTTTTTTATTTTAAATAGTTTTAAGTTGGTTTTTAGCTTGATGAAAGTTATTCTAAAAATAGTAGAATACATATTCTAATATTCAGATTACGTATTCTATGAGTTGTTCATGTTCTACGAAATTTAGATTACGTATTCTATGAGTTGTTCATGTTCTAAAAAATAGAATGATTTTTTAGATTACGTATTCTAAATTTTTTAGATTACGTATTCTAAATTTTTTAGAATACGTATTCTACGGTTTGTTCATGGTCTAAAAAATTTTAGAATATATATTTTAAAATTTAGAACATGTATTCTACAAATTGTTCATGTTCTAAAACAGTTAGAATTTGCATTCTAATAAGATTAGAATACGTAATCTAAATTTTTAAAATTTAGCTAAAAATAGAAATAGAATCTAAATGTAAGGAAAGTAAATATATATATTTTTTTAGTTTTATCTTTTTCATAGTTCTGTGCTACTTGAAGGTTGTCATAGTATCAGAAGAAATCTGATCCAAAGTTATATCTTTGGATGAAAAAATTGAATGTTTTAATGTGTTTTCTTCACTTATTGGAACCTTAGAAGTATATAATTTGATCAAATTGTGGAAATCAATTTGTGAAAGAAGGAACTTCTGTAAGTTCCGGTTTGTTATAATCTTGTTTCCATATTTGATTATTCAAAAGTGAGAAGATGAAATTGTGCATCTTGATGTGAATTTTAATGCAAAAAGTCTCTTATCATTAGTTAACACTTTGATTTTTTATTTTGTGACAGAAATCCTGTGGAACTGAGGTTCTGTATGGAGTCAAGTAGCTTCTGCTCAATCCTCTTTCCAGATGTAAAATCAAATCCTGCAGCAGGAGATTTATGAGAAATGAACTCCTCGTGCAAGCTCGCTAGCCTCCTACACAGTACTGAATACTGCTTCCCTTCTTCAACCCCGTCTATAATACAACCTATTTCCACCAAATCAACCAAATTAATGTCCAATTTCCAAAAAAAGGACGAAATTTTCAAATTAATCAACGAGTAATATATCCTAATAGAAGAATCCAAGCTTTTTACTACCCTTTGTTCTCAAAACGATGCTAATACCAATTCAACGTCCAATTGTCACAAAAAGGTAGGAAATTTAGCAAAATAAATAAGAAAAGATGTTGATTTGAATAAACCCACCAAGGTCCCCAATGAAGAGGAGGCGTGGAGAGCTCAAAAGACAAGCGAGAAGCCATCTCAGACTGAAGCTTAGTCTGAATTCGATCAGTATCTGCCAATACAGCTTCAGTATACTTCTCTTCTTGCTCCATATAGATATCCATATGACGCATCGCCACTTTATCTTCCATCTTAGACATCCAACTGTAAGGATCTGCCCAAGTGGCATCGTGGAAGGTGAAACTCTGAGGCTTCTTCGGCGGTTTTGGTAACGCTGGTGGTGGTGGAGGAGGTGGTGACGACTTCGGAGGCTTGTAACGGCGACATTGCTGTTGCCGGAAAAGACAATTATGGCGGAAGACAATTAATAAAATGTAAATTAATTTTTTAATTTCAATGGAACCCTCTTTTTAAGTTAGAGGTTTATAATATATTTGATTTTGTTGGAAATGTTTAAGTTGAGGGTATAATGGAGTTAAATTTTAAATAAAGATTACTCCAACAAACTTTAGGAAAAAAGATTAGATGGACAATTTGTTTTAAAAATGTCATTTATTTCCAAATTCCCCTTTTATTTCACATATATCGTGATTTATCATGGTAATGTTTTCAACTCTAATATTCTACTTAGAAAAATCACACATAAATCTAGGGTGTAGGAGAAGAAGGTAAATATATAGAAAGAATTAACACTCATAAATTGCATAATTTCAATTACGAAGTACCAAATCTAAGCTTAAATAAGAATTAATGAAGGATAATTAATGACTTAATCGGATGCATTCGGAATTACGATAACTACATACGTAGACAAATTGTATATCTTATATTCATAAGACGCTAAGTACCAATTACATACTAACTATATACTTATTAGAGGAGATTATAGAAATGTAACTATATACTTAGACAAATAACAGATGACGTATATGCTTTATTTGGTGTAATAGAAGAAATAGATTCAACTTGATTAAGTAAATTACATATATATCAAATCCAACATGGTACCGTTTTAAAAGCTAACAATAGACTTAGATAGATAATATATGGAGCGAAGGTTTAGGAGAAATAACGGTAAACTAGCTACTTTTAAAAGTGATAACTCCATACTTAGAACATTACCAATGGTAGAAATTCAAGTGAGTTTCTCAAAAATTTAAAATCAAATATTTTAATTAAAAAAACCGATTGATAAATAGAAAAAAAAAACATGTGGGAAAAGAGTCTCTCACACTATTTACAAAGTCGATGAAATGAGAAATTTTGTGAATAGTGTAAGAGATTGAGAGATTTTGTGACTAGTGTGAGAGATCTATATTAAATATGTCTTTTTTCTGTTGGTCACTTTTTTTTATTATTAAAACATTAATTTTAAAAATTGGAGAGACTCACTTGAGTCTTTACCAATGGCTGTGCTCTTAACCACATAACATATGACATCTTTTCTATATTCGATGTAATAGATTCAACTTGGTTTAGATATTAGACATATATTAAGGCATTTTTACTTGATTTGATTTGTTGGGAATACTTATAGCTTGGTTTAATTTGATACCACTTTAAATATCCAGTGTGGCGGATCTACATTGCATGGAAGTGGGCCACGTACCCCAAGTTAAATTCATGAAATTGTTTTTATACCGATAATTTATTAAGGTTAGAGTTCACATAGCATTTTTGGTAGAACTATCTCTAAATTAAATTGTTGTGCTTTATGTAATTTTTTTTTAAATCCGCTATTGATGCTGACTGCATACTTAGGCAAAAGTTTCATGGAGGGTTTAGAGAAAACACTTGATTATTGATTAAAAAAAACCAGGGTTATATTAAGCTTGTTGGAGTGATGTTAATTACTACTTTTATATTTAACTTAATATAAATCAAACGTTGAATGTAAATCTTACATAATGATTTAGAAAAGCGATGATTTTTTCATGTACTCTAACTCTTCGTTTCTGGACTTGTATTTAGTGTTTTTTTTTTCTGACTTCAGTTTCAATTCCACAACTTTTGGCTATATAATCACGTAGTTATGTAATTTGATGAAAATCAATAAAATTTTCATTTGCTATAGTAATTCATCCCAAAATTATGATTAAATGATCACAAGTTTTCTTATTTATATTCAGTGTATGAAAAAATCTTAAATTAATGGAACAGTACAAAACAATGTTTAAAACTTATACAAACTCAAATTAATCCGCAAATCATTTAATATTATTTATGTCTAGACTCTAAAGTTTAATCTATGTTAAATTGAAAATATGGTGTTAATCATCATTCATCACCATGATTTTTATTGAGTTTTTTAAAAAAAAAATTTGAAGCAATGGTTTTTTTTTTGCAAACAAATGTATTCAAGTGAATTTTGCAACATACAGTCAAACTTCTATAAATTAATAATATTGGGACAAATGTATTTTACAAAATTTTATTAATTTATCGTGATTATTAAATTATAAAGATGATATTTGAACCAAAATATCAATTTGGGACCGAATAAAATTATTAATTTAGTGAGATATTAATTTATCGAGTATTAATTTATAGAGGTTTCACTGTATTAATTTGCAAATACGTTGACCCAAAAAAAAAATTGCAAATATGACCTTTGACTCATATGGAAAATTTTGAGTTTTGACTATTATCTTCTACAACATTCCATTCACACAAATATAATATATGCTTCTCTACAGCACATAGATTCCACCTGACTCCATTCTTCTCCGCTTCTTACTCTTTTCCGAGAAACATGTCTGGCGAACCAACGACTACAGCCATGGAGATCGCCGTCGCCGATAAGATCGATTCAAAGGACACTGAAGCAACAACAGATATCGAGTCTCAGATTCTTCAGGCGATGCGTAACCGTGTTACCTATCTCAGAGATAAAGCAGAGTAAGAAACTATGATTTGTGTGCATAGTAAGGTGAAAAATCAAAATTAAGTTTAGTGATGGTGTTAAGAGTTTGGTTTTGTATCTCATTCCCCTTTGAGAGTGATCTTTGTTGGATTTGGTGAAATGAAGGGGAATAATGATCATTTAGGTTTTGTAAAATTGCGATTGTTTGAGTAGCCATTGAATTGTGCATAGTAAGGTGAAAAATCAAAATTAGGTTTTGGTGATGATGTTAAGAGTTTGATTTTGTAGCTCATTCACGTTTGAGAGTGTGCGGAGATTGTTGGAGGAAGATTTGAAGTTGGAGATCTATGGTTTGGATGTGCATAAGAGTTTTATTAAACGAAATTTGGTTCCGGTATGTTTTTTGATATGGTTAATGTCAAATTTTGTATGAATATAGAGAAGATTAATCGTTTTCTTGGTGATAACAGTGTTTAGAAAGTGCTAATGATAATGATGAAGCTTCAGAAAATTCTCAAAAAACGGTGAAGAAAGATGATGTAACTCCAGTGAAAGGACGAAAGTTATCTAAAGGGCACAAGGCGAAAAAGGATGCTAAGGAAGATACGACCTGTGATGATGATGATGAGAAAACGGAAGATTCTCCTGTAATGGGACTTTTGACAGAAGAAAACACATCCAAATCTGTAGTTGAGGAAACAAAAGATGAGGATAGTAAAGAGTTCTTGCAAAGTGAAATCAAGAGAGCCCTACGTAAACGGTGTTCGTACATTAAGGCTAATGCAGAGTAAGTTGAATATGTCTCTTTTTAGATATGTTTAGTATTTATGTTAGTTTTGTTGTCTTTAATGATTTTGAGAAATGAAGTTTCTTGGTTTACATATCACTTGCTTTGTTTCAGGAAAGTTACATTGGGTCTACTTCGTCGGCTTTTGGAGCAAGATCTTAAGTTAGAGAAGTATTCACTTGACCCATACAAGAAATATATTAATGAAGAATTAGATGAAGTAAGTAATTAAAATTTGATTATGTATTTTATAAGTTATCACTGAAAGCCACAGTTTTCTAATAGCTTTTATTGGCTAATTAGGTACTACAAGCTCCTAAACCTTCACCTAAGGCTCAGAGGAAAACTCTAACCAAGAAGGCCAAGAGCAAAACAGCTAAAAACTCAGACAGTGAAGAAATTTCTGATTCTGATGGTGAGGAAGTCGCTGTAAAAAAGAAGACGGTTCAAAAAAGGAAACCACCGATGTCAGGAGGAACTGGAAAGCGGAAACGTGAAAATGAGAAAGTTGCATCTGCAAAGAAGACAAAACAGACATATTCACAGAGCGACAGTGATGCAGGAGATAATCCATCTTCTTCTGAAAAATCTGTGAAGGTAATGCAGCTTTATTATAGTTCCTATCTCGAATGATCGAATCCTATTAGAACTGTGTACGATTAACACCGTTTGGTTTCTGTTTTCTTATATCTTTCGACTGCAGAAACAGGAAACTGCAACAACTGTGTATGGGAAGCGTGTTGAGCATCTTAAATCAGTCATCAAATCTTGTGGAATGAGGTTTAAATCAAACCCAGTAGATCTTTAAAAAGCTAATTTTCTTCTCATACTCCAGGCTCTTGATTTTTTCTTTTCCGTGGCAGCATTTCTCCATCGGTTTACAGGAAAGCCAAGCAGGCTCCAGAGGAGAAACGCGAGGATACTCTGCTAAAAGAACTTAAGGAGATACTTTCCAAAGAAGGGCTGTCTTCTAATCCTTCCGAGAAAGGTAATGTTTCACATTTATGAAGTTTCTTAAACAATTTCAACATGCAGATGAAATTGTTGATGTTTGACACTTATTGACTTTACTCGGTGACAGAGATCAAAGAAGTCAAAAAAAGAAAAGAAATAACAAAGGAGCTTGAGGGTATTGATACTAGTAACATTGTGTCGAGTTCAAGGATAAGATCTAGCACAAGTTTTGTGCCTCTTCCAAAGCCGGAAAAAACAGAAGAAAGCCAGAGCGATGAGTCAGAAGATTCTGATAATGAAGACGATGAGGAAGAAGAAGAAGTAGTAGTAGAAGAAGAAGAAGAAGAAGAAGAAGAAGAAGATGGTAATGAAGATGGAGGAGAGGGAAGTCAATCCGAAGAGGAACCAAACACTGGTATGAATCTTACTTGTCTCGAGTAAATCATTTACATAAAATCTCAGCAGGATATAATTTTTTGAAAAACTGATGGTTGTTTGGTTTGGTTGTAGAGGATGGTGATGAAGAGGAAAGCGAATGATTTTACAATCATTGGCTTTGCTTAGCTTTGTTGCAGGATCAATGTAGCTTAGTGTCTCTATATGCTGTAGGAGAGTGGTGATATTTTGTACTTGTTTAAGTTACTCATAATCATGACAATAGGATATTTATTTTAAGACATGCATATTTATAATCCTGAATTAGGTTTGAATTGAAAAGTTAAAAGTGGTTATGTTTTAAAAAGAAAGAAAGGTTAACCAAAGACTAGGTTGATTTATTCACTCATCGTTAAACCGAGGCATCCGTTTTTTAATTTTTGTTTTGCTTATTCAATTAGACCTAACTTCTGTTCTAAGTTCTAACATATCAATCTGCAATGGTTTATTTTGGAGATTCCCATCTAAATCTAACTAATATTAGCTTTCATATGCACTATCTAATGTCCATTAATTGCAGGATTCAATACCAATATCCTTGGTAGGCCTATTAGCTTTGATACCAATTATGAAAACAAGAACAAGTGCTCACACAAAATTTCACTAAGATTCAATAACATGTTTAATCATTAAAACATACACTAGAATTCTCATTTTCTTTTTTTGCTTTAGAAAATGTTTTTGGGCCAAAGTTGGTACATATTAAATGGATATTTTGTTCCTCTAGGGCAAGTACTTGAACTCAAAACCTCTAAAACTCTTTCTTTTGTGAGTTTCAGAGGTTTACCGGTTAAGCTATCTCATCCATGTTGATTTCACTTGTACAATCTAACAAAATTTGTTTGCTTAATTGAAATTACTCGACACAATATATAACAACTCAACCGGTTTCTTGGCTGAGCAAGTTATGCCGTGTGTTCCTTCCATTTAAACCTCACCAACAAATAGTGTCATGTTTTGCTACCTTTGTGATTATACTAACATCAAGGAGGAATTAATAAACTCGTTTACTGAAAAAGTATGATCCTCCTCGTCCAAATGATTCAATAAACATACTATTATGCATGATCAAAGACAGTAAAACTCATACAACATTCTATATAGCACCCTAAGCAATTCACTTAGCTTATTATGCCTACATATCTCATACTTCTAATTCATATGATTTATCATCATTTACACCACATCATAACATATCGCATGCATAAATCATCAGTCGACCTAGACCAGTCAATCTAGACACTGCAATGCTCGTAGGTCGGTAGGTATGTGCTTGTAGGTGATATAATTAAAACCCGTAGATATCCTATCTCATGCAATCACAATCAAGTCATGCCATGCTTTCTCATGAAACATTCATAATTCTGTCATCATGCTCAATATGTTACCATAACTTCATATCTCTAACACCCCAACTTCAATCACATCCACCCTTGGAAATGAAGTGGAATGCACGTGATATAGGAACCCAAATGAATCAGATCCTAAATGATACATTGATCGAGGAATTGTTGCTGGACTAAGGTCACTCTCAACAGTTCCGATTGAATGGATGGTGAAGTGGTTCGATGGTGAGGCTGTTGCTGGACTAAGGTCACTCTCAACAGATTCAAAGGGATGAACGAACGTGATAGGGGATTGAGAGACGCCACACAGATCTGTGAAAGGATCTATGATAAGTCTAATACACTCTAAACTTCAAGGATTCATACACAAGAAGTTTAGAAGACATAATATTTCTTTCCCAGAAATATCAAAGAGAAAACTTTCAAGTTTCTTTTCTAAAAATCAGGCTTAATCCGAAAATTGTCCAACACAAAATAATTAAAGGACAAGTGATAGTCTGCATGAAGGAGAGAGAAAGAGACAACATTAAAATCAGAGTTTGAAAATTCGAAACTGTCTCTTGAACGCCTTGGCCAAAAATGTGTTGTTGGGCTTGCGAAAAATCAACTAAATGGGCCGATGATAATGCGATCCATTTGCCTCGTTAAAAACCTTACCAACAAAACCCATTGGGACAAAAATTGGTGAAGGGAAAAAGAGCACAAATGGAGCACATACCCATTTAGTGATTTCTTTGGGCCTCTTGAATTTGCTTGGTGATAGTAAAAATAGCAAATTCCTTGTTTCCTTGAAGAACCGGCAAGAAAGGTGTCGTATGACTCTTGTGTAATTCTTGCACGTCTTCTTGCACTCCCTTAATGATGAGGCTGTTCATGGACTTGATAAATTCCTCTCTCACACGCCTTGTTCCAGCTCTTGTTCTTGGTGCTTGTTCCATGGTTGCTATGTGTACAGCTTCTTCCTTTGATCCAGCTGAGCTTGTATTGATGTCCTCATCATCTCCTCCCTCTTGAAAAGGTTCTGACCTCATAACAGGTAAATCTGCATGGAAAGGAGCTAAATCAGTAACATTGAAAGTATGAGAAATAGTGAACTGACCTGGTAGATCAAGCTTGTAAGCATTATCGTTGATCTTTTCTAGCACTTGAAATGGTCCATCACCTCTTGGTGCGAGCTTGGATTTTCTTTTCTCCCGAAATCTCTCATGCCTCATATGCAACCAAACCCAATCTCCTGGTTCGAATGTGACCTCCTTTCGGTGCTTATTAGCATGTTGTTTGTATTTCTCGGTCTTCTCTTCCAGATTTTTTGTGACCTTTTGATGAAGCTTTTTCACAAAATCTGCTCTGGCTTCTCCTTCATTAGAATAAACAGCTCGGGGCAGAGATATTAGATCAATTGGAGTTTCTGGATTAAATCCATAAACAATCTCAAAAGGAGAAAATTTAGTACCAGAATGCTTAGCATGATTATAAGCAAATTCAATGAAAGGTAAGCATGATAACCAATTTCGTAAATTCTTACCAACCGTTGCTCTTAGCAAAGTAGATAGAGTACGATTTACTACCTCAGTTTGGCCATTTGTTTGGGTGACAAGTGGTTGAGAAAAGCAGCTTGGTTCCCAACTTTCCCCACAACGTTTTCCAGAAATGGCTTAGGAACTTAGTGTCGCGATCTGATACAATGGTCCTCGGCACTCCATGTAAACACACTACTTCTTTGAAAAAGAAATCAGCAGTTTGATTAGCGTCATTAGTCTTGTTGCATGGAATAAAATGAGCCATTTTTGAGAACCTGTCTACAACTACAAAGATGGAATGCTTGTGGTTGATTTTTGGCAGACCTAAAACAAAATCCATAAAAATGTCTACCCAAGGCAGGTTAGGAATAAGCAAAGGCATATATAAACCATGAGGATGTGACCTGGATTTTGCCTTTAGGCAAGTGATGTACTTGGCGCAGAATCTCTCCACATCTCTTTTCATATGCGGCCAGTAGAAATGCTCCATTAAAACACTCAAGGTCTTGTCTCGTCCAAAATGTCCCATGAGGCCTCCTCCATGAGCTTCTCTAACCAGCAGCTCTCTCATTGACCCTTGCGGAATGTAAAGCCTTTTTTCTTTGAACAAAAACCCATTATGTTGATAGAATGATCCTCGAGCAGCCTTGCTTGTTTCTTGGAAAATTTCTTGAAAATCTGGATCAGTTTCGTATGAGCTCTTGATATGTTCAAATCCCATAATCTTAGCCTCCATTGTACTGATTAAGGCGTGTCTCCTTGATAGTGCATCAGCTACAATGTTCTCCTTCCCTTTCTTATATTTAATCACGTAAGGAAAAGTTTCTACAAACTCAAGCCACTTAGCATGTCTCTTCTTTAGTGTAGTTTGTCCTCTTAGATGTTTGAGCGTTTCATGATCTGTATGAATAACAAACTCTTTGGAAAATAAATAATATTGCCAAGTTTCAAGAGATCTTACCAAAGCATAGAGCTCCTTATCGTAGACGGGATAATTAAGAGACGCTCCACTGAGTTTTTCACTGAAGTATGCTACTGGTTTGCCTCCTTGAGTAAGAACAGCTCATATGCCTGTACCAGAAGCATCACATTCAATCTCAAAAGTTTTGTCAAAGTTAGGAAGTACCAAAACAGGTGCATGTGTGAGGCTGTCTTTAAGCTTGGCGAATGCCTCATCTTGTGCTGGTCCCCATTTGAACTCCACATTCTTTTTGATCACCGAGGTTAGGGGTGCAGCAATGGTACTAAAATCTTTTACAAATCTCCGATAGAAACTAGCCAGACCATGGAAGCTCCTCACATGTCCGATAGTAGTTGGAGTCGACCAGTCTTGTATTGCCTTGATCTTCTCTTCATCGACCTTTAAACCCTGTGAACTCACAACAAATCCTAAAAAGACAACTTGATCAGTGCAAAAAGTGCATTTCTTTAGATTTGCATATAGGTTTTCAGCCTTTAGTGTTTCAAGGACCTGTTCGAGATGATTCAAGTGATCTGCAAGGTTAGAGCTATAAATCAAAATGTCGTCGAAATAAACTACTACGAACTTACAGATGTATGCCCGTAAGACATGGTTCATGAGTCTCATGAATGTACTTGGCGCATTAGTGAGTCCAAATGGCATAACCAGCCACTCGTACAAACCTCTCTTGGTTTTAAATGCCGTTTTCCATTCATCTCCTTCCTTCATCCTCACTTGATGATATCCGCTTCTTAAATCAATTTTTGAGAAGATAGTTGCTCCATGAAGCTCATCTAGCATATCGTCCAGCCTCAGGATGGGATGTCGGTATTTGACGGTGATGTTGTTGATGGTTCTACAATCAATGCACATCCTCCAAGTTCTATCTTTTTTGGCACTAGAAGCACATGAACATCACATGGACTTAGACTCTCTCGGATATAGCCTTGGGACATCAAGTCTTGAACTTGTTTTTCCAACTCCTTTGGTTCTGCCGGATTAACCCTATAGGCCGCTCTGTTTGGCAACGGGGCTCCAGGGACTAGATAATTTTGATGTTCGATTCCTCTTGTTGGTGGCAGCCCTGGCGGAATTTCTTCAGAAAATACATTAGAAAATCTGTTAAGTAGCTCTAGAACAGCTGGTGGTAATTGTTGTTCTTCTTGACCTGAAAACAAACCTTCCTTGAAGATCATTAGTAGCACCTCTTCTTTTAATTCAAGAGATTTCAAAACAGTATTAGGTGTGATATAAAGATTGGTTTTACTTAGCTTTTTTCCTTTGAACATGGTTTGTTGCATTTCAAATGTTTCTTGAGGTGTCAATGGCGCCAAACTATGCTTCTTGTTGTTGTGCGAGAAGGTATAATGATTGGTCCGCCCATTGTGTAATGCTTCTTTATCAAATTGCCACGGACGCCCTAACAGCAAATGTCCAGCTTGCATAGGCACTACGTCACACAAAACTTGATCCGCATACTTACCAATACTGAATGGAATTGTAACTTGCTCGAAAATTTTAAGCTCGGTGTCATCATTCAGCCATTTGAGTCGATAAGGTCGAGGGTGCTTGGTCTTTGGAATTCCTAACTTATCAACTAAATATTTGCTGGCCACGTTAGTACAAGAACCTCCGTCAATAATTAAGCTACATATGTTGGAGTTAATTGTGCAGCGAGAATGAAAAATATTCTCTCTTTGATTAGTTTCTGGTTCAAAAAGAGCGCTGAGTACTCTTCTTGTAACTAACAACTCTTCGGTGTTAGCATAATCCACAATATCTTCTTCAGACTCTTCTTGCTCGTATTCTGCCTCGTCTTGAGATTCATACTCTCCATTTCCTTTGAGAATCATAACTCTCTGATTTGGGCAGTCCCTTGCGTAATGTCCTTTTCCCTGACATTTGAAACAAGTTATATCTCTAGTTCGTTGAGCTTGAGTATTACCATATTCCGGTTTATTGACTTTAGACGGTTCTGGTGCAGACTTTTTGAATCTAGAATCCGCCTCAATATTCTTTCCTTTGTCTAAAACTTTTTGCGGTTGCTGGTTCCAAACAGGTTTGCTACGGCTTGTTGACATCGTTTTCCTTTTAATGTGTTGCTCAGCCTGAGTAGCTAAGTACAACAGCTCGTTTAAATCATGCTAAGTCTGTCTCTCTACCTTTCTAGCAATACGATCATGAAGACCATGAATGAACTGTGCCATTAGAGTTTCATCAGAATCTTCACTCTCCAATCTGTTTCGAAGTGTTTCAAACTCGTCAAAATATTCTTCTACGGATCTGGATCCTTGAGTGAGCTTTCTGAATTTCTTTTGCAGCTCTCTATAGTAGTATGCAGGGACGTATCTCTTCCTCATAGCAAATCTCATATCTGCCCAATTAGTAATTTTTCCATGTCTATGCCTTTTTCTCTCGGACACGTCTCTGTCCCACCATGCTAAGGCATTTTCACTAAGTTGAGCAGCAGCTAGAGACACCTTTCTTTGATCAGAATAATTGTAATGTTCAAAGATGTACTCCATACGCCTTTCCCAGTCAAGATAAGCATCAGGATTAACTTTTCCAGTAAAAGTGGGTGCAGTGAGCTTGATGTCATTATTTCTGTATCGTGCATCTACTTCGCCTTCTCTGTCACGGCACGGTTGCCTTCTCTGCCTTGGTTCAGGGTCTGGTGGTTCTTCTTCCGAGTCAAACTCATCAACATCTTCTAGATTTACTCGGTGTGGGTGGATATTTCTGATACGAGCTCTTCGTGCTGGTGGTGGCGGTTGCTCAATTCGAGTTATGCGCTCTCCTAGGGTCTGTAGCTGAGTTTGAATAGCAGCAAGAGCTTGAGCCAAATCATTAGCTCCCTGATCTCCCATGTCTCAAGTTTTTCCTGTCTCTCAACTCAAATAAAATAGATCAAATGCAAAGGAAACTGGAAGACACAATAAACACAATCGCAACTTTTGATGAAGGATCTGTTAATCCTAACAGCGACTGTACTCGAAATTTAGTTTCGAAAAAATATCAAAACACATCAAAAATTCCGAAACCAATTTTAACAAATATTAGACTCGTCCTAAATTCAGATGCGACTGGTCTCATGATTTTATCACACGCCAATTATTTATGAAAATTCAGACAATATTACAGACGAAAACAACTTAACTTTCCGAAATTAAGGAGATTAACAGACACACACAAAACGAATTAAACTGAAGTAAAATGAATTGATAAACCTGATTAGGAGAGTTTAAGCTCTGATACCAGATGATATAGGAACCCAAATGAATCAGATCCTAAATGATACATTGATCGAGGAATTGTTGCTGGACTAAGGTCACTCTCAACAGTTCCGATTGAATGGATGGTGAAGTGGTTCGATGGTGAGGCTGTTGCTGGACTAAGGTCACTCTCAACAGATTCAAAGGGATGAACGGATGTGATAGGGGATTGAGAGACGCCACACAGATCTGTGAAAGGATCTATGATAAGTCTAATACACTCTAAACTTCAAGGATTCATACACAAGAAGTTTAGAAGACATAATATTTCTTTCCCAGAAATATCAAAGAGAAAACTTTCAAGTTTTTTTTTCAAAAATCAGGCTTAATCCCAAAATTGTCCAACACAAAATAATTAAAGGACAATATCTGAATGAAGGAGAGAGAAAGAGACAACATTAAAATCAGAGTTTGAAAATTCGAAACTGTCTCTTGAACGCCTTGGCCAAAAATGTGTTGTTGGGCTTGCGAAAAATCAACTAAATGGGCCGATGATAATGCGATCCATTTGCCTCGTTAAAAACCTTACCAACAAAACTCATTGGGACAAAAATTGGTGAAGGGAAAAAGAGCACAAATGGAGCACATACCCATTTAGTGATTTCTTTGGACCTCTTGAATTTGCTTGGTGATAGTAAAAATAGCAAATTCCTTGTTTCCTTGAAGAACCGGCAAGAAAGGTGTCGTCTCATGATTTTATCACACGCTAATTATTTATGAAAATTCAGACAATATTACAGACGAAAACAACTTAACTTTCCGAAATTAAGGAGATTAACAGACACACACAAAACGAATTAAACTGAAGTAAAATGAATAGATAAACCTGATTAGGAGAGTTTAAGCTCTGATACCAGATGATATAGGAACCCAAATGAATCAGATCCTAAATGATAGATTGATCAAGGAATTGTTGCTGGACTAAGGTCACTCTCAATAGTTCCGATTGAATGGATGGTGAAGTGGTTCGATGGTGAGGCTGTTGCTGGACTAAGGTCACTCTCAACAGATTCAAAGGGATGAACGGACGTGATAGGGGATTGAGAGACGCCACACAGATCTGTGAAAGGATCTATGATAAGTCTAATACACTCTAAACTTCAAGGATTCATACACAAGAAGTTTAGAAGACATAATATTTCTTTCCCAGAAATATCAAAGAGAAAACTTTCAAGTTTCTTTTCTAAAAATCAGGCTTAATCCGAAAATTGTCCAACACAAAATAATTAAAGGACAAGTGATAGTCTGCATGAAGGAGAGAGAAAGAGACAACATTAAAATCAGAGTTTGAAAATTCGAAACTGTCTCTTAAACGCCTTGGCCGAAAATGTGTTGTTGGGCTTGCGAAAAATCAACTAAATGGGCCGATGATAATGCGATCCATTTGCCTCGTTAAAAACCTTACCAACAAAACCCATTGGGACAAAAATTGGTGAAGGGAAAAAGAGCACAAATGGAGCACATACCCATTTAGTGATTTCTTTGGGCCTCTTGAATTTGCTTGGTGATAGTAAAAATAGCAAATTCCTTGTTTCCTTGAAGAACCGGCAAGAAAGGTGTCGTATGACTCTTGTGTAATTCTTGCACGTCTTCTTGCACTCTGATGTGTCGAGTTTTAACCCAAAATATTTTCTGCAAGTGCACAGACACACGCAATAGTATATGGGGTATCGAATCCACAGAGACCAAGGTTACACTATGAAATTATAGATTTTAATCTAAAGCTAAGACAAAATATTGGTTGGTGTAGTTTTCGGAACAAATAAGCAACAAATAAAATAAATCGATGTAAAACAACTAATAAAAAGCACTAGGTTAAGGCGTTTCGCCGGTGATTCGGAGACAAGGCTGAGCAACTATTCAGGGCTAACTAACTACCGTCTAGAACTCAAACATAAATAAATGCCGCCCTACTCTCGTGATGTATCGACACCTTTATCTAACAACCTAGATACCGAAACTCTCGTCTGGACCTATCAAAGACGATAAGCATTAACAAGCGGGTTCAATATGTTCACAATCAATCGCAGCAATCAACTCTCGTTGGCTACGCACCAATTGCTCACCAATGATTTATCTAGCAAACCTAGAGCACTCTCATGAATAAGTTTAACCTAAAATCATAGATTAAGTGGCCAGTTTAATCTAAGCTTTAAGAACCCCTATTGGCGAAGACAATATAAATTCCAATCCTATTTGTACTCAGCCATTAATAACCTAAATCACCATTGAAAACCTTAACCTAGCTAAGGATCTACACACACATAGCAAAAACAAACACAACAAAGCAAGGAGATGAGTTCATGATTTATTGAAAAGAATAAGGTTCAGGAAAACTTCTCAAACAGAGTTGTGGAATGATCGATGATAGGAGAATAGAGATCCAAAGCTGAGTAATACAAATCCAAATCGAAATAGTAGAAGAACAAAAGGAATCCAAGCTAAGAACTCTCAAAAGTAACGTAGAATGAAAAATTGAGGTCTGAGAGAACGTCCTCTATGTCTGAGGCGGCTGGCCTCTTTTTATTCTAAAAATTAAATAAAAAACGTGTCTAGGTAAAATAGGTCGAGCAGGTGCTCGCCAGGTCTGAGCAGGTGCTCCATCGGCGGAAAATCGACTTTTGGCTCGAAATTGCTTCTTTTGCTCCAATGTCTTCCAATATCTTCAATCCATGCTCCAGAGCCTCAAAATACCTGAAAAGACACAAAAAGAACTAGAAAAGACTCGAAAACAATGGGAAAAGACTAGTTAATATGGGACAAATTCCTAACATATCAACTCCCCCGGACTTAGACTTTTGTTTGTCCTCAAACAAAACAAGATCAAGAACTGAGAAGAGGTTTGAAAATCACAGGAACTCACTTGCTTGTTGGAAAAATTTTGAACTTCATACCGCTCGTCACTGGGCGTTGGAATTTGCTCCGTTCAACCATGAACATCATCACCACCCCTTAGTTGCTCGCAGACCAAAGGAATTTTCGGAATCCCCTCTGTTATCTCTTTACATAGATTAGTGAAATGAAAGTGCAGTGGTCTTAGCAGGAGTAATAGATCCAAAAGGTGCCAACTTCTTCTAACCAAAGACCCTCTCCCATATAACTTTCCTCTCCCCTCTTTCCCTCTTTCCACGCCATCATCTTTCTATTTATTCTTTACAGCCATCGGTTTTCATTTGCCGATGCTTCACCCTTTATCACAGCCATCACTTTCTGATGCTTCTTCTTTATTTTGTGGGACGAATCTCCATGAGGTCACAAACGATACACGGGTCTACGCATCATCCCTTGGTTCACTTCGATTTTTAGTTTCCCTTACAACAAGCTTTCCATGAGGTCACAAAGGATACACGGGTCTACGCATCATCCCTTGGTTCACTTTGGCTTGTTGCTTTGAACTTCTCCTTTTTATTTTCTTTTTCTCTTCTTTTCTTTCTTTTTCTCTGTATAATGAAGGGGAGTGAGACAGGAATATCATACTTTGCGGAGAGTTGCGTGGTCTTGTTTGGCTCGAATAGGTCTTCCCTAATGAACATCAAACCCCTGAGAAAGAAATTGAAGATCAGGTTAGGGTTCGATAAGATTTAGAGATAACTTTGGTTCAGCCTATTTCCCAATGAAAAGGAGCTTTGGGGAGTGATTAATCCACCCATGATCTTCCAAAACAAAACCTCCGCCCATCTGTGAGTCATTACAAGTAATTCATAGTCCAAATAATCCAATAGATCAAGGTCATAATTCCCAAACAAGCTTGACTCAATAAAAAGAAAAATAAAAATGGACAATGACACTTAGCTGCAAGCAGCTGGACCTGAGTCGAACCTAGACAATGACAATAACGAAAGACACAAAAATAAGACTCAAAGACAAAGAAAAAGAGTTAGTAACTAACCGCTCCTCCAGACTTAAATCACACCGTCCTCGGTGTGAAAAAGAACTGAAGGATTGGCTGAAAAATAAAAAAGATAAAAATGGATAATACAATGGTAAAAGAAAGTGTGGATAGAATTCACCGCGTTGTAGCGGTGTGGGAGGCGTCGCGTCCAGCTCTTCCCTTCACGCATGCAGAGCACCCCCAGCGAGCACGTGCTCGCGGAACCCTATCGGGTGCTCGCTGAAAATGTTTTTTTTTTTTTTTATTATTTTAGAAAAGAGAAAGAAAAAATTAGTAATAAAATGAAATTCAAAATTATGTACAGAATCTTACCAGTGGGTTGCCTCCCACCAAGCGCTTGTTTAACGTCATTAGCTCGACTGCAGCAGCGCCTAAGCGCGAGAGTGTGGATCCGCAGGAGGATTAGGTGGGGCTGGCGGTGGGTTGAAATCTAGCTTCAAAACCCTGTTCATTATTGCATCCACAACTACTTGTCCCTGCGTTTTAAGTTCTGGGGTAATAAGTGCTTTAACCTTAGAGAAGGGTTTAGACATACCTTTGCACTTAATCTTATATTCAATGGCGTCACCAACACGTCTCTGGGGTGTTAAGGAGACATGAGTCTGAAGTGGTGCTCCCCCAGACTTAGACTTAGCCTTCTCCTCTATGACAACATAAGAGCCATTTTGCTTGCCCTCAGAAATCGCTGCATAGAATACACCCTTGTTGACTTTAGAGAGAGAGACCCTTTTTTGAGGTAAGTCAACAATTGCTCCTGCAGTAGCGAGGAACGACCTTCCCAGGATCAATGGCATGTAAGCATTATTCCTCATCTCGACCACCTGAAAATCACAAGGCATTAAGCAATCATCAATGCTTACCTCGAGGTCTTTGACAAATCCTTGTGAAGTTGATGTTGCTCCATCTGCAAATTTGAGGGTCATGTCCGAGGGCTGTATGTTTTCAATTCCTAAGGACTTAGCAAGATCCTTTGACATTACGTTTACCGTAGAACCGAAATCACAAACAGAATCCTCAAAAGCAACTCCGAGTATGGAGCATGGAACTACGAACTTTCCGGGATCTCCGAGCTTGGGGAGATGCTTTCGTTTAAAAGCTGGAGCTGGACCTGAAAAAGGAACCTTGGGAGAATAAATCCTCATTGGAGGAGTATTTTCTGCAAGTCTGGTCAAAGCACCCTGTCGGAGCAGGTGCTCCCGAGAAGATTTTGGGTGCTCGGTAGATTTGGTATGAGATTTTGCTGGAGCAGTCTCAACCTGTGTTTCTAAGTGTGAACCATGTCCCAACATATATTCATCTGTGGCAAGAGATTTTCCTTGGGTCTTGTGTTCCGTAGCTTGCTCTTTACCCTTTCCAATGACTTTAGGGCTAGTTGGAGGTGCCAACACTTTCTCACTTCTCAGCTCCACTGCGGTGAAGTTTTTCATGACTTCGCGCTGTAAGTCAATACTTAGGCACTGAACCTTCCAATCCAAAGTAGCAATCCGTTCGTTCATCTGCTGAACATTCTTGATTTGTCCATCAAGGATCGCTTTCATCATCCGTTTAAGCTCATTCTCTTCGTCCCCAATGAAGTTCACTTGAGCACTTGAGCCACTAGAACCACTTCCATTCCTGGGGTTATGCTCACCCCTTGCCGAGAGAACTACTTGCTGTCGTTTGACAGTTTCGGCGGTTTGGGTAACTTGCATGTCAAGCTTCTTCACGTGAGCGGTAACAGCTTCATACTTCGCATTCAGATCATTATACATGTGATCTACCTTGGCATTGATCTCTGTTGCGGCCTTTTGCTGATTGACTAAGATTTGCTGCATAAGACTCTTCAGCTCATCCTGAGATGTAGACGCGGAGACAGCTTGCGGTGGTGTAGCGAATTGGGCATTTTGCTGTTGGTTTCCCCCTGGAACTGATTCTGATTCTGATTAGGGACGAATGATTTTCCCTGTTGGTTGCTGGAGTAAAAGTTTTGAAAACTCTGAGCTTGTGGCAACTAATTCATACCTCTTTGTTATTGCGGATAAATCTGGTCTTGTGGGTTCTCGACGTTGGTGCTTTGGTAAGAAAGGTTCGGGTGGCTCCTATAATTTGAATTGAACCCACGGTTCTGCACATATTCCTGTCCACTCACATAACTGACCTCTTGCATACCAGCACAATCATCCTCTTCAAAATTTTGGGAGATTGGTGCACTCCCATTCTCATCCACAAAGCGAACCGATTTTTGGTTTCCCCTAAGGAGTATGTTTACCTTTGCTGTCAGCTCATCAATCTTTTGTGTCTCCATGCTGTTGACTTTCTTGGACCTATCATACTCAGGAGATTTGTTGTTTGAGCTCGACGCTAAATTCTCAATTAGCTCAAAAGCACCATCTCTAGTCTTGGTCATAAAGTCGCCATTACTAGCTGCATTCAACGCATTTCGGTAATCCCTCTCAACACCATCATAAAAAATACCCAGAATCTGCTTATCCTTAAACCCGTGGTGTGGACACTCTCTGCGATATTCCTTCAGTCTTTCCCAAGCTTCACAAAAAGCTTCCCCGGAATGCTGTTGGAAAGATGAAATCTTGTTCCGTAGAGCGGCTGTCTTGGACTTAGTGTAGAAGTGGTCCAGAAAAGCTGCTCTACATTCAGCCCATGTCTTCAATGAACCTGGTGGTAGTGACTTATGCCAGCGTGATGCTTTGTCTGCAAGTGAGAAAGGGAACAGCTTGCACTTCAAAAAATCTGGGCTCACTCCATTAGACCTGGTGGTGGAACAGATTTCTTCGAAATTCTCGATGTGATCCATAGGAATTTCTGCTGGAAGTCCATGGAACAAGTGTTGCTTCACAAGCGAAATCATTTGAGGCTTGATCTCAAAGTTTTGCCTCTCAACAGTAGGAGGAACAATGGCAGCTCTATTCCGGTAGAATGCATGTGGATTATCCATGTCACCAATCGCACGCTGTTGCTCGCGTTGCTGATCTTCTTGTCTATCTCTCCGCATCTGTTCCATCTCATCCCGAAGCATCTGCAACTGAGCAGCCATTCCATTGTCTTGTTCAGCCATAATGACCGGAGCAGCTGTAGTGAGTCTTCGCTGTCGGTTCTCCCTTTCTAGCCTGGCTAGCTCTTCGTTTGAAAAATTTAGTAATGTCTCGGTGCAATTTCTTCTTGTTCTTCTACTGGTCATGCACCTGAAACATAGGAAAAAGGAAAAGAAAAAAAAAGAAAAGAAAAATTAGTAGTTTCTTAGACTGAAAATAAAATCAAAAATCAAAGGTAACGCAATTGGTGCCCGGCAACGGCGCCAAAAACTTGATGTGTCGAGTTTTAACCCAAAATATTTTCTGCAAGTGCACAGACACACGCAGTAGTATATGGTGTATCGAATCCACAGAGACCAAGGTTACACTATGAAATTATAGATTTTAATCTAAAGCAAAGATAAAATATTGGTTGGTGTAATTTTCGGAACAAATAAGCAACAAATAAAATAAATCGATGTAAAACAATTAATAAAAAGCACTAGTTTAAGGCGTTTCGCTGGTGATTCGGAGACAAGGCTGAGCAACTATTCAGGGCTAACTAACTACCGGTCTAGAACACAAACTTAAATAAATGCCGCCCCACTCTCGTGATGTATCGACACCTTTATCTAACAACCTAGATACCGAAACTCTCGTCTGGACCTAGCAAAGACGATAAGCATTAACAAGCGGGTTCAATATGTTCACAATCAATCGCAGCAATCAACTCTCGTTGGCTACGAACCAATTGCTCACCAATGATTTATCTAGCACACCTAGAGCACTCTCGTGAATAAGTTTAACCTAAAATCATAGATTAAGTGGCCAGTTTAATCTAAGCTTTAAGAACCTCTATTGGCGAAGACAATATAAATTCCAATCCTATTTGTACTCAGCCATTAACAACCTAAATCACCATTGAAAACCTTAACCTAGCTAAGGATCTACACACACATAGCAAAAACAAACACAACAAAGCAAGGAGATGAGTTCATGATTTATTGAAAAGAATAAGGTTCAGGAAAACTTCTCAAACAGAGTTGTGGAATGATCGATGATAGGAGAATAGAGATCCAAAGCTGAGTAATACAAATCCAAATCGAAATAGTAGAAGAACAAAAGGAATCCAAGCTAAGAACTCTCAAAAGTAACGTAGAATGAAAAATTGAGGTCTGAGAGAACGTCCTCTATGTCTGAGGCGGCTGGCCTCTTTTTATTCTAAAAATTAAATAAAAAACGTGTCTAGGTAAAATAGGTCGAGCAGGTGCTCGCCAGGTCTGAGCAGGTGCTCCATCGGCGGAAAATCGACTTTTGGCTCGAAATTGCTTCTTTTGCTCCAATGTCTTCCAATATCTTCAATCCATGCTCCAGAGCCTCAAAATACCTGAAAAGACACAAAAAGAACTAGAAAAGACTCGAAAACAATGGGAAAAGACTAGTTAATATGGGACAAATTCCTAACATATCACACTCCCTTAATGATGAGGCTGTTCATGGACTTGATAAATTCCTCTCTCACACGCCTTGTTCCAGCTCTTGTTCTTGGTGCTTGTTCCATGGTTGCTATGTGTACAGCTTCTTCCTTTGATCCAGCTGAGCTTGTATTGATGTCCTCATCAGCACGCTAGGATTCTCTCTCTCTCTCTTTCTTTTATGGTTTTGAGACTTTGAGGCACAAATAGAAATCCTAAGCTTATTTATATACTTTCCCAAGCTAGAAATTTAGTGGGATTAGTAGGATCAACTCCCAGAAACTTTTACAAACCAGTTTTGGACCGTTACATCTTTTCCCCACTTAACAGGGCAACATGGTTCATGTATCCCACAGTTTGGGTCACAGAGTCGATGCTTGTTCAAAACCCAATAAGACCAAATGTTAAACTAATAAGGATGCATATATAAAGGATCTTAGGGTGAGAGAGGTCATGGGAAAAGAGAGAAAAGAGAGAAAGAGAAGAATAAGATGATGAAGACAGATTTGACCGGTTATAGGAGAACAGTCAACGGATGAGCAAACGGATTCCTTTTTTTGTTGTTTTCTGGAACGATGCATGATATCAACATCTAGCCACATGGTTGAAAGGTTATGGCTGTTCTAATGGAGTTGATAATAAAATGATTTGATGATTGTTTGATACTACTGTGGTATGCAATATTGTTTATGTGATGTTATGATGTCATAGTGATGACAAGATGTATGAGATTAAAGTGAAACAGGGGAACCAGTGGAAACAGTAGAACCTGGACTGCAGTATATTGACGGGTCACTGCATCCCATTAACTGGTTGACGAGCCTAGTAGAACAGATAGGTTACATGAACATATTGGATGGTTGTACATGGTATTGATGTGGAGATCTTGATGTGGGAAAGAAGTAAACATGTGTGTTAAAACTTTGCATAGTGATGCAAGCTATATGTTTGTTGTGTCTATTTCTATGTGTGGTGATAGTTGTATAGAGGTAGAATCATGTTATCGTGCTTTTCCAGTAAACAGAAAGAATCTCCTTAGTGAGTAATTCATTACTCACCCCTTTCTCTTTTTTTATCTTCAGGTTAGCATTTGTGGTTTGAAGTTGTGTTCGTTAGTGAATTTTGGAAGAAAGCGTTATAGGCGAGCTCACCAAGGAATAACACGCTGTCTTGGCCTGTATGGCGGGACAGTTGTTATAGTTTGGTATCAGAGCCGAACCAAGATGAGTGTGGAGCCATGTGGGCTCACACCATCATGGATGACGGTCTTGGTGTGCAACAAGGATATTGCGATCTATTAGTGGGGGTGATTGTAACATCCCGGTTTCAGAAAATATGGTGGTGCATGAGGAGCACTTAAGACATTTGATTTGGCTACCTATGTCACTAAAGTGTACTTATCTTTTCTGTCACTTATCCTGAGAGAACTCTAGAGTTAAGCATGCTTGGGCTGGAATAGCACTAGGATGGGTGACCTATCGGAAAGTTATTTCCGGTACCGTGTGAGTGAGGCCAAAACATGGGAAAAAATCACATGGTGATTTGTAGGGAGAGTAACAAGTCTTTCGAACCTCTTGGAATAACGCAACGGTCATCGGACAAGAGTGGAGCCCACATACCGAGAGAGGACGTGGGTGCTTATAGACAATTTCACTATTATCTTTTACGGTTTTTCAAAAGTCACCCTTGCAATCTGTGACATCTCAGGTCTGTTCCGGTAAAGAAGAACTTAGATCATCTCCCATGAGTGGCACTATGGCAGGACCCCTAGATGGGGCTATATTCAGGCATATCTGTTATGCTTTGTTTATTTATGTCCACTTAGGTTGATTGAATCAGTGTTTTTTCTTAACAAGTAACTAGATATGAATTAATTCTTGATAGTAGTTTTTGTTTCCTTTTTTAAAATAAGGATTTTTTTATATTTGTATATAAATGCATTTGTCTTAGGACTATAGTTGTCTTTGGGTTTTGTTATATTTGGGTTTAGTGTACTGTTTATGACTGTGGATGCAAACTTATCCATAACAATATATTATTGGGCATAATTATATTGTGAGTTGACTGTAGCAATCCACCCCCACTATATGAGTTCAAACGGAATCCACCTTGACTTGTTGGCTCTTCATTTGCCAACCCAAAAAATTTGAAAACTTCACTACACGTAACGATCTCTTAAATTCATCATAATTACACAAATCCAATTAAAATCACAAATTTGATTACTAAACTGTGGTTTTGCAATTCACTGTACCACGTTTAGACATGACCTGGATTTACTTGGATAACCCATAACCCGAAAATGAAACCTTCTACTTCGTTTAGATGGTTGCTATACTTCTCTTCCCAAAATAAAATTTTCCCAAAAATTAGGGTTCTTGAGAGTGGAGATTTTGAATTGAGAGTGAAGATTTTGAATCTAAAATTGGACGAAACTTTTCTTCAAACAACTCATTTCATCTGAATTAAAATAATTAACCAAAAATTGTAAATTAAAACAGCAGTTTTAATGGTAAACCGATGTGTTTTAGAGACAACTCATTTTGTCTCAGACCAATGTTCATCGGAAAAGTCACATAACAAAGCTCTGCTTCCTCCCCAGATGAACAACGACAAGAAGAAAACTTTACAATTTCCCAGATTATAGAAGAACTCTACGAAGCTCTTAAAGGTGATTAGCCAAAGTTCAAATTTGATTTTCGGAATTACGTCAGATAAAAAATAGAGATCGAGGGTATGGTGATGCCATAGCCGACCAGAGATGAGCATACAAATTCAAAAGCAAAATCGATTACAGATGGTTATAAGAGAAGATAGATAACAAACTCTCTAAAAGAAATAAAGAGTTTCATTTCACAAATCAAATGAAATAAAAGAAATAATAAGTAAATATGGATCAGGTCTAAACGCAGTATAGTAAAACGCGAAATCACGGTTTACTAATAAAATTTGTGATTTCATTTGATTTGTGTAATTATGAAGAATTTAAAAGATTATGATGTTTAGTGAAGTTTTAAAACTTTTTGGGTTGGCAAATAAAGAACCAACAAGTCTGGGTGGATCCCATTTGAACTCATATAGTGGAGGTGGATTGCTACAGTCAACCCTTATATTGTCTATAACAATAAGTATATATTGTTTCCGTAGGACATTTTTAATGTTGGGTTTGGAAACAACTTATTTTTTTAACATCTTTCATTTATGATTTAAAACATAGTTTACACAGAGATCATACAAAAACGATACAAATACATTGAGTAAAATTATTAATAATAAAAGAATGATAAAACGATAGAAACGATTTTTGTCAATGCTTTCAACTAAAGCCTTATCGCTAATGGATTATCAACCCATTATATTCCTTTTTTTTGACTAAAACTTAAGCATATGTGATTTTTAATTCCTGGTGATCCTCCATTGCATGAAAACTCCAGAAATTGTTTCGCTTGAAAACCGGCATTATTTTTTTCTGAAAGCTTTGTTTTTTGTTTACTCCCATGATGCCTTGTTGATATTTGGTAACTCCCCTGCCTTTGATCTCTATGTATATTTGATTTCTGATGGGTGGCTAAAATTTTCTTTATAATGGAAGAAATTCCGGGATTCCATTGAGTAAAATTATTAATAATAAAAGAATGATAAAATGATAGAAACAATTTTTGGCAATGCTTTCAACTAAAGCCTTATCGCTAATGGATTATCAACCCGTTATATTCCTTCTTTGAATCGAACTTAAGCATATGTGATTTTTAATTCCTAATGATCCTCCATTGCATGAAAACTCCAGAAATTTTTTCGCATGAAAACCGGCATTTGAGTCCATTTTAGAAAAGATTCACCCCTTGTCTATACCATTTAGAGTCTTTTTTGTCCATTTTGCATACTTAGGAGGATTCGCATTAGATTTGCATACATATTGCATTTTTTGGAGCTAAAACAAGTACAACTTAGAGCATGAATGCTAGGACAGCTCGAGTCCCCACTCGAGTCCCACTCGAGCCCGTGCTCGCCACGCCACTCGAGTCCCCACTCGAGTCCCACTCAACATTACCACTCGACAAACCACTTGACCACCTCGAGCCCGTGCTCGACCTCAGCTCTACGACGTACCCAACCGAGCTCATGCACCTGACCACTCGACCTGCCATGCGACGTTACCACTCGACGCTGGCACTCAACCACCCCTCCCACTCAAGCCACCACTTGACAGTCCCACTCGAGTCCCCACTCCACTCAACACACTCGACACCACTCGACCAGACTTGGTCGAGCTGCACCATCCGCGAAGACTTAGCTATTTTTCTTTGTCTTTTTCTGTTTTAGGGTTTTCTGATTTTACTATAAATACCGCTGTTGGGTATTATCTAGGGGACATATCTTTTATTTTTAGGGTTTTTCTCTGCCTCCAAACCTTGTTCTTGGTGTTCTTCATTTTGTAATTCAGATCTCTCTTAATCTAGTACTTAGTTTGTTTTAATTCTTTGCAGTCTTACTATTCTCATCTTAATCTATCTTTCTAAACTATTTTCAATGAATTCTGAAATGTTTGATTTTTTCTGGGTTCATGTTCTTGATGATGGTTTGTGTTTTTGAGTAGTGATTTAGGGTTTCTGAGGATGGGTTAGATCTGTGTAGGATTCTTGGTCTCCTTAGATGTTTGAGCTTTAAATTGCATAGATCTCTTCTGGATTAGGTGTTCTTAATGCTTAGTTAGCCAAGACATTGGTAACTATGATCTCAGACATTTCCCACTCAGAAGGTGTTGATGAAATGCTTGAACCAACTAATACCAGAGATCTATAGTTTTAACCCATGGCTTAAGAGGTTCTAGCTGTATTTTGACATTAATGAATTGGTTATTAATGCTTGCCTATATTATGTTTCATTGATATCTGCTCTAAGTTTCCTTGTATCTTTGACTAGGTATTAAGATTAGGAAGTGGTATAGGCTTGTTGGTGTTTGTCACGAGAGTGGAGCCACCTTACTTTGATGTTCATTGTCTAGAGATAGCTTCTGTGATGTTTTGTTAAGCATCTAGGAGAGACCAAGGAGAACTACATTTCGATTGCCCCATCCTTAGATCCCTATTTACATCTTCTTGTTTTATCATCTTGTCCTAAGTCATTTACTTGTTTATTGCACGTTTATCTTTTTCTCTTTTTGCTCGATCTCTTGACTCGGTCAGTCTGATCGAGTGCACCTTTTTGTCATTTTTTTGAATTGACTCGGTCACTTGATTCGGTCTAGTACCCGAGTCAGGCACCCATCCTACTGCATATCGTTTTTATTTCACTTAGGTTGTTAGATAAACATTTCCTTTCTATCTGGCTTGACTTAGTTGTATCTGATCACATCTTGATTGCTAGCATCACACCCATTTGGATTGACACCTTAGTATTACAATGACAATGCTAGGAAATTGATACATCCTTCTGCATACACACACATACATCAGTTGCATTGTTTTTACTTGGGGATTGCATAACTGACAGGGGATTTACATCCAAATAGAAGGTGTTTGTTCTTAGAAAATGAAGGTTTTTTCTTTGAAACAGTTTGATGGATTGGGTCTTGTTCAATTAGGTCCAATTAAAAAAACATGTAATCAATGAACAGAAGAAACTTAGTTGGGAACAAAAGTAAAAATAAAATTGAAAGGAAATGAAATTAACATCAATTATTTGGGAACAACAGAATCTTAGGAATTGGCATTTCGGTGTGGGTAATAAGCGATGTTCGGGTGTTGCAGTTGTCGTTTGTCTTTATCTAAAGATAAGTTTGTTAATTCGTACCATCAATTTATCAATTTCTTAGATGTGAATATAGTTCAATTCAATTGCTAACTTAATTGATTGATCATTTGTACATGAATTTATTTTGAAAAGTGTTTGAATATTATAAGCGATGAATTTCGTTTTGTAGGTATGTTGTTCATGCTAAATTGTTGTTTTGTAATGATGTTGAGAAACGATAATTTTAAATTCTGAAATTGACTTAGAAAGAACATGAATATGTAGATAGATTTTCCAGGATCAAAATATTAATATACAATAATTATTTGTTTGGATTTTTAATCAAACTGTTCTTTAAGCTGGTCTTGATTCGTTTTGACTCATTTAACTTATTAGATTTGTCTTTCTGGTATAGATATGAAGAACAGAGGAATACATGATATTTCAACTATGTTTGTGGTTGTGGGAAAAATCAGAAAGTGATTGTCGAGAATTGAAGACAAGTGAAGTAGGAATGTTAGAAGCAATGATGCTGGTTTCTTTAGTTATTAGAAGTCTAATAAGATACAAAATAATAGAACAATGCATTAATAAAAAAGCTGTTTTAGAAAGAAAATAACATTTCAGAAGGAAAGAAGTAAACGATTTATAATATATCTCGAAGATCAATAATTAACCAACTTATTAAATTCTTAAGTCTTAACAGAGGATTCAGTAGATTTGCTGGAAACAAAAATAGAGCTAACATGGTCTCATTTTTTTTTATAATAAGATACAAACATTAATAAAAAGCTGCTTTAGAAAGCAAATAAGAACACAAATAGTACTACATATTTAGACAGAGTTTCAGAAATTATAGTATTAAAACCACTGAATTTCCTCTTTTTCCTTTTCAACTTCTTAAAACCCTTCAGTGAAAAATAACCTACAATAGCAAAAAACAATTGGATTAGTTACTACTGGTATTTGAACTATGATGCACTAATAATAAAAGTAAATAGCATTGCTTCAATATAGTACGTACATGGATTTAATCTCACTAAGCTCCTCCAATTTAGGGTTTAATAGTATCTTAGAGCATCCGACTCCATTAACAGCAGATATCTCTCCGACATAAAAAGCATGTTCTATATTACTTTATTCTTTAACTAGCTCCAATTACTTTAACCAAAAAACATCTTTAAAATAAAACTCATACCTCCAAGTTTAGAGCTCCTCCAAAACTGCAAGACACAGAATACTTTTGGACGTTCAATGTAATTAAGATCATATTCTCCCTCACGCCGCTGAGTCATAAATTCTACACATGCATCTCCAATGGCACAACACTTAACAAAATTACCCCTGAAATACATTTCTCATTTAGTAAACACTATTATAGAGGATACAAACCAAAGTGTTACCAAATTTTTTTTTTTTAATATGTTAACTTACTCATGATCCAACAAGTTCAAATCTAACAGCCATACATTGATAGTCATCCTCATCCTCTCTTGGAACATAAGGGATTCTTACTGGATTCCAAAACTTCTTGACCACCCCATATAGATCTAAGTTAAATAAAATATTTCGAAAAAGGAAATCATCAATGTAACTAAACAGTTGATATAATACTAAATCGGATGGAATTATCTTCAACTAAAATAACAATTTATGAACCACAACAGAAATACCTAACCGAAATGAGCATATTTTTATTAACTTTTCTTCCAAAAGTCAAGTATTAACAAAAAATCTATTATAAAATTAACTATTTCTTAAGAAACAATAAACAGGAAAAAAAATAGAGAAGATTAACTTACCTATTGAAAACTCTTCACCAATAGAACCTTCAAGAAACTCAGCATATGATTTTTGAAAATTGAAATATCGACTCTCTAAAAGGTTAGGAGAAGCTGAGAAGCTAGTCGTGTTGGTGAATACAATTTGGTAAGCATGGTTGGAGTTTCTGATAGGGTTGACTGGATTTGCAACATTAAAGCCTGAGAGAATAAACCATTCTCCTTCTTTAATAGTCTCTGCATGTACCATTACATAGCAATTTTGAGGAATAGAAGCTTCAATTTTTGTACCCTAGACAAAGTAAACAAAAACACTTTTTAGACAAAGTGAACTATACAAAATGGAATATGAGGAAAAATCAGAAGAGTAGTATTAAGATCTTACACTTAAATCAACTACAATCATGCTACAGTAGGACTCAAGAGCAGACCGTTTGTGAAACCACAAACTAAGTACTTTGACACAAATTTTCTCATCACAAACACCTTTTCTCAAAGCAGTTAAAGGAAGAAAAGCATCCATTATACTGAACAAAGAAAAAATTGTTACTGTAACCAGAAGGGTTTTATTTGTTAAATGTAATAGAAAATAAATGGAGAATATAGAGAATGATGAGTCTTAAGAAGTTGTAGTAATCGTTGCCTTGTTTACTTAGGAATTCTTTTTCAATATATTCTCTATCAAATCTTTTCAAAACTGTCACTTATAAGCTTTTTATACAACCAAGAAGTTGTTATTGGTAATGTGTTATAAAATCTCCTAACTATAGCAACTATTAAAACTAGGGGAGGGGGCGAGGTGTATTGAATTGAGTATTTGGAAGGATTTTAGTTAAAATGCTAAATCATATCTTATTAAAACTTGTATGTTAAAATATCTTTTAAATAATCCAATGTTATTAGATTAATGATTTTAAAATGTACAATCAAATCCACTTTTATTGAAAATATTTTAAGAATTGGATTTGAAAGTTTTAGGTAAAATTTCAGAGGATTTCTTAGTTAGAAATACAAAGATCAAAATCTCATGGTTTTAGGTGTGAATTCAGAGAATTTAATAACAAATTTCATTACTCACCAAAATTGACCAAATTCTCTTAAATTTCAATTAAACTCAAATCATCACAAATTCCTAATTCAATACACCCCAATTCTCTTAAATTTTTAGTCAATGATTTGGGCTCGTTTTCAAAATATCAAATTCCTATAAATACAGTTCGGAGTATTGGTAATACATATATTATATTACACTATATTATATTTTACCATATTAGAAAGAAATATCGCATGAAATCTAATTACAACGTCTGCTTTTATAAACAAAAATGAGTAGTTTTTTAACTAAAAATAACAAAACTGTTAAATAGAAACAATACAAAATGAGAATAAGAAACAATTCCCAGCATTCTTAGTTAAATTGAAATATGTAGAAAACTTATACTCACATGCTAATTAATTTCCAGTGCCTCTTTATAGTAGTACTCTTTATGGAATATTAGATGTTAAATGGTTTAGAATAAAATAAAATGTTTTATGTTTTATATATGAGATGTTAGACACAAAAAATTCTTTATAATTAACTATAACTAAATGAATTTCTATTACTTGAAACTTATGTTTCGTGTCTAACCCTTGCAACATGCTAACATTCGAAAAGAAAGAAGATCATTAGATTTTGAATAGTAATAGTATTGATAACTAAGAGTAGAAAATGTACGCACTTACAATTTAACAATCTAATGAAGATTTTGAAATCTTCTTTGAAAACAACATTCATTATCTTCCTCTGTGAAGTTCTAGCATCATCTGTGATTAAAATCTTCAAACTTTTTCTAGATGTCACTCTAGAGACAGCGAGATATAGCTGGCCGTGTGAAAAAATAGGGCGAGGCAAATACAAACCAACATTGTCTACACTACAAGAAAATAATTATATTAAGACAAAAATTTTAGTCACAATAAAAATATCTTCGTCACAATAAAAATATTGTGACTAATCTGTGACAATTTTGAACGGTTGCAATATGATCGTCACAAATAAAATTTCATAACAAAAGCGTAACAATAATACTACGATAATATTTAGTTACTATTTCGTTACAAATAGTAACGATAAATTAGAGTAACAAAAATGTCATAGTTAGTAACTAAAAATATAGTCATAAAGCCATCATATTTTGTGACTATGATAACGTCATAATTCCATCACTATACCCTAATAACTATTTTGATATAAATCAAATTTTGATTATTCAATTAAAATGCAAAAAAGTAAATTAAATTAAATGTCTTAATAAATAAAATATAATTAAATGTAGAAAATTTCACGAAACATAAAATACAAAAAAAAAGAAAAAAGAATTCATATAAAATGCAGCTTTGAAACATTTTATGATGAAACTAGATTCCTCATGATCTATTGTGTCTTGTATTCTTGTTGAATCCAACATCTTCAATGTCTACAACAAGATCTTCAAAGCTCATCAAACCTTCAAATTTCCCTTAAGTGATTAATCTTCTTTAGAAGCTTGTTCAACTCAAAGAACTTTTTTAAAGTCTTCTCGTCCTCCTAAGAATATGAAAAGACATAGCAAATAAAATCAGCATAACAATTTATGTTAAAAAGCTCCAAAGATGCATAATCTAAAGAGATTGGATACCGATAAATGCTGATTTGATTTAGCTAAATTCTAATGACCTAAGCCTACGAATACACCAAGCAACCACTTATACCTTTTAAATCATATTTCTTAAGTCTCAAGGAATTAAGCATATATATATACTGTGAGATCCCTTGGAGAGAGTAGTCCGAAACTTGAAGAAAACAGCGGTGGAGGGGGTGAGGCGGAGGGAAACGACGTCGATTGAAGGACCTGCAAACGAGATGACCGACGGTGTTAGATCTGAGACAATGTAAAAATGAAGAACCTGCAGCGAGAAAGAGAGAGGATTACCGGTGAAGGCGGCGGGCTACAAGGATTACAGCGCTGGAGGAGACAATGTAAAATGAAGAACCTGCAGAGAAGAAGAAGGATTCGATCTCTACAAGAGAGAATGAAAATAAAAACAAAACGGAGTGGAGGCAGAATAGAGGCAGAGTGTTGCGTTTACGGTTTTTTTACAAAATGGATTTAATTTTTTTGGAACTTTTTAGAGGGAAATGAAAATTTATTTTTCAACTCGTGGCTTTTATGTTTTGGTCTTTAATTTTTTTTAATTGGTTTTTGGTTTTCAAAATTTTCATTTTTTTGGTAATAGATTTTTGTTTTGATGGATAATATTGCTATTTACCAAAAAAAAAATGTTGTTTGTAATTCTTGTTTTGAAGTAAAAACCCACAAATTATAATTTTTAGGTAATAAATTTTATTTTTTTAAACATTTTAACTAAATGGATAAAAATTCTATGTTTTTCAAAATCTAAAACCAAAATCTATTTAAAAAGCTACAAACAATTAAGGTCTTAGTGTTTGAAGTTAGTGTTTAAGATTTTAGGTCTCGACGTCTCGTAGGTTTTGTGTATATTATAGTTAAATTAATATTTATGATTCAATTAAGGTTTGTGATTTAGAATTACGATTTGGAGTTTGGGGTTTTGTGTATATATTATGATTAGAAATTTAGAATGTTTGGTTATATATGATCTTAAGGGCTTTAGGTTTGGGAATTTGTGTTTATATTATGATTTTTGAAAATATTATATTTTACTTTGAACATTTTCATTTAATATATACATTTCAAGCCTAAACCCCCCCTATTCCAGAAAACCACTTAACCATAAATCCCGAAACTCTAATTTTGTATTTGTATATTATTGGATTTTGAGTTATATGTATATATAATGGTTACTTGTTGGTTTTTTTATTTAATGTTAATTTTCTAAAAAAAATAGTATAATTTATGTTTAGTGTTTAGGGTTTAGAATTATAGATTTCCACATATTGTCACAATTTATTTGTGGTAATGGTAATATTTGCACCAATCTGTGACTAAACATTTTTTTGTACCAATATGTGACTAGCATATAGTCACTTTTATGTTACAAACTGTAACTCATATATCAGTTATAGATTTGTAACTAATTTAAGACTAAATATTGGTCACAATAACGTCACAACTGTTACAACTACTAATATCGTCATATTTTCATCACAAATTATGACAAATTTTGGTCATGATATATTCCATCACAATATTGTGACTAAATAACTACACATTTGTAACAAATAAAATTAGTCACAACATCGTAACTGAAACATCACAAATTTGTGACAAATATTTTTTGTCTCAAAAAATCGTCACAATACTACTATTTTTTTGTAGTGATAGTATTTGGCCTTGATTTTTGTTTATAGTCATTTCAAATGAAACTGTCAAAGAAAATTGCATGTGCCTCATTTTAAAAAGAAGTTTAGTATCAAAAGGTGTAAAAACCATACATGGAATGAACATCTTATCTCCAACTGTAGTTCATGTGATTATATTAGCTTCAACCACATGATTGCATAGCTGAGTTATCTGCAACCTTTTACCATTACACAAACCTCCTGATTGATCAATATTCCTTAGTAACATAACTTGAGCACCAACTTTGAGCCTCAAACAATGATTTAGTAAGCCTGATGCTTTAATGCTATTAAGGAACTCCGGATAAAAAATAGAATCATCCTTTGAATTAACATCACTCGGACATATACTGTTAGAGGAAAGACATGTTTTTCTTCTCCTGTAAACATAAAACATGTAACAGTATTAGACAACATGGAAATAATTTGTTAGGACATGATATTTTAGAATAAATCTGCACCTATCAGCAAACTGAGCATATACTCATTGATCATCTCGACATCAAAATTCGTAGGGCACAAAATAGCTCTGCTCTGAAAGAATGTCGGTTCTTTACCTCATTTATTGCAGATCCATATATTGCTAACACAATAGCTTGAGTAGGATCATTGCATTTATTATTAAGCAGATCTTCTGAAATATCAATTAGCACTTCTCCATCGTTTGGCTCATTGATCTTACCACCTCCAATATTCAATATCCATTTTGAAAACTCTTCTATCTCCTTAGCTTTCTCTGGATCCTTTTCTGCCATAAGTCTCATTTTCTTTGTTAACTTCAAGACTGTCACATCATCCCATATATCAGAAGAGTTAAGAGTTGCCAAAACTATATCGGCAGGACTTCCTTTAGGTATTACATGAAGAATTTGCCTGAAATCTCCTCCAAATACAACTACTTTTCTACCAAAAGGTCTATTATCTGGATCTTTGATGATATCCTAAGACTCCAATCTAAGGATTCAAAACAATGCTTATCCATCATAGGAGCTTCGTCCTAGATAATTAGAGATCTTTTAGGTAGCTCCAATGACTTGTTAACCTGTAAAAATCCTAAAAAGAACTAAAAATATACAAAACCTAATCTTAAACTTGATAAAGACTGCAAAATACATGTGGAATCAAAGGCATAATACCCTTAAAAGCACAACTCATTAATTCCCCCATACTTGAATTTCCCCCATACTTGAATTCTTGCTTGTCCTCAAGTAAGAAAAGATAAATGAAACAAATATAGAAGAAAGGTTTGAAAAAGGGAACTTAATCCATAAATCCCTAATCTATAATGACTCATAATCGATCATCGAATCCCCTTGATAAACCCTACACCCAACTGACGGATTACTCAGACATAGATGTAGAAAACATGATGAATAATTAATATGATTGCATAAAAAATCCAAAGTAAAAAGACATTAAAATGACTCAAAAGAAATAAAAATGCATAAGTAACAAATAAACATCCCCCAGACTTAAATCACACGGTCCCCAGTGTGAATAAATCTAGAAAAAATGGGAAAAATAAAAATAAAATAAAAGAAAAGCATAAAAGTAAAGATAGAACGAGTGAACCTTCAACTTCTCAGGAGGTTCTGGTGCTCGGTGGTGGACTAATCAGTGTGTCCTAGATCTAAGCTCTCCTCTGCAGCTGCGCAATGAGAGCGTGCTGCTCGGCTAACTCCTGCTCTAGCTCCATATGTCGTGCTCTCTCTGTCTCAAAGGAGGAAGTGCCGGTGTCACGTCCCATGGAAGCTTGTGCGACACGCTGAGAGGCAAAAGAAACCATCGCCTTCTTTTTGATGAAGACGCCAAGTGTGAGTGGAAGTCGATCCTCGACTCGTGATAAGTAGAACTCATACGGTAAAGGGCTCCAGCTCGTGAATCCATCACGAAGGCGTGGCATGGTGTGGCAAGGTAGTAGTACGGTGCAGATCATGCTAGGAGGAATGTGGTACTTGTATCCAAATTGGTCGGGGTTGATGCTTGCTCCTTCAAGTATCCTCATCTTACCAAGCTTCTCTAAGTCCATGTGGTTGTCCTTGGAGGTGTAAGGGCTGTGTGTGAGATCAACTCCAGCAGTCTCTAGGATGGTAGTGATGACTCCTCTAAAGCTAATGGTTGCTTGTTTTTCGCTAGACTTGAAAGCATCATGCTTAATATTGATCAACCGCTTGGCAATGAGTACGGCATATTTCATTTTTCTTGGGAAATCAACAAAAGGAATAGTTAAGACAAGAAGCTCATCACTAATGATGTTGTTCTGAGCTGAGCGTGAGAAGATGGTGTTGGCGAGGAGCTTATGAATGCATCTAATGGCTGGGTGAGAGAGTGAAGATGCCTTGGTCTTCCCACCATCAAAAGTATCACGGCCAGAGCGTTGCCATATCGCGTTGGTATCTTTGGGTCCAAAGTCTATTGCATCTTGATACTCAAATCCGAGGGCTTGTCCGAGCTGGGTAATGGAGATGTTGTAATGCTCACCATTGATTGTGAGGAAGAGCACTCCATCTCGCGCTACTGGTGCATGTGTGCGCGGAAAGGCTAGTGTGATGGTGGCGAGGAATTGCCGTGTCTCTTCTTCATAGATTTCTTGGTGAGTGGTCTCCATGAACTTGCGGAGTCCTAGTGTGTTCAACATCCATTCAACATCACTTGCGAGTCCAAGAGCTTGCAATGATGTGTAATTAATTCTCAAAGTGGGTATGAGCTTAAACCCATTGAGTGGTGTGCGGTAATCAACATTGTCCTTCATCTTCTATCCTAAAAGCATCATAGGAAGCTCCTTCTTCTTTGCTTGTTGGCATGAAAGGCGTGTAAGGGCAGCTTGGAAGCGTTGGGGAAGTAGTGATGAAAGAACGGTATCAACCTCAATGTCTTCATCGAAACCATAGCTTGATCCTTGTGCTGCTGTTGACTTTTCCTTTTCAATCACCGCTTCCTTGCCTTTGTTTGCTCTTGTTGTTCTATCATGTAACCTCTTGGTTCTTTTCTCATCAATCCCCTCATCAAGAGGTGTGTAGCAACGATGTGGGCGTTCCAATGTAGGTGCACGAGAGCTTCGTCTTGTTGTTCTAGATTCCATTGATTTGGTACCTAAAATTAGATAAGAAGTTTATATAAGTGAGCAAAGTGGCATAATTAGAAACAAATGTCAATCCTCCTCATAAGATGTAGGCATATAGGATTGATTTTGACAAGTTAAGACTTGTTCAAAGTTTCAAATCAAGAAATCAAAATCTATGTTTCAATTTTCGGATTCAATGTGATCTCCACAAAAATTTGCAATCAAATTCATAATTCAATGCTTGTTTATGTGAAAAATCAATCTAATTTCTCATAACTAAAATAAATAGAGTCTAATGAATCAATTTCTAGCAATTTGCATCATCAATTTCGTTTTCCAATTAGGGCACAAAATTTTAGCATAGCAAAACTCAAATTCCATCAACAATATATCATCAAAATCGATGTGTATATAACATAGAAGCATATCTATAAGTTCTCTATCAATTCCAAGTAACAAAAGCTATTGAATCAAGAGAATTTAGAAATACCTCTTTTGAAGTTCAAAGAGAAAATTAGAAATTTAGAAACATACCTTGGCTGTGTGATGAATGTAATAAGAGATTTGAATTCTCGTAATGATTTGGATTTGAAAGCACCAATCAATTTAATAAAGCCCCAAATTTAAAAAATATGAATTAAAAGTGTTATATCTCCCAATAGAGTTGGAGAGATGGCAAAGGCTCCTTTGAATCTTATGAATCCACTTTTTAGTTTAAAAACTTGTTTTAACCTAAAAATGGTGGGCTTTTTAAGAAGGGAGGGACAAAGGAAAACTTACAGGGATTTCTTTCTGGTAAAAATCTGATCGGGCACGGTTGTGAATATCGGACGATGGTAATGCTCTTTTGCATCGGTCACGATTTGTCGAATGACAGAAAGGTTTTAGACGGCTTGAAATCGAAGAAATCAGAAATCGGAACTCGGCATGATGACTAGTTGCAAGTCACGAACTAATCCATCAGGGGTTTTCTGTGACGAATCTCCAAAGACAAAACTTAAGTTGGACAAAGAAAAGTCTCAAAGTCCAAGTCTTTCAGCAACATTTCTTGACTTAACATTAACATTAGCACCAGAATCACAAAGAGAGTTAGAGAATTTGATGCCTGTTATGGAGCAAGAGCAGACAAAGCGTCCAGGGTCTTCTACTTTTGGTAGTCTCCTTAGAGGGTAGTGCTTTGGCATGTCTTCATCCATGGTTCGTGTTATACGGACCATGTCTTCATGAGAATCAAAGAGTGGTACCAATGGCTCGGCTACACGTCTAGTAAGGGATGGTACGGTTGAGATGACATTGCAGTAAGCTTTAGGATTCTCCTCGGGCTTTCCCGGAAGTACACCTGCTGGTCTAGCGACAGCATTCACAGTTTGAGCGACTTGAGTTTCCAGCTTCTTGTAAAATGTAGAAAGGCTTTCGAACTTTCCATTCAATTCTCTATAGATATTGTCTATCTTCACGTTGATATCCCTTGTTGCTTGTTGATGAGAAACAAGTATTTCTTGCATCAATTTCTCAATGTTGTTACCTTGAGGTTGAGGCGCCTGAGCTGGTCCGGTTTGGACATTCGGAAAGGGTATCTTGTTGTTGAAAGGAGGACGTGGCTGGAAGTTGTTGTTGCCATGTTTTGAAAGCGGGTTTGAAACGGCTTTGATTGCTGCGGATAGTTCTGATCTTGAGGGTTCTCCACATTTGGGTTCCTGTAGGAAAGGTTAGAAGTGTTCCGGAAGTTGTTGTTGAAGTTGTTGTTGAAGTTGTTGTTGTATCCACAGTTCTGGTAGAAGCCTTGAGTACCAACATAGTTATCATTTTCTTCTTGATCGAATGAATCATCAAACTCTTGTAAAGCATCAGCGTTTCCGTGTTCAATCGCCTCGCAAGCATTTATTGCGCGTTGTTGGTTTCTCAGAAGTTGGCTCATCATGTTTTTGAGCTCGGTGATCTGCTTAGCATCAAAATCACTAGAATAGATTGTTCTATCAAAGTTGGTGCAAGTGTTACTACTACTTGCAGCAAGGTTATCGATGAGAACTCATCCTTCTAGAATGGTCTTAAGAGTGAAGTCTCCATTGATGGCCATGTCGAGTGAAAGCTGAAACTTAGGATGTAAACATCTATAGAAAGTATTTAGAAGATTACCTTGACTAAAGCCATGGTGTGGACAATCACGTTCATAGTCCTTAAAGCGCTCCCATGCTTCATAGAAAGATTCGACAGGTCCTTGTTGAAAGCTTTGGAGCTTGTCCCTAATAGAGTTGGTTCTCGACTTCGTGTAGAAGTAGTTAAGAAAGGCTGACTTGCATCCTTCCCAAGTAGTGATCGATCCAGGGGTAGAAACCTTAACCATCTATGAGCCTTGTCGGCTAGAGAGAAAGGAAAAAGCTTACACTTCAAATAGTCTTCAGGTACACCATTTGTTCTTGTTGTACTGCAGATTTCTTCAAAGAGATCGATGTGATCTATAGGATGTTCCGTGGAGATTCCGTGGAACTCGTTTTGCTTCACCAAAGCAATGATTTGAGCCTTTATCTCGTAGTCACATCTTGGTGGATTAGGCACTCATATGGCAGCTCGGTCTTGAGGGTATTGAGGAGTATCAAAGTTGGCTATCGTACGGTGAAGGTTGGCACGTCTCAGAGGGTGCACATAAGTAGCTTGTCTAACATAAACATTAGCATGATGTTGTGCGTTAGCAATATTATGAGGCTGGTGAGGAGGATCATTGAGGTTGTTTCCCACGCCTAGAGGATTAGCTTCACGAGCTTGGTTGCGGACCTCCAGAGGGTTTGCTTGTGCTTCAGCAGCTTCGTAGATGGGATTGTCATCCTCATCGTGCATCAATTATCTTTGATGCTCAAGGGCAGCAACTTGGTTCTGTTGGTCGACATCAAGAACACCTTGGTGTTGGTTCCTTAACACGGCCATTAGTTGTTGTCTCCGAAGTTTTCTATGTTCACGTTCTAGTCGATCAATGTCTTGAATTGGAGTCACGGCTTTAGAGTTTTGGCTCCTTGTCATGCACTACAAATCCAAAAACAAAAACTAAAAAGGAAAACAGAGGTTATCGAGAAACAAAGAAGTAAAAGCAAAATAAAATTGAAAAATTCAAAGTATCTTAGACGAGAGTTCTTATCGAATTCAAAGGCAGCTAGTATACTCCCCGGCAACGGCGCCAAAAACTTGATGTGTGCTTTGATTTGTTCTGCAAGTTTTCCTTTAATATCACAACTTCTAACCTGCAAGTGCACAGTAAATCAGTTATAGTATTTAAGGTTATCGATCCCACAAAGAGTAATAGCTACGCGGAATGAACTCAAAGAAGAAATCTAACTAAGACAAAATATGAAAAGGGTTTTGTTTTGGGTTTTCTAATGATTTATGCAATGAAATAAGAAAGCAATAAAGTAAAATCGGTTTTAAACTTATGAATGAAAGCGTTGGGCATTTGGGAAATCATCTTAGGGTTTCCATGGTTCTCAACAAATCAAGTGAAAGATAATATGCATATGTTTTTGTTCTAGGTTCTCAACTACGAACACGAATAAACAAACAAGCTATAGTTCATAGAATGAATGTCTAAAGTCTCAGCACCCCGTTACTCAACTTTCACAGGCAACGGCATACATCAACTAGTAGGCTAAACAAGTTCGATAAAATCACAAACCCTATAACTCAACTCCCGCAGGTTATGACGCGAAACTTCAGTAACACTAGTTCCGAGACGTAGGTTTACACGGTTAGCGATCCTATTCTCTTAGATCAGTGCTTGGTGATCAATTCAAGCAACATGCATTAAGTAAAAGATGTCCCAAGAGAACTCTAATAGCAAACGAAAATCAGATCTAACAACCTAGATGAATTGAACCATGAAATCCCCTTGAATCACCCCATAAAACCCAACAAAGAGAACTACTCGCTCATAATGCAAAGAAACGCAATAGATATCATAGAAAATAACATCACAAACGATTCAATAAATCAAAGGGGTCAAAGAAAACTTCTCTAGATGTCACAGAAGATAACTTGTCTCCTCAAAAGCAAATTAAATAAGAGTAGAGAGAGATGAGAAACAATGAAGAACAAGGATGAAACTTCAAAGTGGCGACTTCTAGGGTTGGAGGCGACGAAGGAGGCTCTGTAGAGATGTCCTAGGGTTTCTGATGGCGAGGCTGGAGATGCACAGAGGTTCACCCAAGAAGCACACCCCAAAATATTAGGTTTAATGAGTATTTATAGGCTTTGGGGTGTGGAAAGTCAGTTTTAGGGTTTTTAGGGCAAAACACGGCGTTTTTGCCAAGGATTGATGAAGTCCTCTGGCCTAGGTCACGGATCTCCTACCCGAGGTGTTGAAGAAGGCTGGCTTAGGTCACGGGTGCCATGACCGAGGTTGATAGGGAGCTTGACCTCGGTCACATTCCTTGTGATAGAGGTTGACAAGGCTTCACTCTTTGGGTAATATCTTCCAAACGACATAATGGATTGCTTTGATTCTTGTCTCAGGTGAAATTTGACTCTTCTAGCTTTCCATACACACCAAGATCTCTGGATTTTATATACGGGAAGGTTTTAAACGAATGACAAACTTCTGATGCTTTGAAATTACCTTAAAACGGGTTTTGCTCCATTATGCGTGTTTTTTGCGCCAAAACTTCTAAAAGTCTCCAAGAAGTGAAATTGGTAGAAAATGGCCTTGAATTATCCATAATCACTTATTTATTCATTAGAAACCTAATAAAACCATATAAAAAGTGGGCGAAAATATGATGTTATCAGTATCCAGGTGTTGGTGTCGATCGACACCACCCCTGGTGTTGGTCGACACCAACCGCCACGAGGTAAGTGTTATAAATCCCTTTCTTCTTCTTCTTTCTCACATTTATTTCGTGAAAACCTTCGCAAAACCTCACCCCTAAAACTCGAAATCCCTCTATTTCTCACCGTTTTGAGTGGTTCAAACTGATAAATTCATTGAATTTCCGTGCTTAATCCATATCTAGCATTCATTCAATCCAATTCCAAGGTATGTTCTTCAAATTTCCCAATTTTTGTTTTTAAACCTTAATGTTTGGATCTTCAGTTTATGCCTCTTTTAGCTCAATTCATTAGCTAAATCTCGCCTATTTAGGTTGCTAGAAGACGAATAAACATTGGTTTGTTATATCTAGTGCTATTTTAAAAGTTTGTCTACCCTTGTTCTTCAATGAAGATTTTGTTTGACATATAGCCTAGAAACACGAAATTGGGATGTAATTACAATGAATTGGTGTTGGTTTTGATGTTGTGGATTGGTGTTCTTGCGGTTTAGCACCCAATTTTGTCTATTCGCTGATTTTGATTTACGAACTAATGCCTTGGGTTTGCTTTGTTCTTATCTAAACTGCAGATGTCTACTCTAAGACGGTCTAAGCATACTAACCAAGTCATCACCAAATAAGCTCAGAACCAGCAGATCCGCCTCGTCTCCCATGGCCATGAATACAGGGTACACCGATCAAATCGGCTAAGATTTGGGATGCCGAGCCAGCTGTTGAGACACTATCCTCTGAGTGTGTTGATCATCTAGTCCTCGATCTATAGGATGAGTATGATACCTTGTTCTACAACGCTTGGCTGACTATGTACGTTTAACCAACTCAGGTTGCTTATATGGATACATTAACAAGCATGTGGATTGCTATTGAGGTTAAGCATTGTTTAAAGCGGATTGGGTTGGAGACTATGGGAACCACATACTACAAGCTCTATCCAGACTTGGTTCGCTAACAAGACTGCTCAATAAGGCACTATCGCTTTCATGTTTCGAGGGAGGCGCTACAGGTACCCTTCCCAACTTTGTGTCATATTTACAAGTTTATGGAGAATGCCATGGGGGTAGAAATTTCGAGTGATTTCTCTAGTCAGCAGGTTTTCTGAGGTAACTTTGGCACTGGAAATTATGATTCAAAGACGTCTAAGCAGTCCAATATATGTCATCCCGTGCTCTGTTACCTTGCCAAGCTTGTTGGTAGCGCGCTCTTGTGCAAATCCGTAGTGGCCAATATGAGACTTCAGGAGTTAGTAATGCTCCATTATGCAATGGGTCACTTGACTGAGCATGAATATTCCACGGCTTTCCCAGATAAGTATGATTTTTATTTTGGTGCTGTTTTTGCTCACCATCTCGTAGGACTGCAGCGAAAGCCATACATGGATAAAAGGAAGAAAGAGACGATAGGAAGCCTGCTCATGGTGATATTTCTGTATTGTGGGATCAATATTGATTCAGTACATGTCATCTCCAAGAAAGATTTGTTGGATGAAGCTTATTTGAAGCACACCGGTATGCTTACCGGCAGTTGGATGTATGTTTTCACTGATCTCAATGGAACTCATCACTTGCAGCTACCTCGGTCCAACCTCACTTCCCAATCCATTCTAGCTGCTCTTCGCTTTCAGATTGATCCTGAAATTCTCACTGATGTGCCATCCTCTCACAAGCGTAGGCGATCCACATCTTCAGCGCCTGCTCCCTTTACACATTTATGCATTGCCTTTGAGAGACCGATGCCTCGGGAACCAGATGATTTAAGTCACGATTTGACTTTTCGGCAGTATGTGGTTAAGAGTTTGCAGCAGATTTGGAGCGCTGTTGCTGTTATACCTCGTTGTGGCTGCGATCAACCGGACCATCAGGAAGCCACCGCTTCTTCACTGCACCTTGATACTCCATCTTCCGCTACCACTTCTGCTGCCTCTCAGGAGGATGACGAGGAAGTCTAGTCTATTCCTCAGATTTTTTGGTTTTTCTTTTCTTTTCCTTTAGTTTTTTATGTTTTCTTCTTTGTTTTTCTTTAGCTTTGAGTCATTATAATGATTCTTTTAAGTCTTAGCTTCATCCTTTAACTCTTGAAATTGATTATAAAGTTATGTTGTTGTTTCTCATGGTTGGATTTGAGTTTTCTTATAGCTTACAGTTTCTGGTTCTAACTATTTGCAAAAATCCATGTTGATGCATATGGCTAGTGTCGATCGACACAACCATGTGTGTTTGTCGACACTACCACCAAACTCAAAACCCACTCATTTGTGCCTAGGTCGATCAACACCAGGCTATGTGTCGATCGACACATGGACCTCAACTAGGTAACTTTCATTTTTCTCTTTCTCTAACTTTTCTTTAATTATCTTTTAACAAAACTCATGCTTCTATAATATTGGGGACAATGTTGTTAAAGTCTGGGGGAGATAGTTACTAACGTTATCTTTTCTTTTCTTTTCTTAGAGTCAGTTGGGTCTTTGTTTTATCGAGTCAAAATTTAGTATGAAACTAGGATTTTTGAGGAAACCACCACATTTGTAGGAACTTAAGTAACCATTGATTCAAACTTGACTGACATCCGCGACTAATGAAAAAACTAAAGGCTGACCGGTTGACTAGAGACATCCATATTTCTAGAAGAAATTCACTAAAGCCTGAGCTAATTTTTGATTTTTCCTTTTACCTCATTGATGTGATTGATGTTCATAGGGCTTGACTCCTCGTTCATACTCGACAACAAAATGACCTGGGTAAAGTAATGGTACTCCTCTCCCTTATTCAAAAAAAAAAAAAGAGAAAAGATGAGATGACTTTCTTTCAAGTAAAAGGGTAAGAAATTTTCCAATAACCCCATTATTTTAATTTGAAAGAGATGATCTGGGGGAGTTGATATATCATTGATAACCAAAATTCTCGCAGCGAAATTTGGTTAATTCTACACTTGTGATTTGAGTTCTAGAACTAGTACTTAATTTGATCATAACTGGTTAGTTGATTTGCATTACATGAATTCCTGAGAAATTCTCTGAGCTTGACGTCTTTTCCATTTGAATACAACAAACTACATTTACTGTTCTACATTGTTTTAATTTATCTCTCATTTAACTTAGCTTAATTCAAAACAAAATGATCTATTGTGAAAAATCATGAGTCTCTGTGGATTCGATCCTTTTATACTACAATTGCATTTATGTGCACTTACGGTGTAGCTTTAAGGATTTAAAACTCGAGCATATCAATTTATAGAGTCGTTTTATTAACAAGTCTTGAGTCTTTTTAATTAGAACAATATAGATTTTAGTACTATTATAAATTTATAGATTTGTACACTTGCTGGAGTCAAAAGAGAGGATCTAGAGTAGAAATGGATCAAAGCTCGTCAAGAGAAGAAGAAGTCAAGATTCAAGAACCGATGGGTGCACATATGTCACCGATCGATTCAAAACGCTTTAAGAACTGATCGGTGCTTCATGTTGCACCGATCGCTGCACCGACTTTGAAGTTTCCATTTTTATGATTCTAGGACTTCTTCTTGTAGTATAAATATAGGACTCGCCTCAATGTAGATATTCAGTTTTAGAGACGAAAAACTCAGTTTAAAAATCTTTAAAGTCTAAATTTTTGTATATATTATTTTATGCTTTTAGTATTTAATTCTTTATCTATTACTCTCATGTATAGTTTTTGCATGTGTGAGTAGATATGTTCATATAAATTAGGGTTTTTGAAGGGATGTTTGTGTAGATTAATATTAAGATTCTTATGAGATTTTCATATAGTTCTTCATCATAGATTTCTCGTAATGTCTTGTCTAATTTGGCCAATTGGCCTCTGCCCCTAAATCTATCTCATCGTGGCACCAAAAGTGTTGTTGAATGCATGGAACTATCTTGGATGGAAAATGTGTTTATTTTCAATGACAGATGCAATTTATACTTTGTGAGCTAATTAGATTAGATTCTCAATGCATGCATGTTTCTCTCCTAAAAGATGACAATTATTTATCGCTAGGGAATATGTTGCATAGATAGTTATGTTACGCGACAGCGTGATAACTTACATTCATAATCTAAGCTCTAGACGATTCTTAATGTATCTAATATAATCATTACTTTCATATGCATGAACCCTTGAATTAATCTTTACAAATTAATATTTATTTATTTCTATTTTAGGATGTTAGTCACATTGAGTTTCAAGTAAACTCCTTTGCATCATAGCTTTATTTAAATCACCATAATTCTTCGTGTGCTCTATTAATCCTTGTGGATTTGATCCCTATGTATTACTACGATTTTTATTGTGCACTTGCAGTATATTCAAGGTTACAACCTCTACTTATCATCCTCCTTTCTTCAGGATTACATGAACTAGGCTAACCCGAGTGCTATCAGAAATGGGGTATATTAGACCAGCTGCCAAAAACTTAAGGATTTCCTTCTTTACAATTTCTCTTAAGTTGGGATTAAGCTTTCTCTGACCCTTAATTTAAGATTTCGAAGTATCATGCAAATGGATGCTGTGGGTGCATAGTTCTGGAGATATTCCCGTTATATCATCAATAAAATATCCCAATGATTTCCTATACTACCTTAATTCACAGAGCAATAGTTCGACTTCTTCTTTCTTCAAATCGTTGTTAATAATAACTAGATATGTCGAGTTAGTCCCCAGATAGGCGTACCTTTACCCTGCAGGTAGTGTCTTAAGCTCAAGCCTTGGTGTTTTTAGTTCTCTCCAATCAGAAAAATCCTTTCCCGTTTTGTTTGCACCGCTGGGTAAAGTCTGTGTACCAATTAGTACATGGTCATCCTTAGTACCGATAAGTCCGGTTCTGTCACGGATTGGTGTATAATCTTCAGCGTAACATGTTTCCTTCACTGCTTGCTCATCCTCGTCCAGTGAGAGGTATGCAACTTTCCTATTGTGGAATTGGCTAGAATCAGTCATATCAATGATTTCTTTTCCTCGAGATTTATATGTTGATTCTTCTCTTCCTAAAGTTTTTTCAGATAATCTTCCCAGCTAAACCTCTTATACATATCACTAACAACATCCTCAATAGTCTGGAGCCAAAATGATTTACCACTAATCGTTGGCATTTTGATGAGATTATTAATATCAAACTTCATGATGAGGTCATCTAGATGAAAATCGATCTTTCCTTCTTTTACATTTATCATCATACATGCAGTAGCTAAAAATGGTCTCCCTAGGATGATTGGGTCTTTAGGCTCTCCGCCAAGCTTTAGGACATTCTCCAATTTGCACCGGGACGTCTGATAGAACGATCAGCCAAAACCAAGTGATGTGTGGTGGTTTGAAAGAATTTAGCCCTAATTTCCTTGAGGTGGATAAAGACATTAGGCTAACACTTGCACCTAGATCGCATAAACATCTCTTGGAACTCAAATCTCCAATTGAAAATGGCAACGAGAAAGGCTCTGGATCTCTAACATTCCTAGGCATTTTATTCTGAAGAATTGGACTACACTAGTGTGTCAAATGCATTACCCCTTCCTCAATAGTTGTCATGTTGTAAAGAATTTCTGTCTAAAGTCTCCTTAGTGATGGAACCATCTTGATAGATTCTACAAAAGAATGTCGCACTTGAAGTTCTCCTACCACATATTTCATTTTAGTATACTCCTATACTTTGGCTTTATATTTCCTCCTAGAAGGTAAAGGAATCTTCTTCGTCGGTTTAACATTTCCTTGATCCAGATGATCGACTTTTGTGTTTATCCCCTCTTAACTCTCGTATCTTCTGTAATAAGAGTTTCTTTGGGCTCAACTTCATCTTTTAACTGATCGGTACTGATATTCTGCCAACCGATATAAACATGTATGTCACACTAATCGCTTTTGTTGGTGTACCGATCGGGTTTCCTTCCTGTTTCAACTTGTTTTACGCTTCTTAATGTGATCGCATGAACATATTCTTTCTCTGTCTCCTCAGCTTGCATCAGCATTGCTTATATAAACTTCCTTTTCAGATTCCATATTTGAGTGTTTAATGCTTCTATTTGACCATTCATGTAACTGTGCATTTTGTCAACCTTAGTGTTGGTATTTTCAGCACTTTCCCTCTGGATCTCCATAAGTTTTAGCATAATAGTCTCCAGCTTGCTTTCTTGGGATATTTGCGGATTCGCGACCTGCGGCTTTTAAAAGAGTTGAATCCGTTGAAACCTTTCCCTTGGAAACCTCCAACAAAGTTTTCTTAAGGTTTTTTAGGATGATGATTCCGGTAGTTTTGGTTGAAGCCCCGGTTCTGATAGTTCTCTTAAACATAGCTCACTTCCTTGGTACCTTCACACCATGCTCCATCATCTTCATCCTCAACAGCTTTCCCAACTACATCGATCTCTCTCTTAGAAATCTTTGAGAGATAGTCAACCTTTTTTTAGCTCTTTCATCTCGTCTATTTCCACACTGTGAACAGTAACCTTCCTGGATCTATCATAATCCAGACAGTGGTTGCTATTACTTGAAGCTAGATTTTAAATCAAAATTGTCGCTTCCTTCACAGTGTTAGTTGCAAAGTTCCCCTTGCTTGTCGTATCTAATGCCATCTGATACTTCTCTGCTATCCCATGGTAGAAGATATACATTAAATTCTCTGGCATGTATCCATGATGCGGACAGTCCTTGAGATATCCTCTGAAGGGATCCCAAGATTCAAAGAACAACTCCATACCACCTTGTTGAAAAGTAGAGATCTTCTTCCACAATGCCATCAACTTTGACTTGGGGTAGAAGTGACTGATGAACTGATCTCTACATTATGCCCATGTGGTAATGGAACCCGGCTCTAATAAACTCAACCATCTCAAAGCTTTGTCACCTAACGAGAACTTGAACAACATAAGCATCAAATAGTATTGCGGCACTCCATTAGCCTTTACGGTTTCTTAAAGCTCCTCGAATTGCTCCACCTGATCCTTTGGATTTTCTGAAGCCTTTCCATTGAAAATGTTTTGCTTCACCAATTGTATGATCTGAGGCTTAATCTTAGAGTAATGCCTCTGCGGAACGTGTTGAAGAATAGCGGATCTATCAGCATAGAACCAGCTTGATATACTCACCAAGAGTCCCATGTCGAGCATTTTTAAGCCTCGACTACTGGTTGTTAGCGATCGATGCTGGCAGGCCACCAATCGGTGCCGGTGGGTTCTCCTTACAGATCGGTAACAGATGGTTATCGATCGGTGCGACAGGTGGGATCTCTTGCTCGTTTTCAAGTGTGTTTTGATCAACATGTCTAGCCATCTCTGTTTCTTTCTGTTTCTGCTTCCTTCGCTCTAAAAGTGCTAGCTTGGTGTTAGATGGATTAAGCAAGTTAGAAGGTCCTTGACTTCTTCTTTGCATAAACCTGAGATGTGCAAAAAATATAGTAACTTAGTAATATTATATACAAAATAAATTCCTAGACAAAATCTAAACCAAGAATTCAAAGGCACTCGTATTGACCGCCGGCAATAGCACCAAAAACTTGATACACAGAGGTTTGCAAAGTAGCAATCACAATAGTGCTTAGGGATCATATCTACAAGGATCAATATAGCACATGATGAATTATAGTGATTTAAATAAAGATAGGATGCAAAGAGTTTATTAGAAATTCATGGTGACTAACATCCTAAAAATAAATAAATAAATACTAAATACAGGGAACTAATCAGTGATTCATGCCTATGAATGCAACAGTTATATGAGATGCATTATGAACCACCTAGAGATTAGATTACGAAGGTACGTTATCTTGCGGTCGCGTAGAATAACTATCTATGCAACATATTCTCTAGCAATAAATAATTGTTGTTTCTTGGAAAAGAATCATGCATGCAATGAGAACATAATCTAATATGCTCACAAAGTATAAATTGCAACTATCGTTGACAATAGACACTTTGCCCATCAAAGATAGTTCTATCCATTCAACAACACTTTTGGTGCCACGATGAAATAGATTTAGGGCAGAAGCTAATTGGCCCAATTAGACAATACATTAAGAGAAATATATGATGAAGAACAATATGAATAATCTCATAAGAACCCTAGCATAAATCTACATGAATATCCCTTCAAACACCCTAATATATATGAACAGATCTACTCACACATACAAAGAATATTCATGATAGAGATAGATAAAGAACTAAATATAAAATAATAGCATAAAAGAATATATACAAAAGTTTACACCTTAAAGCTATTTAAACAGAGGTTTTCATATCTAAGAGTTGATCTTTTACTCTACAATCGAGACCTCTATTTATACAAACAAGGAGAAGCCCTACAATTAGAAAAATAGAAACTTCTGACTTCTTCTTCTCTTGACGAGCTTTGATCCATTTCCACTCTAAAACCTACTTTTTGACTGCAGTAAGTGTACAAACCTAAAAATACATAAAAGTACCTAAAACTGTCTTGTTCTTATTGAAAAGACTCAAGATTTGTTTATAAAACAAATCTAGAAATCAGCAATAAATAGTGTTATCATAATCCACTAGATTTAAGGTTTCTTCTATTACAAGATCTCTCACATTCTCTCACTCACCAAGGCTGTTACAAACTCAAACTCGAATGACTTACAAGAGAGAATATATTGAGATCGCGAAAGCTAAGAGACTTAAGGTTCTACAAGCTTATTCTCCATCTCATGCATTTTAACTGAACGTGTGTCATCATTTTGAGCTTCCCATCTGAAACCCTATAGATTCTTTAGAGCTCTTAAATACTTATAAGAATATTGCATTAAGAATATAAGCCATCAAATGTAACACCCCAGTTTAAACAAATATGGTGGTGCATGAGAAACGCTTAAGAGATTTGATTTGGCTATTTATGTCACCAAAGTGCTCTTATTTTTTCCGTCACTTGTCCAAAGAGAATTCCAGAATTATGTGTGCTTGGGCTGGAGTAGTACTAGGATGGTTGACCTATTGGGAAGCCATTTTCGATACCGTGTGAGTGAGGCCAATACACGGAAAAAGATCATGTGGTGATTTGTAGGAACAATAATAAGTTTTTTGAGCCTTCTGGAATAATGCACAGACTAACAGACAAGAATGGGGCCCACGGGCCAAGAGAGGCAGTGGATGCCCACGGACGGTGGTGGTTGGAGCGTATAATTTGGTATTAATACCAAAACCATTTTAGTGTGGAGTCAAGTGGGCTCACACCATCAGGGGAAACGGTCTATGTATGCAACAAGGACGTTGCGATATGTTAGTGGGGGTGATTATAACACCCCTATTTAAACAAATATGGTGGTGCATATGGAACGCTTAAGAGATTTTATTTGGCTACCTTTGTCACCAAAGTGCACTTATCTTTTCTGTCACTTGTCCAAAGAGAACTCCTGAGTTAAGCGTGCTTGGGCTGAAGTAGTACTAGGATGGGTGACCTATTGAGAAGTCAATTCGGGTACCATGTGAGTGAGGCCAAAACACGGAAAAAGATCATGTGGTGATTTGTAGGAACATTTATATGTTTTTTGAACCTCTTGGAATAATGCACCGACCATCGGACGAGGGTGGGGCTCACAAACCGAGAGAGGATATGGATGCTCATGGTTGGCGGTCGGGGCGTTAAATAAAATCTCCACCTTGTACTTAATGCCTCGATCATTAGTTTTGAACTTTGATTTCATCTCTGGATATGACCAAACTGGTTCACACTTCTGAATAAACCCATTATGCTTCTTCTCTTTTGAGTAATACCCACCCAGCTTTATCTCTTCCGGAGTAAACCCACTCAGCTTACTTGGGAGCTAAAGTTCCCTTAATTCTCCGTAACTCTAAGCAGCTCTAAAGCTTCTTGAAGCTTGCTCATGTGTGAAACCTTAGTAAAAATATCCGCAGGATTGTAAGTAGAGGCAATCATCACAACTTGAGCAAACCCATCATTGATCAAGTCTCTTATAAAATGAAACCTAACTACAATATGTTTAATCGTCTCATGAAAACTGAATTCTTTGCTAATGAGATTGCATTTTAGTAGCATCGCCATTTCTGGTATACGGTGGTGCAGGTGGAGAGGTTTAAAAAATTGATTTGTCTACCTATATCACCAAAGTGCACTTATCTTTTTTGTCACTTGTCCAGAGAGAACTCCAGAGTTAAGTGTGCTTAGGCTGGAGTAGTACTAGGAGGAGTGACTTATTGGGAAGTGATTTCTAGTACTGTGTGAGTGAGGCTAAAACACGGGGAAATATCATGTGGTGATTTATAGGGACATTAATAAGTCTTTCATGCCTCCTGAAATAGTGCATTGGCCATCAAAGGAGGATGGGGACCACGGGCCGAGAGAGGGTTTGGGGGCCTACGAAATGTGGCGGTCGAGGCATTACACTTTTGAGAATCACAACTAATACTTGCTTATTCTTGCTTAGTCCTCGATTCATTTACCAACCCCTTAATCCAAATTGTTTCCTTTGCTGCTTCTATAAAGGCCATATCATCCGCTTCTGTCATAGCCAATGTTACAACCTTCTGCAAACTTGACCTCAAACTTACTACATTAAAACAACTATGAAAACCATACCAGAGATAGATCTTTTCCTATCTTGATCACCAGCTGTATAATCCGAGTCACACTATCCTCTTAGTGTGAAATCTCCTTTATTTCTATAGCAAAACTTTCTACTTAATGAACCATTGATATATCTAAGGACCCATTTTACAGTATGTGAATATTCCTTGAATGTTTTACTCATAAATCTACATACTAGACCCACAACATATGCTAAATTAGGCCCGGTTCCTATCATGGCATACATAAGGCTACCTGCAACACTTTGATAAGGAACACTCTTCATAAACTCACTTTGTTAACCTAACCTCATAATTTGTAGCAGACCTATGATTAAAATTGGACTACCATAGATATCATGAAGCATTTGCTAGCTTTTTTTTTCTTTTTTCTTCACTGTTGTTACACTTGTCCTATCTAATTCTTATCACCAATATCAAAATCTTCATCACGACTCACATCAACGATTGCCAACTCTTTTGTTGATGTCTCTCCTCGCAATTTATTTTCACTTTTAAAAATCCTAGTGTAGAAAGGGATGATAATTTGATGAGAAACGATAGACGGAGACGAGATAATATTTAATTTTTTAAAAAGGAAAATAATTAAAATTCCATATGTACCACTTTCCTGGGTGATGACGTAGCACAACCATGAGAATGCCCTTCGTCTTTTATATATTAGATTTTTTGAACTTAAACTAGTAAGTATTCATTAATATCTTCTTGATCGCTAACGTCAACTAAAAACGTTTAATTCTTAATATGTTGCAACATATTTATTCATGTTCTAACAATGTCTCTAGTTTTGTAAGCTTAAAAAGTGTTAGATATATTAGAATATATTCAATATATTCTATAGTATCTGTAACATCCGCAAACCGAAAATGGGGTGTTTTTGTTGAATTCGAAAGTTAGGGGTTGATTTGATTAAATCCAGGAGTTGCAGTCGGATTTAATTGATAATTTTGGAAGTTTGGGGCCAATTGGTGATTTTGGAAAGTTATGGGTTTAACTGAGTGAATTGGAAAGTTGTGTGGGTTAAATTGATCGATTAAGGAGTTTTGGGGTCAATTTGAAAATTGAGTAAAAGCTGGGGACTGATCGGTGTAGTACGGAAAGAGTGATACATATATATGTATTCACGCGTATATCTCCGTCTTCGTGAAACCTAGCCGCCATTGTCGTTAAGAGAGAGAGCTTCGATCGCGAATCAGAGAGAGAGAGGAAGTAGGAGATCGATTCTGGCGGTGGTGGTGCGTCGTGTTCTTCCCCGCCAAGCATCTCACGGTAAGTCTTCTTCTCTTGCGGAGGGATGAGGGTAGATCGGGGCTTGTAGGGTTGTTAGGGGGCTTGTGTGGGGTTTGCGTTATCATTGTTCGGTGGTGCTGCTTGAGATCGTGAGTTCCGGTGGTGGCGAGACCATGCTGGTGGTGGTGAACGACGTAAACCCGTGACGTCGCCGTCGTGTTTGGTTGATCGGGGCTAGGTTTTGGTGAGAACAAGTTTCGGGTGGGGATGTGTCGTGGATGGTGGCGTGGTGAGGGCTCGGTGGTAACGTGGTGTTGTGATGGCTGGCCATGTCGTTGTTCCAGTTTGGTGATGGCGATGTGTGAGTCGGCGGTCACGAACGGTGGAAGAAGATGAAGTCACGGTTTGGGCCATTATTGGGCCTAGCTTGTGGATTTGGTTTATCGGCTGTTTAGTTTTAGGGTGTTAATTGGTTTAGTTTAGGTTTAATTAGTATTAGTTTATTATTTTAATATTAATTAATAATATTTTAATATTATTTTAATAAATATTTATATATTATGTCCCGGGCGTTTTTGGTAAATAGGTATTTCGGATTTCTGGAAGTTTCAGAAATCGTCAAACTTTACCCCGGTCATATCCCGAAGTTTTTGGGGTGAGTGCTTGTGTGTTAGAACCCTAATTAGTCGTAGAACTTAGGTGGTTGTGGTTAAGTGATTGAGTGTGTTGTTAAATTTGTTGTTGATTGTGTTGTTGATTGCGTAGAACTGCATGGTGTTGCATGTATTTTTTTATTATAGCGTTGTTTAGCTAACATTGGTGTCTGTTAGCTGGTAGTTGGGTGCCTCATTCAGTATCTTTTATACTGAGGCATCTCGTTGTGTGATGCAACTAAAGATTGATTCTTACTGGAGCTCGTGGGACCAAGGCTGCGGGGATTGATGACATGACCAGAGTCTGGGTGATTTATGCTGTTTTATTTATGTCGATTGTTAGACGTTGTCGTATGATGTTTTGCTTCCGCTAAGTTGTTAGATTTCATTTATTTATTTAATTGGTGAATTTGATAAATAAATCGTCTAAGTTGTTTAGAAAAATTTTAAATTTGTTGTTTCCGCGCGGTTTCTGTGTTAGTAAACCGGTCCCGGTTTAGGGGTTTCCGGGATGGGTCGTTTCAGTATCTCCTAATATCTTTTGCAATATGTATAGTTTCTTAAATCATAAGACTCCTCTTGTGTATAAATGTAGCCATTGATACCATTGATTCAATATACAACACAAATTCTTTATATGGTACCAGAGTAGAGATCCATCTAAATCTCTCTCTATCTCAATCTTTCCTCTTTTTCCATTTCTTTCTCTAGCTTCCGCCGATTTCAATTGCTACTCAAGGAAACCTAACTAACTTCCTCCTCATTTGCGATCATCGTTAATCCTAATGATCCTAGTCATCCTATTATCTCGGTCAACATTAGTATTGTGACTTAACTCACATATCACTTGGAGCCTTCAAGTGTCTTTGTTTCTAAATTGGCCCAAGTTGATGTAGCATATCACATATGATGCATCAATCCCACAGCCGACCATACACGTCAATAATCTCACTAAACCAAACCCTGTATAAACGGCATGTCACATTCAAGGAAAGCTGATTTTCTCGGCGTTGCTTGGCTCTATATCACCGTCGCTTCAACCTATTGTCTCTGATAAGAGATAGGTTTTGCAACCGGGTCTATCAAATAAACCCAAGTACGTTGAGTATGTTGGAATCGATCTATGGAGAAACAATAATAACACACTAAGAATGCAAGTCTATAATTTAATCTAAGCAATAAAGAGTTTGTGGTTTTGAAAAAAAAATCAAAATCAAAAGTAAACAAAGCAGAAAATAACTAAAAACGGTTTTAAAATTCAAATAAAGAAAGATGAACTCTTGAAAAATGATATATGAATAGGGCGATCAATTTTTAACTAGTGGAGCTTGATTCTATCTCTTAGAGCTAATTCATCGGTCTTAGATCACTAATCTCAACTAATCCACTTTCATGGCACTAATCGCTTTACTAATCATCCAATAATCAATAATTCTCGTTAGCTATCGAATGATCAATGATCATTACTATCAAGTATAATTAACCACCTAACACCCTAATCAACAACCCTCGTTCGCTAGGTATGCTAAGCACTTTGATAGTTTGGTCAAGCATTTTATCAAACACCTTGTGGGCATAAAATGCATAACCCCTAAATTACAAATTTCTTGGCTAATCTAGCATTAAAAAAACCTATCAAGCATGGATCTAATTTGTTACAAGCCTAAACTCAACTAATCAACCATCAATCACCCTAAATCTAATATTCCCAAAAGCCCTAAAAGACTACTCACTCATATCCATGAAAACACAAAGCAGTGAGTTTGAACTTTGCATAAACATGATTAAAAGAGAATTAGATGAAAGATTTAAAGATAAAAAGAGATTTGATACTTTGAAATCAAGAGAATCATACAAAGTCTTAATGAAAACCTTCCAAGAGGCTAAGAGAAAATCTCATAAAAAAAACATGCCTAACTAATTAGGTTTACATGTATTAATATGAGAAGGAAAACAAGCTTGGTCAACTAAAATTAAACCAGGGCTAACCCAGTTTAGGAGAAGGAAAATCAGATTCGGATGCATCGCAGCGGTTACACAAGACAGCTCAACTCACCCGCTCAACCTCTCAAGTTGGCCGCTGGTTCCTCTGGTGAGTTTTTTCACTTCTTCAACGGGTAAAAGAGGTCGCTGGGTCGTACCGCTCATCACTAAATGGGTTGTATCTCCTTAACCGCTGACCCAAATCACTCGAAACCACTCCATTAGAAAGCTAACTAAAATTTCTATAACTTTCATCACGGGATAAGGAGCTAAATCGCAAGGAAAGGCCTTCATATGAGTCGAGATTTGAGACACTTCAGACTGGTTCTGGATCAATATTTCACTTATTTCCATCCAAATGATTCGTCTTGTTGCATAGCTCACTCATTTACATATAAAACAAGAAATATATGCAAACATGCATCTAAAGACCTTAATATAAAATGAAAAGACAAGAAATTAATGAGAAATGCAAACCAAATGATGGTAAAAACTCGATATATCAGTCTCCATGGCCACCACGACACTTCAGGTTAGGACTACTCTTCGGTCTAACTTTGATCGCCCTTCTCATGTGTATATGAAGCAAATCAAGGAGCAGCTTAAAAAGAATATCAAAGGTCAGCACCCTATTGATGAGTATATGCAGGTGACAAGAGAAAAATCTAGCGTTACTTGGCTGGCCGCTTGATCATGTAGACATCATCGAATACATTCTTGATAGCCTTGATGATGATTATAGTGGCATCATTGAGCAGATCAATGGAAGAAATGTTCCACCAACATTTGACGAACTTAGAGACAAGTTACTCAACAGAGAAGTTGTGATACTCTGCTTGCAGCCAAGCTCTGTTTTTCCAGTGACTGCCAACATGGTGATGAACAAACTAAAGGAGAACTATCAGCCTGCTGATGGCTCTCAAATTTGGTACTCTTCATCTATGTCGTGGCAGCCTCGAGCTCACATCACCACGATGATAGCTCCAAACGATACTCCATCCTGACTGCTTAACACCAGAGCTTCAAATCACATCATTGCTGTTTTGAAAAACTTGGTATTGCATTCTCCGTATCAAGGGAATGAAGTTGTTTTTACACTAGTTCTGGTCATCCGATAACACACACTGGTTCTACATTGCTCTCTTCACTATCTCGTTCAATTTCATTAAACAATGTACTTTATGTTCCAAATATTGAGAAGAACTTGATGTCAGTTTTTCAAACTTGTGCTGATAATTGTGTGTCTATTATGTTTGATACTTGGTCTTATCAGGTGAGGGATCTAACCACGGGGGCGATTCTCAAAACCGAACGCATTAAGAATGGGATGTACGAGTGGCTCGATCTACTCCTTCCACCAAATTCAAGGTTATTTCTGCAATAAAAATAACTATGACTGAATGGCATTCACGCCTAGGTCATCCAGCTTTTCATATTTTAAATTCTGTTATTACATCATGTTTTCTTTCTTTTTCGAATAAAGTGCAAGCTCCTTTGTTATGCAACTCATGTTCATTTAATAAAAGTTAAAAACATTGTTTTGGTGAAAACACTATTTTCTTCTTCTAGGTCTCTTGAAATCATATACTCTAATGTGTGGACTTCACCTCTCTTTACGTGTAATGAGAATAAATAATATCTTGTTTTTGTTGATTATTTTACGCGGTATACATGGTTTTATCCACTCAAACGTAAGTCTTAATTATTTGAAACATTAGTCTCTTTTAAAGAATTCGTTGAGAATCAATTTCAATCTCGTATTGTCGCCTTTTATTCAGATAAAGCTGGTGAATTTCAAGTGCTATCTTTGTTTTTTAATCAAAAAATGGGATTACTCATCGAACTTCACTGCCCCACACACCTGAGCATAATGGGATTTTTGAGCGCAAGCGTCAACCTATAGTTGAAACCGACTTAGCTCGTTTAAACCATATGCATATACCTTTTGAGTATTGGTTTTTGGCATTTGGTATTGCTGTATATTTGATCAACCGTCTTCCCATTGCAACTTTAAAGTTTCAAATTTCATTTGAACTTCTTTTTCAAGAAAAATCAAACTATCTAAAACTTAGGGTCTATGGGTGTTTATGTTATCCTTGGTTACAACCATATTCAGCCAATAAATTAGATTCTTGTTCAGCTCCATGTGTTTTTGTGGGTTACTCTCTCTCGCAAAGCACTTATGTTTGTTTTAACAAAGAGACCTCTCGTCTCTATGCTTCTAGACATATGGACTTTTTGGAGTCTTATTTTCCTTTTCAGGTATCTTCTTCATCATGTTCCTCTCATGAGTCAAAGTCGGAAATCTGTTCTCCGGTTTCTTCATTGCCTAAGCCACTCAATCCAGTTCTCAATGTTCTGCCCCTGGTCCATATTCTTCACCACCACCGAGTATCTTACGTGATACAATACCAGTTACTCTACAATAAGAACATGAACTGACTCGGCTTCTACAGCTTCATAGTCTGCATTTGATCCTTTGCCTTCTACAGATTCTTTAAACTCGGTAACAACATTACTTGCTCCTGAAGTTTCTACAAATGTTCATCTTATGCTTACAAGGTCAAAGAATCAGATTACCAAGCCTAATCCTCAGTATCCACACAGTATTACCACTTCGCTTTTCAATGATACAGAACCAAAGATACATTTGCAAGCACTAAAGGATCATTGATGTATGATGAGATTGATTCTCAGCTAAAGAATAATAATTGGAACCTTATTCCCCCTAATCATACTTATAATCCTGTTAGATGTCGGTGGTTTTTTTGCATCAAACGCAACCATGATGGTTCAGTAGATTGCTTTAAGTCTTGCTTAAATGCCAAGGGTGTCAATCAAGGACCACACATTGATTATTTTGAGACTTTTAGTCATGTTATGAAGCACCCAACTATTCAACTTGTACTCGGCGAGGTAGTTGGATGCATATGGGTTTTTAGGCAACTTGATGTGAGTAATGCATTCTTTCAGGCTCTGTTGTCTGAAGAAGTTTATATGTCTCAGCCTCCAGGTTTTGTTGACATGACCTTAAACAAGCTCCACGAGCTTGGTATACGGTACTTCAAATTTTTTTGATTGAATGTAGATTTATTAATTTGGTGGCGTATACTTCTCTTCTCATCCTTCACAAGATGGATATAATTATGCTTGTCTTTGTTCATGTTGATGGTATCGTGTTTACCGGTAACTCTCCTACATACGTTCAGCTCTTTATTAACTTATTTTCTACTAGATTCTCTTTGAAAGATATGGGTGAGCTGAGTTATTTTCTAGACATTGAGGTTTACTAGAACAGCTTCTAGATTGATGCTTACTCACACCAAGTAAATCAATGATCTTTTGCATCATACAAATATGGTCACAACAAAGCCGGTATCAACACTGATAGTTGATCATCCCGTTCTTCTTACAAACTCTAGTGCTCTTCTTGACGATCCAGCAGAGTATAGATCTGTCATTGGTAGCTTGCCGTATCTACTGTTTACACGACCAGATATTGTCTATGCATTTAATAAGATTTCTCAGTAAATGCATCAGCTGCGTGAGGACCATTGTCTTGCTGCTAAAAAAGTGCTAAGGTATCTTGCTGGCACAAAGAAGATGGGTTTGTTCTTCTCTGCCTTTAATCCGATGACAGTCCATGCCTTTTCTGATGCAGACTGGGCTAGAGATAAAGATAATTACACTCCAACAGGTGCTTATTTAGTTTATGTTGGCAAACATCTTATATCATGGTCATCCAAAAAGCAGAAGACTAGCTCGCTCATCGACTAAGGCAGGTTACAAATCTCTTTCGGCCACTGCTTATGAGGTAGAATGGATTATGACACTTCTTGGTGAGCTTGGCTTCTCTCCTTCTAAACCACCAGTTATATGTTGTGATAACATCGGTGCTACTTACTTGTGTGCCATTCCGGTCTTTCATTCACGTATGAAGTATGTAGCAGTTGATTATCATGTTATTCATGATATGTATAGTTTCCTAAATCTAGGACTCCTCTGGTGTATAAATGTAACCATCGATACCATTGATTCAATATTCAAGGAACATTCTTTACAAAAAAAAATACTTCTCAGTAATAAGCTTATACATATTATTTGTCTAACGATTGGTATATAATTCAAATTTTCAAATTAAGCTAGTTATGTTTTTCAAATACACCAAATTGAGTTTTCTTCATTTTCCGTAATATTCGACAAATACATAAAACGTACAACATTGTTAATCTAATAAACAACAACGACAACTTAGAAAACATAAATAACATAACACAAACCAGAAAGATAAACAAATTTCCTTTCTTGGAAATTTTGGTCTTCAGAAAAGTTAAAGCAATGTCTTGTTATTTTCTTAGTTGCACTCATGTACTGTAAGCCACACCTTTGTCTACTACATTGGGAATACCACCACCCTCTGCTTTTGTCGTGATCGGAAGCTCTTGCAATCCTATTTTAGCCTCCACCAAAATTACTTCATCCTTAGTCTTTCCCCACACAACGCAGTACAACCCAAATACGATGAAAATCGCTCCGATGATACTACATGTACAAGATTCAATAACCATTTAGTTATATATTACATGTAGTCCAGTCGTTTGTACTAGTATCATTGCCCTATTAGTTTTATAGATGACAAAAATATATTGAACAGTCATTTGTAAAAAATTTGTTATACAATGTTTTATTTACCTTCCGAGGTGGATCGTTTCAGCCAAAACTAACACACCGAGGATAGCTGTGATAATCATGCACATAGGACTAAACGACGTCGTAAACACTGGACCTCGTTCCCTAATCACAATGCTTTGTATGTAATACGCCATACCAGAACAAACCACTCCCTAATATTAATCATTGAAGTGAAATTATTAGTAATTACTTATTTGATTATAATTGGATGGGTTTAATTTGTAAATTGTGAAAAACCTACAGAGTAAACCGCTGCGAGTGTGCCCGAGTCCATACCAATCTTCCAAGCGCTCAAGTCACGCACCATCACGAGCGAAGCAATGGTGTTTAAGATCGTCCCCATGCCACAAATCCACATCACTAGTGATAGCTCAGCCGGATATTTTCTCAACGTGAATGACTGAAAAGTTTACCAAATGTAGTTTAATTTATGTAATCTTTAAAATACAATATATTCACGTTTTTATTAATACCATGTTAATATGATCTCCAAGCCTAAACTTTAAAAATTGCTATAGATGTAGAGTCTTTAAGCCCTAGTTATTAGAATTTTATGATATGGAACATGGACTGTCCAAAAAAAATTTGAGCCCTAAAACAAATTGATAAGTTTTGCGATTTCTTTAAATAGTCTAAGCGATTTAATATATTTTGTTATTTTTATTTTTATTGTTCTTTATAATGTATTTGTAATATAAAATATATTTTGAAAAAGTAAGAAAAGAATAATTAGGCATTTAGTTATTGTATAACGCACAATACATATATAATATATAATAAAACTTTAAACTCTTATTTTTTGTTAACAATTATGTCTAGTTGATAATTTATAAATAGTTGCAGTTTGGAATTTTATAAGCTAAACAGCAGAAAATAAGATTCTCCCTTAAGAAATTAAAGGAAACAAACAAAATATCCACAAAGCTTGCAATAAAATAGAATAAAACATGGATTAACAAGTAATATTATTCTGGAAAATAGAATCTTCATCCAAAAGGGTGGTTAGTCTGCAAACTCAGTACACTAATGTAGACTCTCAAATCAATTTAGGCTTAATTAATTTCAGTTTGAACTATTGCTTAAGTAAATAATGTTTACTTACTTGTAAAATGAAGAAACCTGCCCATGTTGTGATACTACCCATAACCGCTAGAGTTCCGGTAACCCAATGCTGGTCGGCGGTCTCGGAGGAGCTGCCGTGAACAGAGCTATGAGCGGCCTTGACTAGCTCGATGGCTGGACCTTTGTACAATGTCATTACCATAGCTCCTCCCACGGTTATTGCTGTTCCAACTACTTTTGCAAGACTGCGTATCTTCATCAAGTTTACTGTTTCTATCCTGATTGTATTAAGCAAATTTATAATTAATAATAATAAAGTTATGGTATAACATGTTCTAAGTTTGTATTATATTTTTCACCTTCACACAGAGCTTTGTCTATTACCAAAAAAAAAAATGTTCTAAGTTTGTAGTAAATTAATATCATAAGAATTCAAGTATAAGTTATAAAAGTAGAGAATGATTATTTTATTTAGGGACGTTTAATCAGGATAAACCAAACCGATCCGAAGTAAACCAAATCAAAATGCTCAACTAGAAATTGAATGGTTTAAATGGATTCATTTTTTCATATCCAAGAAACCGAATCCAAATTTAAACTAAATCAGACCAAAAAAAAATCATAAAGCAAAGTTTCTTTTAATTAATTATGTATGTTTGAGTTAAAACCAAATCCAAACCATAACCGAAACGTACCAAACCATTCATTTGTAAATTTGATTTTAGTTTGGAAACCAATATTTATAAACAGAGAATCCAAAAAAAAAAAACGAACAGAAATTTTGATGAAACACCTTAATTAAATTACTATTGCTAATTAGAAGAAAATTACCTGAAAATGACAGCCATTATGAAGGTGATGGCAGGAAGTGCATTAACAAAGGCAGAACTGTACGTTGCTGACGTGGCTTTCATTCCTATGTAGTACAAGTTCTGGTCCATAAGCGGCCTGAATAGACAACCAACATTTACAATTCATCAATTTATTATTATTATGTTATTCATCAAAATAAATTATTATTAATTTACTCTTAAATCATATGCTTTTTATTTCGCATCATCTTCTGCATAACCTATCAGATTCTTTTTTTTTTATTTTGGTTTCCATACCATTCTCTTAAAAGATAAAGGAAAATGCATAGATATGAGAAGACGGCACTGGGTTATGATGATCTCATCAAGAATATTCATCCCTAGAATCTCCGAATAAAGATTCATCCAAAATGATATTCTCTTTGTTCCTAATTAATCATATTTCTAAAAAAAAATTATTTCAAAAAAGTATAATTTTTAGATTTTGTATGTAGTTTTTATTAGTCATTGATGATGAAATATAAAATTCAAGAAAAATAACTAAATATTATAGGTTTAGAGTTATTTAAAATTGTTAATCACACAAAATAATACATTTATAACTAATTTTTAATATATTTTCTTAATATGTGTGAAAATGCTACAAATAGAATCAAATAGGAACAGAAGAATTGTTTTATACCATCTATTTACCTTCTTTTTTGGTAAAGATGTATTTACTTTTATTTGATTTTGTCTATTGGTTTTTGATAAAAGACTTTCGTCTATATTTTTTCGTTTTCGTTTTATTTGGAAACACTTTGATATTTATAAACTCACGCAAATCATGAGATAATTATCATGTATATATATATATATATATCTAAAAGTATCGTGTATATATATATATATATGTTTTGAATTCCAAGCAATATATATGTTTTCTTTATTAAAGAGAAAACCCGCAAAATCGTATGTATGCATATATGTAGATATAAGTCTATAATTTAAATATATATTTATAGTATATTTCTGCATATACTATTATTATTTACGTGGGAAAAGAAAGAAACAAAAAAAGAGGAAAATGTTTATGTATACGGAGCTTACTCAAGGATTCCAAGGGCAAGAATCCTAAAGAACAATGGCCATGTCATCTTAGGCCTTATTTTCCTGAAAAGTGAAAATAATAAGGTATATAAATCATAAATTAATATAGAGACACTTACATAATATAGAGCAACCATGTCATTATATCATATAACCAAACCATGCATACACATCAAGATATATGCATACCTCTCGAGAACGAGAGCAAAAGGAGCTATGACAATTGTGGCTACGACATGACGATAGGTAGCAAGGATCCAATGGTTCATGCCATGCTTCAAAGAGACCATAGTAATGATGTACATGCCTGCATATCCGAATTGAAGTGATATGATCGCTATTATTGGCTTCAATTTATCCATTTTCCCACATTGTTTTTCTACTCCCTTCATTTTTCTTCCTTGATTTGAGAAAAATACGAACACTTTTATGTATGTATTTTTGTATATAAGATTCTATATAGAGTGTTTTATTTCTCTCTCTCTCTAGATATGAGATGTTTGGTGAACGATGACGACTACGCTACTTGTTTGAGGCAGGCATAACCAAATGGAAAATGGCCCTTTTTATAGTCATCAAAAGTATGATTTTTAAAAAGATATATACCATTATTTTGTTGCTGAATAAAACGTCTACGTATCTTCTCGAATTTAATAATGAAAAGATTTGTTTTTGGTGCATAATAATGCAAAAATTTGAATATGAAAAAGGGCATATCGCATATATATGTAAAATAAATGGGAAGGTTTGCTTAATGGAACGATTTATAATTTTCATCGTGTATGCGCTAGATTACTAAATTATAGCTGTTTAATTTAAAAATTAAAGACGATGAAAAAATCATAAATGATCGATTTTTAAAGAACAATGAATTTTCACAAATGTTTATAATCAATAATCTATTATTTTAATCTGTAACACGTTATTTTACATGATATCACTCGATTAATCAAAATTATGAATGAAGAACACAACTCTTATTTAATGGTTTCTGAACTGCATGATTTTTTTTGGTGTGTTCAAAAACTGGACTACAGGTCGAACCGGATAAATATTATCGTCATGGACCTGGGTTTAACCGAATTCACAAAGTTTTAAAATTTTTCCATTTATAGGTATATGAACAAAAATAAATATGTTGATTAGAAGTATAAAGAGAGTGTATCACACGTGATTAAACCATAAATACATATGTAACATAATAGAATCCGAAAATAAAAAATAATCAAGAATGAAAATTTTAAATAACTTATAATATATCTCATTACAAACATCAAATATCATAATCAATTAATATTTACTATATGGCTCGAATTGAAAACTATTCTAGATGGCCTTTTATTTTCTCCAAGTTCAGAGTTCATTGAGTTTAATAATAACTAGACTAATACTCGTATAATAAGTTACAGGTTTAAATCTTTCATCGAATTGAATTGCAAGTTTAAACATGTAAGAACTCTTAAATGTCATAAGATTTTTGGAGCATATCTTAAGCAGTATGAAAATTCCAATTGAATATATGGCGAAAAATATGTAAACCTATATATATAACCAATCCATAATTAAGTATGTATTAACTTATCTAAAATACATAGCAATATCACGGTTGGTAACGTGTCACAAAACTGGAAAAATATGTAAACCTATATATACAACCAATTCTTTTCATATATATGATTCTTGTGGCTTTAATTTTCAAAATCAGAAAAATTTAAAAATTATGAATAAACGTCTCCCATACTGAATTAGATGCTGCAAAAGCACCAACTCCAGCATCATATACCTTGAATGGATATAAAACCGAGTCCACCAGACACATCAACCTAGTTTTTGCATTATTATCTATTAATTGATAATTGGTTAATGTGTTTTCCCACACTCATCTTTATTTGTCAATTTTTGTATATACATAATAAATAGCATTATAACAAAGCTATTTTATCTTGAGTTAATTAAGTAAATGAATTGTTTTTTGGGAAAATTGGTAAATGGCAACAAGGGAAGCATAAATTTAAAAATGGCTATAAGAAAATTTATTAATATTTTATTATTTTTATTTTATCTTTCGTTTAATTTTTACGGGAAAATATTATTACTTGATTGTTTATGTGGATGTCTAATTTACATGACCCTCACATAAACCGAATCTTTTATTTGAAAATCTTTAACTCTAATTTCTGTATAATTAATTAGAACATCACATAAAAAGATAATATGTTACTAAAAATTATTTTTCCTATAGAAATTAAATTAAAATTAAAATCATTAAATCTGTCTAAAAATAGATAAGCAATCATCTTATGTGATGCATCCAACTTTTTGTCATTGGGTAAAAATACTTCTTTCTTTTTTTCCTTTTTATAACATTATTTCCTTTTTTTTATTTCAACTAAGAGAAACCCTTATCCATTAGTGACAAATACCAAACTGAATATATGTTTCGAATCAGAATCCTCAATATGCTACTAGATTCCAGTATTATGATTAAAGTATGTTTAAATTATATTCATATTAGGGGAAAAAAGAATCTTAGTAAAACAAAAAGAAATTGATAATCCAAGTGGACCTCTTGCCAATCAATAATGTCGAGCATATAGATTTATTTATTTTAGAGATTTGTTTTGATGGGTTTTCCTATTTATATCTTTTCATATAAGAAGTGGGGTTTTTACTCATTGACCACCAAATCATGTCTTGTCTAAGTGCTCTAACGTGACGTAATTATTTCCACATAAGCTAGCACTAATCTTAATTGAGAGAGAAAACTACAGGACGTTGAGTGAAGAAATTCATTGGATTTAATTGGATGGTAATGATATGGAATCAATTCACCTGCTATAATTAGCTAATATGAATTTAAACGTAAAAATAGCTCCTTAAAACTTCCATCATTTAATTCTTATAATCACTAACTGTCTAGGTTGGATGTGGATAGGACGAGATGGAGGTCTTCGACTACTATTGTATATTGCCCAAGAGATTCGATTTCTAGAACCGACCATTTTATTAGTCCACCTTGCTTGATCTTATGTTAGGCTCTTTTACGTTATTGATGTTTTATTCTCGTGTAGTTTGCCACACTCTCTCAAGTTTCATTAATAGAAATCAAGTAGCTTTTGCTCTATTGGCTTTCTTTGACGAGATTAGGCCACTGATAAGGAGGTCACGAGTTCGAATTTACTTGGGAGGGATGACAAACACATTTAATTGGTGAAGTCAACGGCTGACATCGGACCTAGGGAAGAGATTATGGGCCAAATGCCTAAAACCCCTTCCTAGTTATCAAAAAAAAAAAGATTCATTAATAGAATAACTTTTAGATGCTAAAAATGAAAAATTTCTTATCATTCACTAGAAGAACAATTTTAAGAAGGATAGGTATTGTTAGAACTTCACCAAATATAATTGTTATACAGTTGAGTCAGGCTAATGAACTAAGTATGATGACACTTTAAGCTCACTCTTGGCAGATGTGAAACATCAAGAAATAATAAACACTTTGTTTGGCCTTTTGTAGAGGTGTGATCACAAACCAAGCGTTTGTACAGAGGAGAATCGTAAATAAAAGCGATTGTTTCCCGTTGTGGTGCTTCAACCAACACTAATTAATATCTGAGTGTCTTTGACACTTCAATGTTGGGCTATGTTGCTGAGTCCTTTGGCCTCACATGTGTTTTTAGTCACCCTCTCTGGTTAAGCATAATATTTTTGTTGCTATTGTCACCTTTAGCAATATGTTAAAGATAAAAGATCAATCACTGGTCTTCCTTGATTAATATAGTTAAATAAAAAATTCAAAATGATCAATTATTGTGAAGATATAAAAATTTAGGGATCGATGAATGTAAAGATTGAACTTTTTCAAAACTATAAGACCAACACAAAGAACCCCAGAATGATGACGTGCTCCTACAGTATGAAACAAATGCCCATAAAATGTAACTCTGATGGCGCCATGTTGATGTTACTTCGAGAGCTTCTGATTTTATAAGTGACCTAGATCAATTGGTTCTTCTTAAAGGACCATAACAAATCCACCACATGGGACTAAAAAGTATGTGATAATGCTTCTCAACCATTTAGTCTATACTGCTGGCGCTAATCTTGGCTTTGAACCCTCTAGCGGAGGTGTAACATCCCGATTTCTGGTATATGGTGGTGCATGTGGAGAGGTTTAAAATATTTGAGTTGGCTACCTATGTCACCAAAGTGCACTTATCTTTTCCGTCACTTGTCTAAAAAGAGCTCTAGAGTTAAGCGTGTTTGGACTGGAGTATTACTAGGATAGGTGATCTATCGAGAAGTCATTTCTGGTACCGTGTGAGTGAGGCCAAAACACGGGAAAATATCATGTGATGATTTGTAGGGATAGTAACAAGTCTTTCAAACCTCTCGGGAGTAACGGACTAACTGTCAGACGAGGGTAACGTCCATGGGCCAAGAGAAGGTGTGGAGGCCCACAGACGGTGGCGGTCAGGGTGTTACAATTTGGTAAAGAATAAATTAAGAGATAGAGATTTCTTAATTTATTCTTTATCGAAATATTGGATTATTGAACTATTTATTTGTTTCCCTATGATTGTTAATGGAAGACGTCGAGTTGGTTTATTGAAGTGTTTGGTTATTTTGGTTAAGTAATAAATTACTTTGTGTTATAAGTTATTTGAATTATGTCATGTGACGGAAGTAAGAACCGGGTGTCACAGGAGGTTTTTGTCCTCTCCCCACAAGTGCAACCTGTTTGGGAGGGTGATAAATTTGATGAGAATAAAAACACTAAGATGTTATGGAAGAACTATTATTGACTCTCACAAAAATAATATTACAAGATGCATAGATAGAATAATCTAAGTTTTCTAAATTAAGATAAAATATAAATAATACATTTATAGATAAATTTAAATTTTCTAAACTACTATATTGACAATTATCAACAATTTCTATATCTTTGTAGATCTCGGTTCATAATTTCGGTTGATCTCGACTCGGTTGAGGTCTATCTCTTCGATCGCCCAAATTTGGTTTTCAATAAACTAGCAAATTTGGTAGCCAATATCAAATTAACTTGGCCAGTCAATTACCATACAATAAAATAAGCCACCAATCGACTTCATCATATTTTGGGAAAATGGTATTTTTTAATCCGTACAATTTGCAAAGTGGTGTTTCTAACCTGTACAATCTGATAGTGCTAATTTATGTTCAAACACTCCAAAAATTCAAATTTCATACTTAAACTAATAATTTCGTGTCTAATTTTGAATCATCATTAACGGAAATTAGTCAACTGGTACTGTCGCTGAATCAGATGACCCGTGATGATGTTGTAGCATTAAACGACGTCGTTTTGATTGGAAGGGGTTCAATGTTTTTTAAAAGTGATGTAACCTGGGTCCGAACGCTTGATAATACCACTTGACTACAACCATCGTTTAAATATATCAAAAATATTTAAATATATAAACCTAAACCATTTTTTATGTTACTACCAATTTTAGTTAGTTTTTGTCATCATTACCAATTTTAATTTTATGTATTAACATTGTCATTTTATTAACATTGGTATGTTTATTAACATCAGTATTTTAGAAATTATATTAACGATGAATTTTATTGTAGACTTTATTTAATTTAATAAATAATTTATGTTTTCCGTAAATAAAAAGTAATAGAACTGTGTTAATTAAGAATCTCAATTACACATTGGTAAAAGTTTGTCACGAAATGAATAGTATCAACCAATAATAGCAACATAACAGAAAAAATATTAAAAAAATAAAAAAAGACTGAAAGATTAAAAATAATTATAGCAAATAGTAGAAAATAATTGTAAGTTGTAAAGTTCAATTTGTAAGAAATGATAATACGAGAAAATGGCAGTATGGTAAGCAATTTGCAAAACAAAAAATTGTCAAAAAAAATTAATTATTTATAAAAAAACATTTATATTTAAATGTACAAAATGTATATTAATTAATTATTGATAATATACGTATATATTTAAATGTATAGCTGTATGATATTTTAGAAAATATCATATAAATTAATTATTTCTATGTTTGTTAAATATATAAAAAACATTAAAAATTGGAAGAAAAAATGATTAGGTTTATAAATTTAAATATTTGTAATACACATAAACAATGGTTGTAGTCAAGTGGTATTATCACGCGTTAATATAGATCCGAGGTCACGAGTTTGAGCCCAGGTTACACTCTAATTTTTAAAAAGTTAACATTTTCTACTCAAAACGACGTCGTTTATTGCCACATCATCAGACACGAGTTAGCTGAATCGGGAACCGTTAACAGTGACTCAGAATTAGGCACGAAATTATTAATTGAAAACAGCACTTTGCAAATTGTACAAACCGATAAAGACCATTTTCCCATCCTATTTTCTAGGGAAAATTGGAAGTAAAGGAGTTCCACAAACTTTTTTGTCCATCTATAGCTTTATTTGTAAATTGTCACTTTTTCTAAATCTACCCCTGCTACTAGATTAATAACATTAAAAAAATCAGATAAACATGTAGCAACACAAGTTTGAAGAAGCTTTGTAGAATGAATTCTTTGATTTTATGCAGTTTTAAGTTTTTTGAGGTTTTAAAGTTGTTCAAAAAAGTTTAGAATATGTTTCTAATGTTCTAAAATTATTAGAATCCGTATTCTAAAAATTTTCCATGTTCTAAAAATATTACCATTCGTATTCTAAAATTTGTACATATTCTAAAAATTTTAGGATCAAAAATTTAGAATATGTGTTCTAAAAGTTTTAAATACGAATACTAGAAAATTTAGAATACATATTCTACCATACCAAGATTTTGGTAGAGAAGCCGGCGTTCTCACTAAGGTGTTGGGAGGGACGACTTTCCGCTTCCTCTTTCCACCCATGGAATCGAATGAGAAATAGATCGAGAATCGAGTGAGAGAAAGAGTAAGAGATCGAGAAGATAAAGAGGTAGAGAATGGAGGGAGAGAAAGAGGAATCAAAAGAGAAAGAAATCGAGTGGCGAGAAGAGAAAGAGGAATCAAAAGTCGAGACAGAGACAGAGGAATCAAAAGAGAAAGAGATCGATTAGGGTTAGAGTGAAAGAGGAATGAAATTTTCTAAGTGTTAAAATTAGAAATAAGTCTGAAACGAAACCCACCAAAAACAAAAGCCCACCAAATTTTTTCAGCCAAAAATATAGGCGGGAATTAAAAATTTGGGGTGAAAATTTCACCAAAAATATTTTAAATGGTTCATAATTAATAAAAACTAAACTTAAATAACATAGTAATGCATAAAATATCTTAGGTACCATATTTGAAAAAAAAATTATTCAACATTAGTAAGATGTTACACCTTCGGAATCGTCATCATCAGATTCCGATAAATTACACATAAATTCATCTTCTGGATCTGCATCGCCGACATCGTAATCGAGATTAATTGGGTTTGCTCCATGTAGCGAATTATCGACTACAAAATCTTCAAAAGTAGTCAGCATTACATGATCATTAGTTTCTTGTTGTGAAATAGTCGGTTCCGTGTTAACGTAGGCTCCTAAAATATTTCCCCTCGGGTTGACTTTAACAACATTTAGCCACAAAAGTTTTGGTTTACGGTAGTATGGGTACGGGATATAACAAACTTGATCCGCTTGAGAGGCTGTGCAATGTCAATAAATAGAAGTATATCAACATATGGTATTGAGAGACGAATAAGAGACAATACGAGTGTACGTACCAAGAATAAAAGGTTCGTATTTATAGTATCTTCTTGATTGAAGAACATCTATAATCCCACCATTGCTCCTCCGCGTTCCTCTACCGATCACAGGGTCGTACCACTTACACTTAAAAAGTGTGATTTTCAAATTAACCGCCCCCTCATACTCGAGTTCTATGATATCAGTTAAGATACCGTGGAAATCAGCTCGGTCAGCTGCATTACTATAATGTTCCCCAGTAACACATACACCATAGTTACAAGTCTTTCTTCCCTCATTGTGATTCTTGGTATGAAACAAATATCCTCTTGTATAATATATGGGCCACGTTTTGGCCTTATTCACGGGACCATGAATTATGTCGAGCACCCATGATGGAAAACCAATCTCAGTGTTCCAAGCAGTAACCTGCATATAGATAGAAAATATCAAATATATTGAAGAAAAAAATACAAATTTCAAATATTTAGAGACATACATATTCTTTGATCCAAGAAGGATATTCTTCAGCTCTTTTCACCAGGATTTCTCTCTTGGGGAGGTCCGAATATTTTACACTAATATAATCTTCAAAGAATATATATATATATATATATATATAATCAAGAAAACTCTTACATACTAGTTGAACAAAGATTCAAATTGTTTAGAAAATTTCTGATTTACAAACTTAACATCTCTTCCTTTTGAGTTTTACAAAGATTAATCCTCCCGAGTGTTTTTGCCAGTCTTGTGTCTAGAAAGTAAGTCCCGTGAATTGTAGGGCAATTAAACCTAGAATTAAGTCTGGATTGTAGGGAATCTAAATCTTTAAAAAACCCATTAGAAATTCATGATGAGTTCGTATTTCAAAAATTCACTAGACAGATCTGAATCATCTTCATCTAGAAACAGATTTCCAAAAGAATCTAAAAAGGTTATAAACAGTCAAGAAACAACCATAGATGATTTTCAAGGCTCAATTGACAATTGGGAAATCCCAAGAGTTAATAGAGATCAAATCTATCAAATCTCACGGATGAATTTCTTAAAAACAAATTTTTCAATTAAAACAGAAGAACGTGACATACAATTAACTAAACCTTTTGAAACAATTGAATTATTTTCACAAAACGCTTTACAAAGACATAGAGAAAAGAATTTCAAATACATACACATTGGCTTAGTCCAAGTCGGTATAAAACCACTTTCAAAAGAAGGTCTTAATACTTCAATCCTAGCTATCTTAAGGGATACTAGATTCAAGTTATTTGAAGACTCTTTGCTCAGCTCTATAGAGTCAAGCCTTTGTGCTGGTCCAATATCATTTGATTGTTATCCAAACTTCACCGTTTCTTTAAATGACAAAAATATATTAAAATCACTGGTTTTACAAGTTAAAACACATAACTATGAAATGATCGAAGGATCAATTCCAATTGCCTTGGTTTTTAGACTACATTATAAAGCCATGACTAGTGCTTTTTCTTCAAAAGTAAAAATATCAAGTAAAAAGGTGAAACACTATTACTCCAAACCGATTTTTCAAAATCAAACTCTGTTATTCCAAGATCAATTCAATGGAAAGATGTAAACCTTCCAGATGAATGGATCCTTGAAGGAGTAGCTCAACCAAAACCTCAAAACCCTGTAGAACCAATAGAGCCAAACACACGTTTAAAAAATATTGAATAATCAAATGACGGGAAAGTAAAACTTTCCTTCATTAGACCTAATGAGAAAAATATTGAGGATGATCTCATCTATGAGTCCTCTTCAAATATGAATACAATAGACCTAGGAAGAGTCTCCCAAATAGGTCGCAATTACCCGATTCATGAACCCAGATTCCAACCACGATTCTCAACTTCTGACGTTCCAAATTCAACCTTAAAAAATGTTGATTTTCGAACACAGATTCCAAAACCTGTCTATACGTCAAATAGTATTGAACAAAATGAATTTGTCACAAAATCAGAACCAACTAGCCCAACTTTTTCAGCTATCACTGATATGGCTAATGAACTAAATGTTTTAGAAAAAGAATTTGAGATAAATAAAAAGGTTTTGTGAAAAGAATTCTATTCAAAAAATAATTTACAAAAAAGGATTTGGTTTTTTCAAAAGAATTTTCAAAGACAAGAGAAAATATACAAGAAAAATATTATGAATACCTTAACAAAAATAGAGTTCAAATTTTATTTTTTAATTGGTTTGAAGATTATACAAAAGAAAATAACATTTATAATCCTTTTTTAAAAAGCGCAAATCCTATTACCAATAGAAACAAAGGATGTGAATGGGAAACAATTACTAATGGAAAAATAATTCAATCAAATCACCCCCCTCAACAAGGAATAAAACTTGAGTTATCGGGTAAACCGATCGAAGCAATTCCTTTTAAAATCTCTCAAGAAGATGATAAGACGAATGTAAAAAACATCATTCTCCAAAACAATTTTTCAAACACTAATCTTGGCACAATTAGTAAACAACTTGATAGGATTGAGAAAACAATTCTAAAACAAACAAATCACCCAAATGAAACTCCAACTAATAAAAAACTAAAACTTCCAATTTTCAAACCGTTTCAAATTTCAGAAAATAGTGTTAAAACTTGCCAAAATACGAATATAGAATTCATACGAGCCCTTCAAAGCCAACTAAGCAATATAGAAATAGGGGAAAATAGTAAGCATCAAGCTTACGATGTCCCTGATACCCCAACTTCAAAAGCCCAAAGAAATCCTAAGAATCTTGAAACACAAAGTTCAAATATTCGAATAAATACTCTATGTCATGAATCAGATTCTGATAAAACCATAGAACAATTATCAAACAATAAAATAAACCGTCTTGATTGGAGAAACAATCATGAAAATCAAATAATAACAGCACCAGATCTAGGACAAATTCAGCCAATCGAACAATCTAGATTTAACTCTTCTTCAGTCTATGACTGGAATCTAGATGGAATATCTGAATATAACATTTTAAATTTTCTACAAAAAATGACCATGGCTGCAAACGCCTATAGAACACAAGTAGGCAATGAAGATAAAACGGTAGCAGAACTCCTTATAGCTGGCTTTTCAGGACAACTTAAAGGATGGTGGGATAACTACCTAAATAACCAGCAACGAGGAGAAATTCTTGATGCTATAAAAATGGATGAAGAAGGAATGCCAATAATAGATAATTTTGGAAATACGCAACAAAATGCAGTATCAACCCTAGTCTTAGCCATAACCCTTCATTTCATAGGAGATCCTTCTGTCCTTAGGGACAAAAATGCTGAACTCCTTTCAAATCTTAAATGTAAAAAATTAAGTGATTTCCAATGGTATAAAAACAACTTCCTCACTAGAGTCCTACTTAGGCAAGATTCAAATCAACCCTTACGAAAGAAAAATTTCTTGCTGGTGCGCCAACACTCTTAGGAGAAAAGGTCAGAACTAAAATTAGAGAATCTAGTGGCATCCAAATAATAGATTATGACGATTTCACTTACGGTGAATTGGTTAGTCTTGTCCAACAAGAAGGTCTTAAAATCTGCCAAGATTTAAAACTTCAAAAACACCTCAAATGGGAACTTAAAAGAACTAAAATAGAGTTAGGATCTTTTTGCAGACAATTTGAAATGGATCCTACAAATAAAAAGTCATGTTCAGGGAATTGTAAACCAGAATACTATTCAAAAAAATCAAAATTTACAAAAAACTTTAAAAATTATAAACCACAAGAAAATTCCTGGAGAAAACCTCGAAGAAATAACTCCTGGAATAAAACTAGGAAAACATTTAAACCACAAGAATCAAAAAACAAACCTTTTTATAAAAACCTAACATGCTATAAATGTAATAAAAAAGGACATACTTCAAAATACTGTCGCCTAAATAAGAAAATCCAAGAACTCGATCTTGGAGAAGAAATCACAGACAAAATATCAAATCTTTTCCTAGAATACTCTACATCATCTAGTGATTACGATTCAGAACACTCTTCTGAAGAGGCCTTGCAAGTTGATGAACTTAATGATTCATCATCTAGCTCGGACTCAGATAAGAAAAAAGTTCAAGTCCTCACAAAAGATCAAGAATTCCAACTAGAAATCTTGAATTCGATAACAGACCCCCATCTAAAACAAAAATTTTTAGAATCAATTATTTCATCCCTAAATGGAAGTCAAAAAACAGAAATTCCTACAAAACCAAACGATCTGTCAAAAACAAACTCTTCATATAACCTCACAACTATCCTCAACCAAGGAAGAAAAAATAGTTCTAAAACAACCCTCCAATCACTCCAAATTGAAATAAAAGATGTAAAAAATGAGCTCAAACATCTAAAAGAAAAACAAAAAACCGATTCCGAGTATTTTCATTCAATATTAGCCTCTAAACATGATGACTCAAGTTCGGAAGAGCATGAGAACAATTGTCCAGAAAATATAGAAGAAGAAATAATAGAACAAATACAATCTCTAAACACTATGCCAAACGACTTCCTCTTTGTACTAAGAGAAATCACTTCTCGAAAATATAAAATAAAAATTACACTTGTCTTTTCAGAAAACTATAAAATAGATACAATTGCACTCTTTGACACGGGTGCAGACTTAAATTGTATAAAAACAGGTTTAGTACCAAGATGCTTTCATCACAAAACAAATGAAAAACTCTCAGCAGCAAATAATTCCAAACTTAGTATAACATCAAAAACAGAAGCTCGGTATTAAAAGATAATGTTCTTTTCAAAACTGCTTTTGTTCTCACAGATGATATATACCAAAATATCATTCTCGGAACACCATTTATAAACTTAATAACACCTTACAAAGTCAATGAAGATTCAATCTCCTTCAAAACACAAGATAAAAGATTTCTCTTTGAATTTATGGAAACACCAAAAAAGAGAAGCCTAAACTTAATAAAAGCCTACTCAATACAAGAAAATTCAATAAATACACTAATACATAGCAAAAAATTTCACTTGGAAAATTTGCAAACGGAATTTCTTGTTGAAAAGACTAAAGAAACACTAGAAACTTCAATTACAAAAGAAAAGATTTCAAAAATAACAAAGCTTTTCGAAGAACAATTATGCTCCGACTTACCAACAACCTTTTGGGATAGAAAACAACACATAGTTGATCTACCCTGTGAAGAAAAATTTGATGAAAAAGAAATTCCTACAAAAGCTTGACCAATACAAATGAACTCTGACCTAGAGAATCATTGCAAAAAAGAAATTTCAGAACTTTTAAACAAAAATTTAATTTCAAAATCACGATCTCCATGGTCTTGTGCAGCTTTCTATGTGAATAAAAACTCTGAAATAGAAAGGGGAACTCCAAGACTTGTAATAAATTATAAATCTTTAAATACAGCATTAAAATGGATTAGATATCCAATTCCAAATAAAAAAGACCTCCTTCAAAAACTTCAGTCCGCACACATATTTTCAAAATTCGATCTAAAATCAGGACTTTGGCAAATCCAAATATCCGAATATGATCGTTATAAAACAGCATTTACAGTTCCTTTTGGACAATACCAATGGAACGTAATGCCTTTTGGTTTAAAAAATGCACCTTCGGAATTTCAAAGAATAATGAATGATATACTTTCGGATTATTCAAAATTCTGTATAGTATATATTGACGATATACTTATATTTTCAAACTCGATTGACGAGCATTTCAAACATCTCAAAACTTTTTACTATCTCAGCGTAAAAACGGACTTGTTCTTTCCAAAACAAAAATGTCTTTATTCCAAACTATAATACGATTCCTTGGTCATTACGTTTCAAAAGGAATGATAAAACCAATAGAAAGATCATTAGAATTTGCAAATAAATTTCCTGATAAAATCTTGGATAAAACCCAACTACAAAGGTTCCTAGGAAGCCTTAATTATGTACTAGATTTTTGTCCAAACATCAACAGATTAGCTAGACCACTTCATGATCGTCTAAAGAAAAATCCAAACCCTTGGACAGAAGAGCATACCAAAGTAGTCCAACAAATTAAAAAACAAGTCTTAGAAATTCCATGCCTGCATATAGCGGATCCAAAATTAGAGAAAATAGTTGAAACAGACGCCTCTGATCTAGGATACGGGGGAATTCTAAAACAAAAAGGAATAAATAATCATGAAAATATAATCCAATTTACTTCATCTCATTGGAATGAAACTCAAAAAAACTATTCAACCATCAAAAAAGAAATACTAAGTATAGTCTTATGTATACAGAAATTTCAAAGTGATCTTTTAAACCAAAATTTTTTACTAAGAATTGATTGCAAAAGTGCAAAAGATATTTTACAAAAAGATGTTAAAAACCTTGCATCAAAACAAATTTTCGCCCGATGGCAGGCTTTACTAAGCATTTTTGATTTTGATATAGAATATATTAAAGGAGAAACAAATTCTGTTCCAGATTTCCTAACTCGAGAATTTCTCCAAAACAGGTACGATGCCCCCGAAGACGGTTGACAGGGGAAAAACCCCTGCTTCAGGCCAAAACCAGGACAAAACACCAACTCCAAATACCTCCAAACCAAAGACAGAACCAGAAACACAACCCTGGATTACAATTACAAAAAGGAAACCAGAAAAAGAAGAAAAAACTCTTCAAACCCCTGAAGAAATCTTGATACAAATACGGTCACTACAACAAGCTTTCGAAAAAAGTTTTTCAAAACAAGAGAAAGGTAGTTCTTCAAAACCACCCCCTTCTCTTGCGATTTCGGAAAAACCTGAAGCCAATTTAAAAATGATTTCAACACAAAACCAGGCTTCAAAACAAATTTCAAAACCTTTAAACAATTCACAAATTGTTTTAAAGGAATTTTCAAACAATCCCCCTTCAGAATATTTTGAAAAACCAACTTATCAAAATGTGATTACCATCGAAAAAGACTTTTTTGTTGGAAATGATCCGTATTCCACGATTGAAAAGTTTTTTGGGAAAAACCAGTTTTTCAAACCATACAATTCTGAAAAAACCGTTTTATTTTATCAAACAATTTTGGAAATCACAGGATCAGTTACTTTCAAACATAATTTTTTGGATGAAAGTCACACAGCTCCTGCTTATTCAACTTTTAAAATTCATGAAATCATTTCCCCAAGAGATTGGGATTATGATCTCAATGACAATATAAAGTTTCCCGAAGATTGTTCAAATCTTTCTTGCTACAATGTCCCATTTAATTACTGGGATTATTGTCAAGCTTGGTACAATGCCTTCCTTATTCAATCCCCCAAACACAAACACACGTGGTTGATCTTTTTCGACACCACATGTAACCTATCCAAATCTCCTATCTTGTTTAATCAATGGTGGAACAACTTTGGTTCCGTCATAAACATTTTCAAACCACAGATAAATAAATCCTTCCAAATCTTCAAAACCAGTTTCATACCATCTGAAGATGAAAAAAGATTTCCGCCTTGGCCCTTTTTTCATTCTAAATTCCATTTGCCCTGGGTTTTCTCATGGACTTTTGAATTCTCGGATGATACAATACCCATTATCGACGAAGATTTAAAGTCAAATGGTGGGATAAATACAGAATCCCTCAAATTTATATCCTTCAAATATCCCTGAATGGATCAGATCTCAAAATTCTAAAACTCTTAATCCACCAGCTCCACAAAAATTAATCCAAACACCAGAAATGACTCTCTTCCTAGCCCAAAAAGCAAAAATGTTGTCTATGTTAGCAGCTGCAAAATCCGAAGAAGAAATCAAATCAATCTCAATGCAATTTCTGCCAACGATATCAACTCAAAACTCCCAAGCATCCGGAAGTGAACCCGAAATAGACGAAGACGACTTGTAAAAAAAAAAAAAAAAAAAAATATATATATATATATATATATATGAGAAATCGAATATGGACTATATTCGAGTGTATAGTAAGTATATGAGAAATCGAATATGGACTATATTTAATTGTAAGTTATAGACATTCCAAATTATACCTCTCAAGTGGCTCAAAATAACCACAATTTCGCAAAACATATGCATGTGCGCATTGATAGTCTTTATCTGAAAGCCAAATTTCATGAATTTCGGCAGAGGGTCGACCTACATGAGTAAAAATATCCCGGACTCCATCGAAATGATATTCGGGGACATCACCTTTAGCGAATCTTATTAACTTGAACAAAGTAGTTAAATCACTCTATACTATCTACCAAGTGTATATCAAATGGCTTATCGAACCTTTAAATAATTATAGCGTTTACCTTGATTTTGTTTGTATACTCGAGGGAAAATAGTGCTCTGTGAAATAAGCAACCTCCTCCCGTAGATATGATTGAACAATTGATCCTGCTGCATATCTTTGGTTCTTTGCTTTCCCTTTCAACTTTTTGAAAAACCTTTCAAAAGGGTACATCCACCTGTATTGCACGGGGCCTCCTAATTCAGCTTCGTCCGGGAGATGTACAGGTAGGTGCTCCATCACGTCGAAAAAAGATGGTGGAAAAATCATTTCCAAATTGCATAGGATTAACACTATGTTGTGTTTTAGAATTTGGACGCAACTTTTCTTCAATGTTCTCGAACATAAGTCACGGAAAAATGCTCCAACCCCTACAATTTATATATTGAAACTGAAAATGGTTAATATTAATTACTAACGATCGGTTTATGTGATTTATTTTCCTCAAATTCTAAGTAATTAGTACCTGATAACACAGTGTGAACGTTCTGGTCTAGTAGTTCTGCACAGATAAATAGAAGTAGCCGCTCCATAAAAACATGGCAGTCATGACTCTTCATCCCAGAAAACTTTCCATTCGTCAGATCAGCACAACTAGCTAAGTCTGAAGCATAACCATCTGGGAATTTGATCGAATGTTTTACACATTCCAATAATGCTTTACTGGCTTCGTCTTCCAATGAGTAGGGAGGAAATGGGGCTCTACCCTGATCATCAACATGTAAATATGGCCGAGAACATAATTCTTCTATATCCAATCTTGATGGGATGGTGTCTTTTGATTTACCCTTCACACGCATAAGAGTATTCATGATGTTGTCAAAAAAATTCTTCTCTATATGCATCAGATCGAGATTGTGTCGGAGATTGAGGTCCCTCCAGTACGGCAATTCCCAGAATATGCTTTCTTTGTGCCAGTTATGCTCTTTCCCAAAGCCAGGCTTCTTCTTCTCGTGACCGTTGCCACCAACATCCTTTGTTTTTGGTGGATTAATACATTTCATCCGGTATGAATAAATTTGCTCACCGGTCAAAGACACTGGTGGATCATCTTTCCTAGTGTTTCTCTTCTTCAAAAAGTCTTTTTTATTCTTCCTTAGAGGATGATCATAAGGGAGAAATCTTCGGTGACAATCAAACCAGACGTCTTTCTTCCGTGCTTCAGATAAAAAGACTGTGTATCTTCCATGCAAATTGGACAAGACAATTTGCCATGGGTGGTCCATCCTGATAACATCCCATACGCCGGAAAGTCGCTTATCGTCCACAACAACACCGCTTTTAGAATAAAATTTTCCTTCTTATACGAATCGTATGCAACGACTCCAGTAGACCACAGTTCTTTTAACTCATCAATGAGAGGTCGGAGGAAGATATCAAGACTAGCTCGCGGATGATTTGGCCCAGAATTGATAATGGTTAGAAACAAATACTTCGTATTCATGCACATACCAGGGGGTAAATTATAAGGAGTCAATATTACTGGCCACAACGAATGATTTTTGGACATGCCAAATGGATTGAACCCATCCGTACACAATCCAAGATAAACGTTACGGAGTTCTTCTGCAAACCGGGGATGTTGATCTTGAAAATTTTTCCACTCCGCTGCATCAGACGGATGACACATTTCTCCCTCATTTGCTTCGTGCTCGGCATGCCATCTCATTGCCGAGTCTTCTCGCTCTGATACATTCTTTTTAATCTGTCAGCAATAGGCATATACCACATACGACTATATGGTACATTGGACCTACGGTTTTGCTCGTTAGGCATCCATCTTTCTGAATTACAAAACCGACACTTATCAATCTTTTCATCATCTTTCCAAAATATCATACAATTGTTGATGCAAACATCAATTGTATGACATGGGAGCCCTAAATTGCGCATCAATTTATCAGCCTCGTAATGTGAACCGGTTGCTTGGTTTCCTTCAGGTAAATAATCTTTCAAAATTCCGCACATCGAATCCACTAACTTTTCACTCATATTATGATCAGCCTTATTTTGCATAATTCGAGCAGCTAAGGATAACTGCGAATGACCTTCACGACAACCATCGTATAATGGAGTATTCGCTCCATCCAACAAGTCGTAGAATTTTTTAGAATGATTTCGTACCGGTTCTTCTACATTCTGATAACTACCATCCTGATGATAGTTATCAAAACTAACGTTAACACGAAATGCATCATTCACCATATCCACATACATATCTTCTACTACATTATCCACTTCTTCATTCCCACTACTATGCGTTCTATCAACATAACTCGTTCCTAAATCCATGTCGAGTTCTTCACCATGTTTATACCAGATATAATAATCTGGCATAAATCCTCTACTATACAGATGTCTCAAAACTCTTGTACCCGGGATAAATTTCTCATTCTCGCAAATAATACAAGGGCAGTGAAACATACCATGATTTCTCTGCGCAAGAGGCTGGCTATTTTCAAATGCCACAAATTGATCCACCTCCGATGTGAACTCTGCCGAAAGATTTCCCGTCGCTTCATCGAACCTCCGGTACATCCACTCACGAGAATTACCATAATTATAATTTCCAGACATAAATAAGTTGACAAACTTAAATCTCTCTTTGATTTGTGTTTATAATGTCTTTTTTTCCTTTCTGTTTCTACAATTGTGAGAAGAAAATTCGTGTATGGTATATATATAGAAAAGTTTCCGACTGATTTGCTACTGATTAGCGACTGCAGCAAAAATTAGGTACACCAACCACCAAATGATTTCCACGTGTTTAACTGCATTTAGCTACTGATTTGCTACTGATTGGCGACTGCAGCCGAAATTAGGTACACCAACCACTAGATGACTTAAACGTGTTTCACTACTTTTAGCGACTGATTTTCGACCCACCGAATACAGTCGCAAATCAGTCGCTAAAAGTAAGTATGCACACACGTGGATTTTATTTCTTCTGCAGTAGGTAATCAGCAGCAAATCAGTGGGTAAATTTTCTAAATATTTGCTACTAATTACCGACTACATTTTTGACTTCACTTTAGTCACTAAACAGTCGTAAACTTCCTACTATTTAACGACTGATTTAATAGGTCGCTAAATTCCGACTGTTTTACGACTGTTTTGAAATGTTCGTAAATCAGTCGGTAATCTGTAGCAAAACAGTCGGTAAATTTAGCTACTGCATAATCAGTAGCAACAATCAGTAGCAAATACCCGGTTTTGGTGTAGTGATGCGAGAATTAGAATATGCAGTCTATTGTTCTACGAGTTTTAGAATACATATTCTGAAAATATTAGATTACATATTGTGAAAATTTTAGAATTTCGGAAAATATAGTAACTGAATCTAAAAGTAAGGAAACTATATCTTTTAAATTTGAAACAGCTTTAGTTGTCAATAATCAGGCGAAATGAAAATATATTACAAGGATCGTTATAGATTATCTTGTTTGCTATGTTTTCTGAGATTGAACAGGTACGATCTTCACATGATCACTACATAAACTTAGTTGCTCTGCTCTTCGTGGGTTTGATCAAGTTATTGAGAGTTATGCGTTTGGATTTAATGCAGGCTAGGCTATTGAGTTGTTCCTTCTTCGTTCATGAGACACTGAGTCCTTATAAGTCTCAGGAGATGCTACTCAAAGCCTTAATGGGTTACTTAATGGGAACTTGAAGTATGATTCTAAACAACAAGAACAGCATGTGAGGAATTCTAACACGGATCCAAACTTGTCTCATAATCGGAATCAAGATTTACACGAACACAGAGGAGGCTATAGTGGTAGAGGAAACTGGGGTCCTATTGGAAATAACGGCAGGGATTTAAAATCTACTCCAGCTCCTCCTCCTGGATTTTCGCGTAACCAACTAAGAAGTAAGGATGATGATAGTTTCCAGAGGAATCATGATAAAGCAATGGGCGAGCAGCATTCTTGTTTATGGGATAAAAGTGTTAACTTGAATACTAAGGCTGATAGATTAAGGGGACTATCTATCCAGAACCAGACCAGGTTCAATCTTAGTCAAGGAAACTGATGCTCAAGATTCCTTTTCGATGTTGAAAAAGAAAGCTCGTGGTCTAGGTGAGTATAAAGAGGAATTGGGGCAGTTCAGTAAGGGGAAAAAGGAAGGCAATGGGGAGTCTGGCCCTGGTGATGACGAGATTGAGGATTTTGGAGAAGACATTGTTGAATCTTTATTGCTTGAAGATGAACTTGACGATAAGGATGCCAAACATGGGAAGAAGAATAGCAGGACTTCTCTTGAGAAGGTAAGTTTCAGTTTATGAGTAAAGCTTCAATGATGGTGTTTAGCTTGTGTAATTTATTCCCGAACTAGAAAGGATGATTTTTTAGGTTGGAAAGATTGTTTAAGTCAGGGGATCTGTTTTCAGGAATGTAGAATGGACAATCGGGGTCAGTGGCTGCTTGGCCAAAGGTTAAAAATGGTTATGACATCCACAGGTATGATGCTCCTCTGGTTGCAGCGTACAAGTCTCTAATTCCTGCAGAAGAGGAGCTGGAGAAGCAGAAACAACTAATGGCACAGCTAGAGAATCTAGTTGCCAAAGAATGGCCTCATGCAAAGTTGTATCTATACGGGTCATGTGCCAACTCTTTTGGCTTTCCAAACAGCTACATCGATGTTTGCCTTGCAATAGAAGATGATGATATCAATAAAAATGTAAAATTTACAGATTTTCTTTAGGGTAAAGAGAGGATTTGGATTTTTTTTTTTATTTTGTTGGAAATTTTTTGAATTTGAGGTTAAATTGGATTTTCACATTTTAAAAAGATTAGATCACAAAAAGAAGTATAGATGGACAAATTGTTTTTGAAAAAACTCATTTATTTCCAATTTTTATTTTTTTTCTAAGTGAGTCTCTCAGAAAGAGACGAACACAAAAAAAAAGATATCTTTTTCTCTTTTAAAAAATTGTTTTAATTATGTTTTATTATTTATGAAAGCTCGCCTCATGATCTTAAATTCATAATCACTAGTCACTACCATGCAATTATCATAGACACTATCTTCTTTTGACTTCTCCAGATACGATGTTTTCTCTTCAAATAAAGGAGACAAACGTAAAACAAGGTCTGGAGCCTTTTTTTCCATTGAAAAAGATGAACTTGAAAGAAAATAAAAAAAACAACTCAATAACTTCTCGCTTTGTTTTTTCCGCAGAAGCTAACCTAAGAGAAGCATAATCCATAGGAACTGGATCAACGCTCTGTGATACCATAATATATTTGATGAGAATAATAACATAAAGGTGTTATGGAAGAATTATTACGGACTCATAAAAGTAATATTACAAGATATATTCTTTTATATAGAGATAAAAAAATTCAAATTTCCTAAATTAAGATAAACATAAATGGATGACAAAAATAAATAAATATATAAATATAAAAATATATTTAGATATAAAGATAAATTTCTTAAACTAATATATTTACAACTATCAACAATCTTCTAGATTTTTATAGATTTTGGTTTGTACTCTCTGTGAATCTCAATTCAATTTGGATCAATCTCCTCGATTTCCGAAGAGAAAGAGGATTGATACCCTAAAATAGGATTATATATTAACAAAAGTTGCTCCTGAACCTAGAAAGATTAGAGACCCATGTCCGTCCCATATGATAAGCGGACTAAGCAGTCGATTAGGATAACTAACTTATTTTATGTTTTTGAGGATGACCAAATTAATTTTTGATAATGAGATATCTCAAAGGTCAAAAAATGTTTTTGACTAAAGACGTTGTTGTTTTCAAAAATATTTAATATAATTTTAAAATTATTATTGTTTGATATTTTAAATAATAATTATAGAAAGCCTTCAATTATTTTAATAGGGCTACCATTCTCATTGTACCAACCCTGCAGAAACCTAAGATCTCGAACTTCCAAGTTATCACACAAAAAAAAAAAAAGAATTAAAAAACACCTATGCTTTGAAGTGTCTCTCCAACCTTCACCTAAGTTGCATTTTGTGTGAGACAAATATTTGTGTGGATTTAATCTCTATGCTTTATACCTTCGATAGTTGGCTAGCTTTTGCAGTATGTCTATCCTATTAACTCTACTTTTAGGATTCTATTTACTTCGTATTTTAATTATTATGCTCATACTCTCGCTCGTGCTACAAGGATTATATGTTTTTTCTCCTCTAATATAAATACTACCGTGCCACATTGAAAGTCCATTGAGACATCCTCGTTTTTACATGATTAATAAAAGCATATGTATGTTAGCATTTTAATATATATTCATGCTATTTATAAGTCTAAAGTGCCAAAGAAGCAAAGAAAGGTAAAATGACCAAAAAGAGCAATTTGAGATATTTAGATTGGTAACCATTAGTGCTGTATTGTGTTTTTAGTGTTTTAAACATCAATTTTAGCTTCATGCATTTACATTTCACATATAGTAGTTTAGCTACATCTTTGCATATGCATTTTTCACTTGTAGGTTTTGGAGCTAAAGTGTGCAACAAGATGAATAAAAGAATGAAGATGATCAAAAGAGAGCATTGGAAGAAGAACTGAGGAAGTGGCGGTGTAGAGCAGCGGCCAAGAGACACTGGAGACCACCAGCAGCGCCTTGTAGCAGTTTCGTGTCACCAAAAAACAGCAGTGGCATGCTTCCACGACTTGGTGACCCCGATGTAGGATTGGAGAAACTCACCTAGTGGTTTGTCGGGCTCATTACACGCAGGAAGAGGACGTCGCTGGTGCTCAACGGTCAGCTGCAGCGGCATTGGTGCACCGGTGAGCCACATCGAGGAGATGGTAGCGGGCAAAGAAGACCGCTGTTGAGGTGACAAAAAGCACCAGAGAGTTTAACGAGGAGCTGCAGCGGCATTGGTGTACCGATGAGCCACGGCAGGGAGACGCAGCGGGATCATGCCACCGCTGGGTCATAGCGGCGAACTACAGCGGTTTTGCACCACCGGTGGACCAGTCCGAGTTTTCTAATTTCATTCGAAACCGAGCCCGAACCAACTGTTGGAATTCATACCGGTTTATTACGATCTATAAATACTAACTTATGAATTCACTCGCCAGGATTCGTGTAAATACTTGAATTAAAAAATCCAAGTTATAGAGTTTTAAATATACCTAGATATTCTGCAGCAAAATGATGAATCATGTTGTTTCGAGATATTTTACAGCACCCCAAGTGTTGTACCTCTATTGGTATCCACATGCACACAAATTAGATTAGTCACAAAATACTAGTTCCGATGAGATCTAATCTCCAAAAACCTTCGTCACACGAACTTGTCTTTTAGGGTTTTAATTTCGCTAGCTTAATCAAAAGAAAAACAATTTTTTCATATTCTCTCACAAGTTGCACTTGTATTAAGCCGCATGTATGTTCTCCCACTAGTTTGCGGTGCACATGTATCACATATATATAGGGATGTTGCGGTGGGTTAAAAAACCAGGCCCGACCTGAACCTGTTTTGAACCTGCCCAATTTGGGCCCGTTTTTAAGATAATCCAAAAAACCCGAAACTTGAATAGAGTAACCCAAAAAACCCCGCAGATTTTGGGTGTACCCACGGGTACCTGTAATTTATTTTTCTTCTTTTTTGTGTTTTTTTTTTCTTTTAATTAATGACTTATTTTTATATTAAATCTAATTTTTAAATTAATTATATTATATTTTGTACAGATGATAATAATTGATATTGGATTAAATCAAAGTGTTATAAATTTTTTTAATAATGTGAAAATATATACATAACACCACTTAATTTTTACAATCAAATTATGTTATAATTTAAATTATCAAATAAATTTGTTAACAAACATAACACCGCATGCACGTAATTATATATTAGTAATTTTAATTGATACAACAAAAAACATATGTAATAATAAAAACATAACACTTGATTTATTACCTGTTTTGTGATCAATCCACTACATGTTTTGCAAATACTAGCAAATACCTGATCTATTATTATCCGTATACATATATTTTTTTTTATGAATGACTGATTTGTTGCATTATACTAGCATATCTTTTTTGATGAATGATTATTATTCGAATGCAAAAATCTATAACATTGCCTTACATAGTCCATAAACTTGAGTTCCAAAAGTGATTTGTAACTTCGGTCACACAACTTAAAGCTAGCAAATACCTTACGAAACTTCAGAGCTCTATCAAGCATGTCATAAGTTGAATTCCAACATGTAGGGACATCTAAAGATAAACCAGCTCCACCCGTAATCCCTACTCTCTCAACACATGCTGCAAATGCCAATTTCCTTGAATCTGATGCTTTTATATATTTAACACTATCTCGAATGTTTTTCAACAGATTATTGGCTAATTCTAATCCTTCTTGCACAATAAGATTCAAAATGTGAGCACAACATCTGACATGAACAAACTTCCCATTACAAAGCAAACCATTACCACTAATCATTTGTAGACGGTGCTGGAGAATTTTCTGCATACTGTCATTACTTTTAGCATTCCAAAGTCAGAGAGAAAATCTTTTTCTCTAAACCTCACTCAATCAAGCAACTAAGAACTTTGCTAGCTAATTCTTTTCCGGTGTGTGGAAGGTTCATATCACAAAAAGCTAATATCTTATTGTTCAAGATCCAATTATCATCTACATAATGGGCAGTTATGCAAATATATCCCTTCATAGTACTACGAGCTGTCCACATATCCGCTGTAAAACATACTCTCCCTTTGAATTCTGCAAATACTTATTTCAGCTTTTCCATTTCTTTTTCATACCTCCTAAAAACGTCACTTCCAGCAGTTTGTCTACAAATATGTTGACAGTTCGGATTCAAATATTTATCTCTCGCTCTAACTTTTGGATATTCTACATACCGGAAAGACAAATTATGAAATATGATAATCTCACTCAATATTTCACAATCTACTTTATGATCATACTCATTTTTGTTACTTAGGTCTGGAGGCTTCTTTGGACAACACCTTAAATGACGCGTGAAAGCCGATGTTCCCTGACTAGGTTCGATGACTAATTTCTTACTACAATGAACACAACGACCCCTACTTTTCCCATCAGCTCCTACTCCAGCCGGTACAAACTATTTCCAAACATTATACTTTAAGCGTTTGTTAGTGTTAAATACCGTTTGAATCGCTTGAGTAGGTTGGGTTTCGCTTTGTGCTGCTCCTTGAGTTTCAGCTCCAAGCTCCTCATCCATCGACATGTATTCATTCTCAGCATCCAGAGCTGCCATTGTCTCATGTGTCTGCTCATCCACTTAATTATCCCTGAAACCAAACAGAAAATTTAAGGAACAATATCATAAACCATATTAAAATCTTCCTCATTACTACATTAACAAATGGGATAGTAATTCTCCAACGGGATCATGTTCTCTACATCTACTGATTACTCATAATTAAAGAATAACATAGTATCAATCCAGAGCATTTTCCAAACTTATTTTCAATCTCCATTGTTGAGTATGTGATTACCATAATTATTTTCCTAAAAACCCTATTAGAGACTAACCCTCTATGAAGGAACAGTATACTAACCAGATTAAAATCTTTCTCATCACAAGCAACAGAGGATTCGTATGATTGGAGGTTCAACAACAAAACCCACAAATCCAAGAACATTGCTTCATAACATTTACCAAGTAATGGATCTATAAAACCCAGATCTCAAAATCCAATCTTGACAACACCCAGATCCTCAAATTTCATCTAATCCTCATAAGAAATTTTCATATCAAAAAGTGTACCTTCTTGACATCACGAGGAAGACTCAAGAGGCTTTCAATTTTCGAAGACACAATAATGAAATTGAGGAAGATGATGACTTTGGTAACGAAATTGAAGAAGATGAAACCAACTTGGTTCTCCAATTATCAAGTCTGTCTGAAGTAGTTATTTGGAGTAGATTAGGGTTCGTTTTGGGTGAAAGAAAATAAACGAGGCTCACATGTTTTGTTAGAAAAAAACCCGACGGGTACCCGTTACTCTATTGGGTAAACCCGAATAAAACTCAGGATAAATAAAACCTGCCTGTTTAAAGCTCAATATTCTTTTAACATAAATAGGCAGGCCGCGGACTTGATATTATAACCGGGTTTTCGGGTACCTGATGTCTAAAGTTTTAACCCAATTAAATACTGCAAGTGCACAGAACAATCGCAATAGTATAAAAGGAATCGAATCCACAGAGACCAAGGTTACACTATGAAATTATGAGATTTAAATTTAAAGCTAAGACAATATAGTTTTTGTGTATTTTTCGGAACAGCAAACAATTAAATAAATTGGTGTAAACAATTAATGAAAGGCACTAGGTCAAGGTATTTCGCTGGTGATTAGGAGACAAAGCTGAGCAACTATTTAGGACTAATTAAACTACCGGTCTAGAACTCAAACACATATAAATGTCGCCCCACTCTCGTGATGTATCGACACCTTTATCTAACAACCTAGAATCCAAAACTCTCGCCTGGATCTAGCGAAGACGATAAGCATTAACAAACAGGTTCAATATGTTCACAATCAATCGCAGCAATCAACTCTCGTTGGCTACGCACCAATTGCTCACCAATGATTTTTCTAGCAACCTAGAGCACTCTCATGAATAAGTTTAACCTAAAAATCATAGGCTATGTGATCAAGCTAACCTAGGCATTACAAACCTCTATTGGGGAAGACATATAAATTCCGATCCTATTTGTGCTCAGCTGTTGACAACCTAAATCACCATTGAAAACCCTAACCTAGCTATGGATCTACTCACACATGGCAAAATCAAACACAACAAAGCAAGGAGATGAGTTCATGATTTATTGAAAGAATAAGGTTCAGGAAAACTTCTCAAACGAGTTGTGGATTGATCGACAGTAGGGGAATAGAGATCCAAAGCTGAATAATATAAATCCAAATCGAAAGAACAAAGTGGTGGAGTCTTCAAAAACCAAAAATAAAACCTAGAATGAAGAACTGAAGTCTGAGAATGCGTGATACAAGTCTGAGGCGGCTTGCCTCTATTTATTCTAAAAATAAAATAAAATAAATTAAAAACGGGTCCCTAGGTAAAATAGGTTGAGCAGGTGCTCGCCAAGTCCGAGCAGGTGCTCGACCAGGCGGAAAATCGTCTTTTGGCTCAAATTTGCTCCTTTTGCTCCAATGTCTTCCAACATCTTCAATCCATGCTCCAGATCCTTAAAATACCTGAAAAGACACAAAAAGACTAGAAAAAACTCGAAAACAATATGAAAAGACTAGCTAAAATGGGACAAAATACTAATATATCAACTCCTCCGGACTTAGACCTTTGTTTGTCCTCAAACAAAACAAGATCAAGAACTTAGAAGAGGTTTGAAAATCACGGGAACTCACTTGCTTGTTGGAAAAATTTCGAACTTCATACCTTCTTCACTGGACCTAAGGACATGTACCGTAGTTAGCCGTGGGGTTCATAACCTAACCTTAATAACTCACATCCCAACAGAAGTTTCGGAATCCCCACTGTCATCTCTTACATAGATTAATGAAAATAAAGTACAGTGATCTTACCAGGGGAAATCGGTCCAAAAGGTGCCAACTTCTTCTAACCAAAGACCCTCTCCCATATAACTTTCCTCTCCCCTCTTTCCCTCCTTCCACGCCATCAGCTTTATGTTTATTCTTACAGCCATCGGTTTTTATTTGCCGATGCTTCACCCTTTTTCACAGCCATCACTTTTCTGATGCTTCTTCTTTATTTTGTGGGACGAATCTCCATGAGGTCGCAAAGGATACACGGGTTTACGCATCATCCCTTGGTTTACTTCGATTTTTAGTTTCCCTTACAACAAGCTTTCCATGAGGTCACAAAGGATACACGGGTCTACGCATCATCCCTTGGTTCACTTCGGCTTGTTGCTTTGAACTTCTCCTTTTTATTTCTCTTTCTTTTCTTTTCTTTTCTTTCTTTTTCTCGGTGTAATGAAGGGGAGTGAGAGAGGAGTATCATACTTTGTGGAGAGTTGCGTGGTCTTGTTTGGCTCGAATAGGTCTTCCCTAATGAACATCAAACCCCTGAGAAAGAAATTGAAGATCAGGTTAGGGTCCAATAAAAATCAGAGATGACATAGGTTCAGCCTATTTCCCACTGAGCGTGAGCTTTGGGGAATATTCAATCCGCCCAATGCCTTTCCGATACAGAACTTTGGCCAAGCTGTGAGTCATACAAGTAATCCTTAGTCCGAAAACAAATCCAATAGATCAAGTTCATAATTCCCAAACAAGCTTTTGACTCGATAAAACACTAAAACATACTCGATAAAAGTAAACCAAGCAGCAGGACCTGATTCACTAAAAATCTAAGACTCTTGGGACTGACACAACAATAAGACTCAATAGAATAAAATAACTAACCGCTCCCCCGGACTTAAATCACACCGTCTCCGGTGTGAAAAAGAACGAGAGATTGGCGACAAAGAAAAATAAAATCACACATGGATAATACAATGATGATAGAGGGTAAAGGGGGATATCACTGAGTTGTCACGGTGTCATGCTCATCGCCCATAGAGCACCCGGGCGGAGCAGGTATGGGCGACGCAGGTGCTCGTCTCTTCTTGCAGTGTAATTGCTGCCCGGAGCCTGAGGTTGAGTTTGAAGGCTGGGGTGTGGCAGCTGCTGCGGCTGTGGTATGGCAACATCCTCGTGCCAACGTTTGCATGATCCTCTGCATGAGGCTGTTGTTTCTCTTGGTTGACTCGATCATCCACCTCCTGTACTCGGCAGTGTCAGCATCATCAGATATGGGTGGAAGATCAAACTCACCTTGAGTAGTGGCGGCATGATAAAGAAGTGCGAGGCGCGGGACCGGTGTGGCGTCATCGTCGGTGTCATGACGAGATATGCTTCGACGAGATGTGCTCGCCCTAGCTGATGATGATCGGCCCGGGATGGGGATGAGGTACTGTGATGGTGGGTGGAATGCAAGATCGTCCATAGTGTAGAGTTCAGTCGCGGCCGGGTTCGGAAGCTCGATGAGGTTAGACTCTCCGGTCGTAGTAATGAACTGGTAGTTGGACGGTGCAAGGATGATCTTGGACGCGAGCAGGTGCTTCATATCCATCTGTGAGAGCTGGGTGACACATGAAGAGATCCACTCGGTGATGGCGAAAGAGCGGAGTTAGGAGACTCCCTATTCGCTCAACTCTCTGTCCCTTGTTGTTCTCCGTGGGGCTGTCCTTGATTCCGCAAATCACTTCGGCAAAGCGGACGCCTAAGTTGGAACGGTAGACCTCGAATTGTTCCGTGTTCCCGTTCCCTACAATATGAGCACATCCCAAGAATAATAGCAGCAACTCATCGATATGAACTTTGTTACCTACAGCCCGGACAAAAAGCATGTTGCTGAAAATTCTCGCACATATGCGAAGTGCGGAATGGCGGAGGCGGTTTTGACTTGCGGAGTTGGACGAGTAAGGGCCTGAGGCGATATGGCTCCAGAAATCTTTTGACTGCGGGAACGACTTTGGTGAACCCAGCTTGGTGACCGTCTCACAGAAACCATACAAGACGCAAAAATCCCACATAGCTATATCAGACTTCGTTCCTCCAGCAAAGAACGAAAATGTACCTTCTTCAAGTGTTGGGGAATCCGGATCTTTGTAAGTGAGAGTGACGGTGGCTAGGCATTGTCTCACAAGGTCCGGGTAAAGCACATCTTCCTCTAGCGCGAAAGACATGCAATGCGAGTGGCTTAGGATCCCCGAACTTGTTCTTGGAGACCTAGTTGCTGAAACGTCGTCTCGCACATGTACCTCGTAGGCTCTAGCTTCAGCCCGAGAAGCTGATTGTAGTAATAGGCATCGCGAGTGTCCCACGAGTCCAGTGAGATGGGCGGGAGCTCCTTGATTCCGAGATCGAAAGGTGTGTTTTTGGGGCGGGGCCACGGGTGCGTGGCGAATCTCTCGGTTGTGGCGGACCGTGTCGAGGTGCTGGCTTTGCCTTTTCCCTTATTAGTGGCGAAAAACTGCTTCGGAGGCATGATGAGATGGAGAGCTTGGAGTCACGGCAGCGAGAGGCGGAGCTTGACGGAGCGTGGAAAAGTCGAGGGCGACTTGCGGTGAGGTGGAGCGCGAAGTGACAGAGCAAAACCAGGATATCGGCGATAGCGGAGAGCTCGGAGGAGGAGTCTCACGAAAAGCTTGCCGAGAGATGAGGAGAGCGGTACAGTGAGGCGAGAAATATTCACGCCGGTGTCTAGCGACAGTGGCTGCGGAGGATGAGCGAGAAGAGTGATGGAGAGTGATGGATCGCGACGTGGTGGATTTGAGATGAGAGGCGGAGTGAGCCGAGAGAGAAATAGCGTTGGAGAGCGTGTGTTTTGGAGGAGCTCGGTCCGTGATATAAAGGGGAGGGGTGTAGGGTTTCGAGATTTGGATGGTTGTGGTGGACCAGTGCATGTCCCTGCAAAATAGGAAAAAGAGAAAGTTAGTGGGGTTGGGAAAAGGAAATTTGAAATTTACCTTTTGTCTGTGTTGACTTGTCGAGCACCCCGGCGGAGCAGGTGCTCGGGCCAGTTTTGGGGTGCTCGATACCCTTTTTTTTTTTTTTTTTTTGATGATTAAAAAGTGAAATCACAAATAAAAATTAGTATATATATAAGAAAAACAAAATTAAAATAAATTATGTACAAGAAACCTTACCGGTGGGTTGTCTCCCACCAAGCGCTTGTTTTAAGTCGTTAGCTCGACTTTGTAGACCGTTTAAGCATGAGGAACATCACCTAAGGCGAAAGTATCACCTTCTCCAATGTGTGTATCTGCAAGATACGGCTTGATCCTTTGGCCATTTACCACGAATTCGTCTCCTTTTGCGTTTAGCAACACCACGGCTCCATGTGGTCTAATCTCCTTGATCATGAACGGGCCAGACCATCTCGACTTCAGCTTACCTGGGAATAATCTGAGACGAGAATTAAACAATAGTACCTGATCATTGGGAGAAAAACTCCTGGGGATGATCTTCTTGTCATGGTAAGCTTTTGATCGCTCCTTGTAAATCTTTGAGTTGTCATAGGCGAGATGCCTAATTTCCTCCAACTCGTGTAGCTGCATGGATCTCCTCTCAAATGCAGGTAGGATGTCGAAGTTGAACAATTTAATAGCCCAGGCCGCTTTGTACTCCAATTCCACCGGAAGGTGGCATGCCTTCCCATACACCAAATGAAAAGGCGTTGTCCCCAACGGAGTCTTATATGCGGTCCTATACGCCCATAGAGCGTCATCCAACTTTTTGGACCAATCCTTACGCGTGATGCTCACTGTCTTCTGTAGGATACTCTTTATCTCCCTGTTGGAAATCTCGACCTGACCACTAGTTTGAGGGTGATAGGGAGAAGCTACCTTATGTGTAACACCATTCTTCTTCAACAAGTTCTCAAAACCTTGTTTATGAAGTGTGAGCCTCCATCGCTAATCACCACCCTTGGGACTCCAAACTTCGGAAAGATGACACTCTTGAACATCTTGATAACCACTCTAGCATCATTGGTCGGGCTAGCCAGTGCCTCAACCCATTTAGAAACATAGTCAACAGCCACTAGAATGTACTCATTACCATAGGAGGATGGAAACGGTCCCATGAACTTCTCAAAAAGCGAAAACAATCGCTAATAACTCCTTCTCGGTAGTGGCGTACCGACACTGAGCATCATCCATCGTCCGGCTGGCATAATAAATCACGTGGAGCTTCTTGTCTCTCCTCTGACCCAGAACAGCTCCCACAGCAAAATCACTTACATCCGTCATAATTTCAAACGGTAGCTCCCAATCTGGCGGTTGTACTATCGGTGCACTAACCAAGGCTCCCTTAATGGTGTGAAAAGCCGCCAAACAGTCACTGTCAAATTCAAACTTCACCTCCTTACACAGCAATCTCGTAAGAGGTCTAGCAATCTTAGAAAAGTCCTTGATGAAGCGACGGTAGAATCCCGCGTGTCCCAGAAAACTGCGGATTCCCTTAACCGAATTAGGCGGTTGCAAACTCATCATGACTTCTATTTTTGCCTTGTCAACTTCGATCCCTTTCTCTGATATCTTGTGCCCAAGCACTATCCCATCTCGGACCATGAAGTGACACTTCTCCCAGTTGAGAACTAGATGCTTCTCCTCGCACCTTTGCAATACCCTGCACAAATTAGACAAACAAGAAGAAAACGAACTTCCATACACAGAAAAGTCGTCCATAAATACTTCCATAATATCCTCAATAAGGTCAGTAAATATAGACATCATACAACACTGAAACGTTGCTGGAGCATTACACAAACCGAATGGCATACGGCGGTACGCGAAGGTGCCGTAAGGACATGTGAATATCGTCTTCTCTTGATCATTCGGGTGGATGGGAATCTGGAAAAATCCTGAAAAACCATCTAGGAAACAGTAATATGGATGGCTAGCCAGACGCTCTAGCATCTGGTCAATAAAGGGTAACAGAAAATGATCTTTGCGAGTAGCAGCATTCAATTTCCGATAATCTATGCACATCCTATGTCCGGTTACCGTCCTAGTTGGTATCAGTTCGCTCTTATCATTTTTAATCACTGTGATACCTCCTTTCTTAGGAACTACATGCACAGGGGTGACCCACTTACTGTCAGAAATCGCATAAATCACACCAGCCTCTAGAAGTTTCATTATCTCTTTCTTGACGACATCCTTGAGGTTAGGGTTTAACCGCCTCTGATGCTCGACAGAAGTCATAGATTCATCCTCTAGGTGTATCCTGTGTATGCATAATTCAGGGGATATACTAGTGATATCATCTAGTGAATATCCTAGAGCCTTCCTATACTTCCTCAGTTCACACAAAAGCAAGGTAATCTCTACATTGTTCAAATTCGCATTCACTATAACTGGATAAGTGGAGTTCAGACCAAGAAAAACATACCTGAGCCCTGCTGGGAGGGTCTTCAACTCAAGCTTTGGAGCTTTCAGCTCACTCCAAGATCCTCCCAAAATCGGATTTTTCAGAGCAGGTGCTCCTTGTGCCCGCTGGGGTGCTCGCTGGACCTTGTTTTTTGTGCCCTCTCCTAGGCTCAGAAATTCATCTCCTTCCTCCACTCTGATGTTGGAATCATGAAACTTAGCGAATCCATGGGTGTCTTCACTCAGAAAACCGTGTTCATCCTCGGGTTTAGTCAAAGCGACTTCTAAAGGATCGCTTGCTAAGATCTCTTCAACCACATCTTCGGCTATCTCTGACTCATCATGGATCACAAATGTCTGCCCATCAATCATCGGTTTCTTGAGAAGCTTGCTCATCTCAAACCAAACTAACATATCTCGCAGACGGAGATCAACTATGCCTTCTTCAACATCAATGATAACATGAGCCGTGCATAAGAAAGCTCTACCCAATATTAGTGGGTCCTTGGGTTCTTCATCAAGTTCCAGAACCACAAAATCAGTTGGGATGAATGTATCCCCAATTCGGACATGCATATCTTCAATAATACCCACCGGAAGCTTTGTAGACCGATCCGCAAAAACCAATGAGATTTTCGTAGGCTTGAACTTGGTGAATCCTAGACGCTTAGCCACGGAGTATGGCATCAGATTGACGCTGGAACCTAAGTCACACAAAGAACACACAAACGTACACGGTCCTATCTTCACCGAGATAACAAACCTCCCGGGGTCTTCTTTCTTTTTCAACACCTTACTCTGAAGTATGGCGCTGCACTCCTTAGAAACAATCATAACACTCTCTTCCTCAACAACCTTACCAGCAACCAGCTCCTTCATGTATCGCTTGAGAGAAGGCATCATTTGCACGGCATCAACCAACGGAAGCTTCACCGTCAAATCCTTAAGCATCTCCTTGCACTTCGCATCCTCCAAATTCTTGCGAGATTTCTTTGGAGGTACTGGGTAAGGGACCTTAGGTATGTAGATTCGTTCTGGTGGAGTTTCTGGAATTTTTGAAATTTTCGTGGGAGCACCCTGTGGGAGCAGGTGCTCCGAAACAGGATTGGGGTGCTCGGCAAACTTTTCTTCAGAATCGTTTGGAATAGTTCCCAGAGGTGTTCCTGAGCTTGATCCAACCTCAACATTCCCATCTTTCTTAGCAAAATCACTTCCTTGAGCCTGGTGCTCGGAATTCTTCTCCTTAGCCTTTCCGTGGAAGCTTCTCATCGTAGGCGGTACCAGCAACTTTCCACTCCTCAACTCAACAGCATTAACGTGATATTCATTCCTGGGAAATTCACCTTTACCTGGAAGAGCTCCAGCTGGTCTCTTGATAGCCTCGGCGATTTGAGCTACTTGTGTATCAAGCTTCTTCACATGCGCGGTAACAGCTTCATACTTGGCATTCAGATCAGTGTACATGTGATCTACCTTGGCATTAATCTCAGTAGATGCTTTCTGTTGGTTAACCATTAGCTGCTGCATAAGACTCTTCAGTTCATCTTGAGATGTAGGCGCGGAGGCAGCTTGTGGTGGTGCCGTGAAATTGGTATTTTGTTGTTGGTTTCCTCCTTGGAACCGATTCTGATTCTGATTAGGGATGTACTGCTTCCCCTGAGTGTTGCTGGAGTAAAACTTTTGAAAACCCTGAGCTTGTGGCAACTGATTGATACCCCCTTGTTGCGGATAAACTTGGTCTTGTGGGTTCTCGATATTGGTGCTTCGGTAGGAGAGGTTGGGGTGGCTCCGATAATTTTGATTGAACCCACGGTTCTGGATATATCCCTGGCCACTCACATAGTTAACCTCATGTACTCCAGCATCATCATCTTCTTCAAACTCTTGAGAAATAGGCGCAGCCCTATTCTCTTCCACAAACTTGACCGGTCTTTGACTTTCGCGTAGGAGTAAGTTTACCTTTGCTGTCAGCTCATCTATCTTCTGAGTGTCCACACTGTTAACTTTCTTGGACCTATCATACTCAGGAGACCTGTTGCTAGAGCTTGAAGCAAGGTTCTCTATCAGCTCAAAAGCACCTTCTCTAGTCTTGGTCATAAAATCCCCGTTACTCACGGCATTTAGAGCATTGCGGTAATCCCATTCAACTCCATCATAAAATATTCCCAGAATCTGTTCATCTTTAAAACCATGATGAGGACATTCCCTACGGTATTCCTTCAGTCTCTCCCAAGCTTCACAAAAAGCTTCACCAGAATGTTGTTGGAAAGATGAAATTTTGTTTCGTAGAGCGGCTGTCTTGGACTTAGTGTAGAAGTGGTCCAAAAAGGCAGCTCTAACTTCATCCCACGTCCTCAAAGAACCAGCTGGCAATGACTTCAACCACCTCTGAGCTTTGTCAGCAAGAGAAAATGGGAACAGCTTGCATTTCAGAAATTCTGACGGTACCCCATTAGAACCGGTGGTGCTGCAAATTTCTTCAAAACTTTTGATGTGGTCCATCGGAATCTCAGCTGGCAGTCCGTGAAAAAGGTGCTGCTTCACCAATGTGATCATCTGAGGCTTAATCTCATAGTCTTGCCTCTGAATTGTCGGAGAAACAATAGCTGACCGGTTTTGATAAAATGCATGGGGATTATCCGAATCCCCTATACCCGGCTGAACTCGTGGAGCTGGCGGTTGATCTCTTCTCAACTGAGCAATCTGATCCCTTAGCAACTGTAACTGAGCAGCCATACCATTGTCTTGTTCAGCCATGATGACCGGAGCAGCTGTAAGTCTCTTTTGACGGTTTTGACGTTCGATGCGAGCTAACTCTTCGTTGGTGAGGATGGTTAGATCTTCGGTGCAATTTCTTCTTGTTCTTCTATTGGTTATGCACCTGACACATAGCAGAAACAAATAAAAATAAAGATCAGTAGTTTCTTAGACTGAAAACAAAATCAAAAATCAAAGGTAACGCAATTGGTCCCCGGCAACGGTGCCAAAAACTTGATGTCTAAAGTTTTAACCCAATTAAATACTGCAAGTGCACAGAACAATCGCAATAGTATAAAAGGAATCGAATCCACAGAGACCAAGGTTACACTATGAAATATGGTTTTTGTGTATTTTTCGGAACAGCAAACAATTAAATAAATCGGTGTAAACAATTAATGAAAGGCACTAGGTCAAGGTATTTCGTTGGTGATTAGGAGACAAAGCTGAGCAACTATTCAGGGCTAATTAAACTACCGGTCTAGAACTCAAACACATATAAATGTCGCCCCACTCTCGTGATGTATCGACACCTTTATCTAACAACCTAAAATCCGAAACTCTCGCCTGGATCTAGCGAAGACGATAAGCATTAACAAACAGGTTCAATATGTTCACAATCAATCGCAGCAATCAACTCTCGTTGGCTACGCAGCAATTGCTCACCAATGATTTTTCTAGCAACCTAGAGCACTCTCATGAATAAGTTTAACCTAAAAATCATAGGCTAGGTGATCAAGCTAACCTAGGCATTACGAACCTCTATTGGGGAAGAGATATAAATTCCGATCCTATTTGTGCTCAGCTGTTGACAACCTAAATCACCATTGAAAACCCTAACCTAGCTATGGATCTACTCACACATGGCAAAATCAAACACAACAAAGCAAGGAGATGAGTTCATGATTTATTGAAAGAATAAGGTTCGGGAAAACTTCTCAAACGAGTTGTGGATTGATCGACAGTAGGGGAATAGAGATCCAAAGCTGAATAATATAAATCCAAATCGAAAGAACAAAGTGGTGGAGTCTTCAAAAACCAAAAATAAAACCTAGAATGAAGAACTGAAGTCTGAGAATACGTGATATAAGTCTGAGACGGCTTGTCTCTATTTATTCTAAAAATAAAATAAAATAAATTAAAAACGCGTCCCTAGGTAAAATAGGTCGAGCAGGTGCTCGCCAAGTCCTAGCATGTGCTCGACCAGGCGGAAAATCGTCTTTTGGCTCAAATTTGCTTCTTTTGCTCCAATGTCTTCCAACATCTTCAATCCATGCTCCAGAGCCTTAAAATACCTGAAAAGACACAAAAAAACTAGAAAAGACTCGAAAACAATATGAAAAGACTAGCTAAAATGGAACAAAATATTAATATATCAGTACCCAATGGGTAAAACCCCATAATTAACATCTCTACATATATATGTACGTTTATCATTGATTGTCCAATTAGGTATCTAACACTTTAAATACTAACTGTCTTATTATGTGGGATTTTAGTTAACCCAATATCAAAATGGATTAAAACTATTGATCTCACGTGAACATATATATATACTTCACTACCATCTGCGAAGCTTCATATGACTAGTATACTTCTTCTAGAGCACTATATTATTGTAATGGGTGTTGTATTCATCTCTAAACCACAATTTTGATTGAGATTTAACTTTGGATAAGTAAACACATACCATAAATGCAATATATATATTTCATTTGATAATGTTTCATCACCATTACTTGACTTGTTCATTGCTAATAGCATTGATCCCACACTAATCAAGGGTAGCATACCTAAAGAAAAAGTTTCAATCAAACCTTGCAATTTACCTTGTAAGACACACCTTTATGAGAATTATATTCTTATTTGAATTTTTATATTATTATGAAATATTTTTAGTTATTATCTCCTTGGACTTTTTGTGTCCTAAAGGGACTCAGGTGGACCACTCGTCAATATAGATGGGAAATTAATGGTAATAACATAGGCGCTTAGTTGCTCTTAATTATAGTCTCGTTTTCCGTGCCATGTGACTCAACATGCTGATTTCTTGAGAATTTCAAGAAATAAATGTATGTTGGTAATCTCATGAAAGACTAAGAAGATAAATGTAGTTTAGATTATATATATGAGTTAAGAAATATGTTGTACAAATATTGTGCTTATATAAACGGCAATTCACAAGTGGATTTATTAACTTTTTTTTAATATAACATTATTTGAAAGTAAAGTTTAAGTATTAATGGAGAAAAAAATATCTCTATACAAAATAATATATCGACTAAACAATTTTCCTTTGCAATCTGTGTGACCCTCTCTGGTTTGTTGGAATCTGATTTCTAGCAGTGGAAGAAAAAACTTATTTCGAAATTCTCACTGTTAAAGATGACATTGAACATGCCGTCCCACTTAAAAGATAAAAAGTCGTATATATGTCATGTTATGTAGATCATTAGATCAACCAAAAAAATTTCAAGCGAGATCCTGCAAATTAGTGGCCACACCAATATTCAGAACATCGCAATAAAATTCACAACTAATTTTATATATTCATCAAGAGTCAATAGAGCGATATTTACATATTTATAAACTATTACATTTTAATATTTTGACATTATTAGTTTGTAATGGTTTTATTGTATCAACTTAGTATTTTACATAGATTGTTCATTAACAATTACTCGCGCATCAATCTATATATATAAAGTAAAATATGCTCTCTTCACATAATGCCACATCATCTTTCTCAATATCTAAAACTTTGATATCATCATCATTAAACTAATTATCTTCTCCTAATTTCTAACTTTTATTAATCTTTTAAATATATATACCCATTTATAAACCTACATGCCAATTTAAAAAGCCCAAAACACCACATCTATATATAGAAAAATCAAAGAAAAAAAATCTTAAAATATTTACTAAAAGAGAGAAGAAGACATTTTTTGTTAACAATTACATATGTACACGTAACAGTTGCTCCATCTTAATTAACTACATAAATATTGCTTAAAGTGCAAAAACTCACTACTTATACCTTGATTGATAGTGCATTTATAAGAGCATTGCTTTTTTATTTGTCAATCAACTATTTTTAATATAGTATAAATGAGAGCATTTAAAAATAGAACGAAAAGAAACTGGAAATTTATTACCACCATAATGTTCTTTATCGATAAATAAAAAAATAATATTCTTTAGAACTTTAAAATTTATATAAAAAAGCAAGATACATATATATCAATTCATGAGCTTAAAAACATACGAAAAATTATCAACCACTAAAAACTAGAGAGCAACCACTACAAAATATATCAAGAAAAATAAAAAAAAAATTTCAATATTGATTACCAATAATTCAAATCTCTAATCAAAATCATGTCCGAAAATAATCCAAACCCCTAATCTAAATCCCGCCCGAAAGACGGGTCACCATCTAGTACTTTAAATAAAATAATAAAATGGTAGCACATTTACATGGTATCTGATCATGCTGAGACTAAACCCATTTATATAAAATATTTGCATGGGACCCCTAAATTTAAGGAGCTCCACTTAAAATAAGTATATAATTTTTTTAATTTCAATTGTAATAAAAAAACAAAAATAACTAAAGTTATATTTTTTTAAAAATTCAGCAATGAAATTATTTCTAGAAATTTTCTTTTATAATTGTTGTTTTAGAAAAAATAATTAAAGATTTTTTATGATTTTTATAATATTTATCACTAAAATATTATATTTAAATTAAAATTTTCAATTTTCAAAAAATATCATTTTAATTTATTCTTGTTAAATTATAAAATTTCTGTAAAAGTGAAGATTTATCATAGTTTTTATAATATTAGTCAGTAAGATATTATATTTTAAATCTATTTTACGGTTTAAAAAATGTTATCATTTCATTTGCTAGGAGCTTCAGAAATTTCAGGACCGGTTCTGCTGATCCATTATAAATTTTAAGTTGAGATCCAGTTAATCCTAAACCTTTTGTTTGTATGACTTGGACCTGATCAACTACAATTTATGTTGCTATCAAAACATTAAAATAGTTTAAGCCTATTTCATACAAAAATGCATAAAAACACATATATGTATTTATTTTTGGTTCGAATACAAGACATAGATTTCGATGATATTATATAACTCGACAAATGTTTCTTAAATTATTTATAGTCCAGATATGTGACGATGCACATAAGCAGGAATGGTCATATTGCTGCCATCGGCTATAGGAGAAGACAATTTATAGTTATCATCACCTTTACTTCTGATCGGCAATTCCTGGAGGCTATTCTTCTCATGGATATCTAATCCTGATTCTTCATAGTCTTTTCCTTTTCCCCAAACAACCATATACAATCCCATTGCGATCACAGCCCCTCCAATTACACTGCAACATAAAGAAACATTTATTCTGATACCATTTAGGAATACACATTGTTTTTTTCTTAAATTTTAGGAATACACATTTTTTTCTTCTGTTAAAATGTAGGAGTCAAACTTTAAATATATGGAGTCAGATTTTAAATATTCAAATTTAAACAATAGCTCTTCTTACCAAAAGACACGGAATTTTAAAAAAACTAATTTTTTTGCATTACCATTAAGCTACCAACTCTTTGTTAGATACACCTCCAAGACCATCTCCAACTGTTAGAAACTCAATTAGAGTCTCTAATTAATATAATACTATTATTCTTAATATAATTTAATTATTTAATTAAATATTAAATGAAAAAAAAGTTGAGTCACTAATAGAGAGACACTTGTCTCTTGAGTCTTTAAAAAAGAGTAGAACCGTTTCTAAAATCTCTTAAATAAGAGATGGTTCTTCCATCTCTCTAAATTAAAAATTAGTTAGATCCCCATCTAAAAAACTCTATTAGAGGTTGTCAAAGTTTATAAAAAATAATTGCAATGTATATTTAACGTACCATCCGAAATGGATCTGTTCATGAAGAATAAACGAAGCAAGGAGAGCTACAAGAATCATGCAGAGAGGGTTAAAGGCAGTGACAAAAACTGGCCCTCTCGTCTTCATAACCATCCCTTGCACATAATACGTTATTCCCGAGCTTACTATTCCCTTCATTAAACCAAATTTGATTAATATTTTTTTGTTTTAAGTGATTATAGATTATGCTCAAAAATGTTATATACTTACCGTATAAAGAGGTGCGAAAAGCCTTGCATCCCATCCAACTGCCCATCCGCTCGCGTGTGGCTCTACCACAAGCGCAACCGCGGTGCTTTGGACTGCCCCGGCCAAGCATATTAAGGCCGATAGTGAAAGATCGGCCGGATACGTCTTTATCGTTATTGACTGTGTATTAAATATATATACATTTGTTTCAAGTGTCCGTACAAACACATTTTAATATTAAGTTGACATGAAAACTATCTCAAGAACACATATAATTATCATTGGTTGGTAGTGACTAAATGATTTTAGTAAGGATTTGACTTTAATAGATTTTGAAGTGCTTTTAAGTTTTAAAACAAATACATAGGTTTTTAAGTTAAAAATATAAATTAAGACTTAAATCTGGCGGTTAACTTTATTATTTCAAAATTACTCGGAATAATTTTGATTAAAATCCTTTTTTTTATTATTTTGAAACAACTGAGAAATTTTAAATTCTATGTGACTTTTTAAATCAGTTGAAATTTATATACCAAATAAACTTCCATTGTGCTTTAATATATATATATATATATATATATATATTAAAAAGTAGGGATCTCAGCTATATTATTAAAAGTACAAAGTGATTTGCATTTTTTTTTTTTTGTGTAACTCGAAGATTCTACACAAATGCACCAGCTCGGTGGCCTAAAAAGTTATGTACGAAAAAATTCTACAATTATAATATTTGGTTTGTGGATTGGTATGATTAACTATGATTTTTTTTTTTAAAGAATGATTATATAATTAAGTATAATAAATAAAAAACAATATAAGGATAGTACCTGCAAAACATAGAAACCAGACCACGCAACACAACCAAGGAGTATCAGCAAAGTTCCAGCAACCCAATGGTTATGGTCTTGTGAACTGTTGGTATGTCCGTTTTGTTGATCCATAGTCGGATTAGACCATGGTAAAGGAATAAGTGGACCTTTATACAATGTCATTACCAATGCCCCTCCAAGACCCACCAATGTCCCAATTATCTTTGCTTTGCTTCGTACCTCTGCTAAATTCACTTTCTCCATTCTGTCAATGTATCACCATATATATACTCTTAATATATCACCATTTGTTATATAAACTTAGGTTTAGATATGTATTTTAGCCAATGTTTTGGAAAATGGATTAAACACCGACTCGACATCAACACTAGATGGTTGGTTGGACCGGTCGAACAGGTTTTTTTATAAAAACTTGTAACCATAAATTACCTTAGAATCCAAGCGATTATGAATGTTACAGAAGGAAGAATGTTCATGATAGCAGATGTATATGTAGCTGATGTCATGTTCATCCCCAAGTAAGCAAAACCCTGATCCAAGACTGGCCTACACACAGGCCGGTACGAATATGTATTATAAGGGTACTTATGATCACTTTATAAAATACTGTCTTCTATATATTTACAAATTCTTATTTTTTGTTTTGAGATTTAAGATTGTGAAAAAGGGAAGCTTACTCTAAGAAACCAAGTGCCATTATTTTCCAGAAAACCGATAGTGTCATCTTTGGCCTTACTTTCCTACAAAATCAAAATCAAGTCCAAGAAAAAAACGAATAATCAATTTTTAAAAACAACAAGCTAATTAAGAAGAGTATTATTATTATTGTTTAACATAAACTTACCTTTCAAAGAAGAGTGCAAAAGGTGCGAGGACAAGAGCAGCCACAGTATTACGATACACAATTACAACGTAACGGTTCTGGCCTTGGTTAAGAGTAGCCATAATAACAATATACGTTCCTGCTGCTCCAAATTGCAAAAATATCATTAACAAATAAGGCCTAAACTTTTGCATTACACCCTCCATGATTATTGATTTTTTTTTCTGTTAAGGTTATTGAAAGTTAAAATTTTCTGAATATTTAGATGAAGCACAGGTGATAAGAAGAGTATGATGAAACGAGTCTTCTTATATATAACATCAAAAAGTTGAGTTAGAGTTTTGGATAAACTTGAGAACTTAGTTTTTTCCTCCGATCGAGAGTCATGTAGATTAGTAAAAGATAAAACTATAAAGTAGACATGTACAGAATATGAATATCTATCAGACCACAACCAATGAGACACGTTATTGAGTAAAAGATAATAATTGCTGTTTTGGATGGGTATGGGATCATTCAAGCAAATTGTAAAGCAAAAAATATCATATAGGCTCTGATGATTCTTTTGCTAACACTATTATCTTATTGCACACGTCATAGCTTTTATTTATTTATTTTATTTTTTTATGCTTTGCCCAACTTGAAAACATAAAAAACCGAAAAGCTACATGTCTATGTAGAGGTACGTGTATGTTTCACTTAAGTGTCCTGAAAATTTGGCATGAGTACGAAGGTTCGAGCAAAGCCACATCACGAAGCACGTGGGAATGACTTCGGATTTTGAGCAAAACCACTGTTAGTTGTTCATGATTGTCGTTTTCTTTGTACTAAAAGCAGAGAATATGTATGTGAGATTGGCGTTCTTGTAGTAAAGTAGCCTACTTTGTTCCATTTATTCTGTTATATTGCGTGCTAAAATTATTAGAAAGTTAGAGCAAATCTTAGAAGATATTACTTCTAATCCGTTATGTCTTGATTAGTGTTAGTGCGCGCAAGTTATACTCCACATGTTTTTTCTTTTCTTATTTAGAATGATTACAAATAAAGTAAATTCACTAATATAAAACTTTAAAACACAACATAAATACATGATCAAAATATCATTGATTAGACGTAACTTCCACCGTAAAAAAAATAATTTCTTCACGTAATTGGTTACAAACAATAATTAACATCGCAACTTATAACATCTTTCTTAATTTTAAATAAAATAGTTCTCTGTTCCGTGAACCAATCAGATTTTGACGGCTAGTGATCGATGATCGATCGTTGCATGTAAGTTTATGTCACTGACGTAGCTACATGGATTTCAGCGTAAATTGACACTCTTAAGAGAGAGAAATACATATAAAAGCAAAGAAGATATTACAACCTAAGAGCATCATTATTGCAAGAACCCATATGGGGTTCTTAGCAATTTGTTTATTATTATTTTGTTTTGATCGAGAAAGAGGGGTTTTTAAAATTAAGAAACTGTATCTAAAAACTCTTAAATAAGAACCGGTTCTTAACAAGAGTTTCTTAACGCACAATTACCGATGCAGTTTATAATATTTTAATGCTAAGAACCCCTCTTTAAGAACTCCTCTTTTTTTGCAATAATGATGCTCTAAGAAAAAAAAAAAAGATATTACAACCTATATATAATAGCGACAAAAATTTCCTTCGCAAATATAGCCACGCTTTACGATGGAACAACAATGAATATTAAATCAGTTGAAATCCATCGATAATTAGTGATAGAATTAAAGGGTTTTCATAGACGATACATAAATTTATCATCTATTACTTGAAAAGGTTATGACATAAAGTTGAATAAAGATCCGATTTGCTCGCCGGATCTCTTTGTGGAACTTTTGTAACTCCGTTTGCATAACCTGATCCTAACCAGATTCTCGGTTTGGGTTGAATTTAATTCTGTTGGTTGTTATTTTCTGTAGTCTTTTTCATTTTCTTTCTTTTCGTAGTAGTTTTTGGTATTTCTACTTCTGTAACGGCTGTCACAATTTGAAAACAGTATAAAACTTAACATTTACACCCAAAAAAAACATGCAATGTAAGGAAAGCGGTCAGAGAGTGCGATTTATTATCATTTATGCAGATTAATGAAGGCAAATTTACATGATATTTTCAACGTGGTGCAGGTAAAATCGTTTGGCGTGGATATCATAGACGGTAGAATTGTCCGTTGTAGAATCGTCATTGTAACAGTTCTTATAATTTGTAATTGAATAATAATAAATCAGCGCGGGAAGAAAGACGTTTGAAACTATGACAACCTTTGATAAAAAGGGAAACAAATATATACATATTAATCAACGTTCTCTTAAGATTAAGAGAGCCAAAACAAGCAATTAATCTCCGTCGCCATACTCTTCTCCGAATCTCTTTTTCGTTTTTCACCAATCCATAGCCATTTTCTTTCCCATTATGCACCTCGATCCCTCTTCGTTGTCTCTTTCAGCCGTTGTTGAGCTTCCCAGTGTGGTCTTGCTTTCAAATTGGAGCTTATCGTTCCAGATGGAAGAAAACTTATGAACCTCGCGTCGAACAAACTTTTGCCAGATGGTAGCACGTGATGAAACACGAGGCATAAATGGTTTCCATAAGGATCAAGGAGAATTGTGTGGATCTGGAATGGGTACACGTGCTTAGGTTTTAATTTGTATTTCATATCAAAATTCTTGAAATCTCTGCAATTCAAATCATTAAATTTATGCCTAAGAACTTAACTTGAAGTACGATCCTTGTGATTATGATTTATGAATTTGATTTTGATCAAACGGAGAATGATTATTGAAATCTCTGCAATTAACCATCAAATGTATTCTTAAGAACCTAATTTGTGGAAGAATCCTCATTATTCTTGTGACATCCTAGGCCTGGTCCGGAAAAAGTTCGGTAAAAAAAATCTCTAAAATCTAAAAGCTCACTAAGCCTATAACCTAATCAACCTAATTATAAACCATATATAAAGAGAAACCCTAAGTTAACCCTCATTTGAGAAACCCTAAACCTAAATCTAAACACTAGAGAGAGAGAGAGAGATCAGCCGCTCTGGGAAAGAGAAAGAGATCAGCCGCTGAGAGAAGAAGAAGAAGAGAAGGAGAAGAAGAAAGAGAAGGGGAAGAAGAAAGAGAAGGAGAAAGAAAAGAGGAAAGGGAAGAAGACATATCCGACCAGTTCAGGGAGAAAGGGAAAACGGAGGAGCAAATAGATTATTTTTCGTCCCTTACTTCATGAAGAGATGAACTACATCAGGATCTATCCATATCCGCAAGCGGAACACAATTCAGAGCTCTGGTCGGAAAGTTATGGCCGTTCTACCAGGGCAGATCTCTGCTGATCAGATTATGCCACCACCCAAATTCAAGAGCAGTTTTTCGGTGAACTGTAGGGAGTTAGAAAATGATGTAACTATCCATAGAAAGCCCCAGATGTCGACTTTCCAGACCCGCTGGCCGATCTAGATTCATATGTAATCTCCAACCGTAATCAGAGTTTTAATGTGACACAAACCCTAATTCAGATCCAGCGGAAGGAGTATTCAGATAAAGGAATTCAAGACACAAGATTCAGAAAGAACAGTCCTGACACAGAAGATTTAAGAAGGAAAGTTTCCAGAAATGGAGAATTTCAAAAAAAGGAGAAGTTTCCTAAAAAAGGAAAGTTCTCAAAAAGGAAAGTCCGAGAAAAGAAAGTCTAGAAAAAGAAAGCAAGGCAAAGTGATGACTATGATCTGTGGATTCTAAGGGGGATGTATTGATATAAAAATTTGAGGTGATTTGAGTTTTAATGAATTTGGAGAGGATTTGGTTAAATTTTGGTGAATCAGGAATTTTGTTATTAAATTCCTTGAATTCTCACCTAAAACCGTGAGATTTTGATCTTTGTATTTTTAACTAAAAAATTCTCTGAAATCTCACATGAAACTTTCAAATCCAATTTTTAATACATTTCCAATAACAATGGATTTGATTTTATATGTTAAAATCCTTAATTCAATAACACTTGATTTTAGAAGATATTTTTAAAATTCATGTTTGAATAACATATGATTTTTCATTTTACTACAAATGTCCTCAAATCACTAGTTCAATACAACCCCCTAAGTGTATAGTAAGCATAGTGGAATGTGGATGCTTAGGCATGGATTAGGATTGTGTGCAGCTCGGTTGGTAGAAACGACGACATAGTAGTTAAGAAGGAAAAGTAGTAAAGGTGCATGCAGTAGGTAGTATTGAGTAGTTGCATAACATTAAACAAAGAAATGTATCAGAGGTGTGAGGTAGCATGAATGCTAAGAGGAGTAGTTACATGCATTTGTTTGTTAGTATTGATTGTAGAACTATAGCGACAAAGGGCCGGGGGCCGGGGCAAAACATCAAGGGCGCTACAGGTTGCATGTCGGTCCAGAGTATGTTACCGAAGGGTATCATATGTTGCGGCTCAAAAATGGCTGACAAGCCTGGAAAGGGAGGCTGAGGGGCCCGTGATAGCTGAGGGCATATATTGGGAATGAGCCCATGCATGCAGGAAGCTTGCGTGAAGGATCATGTGTATATAACTAACTGCTAGGGGTATCATTGTTAATTGAGGGTTGTATGAGAGTTAGGTTCCTAGATTGAATGTTGATTGTGCCCTAATAAGTGTTTAAGAGTGCATGTTTAATATGTTTAGTATGCATGTAGAATCTGGTTGACAGAAAGGATTGTTCTCATTGGGTAAACCGTCAAACCGTTTACTCACGCCTCCTAATCTTTGGATGCAGGTAAATCCGAGCCAGGAAGTAGCATAATCCGGTCTGATTTTGGGTTAACTCAAGGAACCGAGGATCGAGATGTCTCAATTATAATTGCTGATTTTGATTGGAGCTAAATCTAATTAGATGAGATATCAACTGGTAGTGAGCTACATTGACATATCCGAAGAACCATCATACATTATTTATATGCATATATGTAGATGAGATCTCAACTTGATTACGATTGAGTGTTAGTGATTTTTTTAAAAAAGGTTATGACTTATGAGTTGAATACTTATATTTCTTGTTTTTTATTTTTTATTTTTCATTTTCAATGTAACAATGTCGTTTCGTTTTTTCTAACCTTTCTTCTATATTTGTTTGTTCTTACTTGAGGACAAGCAAAGATTCAAGTCTGGGGGAATTGATGAGTCGTGGTTTTAAGTGTTTTATGCTTTTGATTTCACATGTATTTTGCAGTCCTTATCAAGTTTAGGTTTAGGTTTTGTGTCTTTTTGGTTCTTTTTGGATTTTATAGGTTTACAAGTCATTAAAGCTAAATGTATCATGTGGAACGGTTTTAGACGTTTATACACTTCAAGTATCAACGGGAGATGCATCTGGATCGACCAAGACATAGGAGGATCAACCAGAATGAAGAATTAATGAAGTGGCGCGTTTTGAAGCAAAGATCGACCTTATCCACGAAGGATCGATCGATCCTAGACACGAAGATTATCCAAATATTCTCCAAACCAACTTTAGACCTAGGTTATTATTATATATAGTGTTGTACGAGTTTCTCTATAGACACAAGTTGTTCGTAGAGTTTTAGTTTGATATTTTCGTAGCTTTTGGGGAGACAAATCTCGTGTTCTTTAAAGTGCTTTCCGAACCCCTGTTTTTTATTAGTTGGATTTTTATGCAATCACTTTCTTCATTCATCATGTTTACTGCATCCATGTCTGAGTTATCCAGCAGTTGGGTGTAGGGTTTATCATGGGGATTCGATGATCGATTATGAGTCATTATAGATTAGGGATTTATGAATCTGTTCTCTATCTTTTGTGATCTTAATACGTTAGTTAGGTTGACAAATCTAGCGAATGATCTATAGGTAATTCTAATGTTGCGGAAGTAGATTAGGTTATCGGAATCAACATATTATAGGCCTAGTATCCTTAGCCAACAGAAAATTGATATTAAGACATCTAGGTGAACTTATCGAACTTGTGTAGAATGCTGGCATGAAATCTAACCTAGAATTCATGTTAAGATAATTAATAACTGTGAAAGTAGGTTAATTTGTCATTAGTGTTTCGAGTTCTACAACGTTCTTTCATTTAATCTCAATCTGGTTAGATTTCCTATCGATTATTGATCCTTGAGATTTCCCAAGCCCAACACTTTTCTCTTACTAGTTTACATTGATTTTATTTACTGCAATTTATATTTTAGCAATCGTTACAGTTTTTCAAAACTCCATTTTTTCATCTTAGCTCTATCGGAGCATTGCAAATTCGTAGTACTATTCTAGTCTCTGTGGGATCGATACATTTTTGTACTACTGCATACTCTGTGTACTTGCAGCGGTTGTGAAGGTTAAAACATGATCAAATCAAACTTCTCCATTTCCAATGCATTGTGCCAAGTTCTCTGGTGACCACAAATCTGCAGTCCCTAAGAAGTTTGCTATGGGTTTTTTAAATGCCTCTTTGTATGGTGTTTTTATGACATGTCTGCACCCTCTCTCGCTGATGATCTGAACGAGCTTGCTAGTCTTATCATGAGAATTCAACTAAAACACTATGGTAAGAGCATTTCTGACTTGGACTAACAATCTAAAAGGACTCACTTCAAACTTTTGTCTAAGTGTGCTTTCAATCTGGGTGATAATATGAGAAATGTAAGAATGAGCATGCGTATAATGTGAAGAACTATTCTTACTTAAAAGAGGAAGAGGGCGATGGTGCACGAGAGCAAAGTGGCTGAATCAAAAGCGTATGAGTTTCAGTAGATAGGGGGAGCTAAAAGATTGTCTTGGATTTTTTTGTTGAACTATTTTTTTGGTCATGTCTTTTTAACTTCTCTTTAACAAACAATTACCTGCATGATGCCAACGGCAGTCCCACTGTAATGAGAAATTTTTGAGGGGCTGGTACAACATTAGCGGTGTTGAAAAACGGCAGCAAGTGAGCAGCCAAGAAGACGGACAAACACGTCAACGACACATGCGGCGGAGCAATAAGCCCAAAAATGGAAGCCTAAATGAAAAAGAATCCAACAAACAATTAAACCAATCTAACGAAAAAAAACAACCCAGGGCCCACCACGACCATGTAGTTTAGAAGTCACGGTCGTGTAGAGGTACTTGGAGACTATACCAAAAGTACCATCGATGTCTTTGGAGACGGAAACGAAATCGAGGGTAGATTGGTCATAAGATAGAGATGATTTGAGGATGGAAGAGTAGATCGCAAATGTGTAAGTAGCTCCATTAAAGCTTTGAATCCCCATTGGGTTTTCATATTTTTCTGTAGATGGTTCACCTGGTTATGATACTTTTGAACTTTCGTCGGATATGTATTAATGATTCTTGCTATTTCTTGATTAGAAGTGTTGGGTCAAGATGATTCTCTTGGTTGAACAAAGTATCTTAATTATTCTCCTGATTGATTCTTAGATATGGTTATCTTGCATGTGTTCCAGAGTTGCTATGATTGCAGGTTGTTTGAGATAACACATTTAGACAAAAAAAAGGGGAGATTGTTAGAACTGATGCATCCGACTCAAGCAAAAAATCAAAGCAGGCATACAAGGAAAGTAAAGAATGCCTCTTAATGAATCAGAACAATTTCTGAAACACGGCGAAAGGATCTAAGCTTTGGAACAACACTGGAGACTAGTATGACATTAGAAGACATGTTAGGAGTCCGAAGAAGAAAACAATTATCGAGGAGCATGGTAAATCTTAAAGGAAAACATACCGCATCACACGACTCAAGTTGGTGGAAGAGAAAAGTTTGCAAAAGAGGTAATCATAGGGATCATCTAGGATGACACTAGAAGATCTTTACTAAAAATTCAAGAAGTAAGACATCCCTCCTATTAAGCGATGGGTAATAAGATGAACAAGGTAAGATGTCAAATTGATATATAGAGGGACGCTATATGAGAAGGCAAGACAAGTTTTTCGAAAAGTAAGAGAGGAAAAAAAGAGGGTTTCATACAGGGAGATGGGCCAATGTTGATATGTACATAACACATTCTGGTGAGTGAACAAAAAAAGTGAACTGCAGCCGTTGCTGTAGTGGTTAGTTGGATAGTTAGGATAATCACAAAGGATATGCTTAAGGGGGAGCAGAGTGAAATCATGTAACTGGATTATCCCAAAAGGAATAAGGATCAGTTCAGGAGTTGTGATGGGCTTAGAAATGATATCAAGTGCAAATCATTAGAGTGGTTGTGTATAATTCTGACATAATGATATACTTTTGTTACATCGGTTCAATAGGTTTCTAGATTAGTGATCAACCGAGGTGCAAGTCATAGTGTGTGATGTTGCGTAACTCTGAAATTGTTTAAGGGGGAGCATAGTGAAATCATGTAACTGAATTATCCTAAAAGGAATAAGGATCAATTAAGGGGTTGTGATGGGCTTAGAAATGATTTCATATGCAAATCATGAGAGTGGTTGTGTATAATTCTGACATAATGATATATTTGTGTTAGATCGGTTTAATAGGTTTCTAGATTAGTAATCAACCCAGGTGCAAGTCACAGTGTGTGATGTTGCGTAACTCTGGTTGAATAATCTGATTGTAATTTATTGGGTCGAAAGATTTCTAATAAAGAAAATATTTTACTTGGTACTTTTTTCAGTTTAATAATAACATGTTTTTAGTTTTTCTTTCAGAAAATATGTGATTGTGGCCGGATAATCAATCATAAACACATTGTAGAGATACTCCTACGAATATATATATCAAATATAAAAATACTATCACTAAGCTTGCTCTTATCAATTCCAAGGAGTTTCCACAAATTTGATTTTTCACAAAGCAATATCTTGGACTTTTATTTATAGAAGCTAAAAAAGTATATATTCCTCTTACCCATTACAATCACGGTGTCACAGCTACACCACCATACAATGTTTAACCAATAACGATATAGCCCGAGTGTGGGACAATCACGACATCATCCCCATCAGTATCAATATGCTGAAACCACTAATAATGCATATTGTACTACCATTCATAACGGGTAACACTAGCAATTCCATGGTAAATACATGTCAATTTTATCTAGAAATAATATTACTAATAAAAAAACACAAAAAAATTGAACTACACAAATTCTCGTTCGTTATTATAACGACAAAAAATAACTAACTAACATGATGCAGTTCAATCAATCAAATGCACAAATTAAATCAGAAATTCATGCAAATCAATCAATCAAGAAACACATGAATTAAGCTAAGTATTAACTAGATACTTCATGAAAATTTTCAAGTAAATAACCAAGTAACAAATCATAATCATATGCTACTTCACATGATCTGCCTTCCTAAAAAAGACTTTATGATGTTTTCTTACGTTTTTCGGGTGTCTAAACGGTTCAAATGAACTAAAGGAATATTATATATTCATATATATATATATAGCTTCTTAAGGTCAGATTCGGCGTGTTTAGTCACAAGGGCACATGTGAGCCCACAAAGGGAAGCATTGCCACTATCCGCCACTTCATCATTGTATGGAAACAAATCCACATCCTTAAAAAAGACATGTATCATGCCATAACCCATCACGACAAATTTTTTATATTTAAGAGAGTGGTGGAAGTTGACAATCCTAGGCCACACGCTCCTCGCTTACTGAATTCTAAGCAGTCTGTGCGACAGATAATCCAAAGCATTCTATATGCCCGAATTCACTTTAAATCTTTTGTCTGTTCAAAAAGCAACAAAAACTCTTGATTGCTTGGATATTTTAGTCCTAATGATCTTTGGTTTAGGGATATTGAGTCGGAGAAAATAATTGGTGAAGGATCTGCAAAGAATAGCCTTTACGTTTTAGAAGATATCGACTATGTTTCTACTCTTGCTTTTGCTAATAAATTTGTGTGGCATGGTAGACTTGGACATCTTCATGCTAAAATTCTTAAGACGTTACTTCCTGAAATGTCTTTTGACCATGATAAATGTGAGGCTTGTATCTTAGGAAAGCATTGCAAATTTGTGTTTCCAAAGTCTTTCACTATTTATAAAGATTATTTTGATCTTATTCATTTTGATGTGTGGACTGCTCCTTGTGCAACAAGAGATAAATGCAAATACTTTGTTACCTTTATTGATCAAAAATCTAAATATACATGGCTAACTCTCTTACCTTCAAAAAGTCGTGTCTTTTAAATTTTTTCAAAATTTAATAGATATGTCTCCACTCAGTTCAATGCTAAGATAAAAACATTACAAACGGACAATGGTGGTGAATATATTAGCAAAGAATTCAAAGTGTTCGCTGCCAAGCATGAAGTTGTGCATCAAACATCTTGTCTGTTCATTCCTCAACAAAAAGGTGTTGCTGAGCGAAAGAACCGACACCTTATGGAGGTTTCTAGAACCATGAAATTCAACTAAAATGTGCTGAAACATTATTGGGGTGATGTATTCATGATTGCCTTCTATCTCATCAGTTGTATTCCCACCAAATATCTCCCCATTTGAGGTACTAAATAACATTAAACCAATTGATGATTTTCTAAAGGTTTTTGGTTGTGTTGATAAGTTCATGTTCCAGATGACCATAGAAACAAGCTTTAGCCAAAGAGTATCAATTGCATATTTTTTGGGTACTCAACATCTCAAAAGGGATACAAATTCTACAATCCAGAAACAAGAAGAACCTATGTTTCTCATGATGTCAAATTTGATGAATAGAAATGCTTTTATAAAGAAAAAGATTAGAACAAGTTGAATGACTTGTCTTCCTCCCACACAGATATTGCTTCCAGCCTTATGTTTCTCCTTGAAAATCTCAACTCGCCAAAGGAAAACTAAACTGAAGATATTCAGTCATCTCTTACACCACAATGTGAAGCAGAACCTGAATATAGATAGAAACTGATCAATTTGAATATGAAGATGGAGAGTAAGAGGTAGAAACTAAACACAACCATGAAGAAAATAAAAACAAGAATGGTGTTCTCTCCAAAGACTTTGAAGAAGATTCAAATGATAGTGAAAAGCTTCTTGAGGAATCTGATTCAAATAATGGGGATCAAATCATAGCGACTGATATTTATTAAGATGAACCTCCTCCTCCTCTTAGAAGAAGCACCAGACGCCAGAATCTCACAGCTATTTATTATAATAATCTTGTTAATTTCTCATCCTATACAAGCTTAATATACTTATCTCATCTTCCTACTAATCATCAAGTTTTTCTTAGTAAAATTTAACAAGATATTATATCTCAGACGTATGAAGAAGCAAAGGATAATGAAGTATGGATAGAGGCTATAGATGAGGAACATGGAGCTATGAAGACGAATCACATGTGGGATGTGGTGGATCTTCCTAAAGATAAGAAACCAGTTGGATCCAAAGGGGTTTTCACGATTAAGTATCACATCAATGGTGAAATAGAGAGATACAAAGCTCGTTTGGTTGCTAAAGAATTTACTCAAAGATATGAAGAAGATTATTAAAACACTTTTGCACTTGTTCTCAAACTCCATAAAGTACGTGTTGTTATCTCTCTTGCTACTAATCTTTTGTGGGATTTATGGCAGATGGATGTGAAGAATGCATTCCTTCAAGGAGAACTAGAAGAAGAAGTTTATATGATGACACTTTCTGGTCTTGAGGTTTAAAAAGCTACTATTTCAAACTAAACAAGGCTATTTATTATCAAAAGCAATCACCACGTGCTTGGTATCACAAGCTAAGTAAGACTCTCCTTGGTAAATGTTTTAAAAGATATGATGCCGATAATTCGCTTTTCACAATTCAGGAGAAAACTCGTATGTCGTTGTCCTTATCTATTTTGACGATATTATTATTTCTAGCAATGAGAAAGAAGAATTCAAAATACAAATTATTTTCAAAACAGTCTTAGATATTAAAAATTTAGGTTAACTAAAGTACTTTCTTGGCATTGAAGTATATCGTTATGATGAGGTCTATTTCTATCGCAATGAATATACAAATTTGATCTTCTTACTGATAAAGGAAAACTTGGATCCAAACCAACAAAGACTCCTATTGAAGAGAAGTACTAAGATTGTCGTGAACAAAAACCTGAGGGGGAACTCTACACCAACATTGGACAATACCAAAGAATTGTGGGTAAGCTCATTTATCTTACAGTTACTCATCCTTATTTTTGTTTTGCTATGAAGCAGTTCAACCAACAAATGAAATTTCCAACCATTCATCACTGGAATAAGGTGTAAAGGATCCTCAATTACTTCAAGGAACTTCAGGCAGAGGCATTTGAATGCAAAAGAATGATCGCAATGAGATTGTGGGCTACTGTGGTGATGAATGGGGTGGAGACAAGACGTATTGGAAATCAACTAGAACCTACTACACTTTTGTTGGTGGGAATTTTATCACTTGGAGAAGCAAGAAGCAAAAAGTAGCGTCAAGCTCGAGTGCTGAAGCAGAGTACCGATATATGGCAGATACTACTGATGACCTCATTTGGCTTAAGGCGTTACTCTTAGATCTTGGAATCAAAATGACTTAACCAATTATCAAACATTGTGACAACCATGTTGTTATTTATATCACATCCAACTTTGCTTTTCATGAGCGCACCAAACACATTGAAGTGAAATGTCATCATATTCATGAGAAGGTTGAACTTGGGATAATTTCTACTACTTTCACAAGAAACTCTTATCAGCTCACAGATATCTTCACAAACGCTTCAAATTCAAAGGTGTGCAAATTCATTCAAGGCAAGCTTGACTTAATTGACATTCACCAGCCAAGCTTGAGGGGGATATTAAAATATAACTTATGGCGCTGATGGTTTGCTTGAAGTCCGCAAGAAAAATACACATCTTATCCTGTTTGGAGTGTAATTAAGTATCAACTTCGTCGTACAATATTCATCTACCATAATTTTTCTGCATATGTTATCAACCAACTCATAATAAGTGACCTTCTCTAAAGATTTATGCATCACTCAAATGTAAATTTTATGTTCGCTTGGAATCCGTTATATGTCAACTCTATTATTTGAATAATATCCTCCATATTCAAATGTACGATTGTGCATAGAATGTTATTCATTTCCGCCTAAACATAATAAAAATAACATTGGATATTAGTTTTTCGGTTGTCCAGTAATACATAAGTTATACCAGTTTTACAAACAGTACCAGTTTTCTTTGATCCAAAATTTTTGTGCTTACCAACGATTTTTATTTCTATCTACCTACTATTCATTACGATTCCACAACCATAATCCATAAATTACGAAGGATTAACAATGTAAGACTCTAAATGATAAATAAACTAGTTTAATAATCCAATGTTTATACAAAATTAAACAATTGTAAAATCTACTATATTCTAATTGAAATACACATGAACATTGAAATTTGAATAACCTAAATTGGTTCATACCCTCACAAAATATTAACTAATCATTAATATAATAACAAATGAAGCTTCAACTTCTTTTTTAATAATGATAATGGTTTGCCGGGAATTACAAATAATAATAATTAAGAAGAAAAGCAATCTACATGTCCATCTTTAACTAGCCTAATTTAATTATCAAAAACTAATTTTACCATATCAAATTTCTCTTTGCTCTCTCTTTCAACCAATAAATTTAAAACCACATAACCTCTCTTTTTTCTCTCAACCAACCACACTCATTATACTCTTGTTCTCTTTACTTTCTCTTTCCTCCATCTCATCCAATTATATTTATATATATATATATATATATAAATTAATTATGTTTAAAATAATGATTTTTAGTCGAGAGGAAATGAAGTTAATTAGTATTCTACATAGAGAAGGATACAAGGGTTAATGAAGTGTGTTGTGAGTTTTTTTCAACCGAGTACGCAATCAGCCTTTGATCCGATAAAATTGAATTAAGTAGTGATAGAGTCAAAGTTGAACCAAATTTTGTATAAGTAGAAGTCTTTTCTGATTAATAACATTCATACAATTTTTCCAAAGACATTATCTCGATTGACACATGATCTAACTAAAAAGATCTACTCACTACACATAAAGAAAAAAAAAGAGAGGAATAAATTAAGTAAATATAAACATAACTAAAGACATAATTATAAAGATAAAGAGATTAAAAAACTATTGTTCCCTAATTGGCATTAAGAAGGATAATATATAATGTTTTTTCAAAATCCTAAGAACCATATCTAAAAAGAAAATGATAAGTCTCAAAAGTCTTTAAAAGTTGTTTCTATATAAAAAAGAGTGGATTCGGGTCGACCTAATGAGTTATTTAAGGCATTAGAGGTTTAATTGAAATTTGACAATTTTGGAAAATAGCATGAGAGGAAACAGAAAATGTAGACTAAGAGTAGAGAAGTATATGTTTGGCAGCTACTGGCAATGAACAACTAGGAGCATCCAGTGTGAAAAAAAAAGTCGAATCATAATATTTGTTCAGTATTACTGTACTAGATCGAAAGTATTCAAAGAAAAAAATAAATTCATATTTTAATATATTGTTAAATATACATTGTTCTGTTTTTTTTAGTATTTATAGCATCTCTAAGTGATATTTTATAACTTTAAAAATGAAGTTTTACCTTCCAAAATAACCTTTAAAAATTCAAATTTAAAATTTAAAAATTTGAACAGTAATACTTCAAATTTGATACTTTGAAAAAATTAATTCAAATTTTAAGTTCATATTCAGTTTTTGCATTCCAGTCTCTATAATGATCTATTATTGAAATAATCATAATAGTTTAATTGTTATTATTTTAGTCCCTAAAAGTTTATATCTTATAGCTATTTCACATACATCCTTACAAATTAACTTTTTACATATAAAATAAAGTAAATACCTTTAAATGTGAGGTAATTAATAAAAAGTTATTAACTTAATTAATTATGATCAATATGAAGAGTATAATGCAAAATACAAATTCTTTTGAAGTTGAATTTGAAGTTTGACTATTGGAGAAATTTGTGGTTGTGAAAATGCTTCCATTTGCAGAAGGTTGTGGTTAATGCTCTCGAGATCGGACTTAGTCATCCTTCTGTGCTAGCCGCGGTGTCGTTTTCTCTCCACCGGATTCTCTCTGGGCTCGTGGTTTCTCGGCTTCTCTCCCTCTCTCGCTTGAGGACAGCGGATTTGGGTGGAGATTACTGGGATCTGCCGAGTCTCTGTGCTTCCGACAGTTTGTTTTTTTCGCCGGTTAAGTCAGGTTTGTACCTGCTGTAGCTTCGCCTTTAGGTGAGTTTTGAGGTTCGCTTCTTAGATGTGTTGCTTGAGGACAGCTTCTGTATTCGTTGTGTTTCTCTGATTTGCTCTCTCTTGGGTTGAGTTTGGTAGAGTTTCTTCGGCTTCGGTTAGCTTAGGTTAGGCGCTTATCTTGTGGTTGTTGGCTCTCCTGCGATGGTTTGTGTGTCTCCCCATTTATGCTTTTGGATTTAGTCTAGCTTGGCTCGAGTTTCTTGTCTGATGTAGTTTGGATTTGCTCCGTGAGTTGCCTCAGTGTGGTCCCATGAAGTTTCTTCTTCCTCTTCCTCTGCGATCCTTCCGGTGGCTCCTCTGTTGTCACTGTAGTCTTGCCTGAGTGTTAGTTCTGTCTTGTTTTGGGCTCTCTTTCTCTTCCCTAGCCTCTCCGATTTAGAATCTTCTCTCCCTCGATTTCGTATGGTGCAAGGTTTTTCTATCTCAGCCAAGTTAGTTATCTTACAGGTTGCCTCCGATCCTTCCGTTTTGTTTGCAGTGGTGTTTGGCTTCTGGTTTACTGTGGCTCATTCCAAGGAGCACCTCCTACCTCCTCTTGCTCTACTTGTTGTGATATGACCTCAGCCCTCTCCGGTTTGCTTACCCTTGCCTCCGGGGTGGTTTGGTTTTTTCCCTCTCAGGTTTGCTTGGGTCTTCTTGGCTCTATCTTTGTCTCTGGTTTCCATGGGGTTTGATTGTGTTTGCTAGAGGTTTGGAGGTTGATTGAGGGGCAATTGTGTTGTCTAGTGCTAAACTATGAGTCTTGGGGTCTGTTTTGTGTGGTGGCTTAGATTACCTCTCTTGGATTTGGAGAATTGCTTGGATTATTGGGTATAGGTCGATTGTTGGTCTTGTTGACTAGCTTGGTTGGGCTTCTCTTCGGTCCTTCAAGGGTCTCTGCCTTCCTCGCCATTCTACAGCCACCTCTTCCATCGTTGGTAAGTGAAACCCCATCTTTGGTCTTCGAGTTTCTTCCAGTTTAGTCTAGCCGACTCTGTTCCCCTCTTCTTTCTCTGGATTTTCGTGGTGTTAGATTTGGTTCTTTGGATGTGTACGTGTGCTGGCCTACTTTGCGATTGAAGGGAGTGTTTGAGTTTTTTGATTGGCCCTCTCTCTAGAGGAGATGCTCTATCGGCATTGTGAGCTATGTTCTTCTACAAGAGTATTGAATGGCAATATTCTCCCTATACCGTCGATCGTTTGGTTCTTGGTTCTCTCATGGCATTGGTGAATATACTTTTAGTATCCTCTTATTGTGTTTCTTCTTATGTAATATTTTTTTCCAAGTTGTAAAACATTCACCTGTTTTAATTTGAATACCATGTATATAAAAAAACATTTGATCATTGGAGACACCCTCAAACTTCAAAAATGAAGTTTTGCACACTACATAAATGAAATATTTCTTGCGGACAGGACAATCTTATAGGATTTCTTTTATTGTTTCCCTGTTGTTTTTATTGACTTTTCATAATTATAGGTTTTCTAATAATTATAGGCGGTAAAATGATTATTTTTTCAATTTTGATTTTTTTGCCAAAGTTAAGAAAGAAAGTTATCTTATCAATCAACTCTTATATTATAAGTTTATCAAAAAATAAAATAACCTCTTATATTATAAATGAAAATTGAAAGTGAATGATGACACAGTATTCAATTATAAGGCAGGAGTGGATACCAACTTGCATAAAACGTAATCTTTTGAAAGCTCAACACCAAATATTTGAAAGAGTGGAGTTCCATGTGTTTGTTCCCATCTCTTCATTTTCTTCTCTTTCTTAACCACGTATGAATACTACTACTTGATACTCACCAATAATTTTCATAAATGTCTTTTAAAATTATTCTAACTTTTTTATTTTTAGTTTTAAGAACATATCCCCTTGGAGTTGATGATATGATATGGATTCATTTGAAGATACTTTATTCGTACTGCTACTTTCTTTCTAAAAAAAAAAAAGGGCAACGCTGACAATTGCATGCATTGTCCCCGAACTTCAAGGTGATACTAGGTCGGATTAATGGGGGATTAATGGACTATTAATATTATCAATTTATCATGTTATTGTACCTTAAAATTTTATTCCGGTTAAGTACTAATTGAGGGAGTGGGGGACAAAGGTGTTATGAACGGAAACTTCAAGATTTTTATAAAGAATGAAAATTGAGAAGAAAAATAAAATGAGACTATCATATAGAGAAATAGATATATCTAAATGTTTTAGGTCTTTAAAACCAAAATTTTTTTTTACCTCTTTTAATATTCGTATATGTGGAGAGAGTCACACAAAGACATAAAGAAATGGGCACTTCAAAGTGTCCTACGTAGTTGCTGCATATTAAGCATGCATTATATGGAGTACTTCCTTATCATCAATATTTTTGTTTTTCACGTTAAATAGTCTCACCTTTTTTTCACATATACTCCGACCTCGCGACTTTTTCATATATATATATATATATATTTCATATAATATATTTAGAAGAGTATAATTTAGTATTTATAAATCAATATTTTATCTTTAACAAGTTTATTTATAAATTTTTCTTTTGATTTAGGCAAATTTAAAAATGGAAAAAATACAATTCTTAATTTTTATAAATATTACCATCATGCATGCTAAATGATGCAACTAAATATAAAAAGTTTGAGACGAGTAATTTATTTCAAAAAAGGGTTAACAAATTTGTTTATAAATTTTCCATGATTTGGTAATTTATATGTACCACAAAATGAACCATAAATTCATGAAAGATTATATAACTATATTATCTATTACAGCGTTATTGAATTCTATTTTTTATCTTTGGAATCAATAATCTATCATCCATTACACGGGAGTTTCTTTTTCCCATGTAAACTACAGAGTTCCGAAGTTGATGTCAAAAAAAAAAAAAAGTTTGTTTTCCTTTTGGCCATTTGGATAGTGATGAAAATTTATTCTTGTGCTTGTAAACTATTCAATAAGGTCACAAATGAATCATGAGATGCACACGCACATTCCACATTGATACTTAAAAGAAGTCTATCCACACATCAGAATTTGATATATCAAAGTAGAGAGACATAAATAGCCTAATTTAGATTAATTTCAAAAGAATTGAATCAAATAATTAGTGCTTAACGTATAGGAAACATTATCATCTAAAAGGTGACTAAAAAGAATTTTATATCAGTAACAAAAGATGGGCAACTTTATCCTCGTTAGTAGGAGGAGATAAAGATGATTTTGAATTCTTGGTCAAAGACTCAAAGGTAAAAAATAAAAAATAAAATAAAAACTTGACATAAAAAAAGATTATTCTGCTATCGTTAAGAAAGTTATTTGCTTTCTCTTATCATCAAACGATTGCTTACTTCACAATGCAGTATGCTGTTAGAATGGCAATACATAGTTTTCAAAGTTTAAACTTGATACATGTTTCGAATCAACATAGAGAACTTTAGGTCCCGCCAAATTATCTTGTGCTAAATCGGTAAGGTGGATCTGGTTTACAGAATTGAATCGATTGAAGACTGGGTAGAGTTATTAGTCTTGGTTAAGCAATCAGTTTAATGTAGGTTATTGGTATAAAGGGGATCAAGTCGTTAAGAGTTTGTTGTTTTAGATGAACCAAGGCTGGGCATTCCAGTTTACGATTTAGTTACGATTCAGTTTAGGGTTCTTAATCGAAATTTGAACTCGTAAAATCGTGTCCTCTTTTATCCTCTTCCTTTCATTCTTCACAAATTTTCTTTTCATTGTTCTTGTACGATCCTTATTCAATTTGTGAAATTGTGATTGAGACAAGACTTAGGAGATCGAGTGAGTTTCGTATTGAGTTCATGGTGGTTGATAAAATGACTAAACCTTAACAAAAACATATTTCGATATATGTTCGCAATCATAAAGTAGCAATTGTCACGGAAAACATAAATGTAATAAAGCTAATTTGCCAAATGGCCAAAAATAGAAACGTATGGCATAATAATTGGAGTCAAAATTTGCGGAAAAAGAAATGCATATCACTTCAACCAAGGTACACGATGATATGTCCAAAAGCTAGCTATTTTGCTTTTATGACCCACCCTAAAAAGATTTATAAACCAAACTTTAATGAAAGAATGATAAAAAAAAACATATAATTCAGGATACGACACTATCATCGAACTTTTCATTCAACTAAGCCAAAAGACAAACGAATGAATATTAGATTTTGCACTAAAGAACGAGATGAGTATTTGATCAAGACTGGTTCTTTCCACTAAACCATAATCCTATGGCTCTCAACTCAATAATACAGCCAAAAGATGCAACTAAAGGTTGATGAAAAGAATTTTTATAATATGTAAAAGATTGATCAGGTTGATACATTTACAAGGATTGTGACAAGTGAAGAAAATATGTCGATCGATGCAGGGACCATATTTTAGGCAGGGACCATAGTCTCTTTGCTTTACTGGTTTTACGCAGAGACTTTCATGATCTCTAACTCTAAAAGAAAAAAGTTTAACCATTGTTTTCACTCATCACAATTGCCCCAGCTTGTTTTGGCTAATATAGTAATATGTTATCATAGTATTTGTTAAGAATAGTGAAAAAGGATTTGAACATATAAGCCGAGTTATCGACAAAAACACATAAGGCTTAAATGATTTTGCAACTAGTAGATAGTTAGTCCAAGATAATGAAATGCTTACATGACAAAATTTGTTTTCAAATTGAGATAGAGAAGTAGAATCCAAGGTGTTACTGCTGACAACTTGCATCGCAGCACCTATATCAGAATAGAAATTGCATAAAAAGTCATGGTCAGTCAGAGAAAACTAGTGTTACTTGACAAATCGCAATCTATACTAAAAGTAGATAAATGCGGAAAGATATACAAATTCAATTAGTTGATGGAAGGCTCGTAGTTTCCTGAAAGTAATAGATATGTTCAAATTCAAGAAAATACCCTAATAAGGTCAATCATCATCTGATAAAAGCATTTCAAAATCGAATTGCGAAGCAATACCTTTCATAACCTAAAGAAGGTTCATAAACCTTTTACTTTTCGACAGCAAAAGAAAGCAACAAAATGATATAAATGGTTACAAAGAAACTGAGCCAGTTTATGTGCCTAACAAACGTCATAGTATTGGCAACAATCAAAACCAAAAGCTAACAATAACAATACAAAGGAAAAAAAGCAAAAAATGACGACAATTCTAGCAAATCACTCATTGAGTCTTTCAAATTAATGGATCAGTCAAAGAAGCAAAATGCATCGTTTGCTTTCTTAAGAGTACGAAACTAGATAAAGTATGGTAAGATGCAAATCAGCATTAGCCATTCATAAAGCAATCATATTTCCACTAAAACACGGTTCTTCCAGATGGTAGTAGCACAAAAGAGTACAATCTTACATACGTATTCTTCTCTTTTTTCGTTGTCGTACACGTAATTGATCAACTAAAGGCAGCAAGTAGCTTCTTTTGTATGATTTCAACACTTAAACGTGGAGATAACCTGGGCAAAATTTCCTGCCATAAAGAAATAATTGGATATGTGAATCTTTACAAAATCGACAAAACAAAAATGCTCGATGTGGAACAAACAACACACCTCTTTACCATCAAAGTTCTCTTTAGCCAGAACTGGTATCTCATACTGATAAGCTCTTTCCCATTCGGGATTCGTAGTAATATCCCTTACCTAACATCAACAATGCCCAATGAAATCAATTCAATCCCACAAAATAACTCAAATTTTTAGAAATCATGATTCCCAACTCAAAACTAATCAGCAATTAGTGAACTAGCCAATGCCTAAGTTATAATTTCTTGCACAAGACAAGCCAACAGAAATTGTAGTAAACGAGGCTTTGATAATATTTCAATTAGTAGTGACTTCCCTAACCTAACAATGCCCAACGGATTCACATCAATCCCATGAATTTTTAACTAACTAATTCCAATTTTTAAAATCTTTTAGGAATCATGATTATCAAACTCAAAACAAATTGACAATTAGTGGATCGACTAAGTAAACGAGGCTCTGATACCATTATAAGAATCATAGTGACTTCCCTAACCTAAAAATGCCCAACATAATCAAATCAATTTCATCAATTTTAACAAAACTAACTCCAAATTTTTTTAAATTGCTATTCATGTTTATCTTCTTAATACAAGTGCAATCTTCAAATTCTCAAAATAATTCTGAATTAGAACTAGTGTGAATTAGGTGAGACCTGAAGAACAACGTCATGGAGTGAATTAGGACCGGAGGAGATAGAGAAAGCAGCGTGAAGCTTCTCTTTAAGACCATCGCAGAGACAACATCCTGGTTTCGAGTATAGAACAAGCTTTCTAGTGTTCGGACTCGAAGAAGACGACAAATTACAGACCAAAGGACGTCTTGCAGCGAACCCCCAAGTCGCTGATATCGCTGCTGCCACCATTTGCGTCTTTCCCCATTTCTCGATATACCAATTTTCTTCATATTCTAATGGACTTTTAGGCCTAATATGAGATCCATCGGCCCATTCTCAGAGATCCGTGAACCAGTTTTTGTTTATCTACAAACTATCTAATCCGAGTAAAAATGGGCCGAAGTCCATAGGCGACACCTAATCCAAACGGCAATTAAAAACTTAGACTATGAATGGTTGATAGTTTTTTAGTGATTTTTGGCTTTTAGTTTTTAGTTTTTGATTTTTTTTTGTTTTTGATTTTCTATAGATTTTAGTTTTTCAAAATCTCTTAAAACTCATATAAGTCATAGTTTTTTTATTTTGTAAAAATGAAGTATACTAATTTTTTACTTTAAAAATTCTCACGACGGAGAAACATATATACTCAAAATTTAAATATGAAATTTCTTTGTGATTTTAAGTTTAATTCATTTAATAACATATTTAAATTTGGATAGATTTATTAGTCTGTTTAATGATCGCTTAACCTGCTTAATAATCATTTCACTTATTTAATAACTGCCTAATCTCTCAAATCTAATTGTCTACTTAATATGACCGATTTCATAAAATTCGAGCGGTCTAGGAGCGCCTAGCGCCTAACTAGCCGCCTAAACCGCTTTGTTGAACATTGCTATTTGTTATCCATGAGCGTGAACTGCCTGGTATGTTGCAATTGTATAAAAATCTGTTAATACAATTTTTTATATATAATAAATGACTCTTATTCAATGAATTTTTACTAATAAAAACATTTAAATTCGTCATGAAGTGAAAAAAACATACCTATAAAGTGGTAATTTGTTAGGGTTAGTCTAGCACAATCAATTTCATAGTTGAAATTTTTTTAAAATGTAGTGAGTTATATACATGTTCAATACATATTACGTAATTGTTGTCTACATAAACCAGGAGCATATACGAGGCGCATAAACCATGTACTTAGAAAATACAAAAAGTGAGAATTTACTGATTCGACTCACACGAGGCCCAAAAAGAGGCTGACACAAGACACCGAGATTTCCATCCCAAAACGAGCCCATTTTGGCCCAATTCTTCCACTCTATACCCATCATTAAACAAGCTCAAAAGAAGCTTTGCTTGACAACGGCCGGAGAAGCTCACTTCCATGGGTTTGAACCCATTAGTCTCTAACCACTGTGGCCACGAAGCAAAACTCTCAACTTCTGCATCATCAACGGTGATAGTGATACGCGACAACCAATTAGCAACCCACGGACCGATAAAAACATGCTCAACGAAGCTACGAGTGGGGTTAGCATTTGAGAAGCTTGCCTCTAGAGAGTCGAATATGGCTGAAAATTGATGTAACAAGTCCATAAACCGATACAGAAAACCTTGGTTTCCCATTAGACCAATTTCCTCGTGAACGAGAGTGAAAAGTTTTGAGTTTAGGGTTTTAGCTTTCGATAAAAAGGAAATGAGGGAATTGGGTGTTTGATGGCTAAACTGAGGGAGATGCAACATACAATTGATCACCACTGCTTCTCCTCTTACAAGCTTCACAGACGAAGGGTCGAATGTTTCGGTGTCGAGTTTACAGTGGTGGTATGAAAAAGGCTGGCCAATAGACTCAGCAAACGCGGGCACCTTATAGGATGGCTCCCGCAGAGATGGCAGAGCTGAAGAAGCAGCTGGAGGAGTTGCTGAGTAAAGGGTTTATTCGCCAGAGTACTTCACCGTGGGGAGCACCGGTGTTGTTTGTGAAGAAAAAGGACGGGAGTTTTCGGTTGTGCGTTAACTACCGAGGACTTAACCGATTCACAGTGAAGAACAGGTATCCTGTTCCTCGGATTGATGAGTTGTTGGATCAGTTGAGAGGGGCTACTTGGTTCTCCAAGATTGACTTGGCGTCGGGATATCATCATATTCCTATCGATGAGGGAGATATCCGGAAGACGGCTTTCAGATCTCGTTATGGCCACTACGAGTTTGTGGTGATGCCATTTGGGTTGACAAATGCACCTGCTGCATTTATGAGATTGATGAACAGCGTTTTCCAGGAATATCTGGATGAGTTTGTTATCATCTTTATCGATGACATTTTGGTGTTTTCGAAGAGCGTGGAGGAGCACGAGGTGCATCTTCGTGTTGTTCTTGCGAAGCTGCGAGAGCAGAAGTTGTTTGCTAAGTTGAGCAAGTGCAACTTCTGGCAGCGAGAGATCGGTTTTCTAGGTCACGTTATCTCGGCGGAGGGGGTTTCGGTGGATCTAGAGAAGGTTCGGGCCATTAGTGCTTGGCCGAGGCCGAGGAATGCCACCGAGATTAGGAGTTTTCTCGGGTTGGCAGGTTATTACCTGCGGTTTGTTAAGGGTTTCGCGAGTTGGGCTAAGTCTATGACGAAGCTGACGGGAAAGGATGTTCATTTCGTGTGGTCCTCGGAGTGTGAGGAGAGTTTTGCGAAACTGAAAGCCTTGTTGACTAGTACTCCAGTATTGACGTTGCCTGATCTGGGTGAGCCGTACATGGTGTATACCGATGTGTCAGGAGTTGGTCTTGGTTGTGTGTTGATGCAGTGGGGAAAGGTTATTGCCTATGCTTCGCGGCAGCTGTGGAAGCATGAGTGCAACTACCCTACCCATGATCTTGAGATGGCTGCGGTGGTTTTCACTTTAAAGATTTGGAGATCTTATCTTTATGGCGAAAAGGTGCAGATTTTCACAGATCATAAAAGCCTGAAGTACATTTTCACTCAGCCTGAGTTGAATTTGAGGCAAAGGCGCTGGATGGAGCTAGTGGCCGATTATGATCTAGAGATAGCTTACCATCCTGATAAGGCTAATCTGGTTGTAGATGCGTTGAGTCGGAAGCGGGTGGCTTTGGCTCAGAAGCATGAGGCTGAGTCTTTGGTGAGCGAGATTAGCACATTGCGTTTGTGTGTTGTATCTCAGGAACCGTTGGGCTTAGAGGCAGCTAATCAGGCGGATCTTTTGAGCAGAGTTCGGCTGGCTCAGGAAAAAGATGAGAGCTTGGTTAAGGCTTCAAGAGTATCGGGTTCTGAGTATCAGGTATCTCCGAATGGCACTATCCTTGTGAGTGGGAGGGTATGCGTACCTTTGGATGAGGATTTGAGGCGTGAGATCCTGAGTGAGGCTCATGCGAGTATGTTTTCGATTCATCTAAGAGCGACTAAGATGTACCGGGATCTTAAGCGGTATTATCATTGGGTCGGGATGAAGAAGGATGTTGCTAACTGGGTTGCGGCGTGCAACGTGTGCCAGTTAGTGAAGGCAGAGCATCAGGTTCCGAGTGGGTTGTTGCGGAGTTTACCCATTCCAGAGTGGAAGTGGGATATGATCACGATGGATTTCGTGGTGGGATTACCAGTTTCTCGGACCAAGGATGCTATCTGGGTCATCGTTGATCGATTGACTAAGTGTGCACGTTTTCTGGCCATTAAGAAGACCGATGGGTCTGCAGTTTTGGCTAGGAAGTACGTGCAGGAGATTGTGAGACTGTATGGAGTACCGGTGAGCATTGTCTCGGACCGGGATCCTAAGTTCACATCTGAGTTCTGGAATGCGTTTCAGACGGAGATGGGCACGAGGGTGCACATGAGTACGGCTTATCATCCTCAGACAGATGGGCAGTCCGAGAGGACCATCCAGACTCTGGAGGATTTGTTGAGGATGTGCGTGCTGGATTGGGGTGGTCATTGGGTGGATCACTTGAGCTTGGTAGAGTTTGCGTATAACAATAGCTACCAGGCGAGTATTGGGATGGCTCCATACGAGGCTCTGTATGGGAGGCCATGTCGTACACCTTTGTGTTGGACTCAAGTGGGGGGAGAAGAGCACATTGGATGCGAGTTTTGTTCAGGAAACCACGGATAGGATCCGGGTTTTGAAGCTGAACATGAAAGAGGCCCAGGATCGGCAAAAGAGTTATGCCGATAAGAGGCGGAAAGAGCTTGTGTTTGAGGTGGGAGATAGAGTATATCTCAAGATGGCTTTGCTGAGAGGTCCGAACAGGTCCATTACTGCGACTAAGTTGAGTCCGAGGTATATGGGGCCATTCCGGATTGTAGAGCGTATTGGACCGGTAGCGTATCGGTTGGAGTTACCTGAGATTATGGAAGCATTTCATAAGGTCTTCCATGTGTCGATGCTGAAGAAGTGTTTGCATAGGGGTGATGAGGTATTGGGTGAGATTCCGTCAGATCTCCAGCCCAATATGACCGTTGAGGCGAGACCTTTGAGAGTTCTCGAGCGGAGGGTCAAGGAGCTTCATCGGAAGAAGATTCCGATGATGCGAGTTCTGTGGGACTGTGACGGGGTGCAGGAGGAAACTTGGGAGCCAGAGGCTCGGATGAAAGTGCGGTTCCGGAAGTGGTTCCAGAAGCAGGCTGCGGCTTGAGATCCATCGAGTGGTTCCAGTTTCGGTTTGTACCTGTAAGCTGTGTGTATTTTCTTTTTGTATTGCCGTTATGTATGACGATGTTACATTATGATGTTTAATAATAAGATGTGAGTTTTCCTTATTATTATTTGACTTGCGAGTCTTGGATTGCTTTCGTTTTAGTGTTAAAAAGCGTTAAAGCATGTGAGTAATAAGACGGTGGTTCTTATTGGTAATCGGCACGAGTACCATGGAAAAGTTTTTAAGAGAGTTAAAAGCTTGGTACATAATCGGGAAAAGATTATGTGGTGGCCGAAGTGTTGGGTACCGGTGCTATAGCCTTGGTTGGTTATGCACGGCAGATATTCTGGGTGTGGAATATGGGTCATACCGGTGTTACCTTGCGAGGATACACGAATCACGGGAGGTAGATCAGTCAGAGATGCTTATAGATATATGGCATATTGCTCAGTGAGAGGACTATTTCCTCTAGTGTCGTTAACTCGAGGGACTGCGAGCCTAAGAGTGTAACTGGCAATGTATCCAGACTCGTGTGGAGTATAACCTAGAGTGATATGAGATACCGTGGATTCGGAGGGTATATAACCAAGAGTGATATACGATACCATGGATTCGTAAGGTGTATAACCTAGACGTAGGTTATATTGCCCAGAATTGAGGGATAAAAGTATATCAGAGACTCAGGAAGGTTATATGGCCTAGAATTGAGAGGTATGGGATATCAGAGACTCATGAGGGTTATATTGCCCCGAGGAGAGTGGTACGGCAGATACCCAGAACTCGGAGATGCTGTGGTGTCTTGGGTGCTGTGGTATGGGTTATACCTTGCGAGGTATAGAGGATATCCTGCGGGGTATGTTAGAGCCTAGAGTTCGGAGATGCTGCGGTGTCTTGAACCCTGGGTTGAGCAGTAAGTACATATGATGCTGCGGTGTCATAAGCATAGAGAGACTGAGTGGGAAACCTCGGAGGTTACTTTTAGGCCTCGTGTGTACATGCGTGTACAGGTGTGTGTGTTGGCCGGGTTGGCCAAGGTTTAAGTAATCGTTGCGACGATTTGGGTTCATTGGAGATGAACGGTAACGTAGATTCGAGGTCGAATCTATGTTAGTGGGGGAGAATTGTAACGCCCGTGTCCCGGAAATTAATTATCAGTTAATTAATTAGGATGTCCTTTCGAGTTTATGAACCTTAGACAAATCCCGAGAAATTGATTAAAAGGTTAAATTGATCAATTTGGATTTGTTCCGGGGGTGTCATTTGTCGATTCAGAAGTTTTGGGGTTTTTCTCAAGAGTTGGAAAGTTGTGTTGACTTTCTTTTCCTTCTCTTCTTCTTCTTCTCCATCGTGAGTTACCATTGTTGGCTGAAAGTTTGGAGCTGGTTTGGCGAGAGAGAGAAGAGGGAAAGGAGTAGAGAAGTGGGTTTGTAAGCTTGGTGAAGCTTAGTTCTTGTGAGAAGCTTGTTCTTCTTGTGTGTGTGAGCTTGTGAGCTTGGAGGAAAAGAGTGGCTGAAGCTTGTGAGTTTTGGCGTGAGCTGGGCTGAGCTTGCCGTGAGCTAAGGAAGCAAGAGGAAGGGTTCTAGGGAGTTCTTGAGCTCGGATCTGTTGTGGTGAGCTTGGGAGAAGCTTGTAAGGGGAGATCTTGGAGCTGGTGTTTCACGAAAAGGCTAGGGGAGAAGGAGGAGTCTTCTTGAGCTTGGGGAGTTTAATCCAGACTTGATTCTTCCATTTCTAAGGTGAGTTGTAACCAAAGGTAGCGGTTTGGTCCATCGGTCAGGTCAGACCGATGGGTTGTGTTGCGGTGTTCCTGGTAATTCGCAAGGACACTTGCAGCGGTTGGAGCAGACCGATGGGGTTTATCGGTCAGGTCCATCGGTCAGGTTGGACCAATGGGTCGTGTGGCAGTGTTCCTGACATTTCGCAAGGACACTTGTAGCGGTCAGGACAGACCGCTGGGACCTAGCGGTCGGGTTCATCGGTCTGGTTGGACCGATGGGTTGGTTGCAGCTTTTCCCGGCAATTCGCCAGGACAGTTGTAGCGGTTAGGACGGACCGATGGGTTATATCGGTCAGGTCCATCGATCAGGCTAGACCGATGGCCGTCCTTGGGTGGTTGTCTTGTGTGTCTCCTGGTTAGCATTCGTGTGTGTCGAATTGCTATGGTGCTAGACATGTTTTGATTTTGATTGCCTTGCATGTGTTGATGTTAGGAATTGATAGGGCCTTTGTGGTGAATCATTTCATGCGTGAATTGTGATTGTGTTTGTATGCCTTGCTTGTGGGTTTTCGCATACCTGTTGTTGGGAGGATCAATCTCACTCAGCGTTTGGTTTTCCAAATGTTGATGCATCACTTTTGTCGATGCAGTTAAAGATAAGGGGTGATCGTGGAATCGAAGGCTCGGAGGGAGAGGATGATTAGGACCCGGGGGTTGTTTGCTTTACCGTATTGTATTGTATTTTTCCGCTGTGTTGTAGAATTGCGTATTCTATGCTTTGGTATTGTGTTGTTGTTTTGTTTAAGTACTTGGAGAGTATTTAAAATGTATGGGCATTTTAATACTAAGTATTTATGTTTGTTAGTTGCAAAAAAAAAAAAAAAAATGCGGTCGTCTCAGTTTGAGTTCTTTCTTTACTTGAGAGTGGTTTGGTCCTTTTAGTGTTGATTCGCTCTCCTCGGTCTCGTCGGCTTGTCTTTGCTCCATGTGATCTCTCTCATTGTTGGTGCTAGGTTTGATGACCGCATCAGTATTCTTTCTATAACAGGAGTGCTTATGGCAGGTAAACTAACTATGTCTAGTCCCTTCCGTGACTCAACCAGCTGGCAGGTGACAACGGAGACCTTTCATGCATTATTTCTAAGTGGTCTCAATTCACAGCAGCTCCACGACTCGACTAGTTTGGCTGGTCGTGACGCTAACAGCCCTATCTAGCTAGTTCGGGAGAAGGTGCTGCAACTGTGGTCGGGTCCCCTCCTTAGATTAGTATTAAAAATGAATCTAGATAGAAGAATCCTAGTCATATGACAAAGAGAAAAACGAATCTAACGACCTAACATATTAAACCATAGATCCCCTTCAAGTAACTCCCATTAAACCCAACTAAAAGAATACTCATGATCAAAAGAGAGAGAAATGTGGGGACCAAAAGAGAGAAAAATGTGGGAATTAAAAGAAAGAGAAATGTGGGGACCAAAAATAGAGAAATGTGTGGACCAAAAGAGAGAAAAATGTGGAGACCAAATGAGAGAGGGTACAATGTCAGTGTACACACATCAGATGTCGGTGTATACGCATCAGATATCGGTGTACACGCATCAGACGTCGGTATACACTCTAGTATATGGCGTACACCATAAATCGAAGATGCATGATTTATAGTGTACACCTTAGAAGCATGATTTATAGGGTACACTCTAGTATATGACGTACACCATAAATCAAGGTATATGTCTGTATAGACATCGGGTGTAAATCCGTTAGTAGTTTTGAAAGATTAAAAACAAATATCGGTAAGATGATGTACACCCAAATTTATGGTGTACACATTGGTATATAGTGTACACCTTAATGTATGGCGTACACAATAAATCGAGGTATATGTCATATATCACTGTGTATACCATAAACTGTAGTGTACACTGTATACTAATATATACATTATAAACAATGGTGTATACCATACATTAGTACGTACACTATAAATTGGACATCCATTACATATACAAAGATTAGAAATTAGAAATGAAAATTTTTAGATTTATGCTTGCATTCATTTGTGAATAATGTTTAAATGTTCCATAACTTATTATTCCTTTTTTCTTTTATTCTTTTGAAGGATGATTAGAAATATACACACCATATAACTAATAGGAAAAAAATAATAGATAAGGCGATGTTCACCATAGAATTGATAGTGAACATATAAATATAGGATGTTGTACACATGTATAAGACCGTGTACATCTATATAAGATCATGTACACTTATATAAGACGGTGTACACATGTATAAAATGATATATATATATATATATATATATATAATGATGTACACCTGTATAAGAGCGTATATACCTATATAAGACGGTGCACACCTGTATAAGATGATATATAATATATGTGTGTAATAATTGCAGAAGAGAAAAAAATAACAAAAACAAAAGAGAGTGTCAGAAAAATAAGAGAGAGAAATACAAGAAGAAGAAGAAAAGAGAAAGATCAAATTAGTTTTTAATTATTTATTTTGGTTGTATAATAGCAATTTAGTAAATAAATAAAAAGTGAATGATAGAAAAGATTTTACACATCCAAAAACTACCCTACCAAAAAAACTACCTTATTTGCAAATTATAAACTTAAAAACTACCCTATTTCTCAATTTTCTCTAATAAAAATGATATTTTTGTTAAAGAGAATCAATAGAAAATTTTAGTTGATATACAATAATTTTGGAATCGGGATATATCTATCCTAATATTAGGAAAGTACATTTATAAAAATAAAAACTATAGAATATTACAAAACAATACCAGTAGAAAAGACAATTTTAAACAATTCATTATGGATAAAAAGAATCAATCAATTTTTAACTAATTAATCAACAAAATATAATATCTTTTAGTATCTTTTTTATATATATATATATATTGAAAAATGTTGATGAGGACATCGATACAAGCTCAGCTGGATCCAAGGAAGAAGCTATACACATAGCAACCTTGGAACAAATACCAAGAACAAGATCAGGAACAAGGCGTGTGAGAGAGCAATTTATCAAGTCCATGAACAGCCTCATCATTAAGGGAGTGAAAGAAGATGTGCAAGAATTACACAAGAGTCATACGACACCTTTCTTGCCGGTTCTTCAAGGAAACAAGGAATTTGCTATTTTTACTATCACCAAGCAAATTCAAGATGCCCAAAGAAATCACTAAATGGGTATGTGCTCCATTTGTGCTCTTTTTCCCTTCACCAATTTTTGTCCCAATGGGTTTTGTTGGTAAGGTTTTTAACGAGGCAAATGGATCGCATCATCATCGGCCCATTTAGTTGATTTTCCGCAAGCCCAACAACATAATTTTCGGCCAAGGAGTTCAAGAGACATTTTCTGATTTCCAAAACTCTGTTTTAATGTTGTTTCTTTCTCTCTCCCTCATGCAAACTATCACTTGTCTTTTATTTATTTTGTGTTGAACATTTTTCAAAGATAATATGATTGAATCTGAATTTTCGAAACTGGAGAGTTTTCTCTTTGAATATTTCTGAGAAAGAAATATTTTGTGTTCTAAACTTCTTGTGTGTGAATCCTTGAAGTTTAGAGTGTATTAGACTTATCATATATCCTTTCACAGATCTGTGTGGCGTCTCTCAATCCATTACCGTTTCGTATCATCTCTTTGAACATGTTGAGAGTGACCTTAGTCCAGCAACAGCTTCACCATCGCCCCATCTCGCCAACTTTTCACTCGGATTTGTTGAGAGTGACTTTTAATCCAACAACAATTCCTCTATTCTTTAGGTTCTAATTTATTTGGTGCCTATATCAAATGTTCAATGAATATTTTTTAATATCTCTTAAAATTTTAATTAAAAAATAACTGATAAGTTTACTATCATGAATCATTTGATATCATATATATATACTAGGTGAGGAACCTGTGCCCTGCACGGAATAAAAAGTACTTATTTTTTAATTTAAATATTTTAACAATTTTAGTTAAATGAATATATTTTTAATTTTCAATAAGTTAAAAATAAATATCGGAAACAATTGCATGTAATTGATCGTCCATCACAATAAAATCTATAAAACTCCAAATCCAATAGAATATGAAATATAGTTTTAATAAAAAAAACTCCAAAAACTAAGAAATTGAGAACTAAACAATTTTTCTTGTAAACGATTGTATATGTCTTTAGCTAAGACTTCCTATTTTCATTGGTGATTGAAACTTTTAATCTCTTTTGACTTTACCCTAGTCACGACAATATATAATTGTATATGAAAAAGATATGTAATCCACCCGCACCCTGTTTGAATATAAAATATTTAAAATAGTCTTTTGAAATTAGAATGAAAAACCAAAATTTAAGTTCTCAAGCAAGAAAATAAATGTATTTGGTATGTATATATAGCTAATAATGAGTACATCAAAATATGAGTACATAAGCCAAAACCCCGAAGGTTGCTCGCTAACTCATTATTTCTAAGGATGAGCTCCATCAACATGCAATAGACACTCAGTGTTAAACTCTGGTTCTTTTTCTCTGTGCCAGATACAACTCTTAAAAAACATAAAATCGAACCAACATAGGAAGATATCAAGGATCCACAAATGTGAATTCAAAATCTAATATATGCAGTTTAGCAAAAAAAAAAAAGAGTTTAGGACGGAAGCAACTGATTGACCTGAAATCATCTCTTACAAGCCATCAAACAGTAACATATCTTCCAAAATAGGTTTAGTCTTTTGGCACTGACTTTTGTTAATGGTCATAGTAAACACAATTGCCACCAGAAACTACATGCAGTGCATCCTAAATAGGAATTTAGTTTCAAGCAGAGAAACAAAATTGTATCAATGACCTTTTCTCTGTGGACCTCACTTTCTAGGATAGTCATCTTCATTTTGGTTTCTTTATCAACAAATCTCTTATTCACTGCTGATAAGTGACAACTCTTGAGTCTTCTTCAAACTGCAAATTCCCTTGCTCTCAAGCTCTTTAGCTTCTTCAATAATGCTCTTGGTTTTTTTGTCAACCAAGCTAGCCCTCATTTTCAGCTGATGACAATTCTTCAATCTTCTTCCATATGTACTCCCTAGCTTCTTGAAAAATGCTCAGCAGTTTTAAGTTTCATTCACTTTGGACAACTCATCATTTTTTGAAGAGAACAAACCTCCATTTCTCTTAGCTTTCTGTTTTTTGGCTTTTTATTCTTTTTTCAGTAGCCTTTGTCTAAGTTTGATACTTTCAGTTTTGAAAGCATAATCTCCTCCTCAAGTTCCTTAATTTTAATTTTCATACTGGTGTTTTCTTCTCCTCATTTTCCACAAGGTTAAGCAAACTTACCTTGCCAAGTTCTTCCTGCACAGAGAAAATTTCATCTCCTTTTTTCTTCTCACAAACCGTCAAATGTTTTCATCTTTCCATTCCTTCTTACAAACCATTAAACAAAGTTCTTACTGTTCCGACTTAGTCTTAGAATTGATTCAGTATCAATTTCGTTTCTTGCAACCTCGAGCATTTTTTTCATATTTTTCATTTGTATCTTTTGCAGCCAACTTCAAAATTTTGATCTGGGCTACGGTTTACATATCAAGAACTTCTCCCTTGCTTTAAAAGATACTTACTGCAAATCCAAAGTTAAGTTTTCCATAGATTTTTTTTCCCTTCTTCTTCCAGCTTTCCAACTCTGTTGCTAAGTTATGAAAATGAGATGTTACAATCTTTTAATTGAGAAAAGTTGCGTAGATCAGCAAACCTAGTGTGGTAGAGAGAATAACTGAGATGTCCAAGGCTAGCTTCTAACAGACTAAACCGAACTGCTACAATTTCCACCTTTTCACACTTCTCTCTTCGAGACAATGCTAGGATGCCAATGCATATCTGAGATTCAGTTTTATTTGAACTCTTAGAGAGCTTTATCATTCTTAAGCATTTCTATTCACTCATTAGTTCTCTTCAAATCCTCCTAGATCTGATTCAGTTTTATCGTCGTTTTCAATTTGTTTAGGGTTTTCGACAGACCCGAGAAACTCATGAGATCAATACAAAATTAAAGAAACCCAAATCACATTTGAATCTAAATACCAGAGTCTGGAAAAAGGTGGTTTGAAATCTAAGAAAACACACAATCACCAAGGTAAAATAACATCCCCAAACCAAATAAACACTCAAAAGTAAAAGAAGGCTTTGGTTATTCAATCTGTATTTAATAAAGGTTATCTTATCTTAAGAGACATATATTGCTTAAGTCTCAAGTAATATAAAGAGAGATCCTTGCGCAATTACAGCTGAGTATACTGATATGGAGAGGATAGAGAACACAAAAATCGTATCAGGCCGAAGGAAATAGGTACAGTACCGAATCCTTAGAAGGAAGATTCAATTGGTGGGGGTTAACAGAAACTCTTCCTGAGACAACTAAGCAGGAAATATAACTTTGATTGAAATAAGCTCTCTGATTCGGAGTCCGAATGCAGTCCCACAAACAAAACTAATTGTCATGTTGTGAGATTGTAAGTATTCTATGGCGTTATCTAATAGACGTATTGTCAGGTTTCCATCTTTGATTCTCAGGTATTCCACAGCCTTCGAAGTACCTGAGCAGAAGAACTGGTATTAAGTCAAAACATTGCTCTCCATTAGTCCAACAATTACTTGTTAATTACCTTTTCTCATTTGCAAATAAAAGTTCCAACTTCTCAAAATCTCAAGTTTCTGTAACTTTTACATTCAGATCTGTGGCTAATGTCTCGATTAATGTAAATGAAAAAGATTGGCAAACAACGGGACTAACTTGCACCAAAATTAGCAAAGAAGAAGAAAAAAAGATGAAATGAAATTGATAAGAGAGAAGTTAAACACTTACGGCATGGATTAAATGGATGTTTCAAATCATAAAAACGCCTTTTCTTCATCTTTTTAATCTTTTGGATCAGTAACCAACGTCATAGTTATGAGGAGATCCTGCAACACAAACTCAAAGTCAGAATCAGATAATCAAAGTGGCTAAGAAGAACCAGATACAAATACATGGGGATGATAATATATTTTTCTTCCCTAGCCGCGGATTGCGTTAGAGCGAGCTAGTATGAAAAGTTACAATGAGAACTCATAGAAGACAGAACAGGGTGCTCTGCTCTTATGAGCTGTACACGTCATCATCTCTCCCTCTCTTTCACACTACATGAACCCTTATAAACTCTTGAGATCAATCCAAAAATCAAAGAAACACAAATAAAAAAAAACCCCACAAATATAGTATTGAATTAATGAGAGATATTTACAATTTGTTCGGATATCTGAGTCTTAAGCTCTTTCCTCCAATCACAGCAGCAGTGGTGCACAATAGCTGTGCCCTGTATAAAGCATAGATTAGTCAGCAACACTGATTCAGATATATAGTTTTTTATAGCGGTTATACATTGAAACTTACACAGCTCCACCAAGAACCACTCCGAGAGGATTTTCATCCGCAGTCAAACCAATTGTAGCAAGCTAGAAGAGATATGGTTAGTATGTGATGCATTTAGATTAAACTAATCGAGTAAAAGAAGTTACCTGACTCTTGTCACCCCATTCACCAAAGAGATTAATCAAAGGTGTATATATCGTAAATAGATCTTGAAATAAAGTAAATCACATGGTTAAACAAGACATGAAATCAAAATAAGCGACTCAATGAGTAACTTTAACCCATGTAAGTTTAGCGTTTTTTTCCTTCTCATCAAGCTCTTTGACCGCTTCTTGATTTTGGATTTGTCAGTTATGAAAAATTAAATAAAAAACTTCAGATTATAAATGCACGTAAAGCCATTAAAAATATGTCGCCCAGCTCCTCTTCTGCTTTCTCAAACATAGCCATGACCTTCTTGTGTACTCTTTTCTCGAGACTTTATAAGAAAAATGAATAGCCAGGAAAAGAGGGAAGCAAAGATTTCTCACTTTGTTAAACAGAAGAAACAAGAAAGGAAAAGAAAGCACATTCCATTTACATTGCATTGCATGAGTGGGAAGATTATTATCAGTTGCAAAATTAAGTATATGAGAATCTTCGGAAACATACTTTGATTGACCTGCCTGGAGCCTTTCAAGTTCTTCTCTTGCTTTTTAAGGATGCTGAGATTCAAAATCATAGTCTGTCCCTCCTTATCCCAAAAGCTGCTTCTCGGATGTTATCCACATATGCTTCTCAACAAGTTTGTCTACCTTCATAGAAAACATTCACTCGTTATTCATATATTATGTAAATTTAAAAGACACCAAGAGAAATAACTGCTGTGCCTTAGATCGTTGACTGCCCACATCTAAAGCCAAAGAGCTATATACGTCCTCAATGAGGCTAGCTGGCTCTCTAAAGATGACTATCCTGCACCACTGCTTCATCACAAGCCTCTCTCTTGTGTTTTCATGACCCTATAAGCAAGAAGAACCATAGAGCAAAAGCTATAAAGCCAATATAGAAATATCAAATGGCCAAAAGCTGGAGAATAAAGGAGAACTACCTTCAAAAAAGGAGTACTTAACTTTGACTCCCAACCAATGACGACTACATATTAAGATTACACGACAAATACTTGACAACAGCTAGCTACAATAGATATCGGTGGTGGTGAGTGATCTTAGTTTTTAGGAACAAAGACGGTGACTGCAGTATCTCCGGTGGCTGCAATTCTCTAGTTTAATTAGAACGGCTTTGTTTACTTAATTTAGGGCTTGAGGTTGCTTGTTACGGGACTTTTAGAAGAGGTTTTATTGGCGGTGGAAGTTATGATGTGGCAATATCTTTACTTTTCCTAATTGGTTTTGAAGTTGTTTCAGTCGGTGTTTTTTAGTTGTCTGCAACTATAAATAGTTGTCTTGTTTTTAGTTTGAGAACACAGAAAAATCTTAACAAATTAACTAGCAATTGCTAAACTTCTTTTCTCTATTTTCTCAGTCGTTGGCTTAATTCGTTGAATTGTTAGATTTCTTTCTTTCACATAAATCTTTGGTTCATTGAAGGTTCTACCCTAGCTTTGGTTAGCTTGATAGAACAGGTTACAGATCAGTTACTTGGAGATTAAGTTATCTCTATCAAAGGTATCAGAGCTCAACTCGAGCCTTGGCAACAATGGTGGAGACGCGATCATCATCGACGGTGACGGGAGGCGACGAGGTTGCTGGTTTACGCGGTCAGATTGACGAGTTGATCAAATCCATAGACGAACGGATCACATACCAAAACACAACCATCGAGAATCAACAAGCGGAGATATCGGAGAACACTGAGCACATGACAAAGGTGCTAGCAGAAGTGATGAAACAGCAACGGGAGATCATGTTGAGCTTAAAAAAGGGTTCTGCGACGGAACCTGAACCTACTCAACCCAAAGTTCTGGCGACATACACGACAACAGTGGAAGACACACAGAAAGAAAAACAGAGTAATCCATACGCGATTCTAACAAGGCTTACGAAGTTTGATTTTCCGAAATTTAATGGAGATCAATTGAAGGATTAGTTGTTTAGGGTGGAACAGTTCTTTGAATTAGATGAGACTCCGGAAAAATGTAAAACAAGATTAGCAACGATGCACTTCGATGGTGTTGCTGCATCATGGCATCAGGCAAATTTACAAACAGAACAGGGCACCTACTACAATTGGGACACCTATAAACAGATGCTAAAAGACAGGTTTGATGACTGTAGTGACGACCCCATGGCAGAGCTAAAAGAGTTACGAGAGGTAGCAGGAATTATGGACTATCACCATAAATTTGATCTCATACGAGCTCGTTTGAATCTGTCAGAAGATTATCTTGTTAGTGCGTACTTGGCAGGATTACGGTTAGACACTCAGATGCATATTAAAATGTTCTCACCTCAGACTGTGAGACAATGTTTGATGCTGGGAAAACTGTACGAAAAAGCACATCCCCGAAAAACCCTTCGTTCCCCACAAAGCGTCACGGCAATCCAATGAGAACAATTTAGGGAAAGGATTGCTAAGTCACCCAACGCTGACAAGAAGAAATAATGATAGGAGACTTGCAGAGTTCAAGGGAGCAGCGGCTGAACGGAAATATCTAACACCTGAGCAACAAGCAGAGAGACGGGCTAAGGGCCTGTGTTTTCAATGCGATGAAAAGTGGTCACGGGAGCATCAGTTGGTCCACCGAAAAAGAAATCTATATCTGGTAGAATATGAAGAAGGCACAGACCATGAGGGAGAAAAGGAAGGACAGGAGGAAGAAGATGAGACATTGGAAGTTCCTGAAAGTACAGTTGCCCAAATTTCTATCACGGCCGTTTCTGGTGTATCGGAATATTGGACGATGAAGGTACAGGGTATGTATGGTACTAATGTACTTTTCATACTCATTGATTCAGGATCCACGCATAACTTTTTGGATCAGAGAATTGCCGAGCGGTTGGGTTGTAAGATGCAAGATGCGGGATCACGGCGAGTGAAAGTTACGGATGGGAACAAATTAAAGGTGCGAGCGAAAGTCAACGGTTTCCAATGGACTTTTCAGAACAAGACATTTAAAGAAGACGTGATGGTAATACTGTTAGGGGGTTGTGACATGGTCCTCGGTGTTCAATGGCTGGAAACTCTCGGACCCATCACATGGGATTTTAAGAAGCTAGAAATGCAGTTTAAGCGAGGAACAAGAAGGGTAGTTTTGCACGGTTTGAGACCTGGATCAGTTAAAGAGGTAAAGGCATCACGCTTGAAACATTGTTCAGAGCAAGACCTCCACCTCGCAATGATAACAGTACAGGAAGAACAACTAGCGGAGGGAAATTATTCAGCGTCTTATTTAGACCTTACTGCAGCAATACCAGAATGCAAAGCATTCATGTTCTGATGGACGAATTTGAGGATATCTTCAAAGAACCAACATCACTTCCACCTTTCCGAGAACACCACAATCACAGGATCACCTTGAAAAAGGACTCAAACCCCATCAATCATCGGCCTTATCGATATGCACTTCATCAAAAGAACGAGATTGAAAAAATGGTACGAGAGTTGTTAGACAAGGGAACAGTTCGGGAAAGTTCCAGTGCTTATGCATCTTCGGTAGTATTGGTAAAGAAAAAAGATGGCACTTGGCGGTTATGTGTTGATCATCGCAGTTTAAATGAAATCACAGTTAAGAACCGGTTCCCAATCCCACTCATCGAAGATTTAATGGATGAATTGGGTCATGCGCGAGTGTTTTCAAAAATAGATCTCAGGGCAGGTTACCATCAAGTACGTATGTGTCCTGAGGATATCCACAAGACGGCGTTCAAAACGCATAGTGGGCATTACAAGTATATGGTGATGCTGTTTGGTCTTACAAACGCTCCAGCAACATTCCAGGGACTAATGAATTCAGTGTTTCAGGACTTCTTGCGGAAATTTGTCCTTGTTTTCTTCGACGATATATTAGTCTACAGCAATTCTGAGACCGAACACTTGCAGCAGTTACGGATGGTGTTTCAGTTGATGAGAAACAATAGCTTATACGCAAAAAAATCCAAGTGTGAATTCTTAAGCAGCCGAGTAGAGTATTTGGGTCACTTCATATCGGCAGAGGGAATGTCAACGGACCCTAAGAAGGTTCAGGCAGTAAAAGAGTGGCCGAAACCAGAGAATTTAAAGCAGCTTCGGGGATTTTTAGGCCTAGCCGGCTATTATCGGAAATTTGTAAAAAATTTTGGTATGATAGCAGGGCCATTGACGTCGCTAACCAAGAAAGATGCTTTCAAATGGTCACATGAGGCTGATGTTGCTTTTGTGGCTTTGAAAGAGGCAATGTGCTCAGCACCAGTGTTAGCGTTACCTCGTTTCGAAGAAATTTTTGTCGTGGAAACGGATGCTAGTGGGAGTGGTATAGGGGCAGTTCTTATGCAGAATGGCCATCCACTATCATTCATAAGTAGGCAGCTCAAAGGTAAACAATTTAATTTTTCAATATATGAAAAGGAATTGCTGGCAGTTGTTTATGCATTACAAAAGTGGCGCCATTATTTACTCCACGGGCACTTCATTATTAAGACTGACCAAAGAAGTCTTAAGTATCTCTTAGAGCAGAGGTTAAACACGCCGGTACAACAACAATGGCTTCCTAAATTACTAGAGTTTGATTATGAAATTCAATATCGGAAGGGAAAAGAAAACGTGGTTGCTGATGCACTCTCGAGAGTGCAAGGATCAGAGATTTTGCACATGGCCATGAGTGTGTTAGAATGTGATTTGCTTAAGCGGATACAAGAGTCTTATGAGGTGGACGAATCTATTATGGATATTATACAGGATTTAAAAAATAATCCAAATAATAGAAAGGATTATTCTTGGAGAAATGACTCATTAAGACGCAAGGAAAAACTAGTCGTACCAAGGGATGCTAATTTACGGAAAGAAGTTTTGGAATGGCTACATTGTTCCAGCAATGGTGGGCACTCGGGAAGAGAGGTTACAATCCAGCGGGTGAAGGGATTATTTTATTGGAAGGGGTTGAATAAAGATGTTCAGAGCTTCATCCGTGGGTGTGAAGTGTGTCAACGATGTAAGTATGATTCTCAGGCTTATCCAGGAATACTTCAGCCTTTACCAATACCAACAGCGTTATGGAGTGACATCACTATGTATTTTATCGATGGCCTTCCAAATTCATTTGGAAAGACAGTTATTTACGTTATAGTCGATCAGCTCAGCAAATCCGCTCACTTTATAGCTCTCAGCCATCCTTACTCGGCAGCTACCATGGCTCAAGCTTTTCTCGATGTTGTATTTAGATTACATGGATTTCCAAACACCATTGTGAGCGATCGTGATACTGTGTTCCTAAGTGATTTTTGGCGTGAACTCTTCACTTTAAACGGGGTGTCGTTAAACATGTCAAGTGCTTATCATCCCCAAACCGATGGACAGAGTGAGGTAGTCAATCACGGGTTGGAAACATACTTAAGATGCATGTGTCATGACAAACCTCAAATGTAGAGTAAGTGGCTTCCATTGGCGGAGTTTTGGTATAACACCAGCTATCACTCTTCTATTAAAATGACTCCCTATGAAGCTTTGTATGGACAACCTCCACCTCAGCATTTACCATACTTACCGGGCGAATCCAAGGTTGACACCGTTGATAGGAGTTTGCAAGAACGGGAAAAAATGATTCAGATTTTACAGTTCCATTTGTTGAGAGCTCAAGAGAGAATGGAGTTCTTCGCAAATAAGAAAAGAACAGAACGAGAATTGGAAGTAGGGGATTATGTTTTCTTAAAACTGTAGCCTTATCGCCAACACTCGGTGGTTCTGCGACGTAATCAAAAGCTGGCTCCCAAGTTCTTTGGACCTTACAAAGTTATTGATCGTTGTGGAAAGGTAGCATATAAGCTTGAGTTACCCACTGGCTGTTTAATACATCCTGTCTTCCACATATCCCAACTGAAGTTGCGTGTGGGATCGCACACCGTCACAACTGCGTTGCCTACTGAGCTGCAGGACGTATTGAAGCGGGAACCGGAGAGAGTTTTACAGAGGAAAATGGTGCGACGCCATGGAAAAGCTGCAACGATGGTGTTGATTCAATGGACTAATGAGTCAGCTGAAGAAGCTACATGGGAACTGTTATTTGAACTACAGCAAAGGTTTCCAGATTTTGTGGATCAACCTTGAGGACAAGGTTGTTTAAGGAGGGGGATTTGTTACGGGACTTTTAGAAGAGGTTTTATTGGCGGTGGAAGTTATGATGTGGCAATATCTTTACTTTTCCTAATTGGTTTTGAAGTTGTTTCAGTCGGTGTTTTTTAGTCGGTGTTTTTTAGTTGTCTGCAACTATTAATAGTTGTCTTGTTCTTAGTTTGAGAACACAGAAAAATCTTATCAAATTAACTAGCAATTGCTAAACTTCTTTTCTCTATTTTCTCAGTCGTTGGCTTAATTCGTTGAATTGTTAGATTTCTTTCTTTCACATAAATCTTTGGTTCATTGAAGGTTCTACCCTAGCTTTGGTTAGCTTGATAGAACAGGTTACAGTCAGTTACTTGGAGATTAAGTTATCTCTATCATTGCTTCTCTTTCTGACTTGGAAAGTCAAATAAAAAAACCATCCAATCATATAAAAAAAAATAGATTAGGGTTAGAAAAAACATCACATGTTCCAAGATGCAAAAAACCCTAGCCTTCTTTTCTACTAAATTTAACATCATCAGTTCACCAAAACAAATTTAAAATGTATCAATTCATCAAAAAGAGATTATAGATAGATGAGAGATTACCTAAAATATTTAGCCAAGAAGGATTTTCCCTTCGAAGATAACAATTAGTTTGGCGTAAGATCTGTTAGACATCTAAATCTCTTCTTGTTTCCCAATGTAAGTAAGTAAATATCTCGTAGAAGCTCTTTGATCGTCCCAACTGAGGAAAAAAAAATAGTATATAAAGAGAAGGATTTTTCATCGTTTTAGACAGAAGTATCGAATAGATAGATAAAATTCTTAGGAAAAAAATATAGAAATCAATAAAGATGCATATACAAGTGCATCTTCGTCTACTCTTTTTTGTTCCATTTCAAGCTTATAGATCTAATGACAGACAAACATTAGATTATACTTCATTAGCAACAAACATAACAAAATTAGACAGATCTAAATTTACCTGTAGTTGAAGCTGATCAACTCTTTGTCGGTTGAAACAGGATATAAATTTGTTTAATTGATTCTCGTCATTGCTTCCAAACACAACCTTCAATCGTATCATACAATAAAAGTCATTAATATTGTGCCAGTTTAAAACGTAGTAGATCCATATATATGAGCTGCTATGAAAACCTAAACATAATCAAAGTATTTATAAGAATTGAAGAGGCAGTGAAATATTTTTAGGGTTTACTTTTTTTCTTTTTACGATATCTAAATATTTATTAAATGGTATAATAGGTTTAATGAGATATAACGCTAATGGCCTACACAAAACTGAATGGCTCAGATCGTTTTAATTTTGTAGTCGGCGGCCTAATAAGGTATTAGAGGTTTTGAAGTATTTAATGGATCACGGCCCATACTCGGATTCCAGCCTTTTATTTGATCCGAATGTAATTTTGATCTAGTGGCATACCCTCGTAAATAACTCAATTCATTAATGGCTCCAAACTAAATAACCACCCCAACTATAGCCTCTGTTGCCCAAATTCTTGGTGTCAAATATTATATATATATAGATTTTGTCCAACATATATATATAGATTTTGTCCAACAACATACATGAATCATTTGATATCATGTTATAATATTTATTATTACGATATAAAAGTTTTACATCCAAAATTTTGATTTAGAAAATCAAACATAAAGATTTTTCTAAATCATGAACCTGCGCTGAACGTGGGATATAACCTAATAAATTTAATATTTAACAAGTACAACTTTATTTCAATTTTATGCTTTTAATCATTTTTTGCCCATTTTCTTAATATTTTCTTTTTATATAAGTTTAGTATTTTTTTCAGAAAAGAAAAGAATGAATTTTGTTTTTAATACAATAATTAAAATGCATATAATATGAAATAATGATCAATTCTTTAATTTCACTTTTTTTTCTTGTAAAATGAGCGGGACGGCCTGTCTTTGTCTATAGAGTCCGAATCGATTGATGAATTTAGGAAGTTGTGCCACTCGGATAATTAGCTCATATATCCTTCAACCCAATCATTTTTTTCTTTATGCCCCTCCTTAATCTTTATACCTCTAATAAAATGAAATTACATAAATAACCCTCTTTTCTTCCTTTATTTAGATATAAAGAAATCTTTAATTAAAAAAAAAAAATTGATGAGGAAAGTTATATTATTGGTGAAAAGTTAATGAGTTATTAAATTTTGACTAATCAAAAAGAAGCAATTAAATGGAAAATAGATCTTCTTTTTTCTTCTTCTTCGTCTCTTCCACGGATACAAACGAGACCTCCATAGCTCAGAATTTGAAGCTTGATTTCAGGTGATTTCTCTTTCTCTCCTTTCGTACTTATGTTTTATCAACAAATTTATGTTGTGTTAGGTAAGTTTTAACCAATTTCGGAGGTTGAAACTCAATCTTCATGGATAATTTATTGTAGATTTCAAAATTTCTAGATTTTTGTGTCCACATTGAATGATTTAACTTGTTTTCTTGATCGATTAGTGTCCGATATTCGTAACAGTTGATATTTTATAGATTCTGATAATGAAATCATAGTGAATCATAGGTAGATAGAAATCAAAATCAAAATCATTGGTAAAACATGAAATTACCCAGAAATGAGTAAAACTGGTACAACTATGTATATAGAATAAAACAAGTACGACTTAGTAATATTGAGAGTACTAATATTTAATTTGTATTTTATTATTTTTTAGGGAAAATGAATAAGAATCGATGCATAATCATACATTTTGATTATGGAGGATATTATTCAAATACCGGAGGAGGTTATATGGAATGGATTCAAAGCGAAGATCGAATTTACACTTTAGTGATGAAGACATCTATAGAGGAGGTAACTTATTATGAGTTGGCATATGCAAGAAGATGAAGAGAGATTAAGATGCGGCGAAGCTGAAACTGAGTTACACTCTGAAGGCGGATCATAAGCAAAGACCATCAATTATCGAGGATGATGAAGAATTATATGCCTATATTACGTCATGTCCTCATGATAAAAGTGGGAGTATTTTGCATGTGGAGGCTTTAGAAGATGTTGCACAAAATCTGGAGCATGAGGAAGCAGTAAGAGATGTAGTAGGAAGTGTAGCCTGTGTTAATGATGGTATACTTAGTATTTACAGATAAGAACCAATGGAACATAGGTTGGTGAACACATTTGAAAATGTTGCACATGATGATGAATTCGTTAATGTGGATGAATACAATCAGCTTGGACATGTTGTAGATCATGAAGAAGATGGACGAGAAAGAGGAGGAGATGAGGATGTAAATGTTGTATGGAAAGATATATAAATGTAACTTTGCATCAAGATTTTCACTGCAAGGGAGAAGTGCAAGATATAGTTAAAATTGCTGAACATAAGAAAGTTTCGAGTTTAGTATTATCAAATTGGATACAAAGAGATACGTGGTCAAATGTCGTGAAGTAGGAAGCGGTTGCAAGTGGAATTTACGGGCTGCAATACTTAAAGGTGAAAGTTGTTTCTCAATAAGAACCCACAACAAGATGCATACATGTTCTCAAGCTAGTAGTAGTAGTACTCGGAAAAATAGAAGGAAAGGCATGAAATGGATAGTTGCATCTGTTTTGCATGAAGATTATCCTAGTACATTTAAACGCCCAAATCCAAACATGCTTATGGGTTTGGTTCAAAGAAAAATTGGTGTTAAAGTATCATACTCTACCATATACAGAGGAAGAATATAAGCTGCTAGTTATGTGCGGGGCAGCCCAGAGGAAAGTTTTAGGTCGGTGTATTCATTTATACACAATTTAGAGCTCACCAACCCTGGTACACTACCACGTGTGGATGTAGATGAGCAGCACATGTTTAAGTACTTGTTTTTTGCGTTGGGAGCTTCCATTGAAGGCTTCCAGGCGATGAGAAAAGTTATAGTTATGGATGGAACACATCTTAAGCATAGATACGGTGGAGTTCTAATTGTTGCCACATATCAAGATCCCAAACACCACCATTACCCACTTGCCTTTGGTGTAGTTGATGGTGAGAAAGATGCTAGTTGGACTTGGTTTCTCGAGATATTGAGATCAGTTGTTCTAGATTCCCAAGAATTGGTGTTTCTTACGGATAGACATCAAAGTATCATCAAGTCAGTGAGTCAAGTGTACCCATTATCTCAACATGAATAGTGCATGTATCATTTGGTAGAGAATGTGACAAGAAGCGTTCACCACGTCAAAAAGAGGTAGTTGTTTCTATGTTCATTGAATGTCCAAAAACTTATACGGAGGCTGAGTTCATGAAACTATATGTGGCTTTTAGGAAGAGGTACCCATCTACAGTCGTGTATTTGGATAGAAGTACAACTTGTTCAAAATGGGCAAGATGTTATTTTGTAGAAGATAGGTACAACTTGATGTCCACCAATAGTGTGGAATCGATTAATGGTGTGTTTGTAGATGCAAGAGATTACTCGCTATTACCAATGCATGATCTTATTGTATCAAAAATTTTTGAGTGGTTTAACAAGCATCGGAAGAGTTCCGCAGAAGTTCCTTCATCACAGAAATTGGTTCCTCATGTGGAGAGTCTAATGAATGAAAGATTACAAGAAGCAAAACGGTTGGAAGTGACTGAGATAAACAACTTTCTTTGTAAATACACAGTTCTGGGGCTTGATGGGAGTACTTATGTGGTAGATTTGGATAGGAAAACTTTTGGTTGCAAGCAGTTTGATATAGATATGTATCCTTGTGTCCATGCATTGGCGGCAAATAGAGCAAACATAAATGGGGAAGTACAGGTACATGAGTTATGCTCCAAATACTATTGGATGGAGCAGTGGGCATTGGCATACTGTATAACGGTTTATCCAGTGCCCCATCAGTCTCAGCGAGTTGTTCCCTCCGAGATACGAGAGATGTATGCTGAACCTCCAGTAAAGAAAAAAGGAAGAAATGAAAAAGCCAGGCACCCATCTGTTGGAGAACATGGCCGTGGAAAGTCAAGTAGTAAAAGCCGAGGCCGAGGTTTGAGTAGTACTGGCCGAGGTTCAAGTAGTGCTAGCCAAGGATAGAGTCAAAGTGGCCGAGGATCGAGTCAAAGTGGCCGAGGATCAGGTCAAAGTGGTTGAGGATGGAATGAATGGTTTCACTGTGGTGATGGTGAAACAGGTGTCCCTTAGTCTCTATGCTTATGCTCTTGTTGTTTTGTGGTTTGGATATTGCATTATAAAGACTAGTTTGTGTTCATTTCTGTCAAGGTACAACTAGGTAATACTAATGGTACAACTATGGTTATGTTTGAATTTAAATTTGGTTATTTGTAAACTTTAAACTATGGTTATGGTACCTTGTGTTCATATAAGATGCTTCACTGCACTGGTTTTGTGGAGATCATGAAGAGATTTTATCTTTTAGTGAAGGATGCTCATGTGGACAATTTGAATATGGAAATTAAGAAATGTTTAAGCTGTGGGGTTGCTTGGGAAAAGCTGGTACAATGGGAAGAGATTCATATCCGCGAGAACAAGAGGCTAAGTAAGGAAAGGCCTGTGGGTTCAGCTACCATAGAATTAATAGAACTTGATTGGTTGCCTCTTTTAATTCAAGAGGTCTATGTTATCTTGGTGCATTCGAGCCTTGAAATTCAGAATGTAATGACCATGTATTATTGTCTAGAGAGTCAAAAGCTTTCATGGTTAAAGGAAAATTGGGTGGAATACATGGTGGAGATAAACATTGGAGTTCCTTGGGCAGAGCTCAAACGGATCACATAGAGCGGGAGTAGTAAGACTGCTGAAGTGACAAAAGTGATTCATAATTCGGAAACTGATGGATGGAGAATTATAACGGAGCTGATCCAAGGGAGATATGCAAAGAAGTGGTTGAAACATATATTCTTCAAGAACAGTAATGAAGTCGACTTTGTGGTCCATGAGAAATTCATGGACATGGAACAAATGATCATAGAAGAGTTAACTTTGATCAAGAATAATAGTGCTCTAAAAGAAGAATTTGAGCAAGACGAATATGATGTCAACAAAATTAGGTGTGTCAAGTTCACCATTATTCATTATGTGAACCACTTGAAAGGAAATCTTCTCTATGAAGTTTTTCATTTGCCGAGACCTCCAGAGCCCATGTGCAACAAGGTGGGTCCGTGTCTTTGGAAATTGAAAGCTGGTTCTTGTGATAGTGCAAAGGGAATGGCTGTCATTGTTGTCTGTGAAGGCTGGCTCTATATGGAACAACAGAGTATGGAAATTAAGACATGTTTCAAGACTAACAACGCTTTAAATGACAAAACAAAGTGGGTGCCAATCAGTTTGGTTTCTATCACCCGAGAGGAAGATCCTAACAAAGGAACTAGGCCACCAGAGCGACCATCCTATGAAGAATTTAACCTTGAGGACAAGGTTCGTTCACTACCGGAGAGTATTGATAGGTTATGGATTGCCATTACCTTTATGAAGAAGAAGGATCAGAGAAAGGTGGTTAAAAGTGGCTGAAGCGGTGATATATCATGGTTTTGATGGGTTTTAAACCATGATATATGTACATAATCGAGTTTTTTATGTGTCTTTAGAGTCTTATTAGAGTCTTTTATAGGTTTACACATATTTGAGATCATTTGGACATTCTGGAGTATTTTGGAGCATTGTAGCTGAGAAGCTGAAATTGGTGACATTCAAGACCAATAGTGTCAATCGACACCACTGATACGCTCAAATTTACCCTAGAGCAACTCTCTCAAATTAAGAGATCGCCTGTAGTACTTAGGGATCGAATTCCACAGAGACTCATGTTCACACAATAAACTTTCAGTTTATGAATTAAGCTAAACAAGAGAAATTGTAATTAAAATAAAACAGCAGGCAATTAAAGTCGAAGTAAATTCAGATGGGAAAAGAGCTAGGGTTAGAGAAATTCTCAGGTAATTCAGAATTGCAGGTTGAATAAATTATCAGGATTGTTATTAAGATATGTTCTTGAACTCGAAACACAATGGTAAAATCAATCAACTGTCGCAGCAGAGATTATCTATGTCTAAATCTAGAACTCCAAATTTCTTTGCTAAATTCCTCAATTCAGACAAGCATTAATGATCAAGTTCGATTGTTCACAAAATATCTAAATCAAATTCCTTTGCGAATAGTTATTTTGCTCATCTAAGATAGTTCAGGTAATCAATTACACTTTCATGTCAACTAATCAACTTAAGATCAGATTTTAGGTCGCGAATCTAAAATCAGCAATACGCATAATCTAGATGAAGAACTCTATTGATTCAATCCTAAATAATCATCAACCTAGCAATTCATCTTCTACCTTTAAAAATCCTAAAGCTAACAAACAAGGTACTCAGACATGATCAATGAAACAAAAATCATAGTTTGAATATATTGGAAAATAAATCAAGAGAAGAATTAAAAGTATAGAAATCTTCTCAAAAAATCTCTGAAAAGGTGGTTGCAGTCCAGTATAAAACATAATGGAAACGTGGCCTTATCAAGTTGCCAAAACCCTAAAAATATAGCTAAACACGAGCCTAGGTTGTCCCACAAGATTCTGCAGATTTTTGGGCGAAAATGAAATATTCTGTAAATCTTTTTGATTTCCTGGTGTCTGTGTCGATCGACACCAAACTTGGTGTCAGTCGACACCAACCTCCTTCTGCGATCACTCCTCTTCAAAATACTTTGATCTCTTTGACCCCAAAAAGCCTCTAAAAGCTCCATAATGATCTAAATCATGCAAGAACATGCAAAGACTCAATAAAGACTACATATATCATGGCTAAAAACCGGTAAAAACCATGATATATCAACTCCCCTAGACTTAGCTTTTGCTTGCCCTCAAGCAAACATAGAACTAAACCAGATAAAGAAGTTTGAAAACACAAAAACTCATTTCGTCATAAGAGCACCACACTCACATTCACCATAGCAAGCTACTAGGAATTCTTACCTAAAAGGATCCAGACCACCATGTACTTCACCGTAGACATTCGCAGCCTTCCAGATTCAACCAACAATTTCGCAACATAGTCCATAAGCCCTTCATCGCTGGGTCTCAACTCTGATCTCAATGTCAAGGACCTTCTAGACTTATTCGCGTACTATACTATGACGCAGCAACCATACAAAACTTTTTGGTACTCTTTCTCTCCCCATACTTATTATTTTCTTTATTTCTCTCTTTTTTTTTTTTAGAAGGTGTAGGCGAATAATGACATCACGGGAAATTTTCCTAACCTCGCTTCCAACCTTCGTGTGATCTTCTCTTTCAAAGTAAAATAATGGGGTATTTGGAAATTTTCCTACCCCTTTACTCAAAAGAATGTCATCTCATCTTTTTTTTTTTAATTTGAATAAGGGAGAGGAGTATCATTACTTTTACACATGTTATTCTTCTGTCAAGTATGAACGAGGAGTCAAGCCCTATGAACATCAATCACATCAATGAGGTAAAAGGAAAAATCAGAAATTAGCTCAGGGTGTAGTGGATTTTTGCTGGAAATATGGATGTCTCTAGTCAACCGGTCAGCCTTTGGTTTTTCCATTAGTCTCGGATGTCAGTCAAGTTCGAATCAGTGGTTACTTAAATTCCTACAAAATGTGGTGGTTTCCTCGAGAAATTATAGTTTCATACAAAAATTTTGACTCAATAAAAATAAACTCAACCAACTCTAAGAAAATAAAAGATAATGTCAGTAACAACCTCCCCCAGACTTAAACAACACTATCCCCAGTGTTATCAAGCCCGAATTTGGCAAAAATAAAATAGATAAGAAAAGAAAAGAAAATTCAAAAGAAAAAGAAAAACTTACCACTGGGTTGCCTCCCACTAAGCGTTTGTTTTCAAAGTCTTTCGCTTGACTTGGCAGAAGCTCAGGCATCTGGTGGATCGGATAATGGCAATGAATGCCTCTGCGACAGTCGTTTCATCCATGGTGGTGTATATGCGTTGAGCGCATGAGATCGATCAAGGAATACAGGAATAGCACCAGGGTGGGACGCTCGTCTGGGTGGGACACTTCTTTTCCCTGTAAAATCATCAATAGAAGATACAAGCGCTCTACGGTAATCTCGTGGCTTGGTTAACTGTAAAACAGTCTTTGTATTTTGAAAAGTTTTATTGATGATATCAGAGGGTTTGGGTCCAGAAAGTGCGAAACTTTGCTTTTTCTGGGGTGGATGGTGTGTGGAATGGAGAGCTTTCTGTTTGATAGTAGCTCTCGGATTTACAGTAGTGAAATTATCCCGAAAACCAGCTGTTTCAGAAAAATCTGGGCCAACACGCAGAGGGTGTCGACCGACACCAAGAGTGGTGTCGATCGACATTGAGCCTGCAACTCGGATATCTGCACTTTTTCTGCAATTCAGCTGTGCAATCCCTGTCTCCATCACAAAAACATCTTCCTCCAGCAACTTGTCATTGAATAGAACCTCATCTTGGAGTCTAGTCTGGAAGATATAATCACCACTCCAATCATCAAGCTCATAAGCTTTAAGTTTACCCTAGAGAAACTCTCTCAAATTAAGAGATCATCTGTAGTACTTAGGGATCAAATTCCACAGAGACTCACGTTCACACAATAGACTTTAAGTTTATGAATTAAGCTAAACAAGAGAAATTATAATTAAAATAAAACAGCATGCAATTAAAGTCGAAGTAAATTCAGATGGGAAAAAAGCTAGAGTTAGGGATATTCTCAGGTAATTCAGAATTGCATGTTGAATAAATTATCAGGATTGTTATTAAAATCTGTTCTCGAATTCGAAACACAATGGTAAAATTAATCAACTCTCGCTGCAGAGATTATCTATGTCTAAATCTAGAACTCTAAATTTCTTTGCTAAATTTCTCAATTCAGACAAGCAGTAATGATCAGGTTCGATTGTTCATAAAATATCTAAACCAAATTCCTTTGCGAATAGTTATTTTGCTCATCTAAGATAGTTCAGGCAATCAATTACACTTTCATGTCAACTAATCAACCTAAGATCAGATTTTAGGTCGTAAATCTAAAATCAGCAGTAAGCATAATCTAGATGAAGAACTTTATTGATTCAATCCTAAATAATCATCAACCTAGCAATTCATCTTCTACCTTTGGAAACCCTAAACCTAACAAACAAGCTACTCAGACATGATCAATGAAACAGAAATCATAGTTTGAATATATTGCATAAAATAAATCAAGAGAAGAATTAAGAATTTAGAAATCTTCTCCAAAAATCTCTGAAAAGGTGGTTGCAGTCCAATATAAAGCGTAATAGAAACGTGGCCTAAACAAGTGGTCAAAACCTTAAATATTTTGCTAAACATGAGCCTAGGTGGTCCCACAAGATTCTGGAGATTTTTGGGCGAAAAGGAAATATTCTGTAAATCTTTTTGATTTCCTGGTGTTTGTGTCGATCGACACCACACTTGGTGTCGGTGGACACCAACCTCCTTCTGTGATCACTCATCTTCAAAATACTTTGATCTCTTTGACCCCAAAAGGCCTCCAAAAGCTCTATAATGATCTAAATCATGCAAGAACCTGCAAAGATATTTTGGAGTTTCGAACCATTTGAGAGATTAAGGAGAAAGACTTGGCTATGAAAAATACACTGGCGAATAAGAGTATACTAGAGAGTCTCATTGCCAAAAAAGAACCATTATCCGAGAGTGAACAAGCTCTAAAGGAGAAGCTTATTTCAGACATGTTGGCTAATTAGTGGTATAAGCTTTTGTTAGCTTATGTTGCTTAACCGTTTGTTGTTTACGCTTTTGTTGTTTAATGTTTAAATGTTGATGTCTTATGTTTAAAGGTTGATGTCTTATGTTTAAATGTTGATGTCCACTACAAGAAATTTACCGCGAAACTGACGGCAAATTCCATCGAAAATTCGTCGGTTTTGGCAAAATCCGTCGGATATCCGTCGGGTTTTTCCGTCGCTTCTATCTCGTCGGAAATAAAAACATCATCGGAAATCTGTCGGAATTTCCGACGGATTTCTGACAGACTACGGAAACCAGAAATCCGTCAGTTTTAAAGGCGTCGGTGTTCTGATTCTTACAAACCGACGGATTTCCGACGGATCTATAACCGACGGAATACCAACGGATCTATAACCGACGGATTTCCGATGGATTTCTGATAATTAACTACTGACGGATGTATAACCGACGGCATACCGACGGATCTATAATCGATGGATTTCCGACGGCTTTCTGATATTTAACTACCGACGGATATCCGACGGACTTCCGATGGCTTTCTGATATTTAACTACTAACTGATATCCGACGGATACAAACCGACGGATTTCCGACGGATACAAACCGACGGATTTCCGACGGAATTATCGAAATTTTTTTAATTATAAAATCGAATATTTAAAAATAAATTTATTAATTTGTAAAATTTTTTTTATAATATAAATTAAATAATTAAAATCTAATATAAATTAAAATTAAAGAAATAATAATAATGCAATAATTCAAAATGTAATTCTATATTTCTAAAATAATTCAAATAAAAAAAGAAAAAAACTAAAACTACGAGGGCGGGAAGCGGGATAAGAATTCTGCCATTTGTTGCTGCAATACCCGGTTATCCGCCTCCAATTTGCGGGATTTCTCGCGTTCCGCTTCTTGTTGGAGGCGATCCGCTTCTCGTTGGAGGCGATTCGCTTCTTGTTCTTCTGCGAGCTGTTGCAGCTGCGTCTTCATGGCGTCCATCTCAGCGTCTCGTTGTGCGAGCTGTGCCTTAATATCTGGAGAATCACCGTAGTAACGCGAAGTTGCAGAAAAAGAGTCGTCGTCCGGAAGACCAAATACACGACCTTTTGTCTTCGGAGTACACTGCGGTAAGAAACGAAAATTTTGTTAAAAATTAGAAATTACAAAAAAACGATATAATTATATATTTTACTTACCTCGTAGACGAATTCGTTAATCTTCTCGATTGGAAGATTGGTCATTGGAGGTGTTCCTTCGATGATTGGCTGAGAAAGGAGGAAGTCTTCCTTCATCTTCTCATAATTGTCAATGATCTCCCGAGCCAGCGGATCTTGGATTTCATGATTCTTCCTGCTGGTATGCGCATCCTTGAGCAATGTGATAGCGGAAGGTGGGACACCGTCTTGCCGAAACTACAAAAATGAAAATTTAGTAAACTATAAAATTATAAAACTTAAATAACAAAATTTTAATTAAATAAAAAACTTACTAGTTGTTTGGCCCGTGTGACCAAACTAACCGCTCCTAGATTGTGCGTCACCTTGCCTTTTCTTTTGCGATCGCTGTTTTGGCACGCAGAATGAGTTGTGGAGCTTGTCTTGGTCGGTTCTTCACTCCAATAAGTGCATAACCCGCTCCATAGGGCCGGATTGGAAAGCAGCTCCCTTGGGACATCATTCTTGTGCCACTTCTCCTTCCACTCGTTCAGCTTCCACGAATACATTCTCGCTGCTTTTTTATCGAAGCATCGTCTAACCGAGGCGGTCATGTGGCTGTCCCAAGTAAATTCTTGCTGCAAATCAAAAATTCAAATAAAATAAACTATATTAAATAAAAGTAAAAAAATTTAAAATATGAAGTACTTACCGCAAATTGGCGAAACCACAATTCCTGATCCGCCATCGGCATTTGGTTGTAAGTCGGGTACGGATGACGAAGCATTCCATTGAGCATCCGGTTAATGGACTTGGAAATCCCATTTCCGGAATCTCCAAACCTACAAAAGAAATTAGTGCAAATAATTTGAATTGTAACTAAAGTAATAATAGTAAATAAATATTAAAAATCTTAAAATTAACAAAAACTTACCATGTGTCTCTGCCTACGCATTCCGGATGGAGACGAGGCAATCTATCTCGTCCTGGTTGAGCGACAAAGTCCTCGACGCTCATCTGCGACGGTGCAGTAGGTGAAGGCGTCGGCATAGGCGCTGTCTCTGGGATCTGTGTCACCGGGATATGTGTCTCCGGTATAGGAGAACTCCTCGAAGCGGCAGTACCTCCCCGGCGACTACTACGTCCGCCGTGTCCTGAACGGACAAACCTACCGTAATCCCTAGAAAAATTAAAAAAAATATCAAACATTATATGAAAAAATTAATAATAATGAAAATAAAAAAAAAGTATTATGGAAAATATTTTATATTCATTATTAGTCCAAAACAATTATACTTTTATAAAAGAAGGAATAATTTATGGAAAAACTTATAAATTACTAAAATCCTCATAAATTTATATTTATAAGTATTAATTCCAAAACCATTATAAATTTGTAAATACATGATTATTACATGAAATAATTATACATTATCAAAATAATAAATAATTTTTAAAAAATATTTTACATTCATTATTATTCCAAAACAATTATACATTTATAAAAGAATAATTATAAATTACTAACATGATTAAAAATTATCAAAAAAAATAATGATAATTTTCTAAAAATTATAATAACATACCAAAATTAAGAAAATAATAATGCATGAAAAAATTATAAATATTTCAATTAATAAATAAATTAAGAAAACAAATAATTTCAATAAACATAACAATCCTAAATCTAACAATTACAAACCTAAATCTAACATTACAAACCTAAATCTAACAATTATAATTTTCTAAACAATCAATCTAACTAAAAACTTAACAATCCATAATATAAACTTCAAAACTTACAAGTTTGGGGAATTGTTAGACATTTGGATGATATATCGACGGAAATCCGGAAGCTTGGAAGAGTTTTGGCGATTTTAGAAAAAAAATTTCAAGTCTGTGAAAGTAAGGAGGAAGAAGACGAAGTCTGTATATATTACGATATTTCCGACGGATATATCCGTCGGAAATCCGTCAGTTAAAAAAAAATTAAATTAGACACGTTTTCGAAAAGGTTTCGGAAAGGTTAGCGCCTAAATTTTCGCGTATCCGTTGGAAATTTCCGACGGATTTCCGACGGATTTGTGGTTTTAGTGGTTATTTACGCACTGTTTCAGTAAACATATGTTTATAGTATTATAAATTCATGTTTGCAAACACAAATAACTTATAGAAATCTTTCATTTGACAAATTTCAAAAGTTTAGATGATTATTTCGTATTTGGTAAACTTGTACGTTAACTATATGTTTATCTATAAAACACTTTCGATCGAACCATGTCTAAAAACAAAATCTTGCGGTGGACCATCATTTCAGTAAACGTCTATCTCAGGCGGTGGACCATCAAAAACTTGCCTACCCTTCGTAAACATTGTTCTCGAACGACGATACGGATGATCACTCGGTAAAAATCTCCTATGACAATCAAACCAACAACTTTTTCTACCGTGCTTTAGTTGGAATGCATCTGTGTTGTCTTGGCAATACGGACACGATAATCTCCCATGTGTTGTCCATCCAGATAACATACCATATGCTGGAAAATCGCTTATGGTCCACATAAGCACTGCACGCATCTTAAAGTTTTGCTCGGTCGAAACATCGTACGCTTCCACACCATGCTCCCATAGCATTTGTAACTCATAGATCAATGGCTGGAGGAATATATCAAGTGATCTCTTCGGATGCTCTGGGCCAGGAACAAGAATTGATAGATATAAAAATTCTCTACGCATGCACAGAGATGGAGGCAAATTGTAAGGGGTTATAATTACGGGCCATAACGAATACTTCCTTCCATGCTTCCCAAATGGGTTAAAACCATCTGTACATAACCCGAGGTACACATTCCTTCGCTCATACGCAAACTCTGGATACAATGATTGAAAATGTTTCCAAGCTTCTGCATCTGAAGGATGTGTAATATCTCCATCTTGACGATGTTCTGCATGCCATCTCATTGGCTCTGCTGTGCGCTGAGAAGTATATAACCTCTTCAACCTCTCTGTTATTGGTAAATACCATATACATTTATATGGAATTTGAATTCTGCCACTACTTTCCTGATACCGTGGTTTACGACAAAATCTACATCTTTTGCGGTTTTCATCTTCTCTCCAATATAGCATACAGTTGTCGATGCACACATCTATTACCTTATACGGTAACCCAAGACCAGATACAAGTTTTTGTACCTCGTAGTATGATCCGGTTAAAAGATTATCTTCTGGCAATAAATCTTTCGCCCAATCTGTTATCGCATCAACGCACTCCTCTGCCAAATTGTAATCCGTCTTAATCGTCATCAATCTACTTGCAGCTGATAAAGGTGAATGACCTTCTTTACACCCTTTATATAGTGGCTGCTTTGCAGCATCTAACATATCAAAAAATCTTCTTGCTTCTACATTAGGTTCTTCGAACCTATATCTTTCTTCACCGCTAAACTCGACATTCTCTCTAAACGCATCATTCACCATCTGCACGCTCCCTACACCTACATCTACTTCCGTGCTACCTCCTAAACAATCTGAGACAGTTGGTTTACTAGTACTACCATACTCAACATTTGTTTCTCCATGTAAATACCATATCTTGTAACCCGGCGTAAATCCATTACTATACAAATGATGCCAAACTATCTCTATCGCAACATTACGAGAATTCCTACAAATTGAACATGGACATTTTAACTTACCTGATTTTTGAACACGCGGTTGCTTTCCCGCCACTTTCATGAACTCGTATATGCCTCGTGCATACTCCTCGTTCAAGTTGTTCGTCTCCGGATCTATTAATGGTTCGTCCATCCATGATCAAAAATATCTAGACATATTTTTCACTTTTTTTATAGAATTCGTATTAAGTAAACAAGAAATGAGAGAGAGATATGAAATTAAGATTGTTGTGTAATGGGATGGAGGAAGGGAGAAACATATATATAAACTCGTTTTCGTCGAAAATCCATCGGCTTACAACGGTAACTTCAACGGATACATTAACGTTCATATTATCCGACATTTTTCCATAAGCCGTCGGAAATCCGTCGGAATATAACGGCATGGATATCTGTCAGATTTCCGTCGGAATAAAATGGCATGGATATCCATCGGAAATCCGTCGGAATATAAATTTCCGTCGGAAATTCCGTCAGAAATCCGTCGGAATATAAATTTCCGTCGGAAATTCCGTCAGAAATCCATCAGAATATAACGGCTCGGATTTCCAACGGAATTTCCATCGGAAATCGGTCAGAAATTTCCGACGATATTAGTTTCCATCGGAAAATCCGTCGGTTTTGCGGTAGATTTCTTGTAGTTGTCTTATGTTTAATAATATCAGTTCGTTAAATGTTACCAGAACTTGTTATTTTTTCTGTTGTATTCTTGTGTAATGGGTTGATGTCCCTCTCTTATTAGATAAAGTTAACGTAATCAGAGCTTGTCATTGTATTTGATAACTTCTGTTGTCTTACTTTCAGTCTGCGATAGGCAACTTGGCTTTCAAATGTTTTCTTTACCAGAGTTCTGATGGATTTGTTTCAAAGAACCTTGAGGAGTTGCTTGACCTGATGCACAATATATGCCATGTCTCTGCCAAGAATGGATCACGGTCTATGTATACTGACAGAGTCCTTCTCTCTCACATCACAAGCAACCCATCTTAGTTCTGTCCACTTTGGTTGTTGCTAGGTACATAATGGCTGTGAAAGTCACCGCTAGGTACATAATCCTATTTTCAGACAAGTTATTGTATGTTTTTCTTTTTGGTCAAGAACTAAAATATGTAAGTTTATTTACAGATTTTGTTAATAGATTTCTAATTTCTTCATAGGTCACATAAACATGTATTTCTCTGTCCGTCTTCACTTTAATTAAAACAAAAAACCAACCCATTAAAGAAACAAGATGCTATAAAACAAAACAGAGCACAAAATGTCTCAAGGCTTTTTGTCTTGTAGGAGATTAAATATGTCGGCACAAATAGCTTTTAGAAGTCACAAGGCTTTGGAAACTATTGTTGGGGTTTTGTCTCAATGTTACCATCTGTTACACTTATTGACATCTTATTCTCACATCTTTTTTTTTATTGACAAACACAAGATCATCGAACAAATTTCTCCTCTCTCTTTGTCTTCCTCTTCTTCCATAACAAGCTTCTTCCATGGTTTCTTCTTCCCATAATACTGTTGATGGGTCACTTGATGAACTTTTTGATCAAAAATTTGATCAAATATTCGACCAAAAGTTCGAGAATTTTATCATTGGTAATGTTGATCATCAAGATGCAAGGGAGTCCATAAAAAAAGAGCTTTTATTGAAAGAAATCGCGAAGAAGGCGACTTGCGTTTATGGAACGATTATTTCAGTGATGCTGCAACATACCCTGCTAATTTATTCCGACGACGTTTTAGAATGAACAAACCATTGTTCTTGCGTATTGTTAATCGACTGTCCAATGAAGTTTCATTCTTTACACAAAAGAAAGATGCTCTCGGAAGACCTGGTCTTTCTGCACTTCAAAAGTGTACAGCAGCAATTCGTCTCTTGGCATATGGTACTGCGGCTGATGCGGTTGACGAGTACCTCCGGATCGGTGCAAGTACTGCTCGTTTTTTTTGGAAAATTTCGTCGAAGGAGTAATAAATATTTTCGGCGATGAGTACCTAAGAAGGCCCACCCCGGAGGACCTTCAACGACTACTTTATATTGGAGAGCTACGTGGATTTCCCGGGATGATAGGAAGCATCGACTGTATGCATTGCGAGTGGAAAAATTGCCCCACCACTTGGAAAGGGCAATATTCACGTGGTTTTGGAAAGCCCACAATCGTTTTAGAGGCCGTAGCTTCATATGATCTCTGGATATGACACGCGCTTATTGGACCTCCAGGTACGTTAAACGATCTCAATGTGCTTGATCGATCACCCGTATTTGACGATATAATAAAAGGTCAAGCTCCGGTAGTGAATTTCTCTGTACAAGGAAATCAGTATCAATTAGCATACTGTCTCACAGATGGTATTTATCCGAAATTGGCAACTTTTATCCAATCTATTCAACTTCCACAAGGCCCAAAAACATCTTTATTTGCTGAATGTTAAGAAGCTACCCGAAAAGATGTCGAGCGTGCATTTGGAGTCTTGCAAGCTCGCTTTGCCATTATTAAAAATCCGGCCCTTTTTTTGGATAAAGCAAAAATTGGAAAAATTATGAGAGCATGTATCATCCTCCACAATATGATAGTCGAAGACGAACGAGATGGCAACACTCAATTTTATGTATCAGAATTCCAACAAGAGGAAGGAAGCGGAAGTTCACATGTGGATATGACGTATTCTAGAGATATGCCTACAAATCTCACCAATATGATGGCTGTTCGAACAAGAATTCGTGATAAACAAAGACATCAACAATTGAAATATGATTTGGTTGAGCATATATGGGAAAAATTTGGACATAGGCAAGATGCCGACTAAGTGTTCATTTCTGTTTATGATTTCTAAATATATGTTTAAAATGTTTTAATGTCAAGTATGTTTCAAATTTCATTTACTTCAATGTATTTTATGTTGTATTCATAAATAAAATTAAAACTTACAATAAAATAAATTTAAAATTCTTTTTTTTAAGCACCCTTAATAAAATTCTCCCATTGGAGCAGTGACAAAAAGGGTTCTTGAATGTCTGATATCGAGTCTTGTAACTCTTGAATGGATTAATTACGAAGGAATGGAAGAAGAGAAAGAACTAATAGCATTCATCTTAAGATACGGAAGCTGTTTAAAGAATGTAACTATCTACTCTGAATCTACCAATCGCGACAAGAAACTTAAGATGGTTAAGGAGTTGACAATGTTGTCTAGGCGTTCACCTACCTGCCAGCTTATGTTCGACTGAAGCTATTGTAACATTTTGTTGGTTTGTTTTGATCGGAATCTGAGATAAAAGTTTGCAATTTTTTTTTTCGTCTCTGCGTAGTGGAAGAAGATACATAGGAAGTATTAGCTTTAATTGGTTTATCTGTAGCATTAATCATCTTCTGAGTCTTTACTTGCTTCAGTAACATTTTCTCTTTTGGTTAAGTATGGTTCTGCGTTTTAACTCTACACAACCATTCTTCACTTATATATATATATATATATATATATATGTTGTGGATGTTGTGAAATACGAAGTAAGTTCAAACGTTTTCAATACATATTAATTACAGAAAGCTTGATTAGACTAAGTACAAAGACGTTATAATCTTGGTTCCTTGCTCTCAAATTCCAAAGCATCATATTATATATATATCTCTTCGTTTATTCTTGGCTCAGCCACAGCACGAGACACATACCGGTAGGGAATCTGTAATACCGCAAACCATTCTTCAGATTAAAGAAGAAATCAAACTATAAACACATTGTAAATTAACCCATGGATCATTCACTTGGCTTATGCAGTGCTTTTCTATTATAAAGAGGACTCAGGTCACTTATTGTGCAGCTCCAAGAATATCATTCAGACCACGAACATTGTCTAGTCCCCCACGAGGAGGTTGACGAGGCCCACCACCACCACCAGGTCCACCGCCCATACCACCACCATCCCACTTCTTACTAGCACTCGAGCCTTTCCTGTACGCATCTGATTTCTCCATCTGAACCAATGTTTTACTCTCACATTAATCATATAGCCTGTGACAACTTAACCCAACAAATGAAGGCAGAATCTTACCGAGAACATAATTATAAAGAAGACTTGTATCAGATTAATAATGGACCAGAAGAAATCTTTGATCGTCCTTAGTCTTCATATTGATGGCTTCGCTTTAACAACACGTAATGCAGTAATCCAAAGTTTCTAAATGTCATATACAATTAAGTATTCTAACTATTGGTATCTGTGTTTATTTAGAATACACCATTACCATTAGCTATTCATTGTAAATTGTAATCACAAACAGAGATTTATAAAATTAAGGCATGATTATAGCAATATATAACATACACACTCACATCAAATTCTCTGTTGGAGATAGAACATATATGATTCACCAATGTCATTTAGTTATGGGAAAATTGGAAATTAAAGAGCTCTATCAACATTTTTGTCCATATAAACCTTTTTTTTTTAATTATCAATTTTTTTCCTAAACTACCCCTACTACTAGATTATTACCCTTTTTGAAAAAATAGATAAGCATGTAGATACACAACTTTTAAGAAGATTTGAAGAAGAAACTTTTTGATTTTAGATAGTTTTAAGTTGGTTTTTAGCTTAATAAAAATTATTCTGAAAAATTTAGAATACGTTTTCTAATATTCAGATTACGTATTCTAACACTTGTACATATTCTACGAAATTTAGATTACGTATTCTATGAGTTGTACATGTTCTACAAAATTTAGAATTAAATTTTAGAATAAGTATTCTAAGAAATTTAGAATATGTATTCTAAAATTTTAGAATACGTATTCTACGGTTTGTTCATTATATACAAATTTAGAATATATATTCTAAAATTTAGAACATGTATTATACAAGTTGTTTATGTTCAAAAACATTTAGAATTCATATTCTAATAAGATTAGAATACGTAATCTAATTTTTTTAAATTTAACTAAAATTAGAAATAAAATCTAAACATAAGGAAAGTAATTTTTTTTTTCCTCAAAACTTTTGACCTAAATATATATATATATAATCGATTTTATATCCTTTTTAAAAAATATTAACCTAAATTTTGATTTTTTGCGATTTTTAATTTATCCTAGTTTAATTAGGGTTTAATTAAAAACTAATTCAATGCTTCTTCCTCTTCTTTTCAGTCCTCTTCTTCCTCTAAGTTTCAGGTTTTCTTATATTTCTAACCGTGATAAGGGTTCCACAGAAATTTGGTGTATAGATATCGAACTGGAAAGGCGAGGAGATAAGACTTGGGGGATGATACTATGGTCTAATCTTGCGATTACTGTGAATGATCCCTTCACCATTGTACGATGTCTAGCTATAAAAGTTTGATGACCTCATGAGAGGTGTTGTTAAGGTATGCTTCCGACTTCAATGTCATTGATACTTTTCTGGTATATCTAGTAATAATGGCATTCAAATATTTTGTACCAAGATCTTTGCTTAATTGAGTTTGCAGGAACCAATAATTTATATATTTTCTTTTATTAGATGGTATATATATTGACATGGGCATTCATAAAATCATATTCTTGTATGTTGCAGCTCAAGCTTGAGAAACCTCAAAAGTGTTGGAGTAGCTTGGTCTGATCAAAAGATGATACAACAAGCATGATCATTTGCTCCAGTAGGATTGGGGGAGCCATCAATGTGCCCTAATACGTCAAACGTAAGACAGTGCACCAAGAACAGCTCTCTCCATGTGTCGTAGTCATGATCATCGATATCCAAAATGAGCGGTATGTGTGACTTGATGTTAGTCACGCCATACGCTGGTTTAATTTGCACCGGTGCTGCTACTGCTGGTGCTGCTGCCATTGGAAGGAATGAAAGAAAAAAGAAATAGAAGGGACGAAGGAAAAAACAGAGAAGAAAGAAACAAAGAAGAGTGGAAGCGTATAAAAGGTAAGGATCGAAAAAAAAATTAGGGATCAAGAGCAAGAAGGCTTTGATACCATGAAAGACAATGTATTTCCTTGCTCTCAAATGTACATGATACAGAGTATTTAAAGCCGTAAATGTTACAACAGTCCTATACTCAAGGGAATAAATATCTCAACTAATGAAGAACTATTAACCGAGTCAAACGTTGAGAATAAACCAAGTTATATTCTTTTACACATTACCATTCTTCAGATTCTAGTCGAAAATCAAACTATCAACACACTTTAAATTAACCTGTGATTATTCACATGGTTTATGCAGTGCCTTTTTACCATTAAGAGGACTCGGATCAGTGGCCTTCAGCATAAGAAACCAATGCGGTTTCCCCATTTACCTTGATGTGGACATCGACCTAGAAAACAACCCAACCAAAGCCCCATAAGTGATGGATGGACCAATGATTTGCTCACGTACAAGAAAACTCAGAGAGAAGTTCAACACAGCATTGGAAACACTGATCAACACCATGGAACCGCCCCTAAAGCTTCATGCGTCATCGCCAAGCCGAGAAAGCCCCACTAGAGGTGTTTCAACAAACTACTCGTACATACAACGAGAGAGGTGAGATTCCTCATCTGATATGATTATGGCCAGCCACGACGAGGAACCTATGCAACATGGAGACGCCAAAGAGGAGCAAAGGCAGCAGCTTGAACCGGAACTACAAGGAGCTGAAGATTTATGCATTTCTCCGGGTCCTATCACTCGGTCTAAGCAAGAGAAGCTCAAGACCACTTTGCAACATCTCCTCAACACCATCTCGGGCAGTTTGGTGTGTGCTAATCCAGCCACATTGGTTGTGATCCAAGCCACCTAAACATTTATCAAGAGAGGTGATATGACTTACACTCTTTTTCCCTTCATTTGGTTTTGTCCCAATGGGTTTTCCAAATAAGGTTTTTAATGAGGTAAGCCATATCACTCACTCATCAGCCTCTTGATAAATCCTAAGCCCACTTCTATCTCTTATCATAAAATAAAGGAAGCCCAAGTCCAAGAAGAGTTCAGCCGAAAATCTCAAGACATGAAGAGTCATTTTTATGTTCAAACTTTGTTTTAATTAATGTTGTGTTAATTTCGAGATTTTTCCTTTACTCTCTTGCTGATTTAAACTCATGTAAGGCTTCATTTCTAAGTTATCAAACATCTTTTCAACTTCTTAAACTCTCTGAAACTTGTTTGTTCATCCTTGCTTAAAGTGTTCGGATCTTCATCCTTCACACCAAGTAAGCCGAAAGTCTTAGGATCTTTCACACTCCTAGGAAGTTTCACTTCGATCCACCCCTTGTTCACCACGTCTAGGGTCTTCACCCACGTACCGAGCAAGCCTGAAAGTCCAAAGGATCACCATCCCTTTGGAAGTTTCGCAACAATCCCCCAAACTCATCGGAACCTACTCCTTGTTAGTCACCTTTCATCTCTTCCGCATCACTCACCTTATCACCAATCATCACAACCTCTTGGAGAAGCATTCAGGGACTTGATCCTCACCTAGGATCATATCAAGTGGTATCAGAGCTGACTCCACGCCAGGTTGTATCTCTTTCGATCTGTGATACCTTTTCACATTCTGATCTGTTTATCTGCTGACTGTTGGAATTTTTGTAAATTCGTCTTGTCTGATAAAATCGTGAGATCTGTTGAATCTGCTTCACAAAAGAGTCTAGTATTTGTTAAAATTGATTCTAGAATTTTTGAACATGTTTTGATAATTTTCCGAAGCTGATTTCGTCGAACAGTCACATTTAGAGGTTATCAGAATTTGAACAGTTATTGTCGTGTAACTTGCTAGAATTGTTTAAAATCATTGGTTAATCCTAAAATCGTGACATTTGCTGCATTGAAACCATGATTGAGTCTAGTATTTGTTAAAATTGACTCTGGAATTGTTGAACGTGATTTGATATTTTAATCTGTTCGATCAAGTCAAACAGTCATTTAGGATTCTAGAAAGGTTTCTGAGTTTTCTTTGTTGTGTTTCTTTGGGCATTTTTACTTGTTACTTGTTTGAATCTGAACAGGTACCATGGTGGGAACCAGCAATGGTAAAGAGGAATCGTCAAACTCCAACAAAGAACTCCTTGATTCCTTAAGAGCCATAATGGACGAAAGTATGGCAACCATGAGAGCTGAATTAGAAAAAATCAAGAAGAGCACGGAAGGAACAAGAGCTTAAACCAAAGCTACCAGACAACACATTGAGAACAACTTGGAGCAGCCCACATAAAATCTCTCTTACTCCAAAATCCAAATATGTGCTTTGTTCTGAATATCATTCGCTAATGAACTCTTTAAATTTTCAGGAAAAAGAAGCTACCTAGAGTGGGGAAACAAATATGGAAGATTGGTTTTACTATAACCACATCCCAAGAGAAAAGAGGATAGCTCATGCAATTCGCCAACTCACAGGAGAAGCTTATCAATGGTGGATACGAAAGGTTGATGATCGCTGGAATTACAAGGAGCCCCCTATCACCTCGTGGAGAGATCTTAAGGAACTAATGAGGAATAAGTATGCACCAAATGGTTTAGTTCCAAAAGAAGCTTACAGTCCTCAGCCAAAGGAAGTATCCAAGAATGTTCTAAATGAGAAAATGAAGGCTAATGTAACCTCTCAACCAAAGAAGGTCGCGGAACAAGTCGTGGTTCACAAGCAAAGCCTAAATCCATCAATTGAAACAAGCAATGAACGTCCAAAGAAATGTAAGTCCTCTGACCTTTCAAAATCCAAGGAAGTTACTTGTTATAACTCTCGTAAGAAAGAACATTTTTCCAACACTTGCCCGTAAAAACAAGAGCCGAATGTCTCTTCATTAGGATCAAAACTGAGTTCACCAAATTCAAATGGTGGGGTAGTTAATCAAAGTTTAAAAACTTCCAGTTCTTGTATAATGCACTTGGTCTTGTCAAAGGATGATGATTCAGGTCATACTCTGGAGCATAAGGATGACAAAGTTGAAGGAAACATAAAAGAGAAGAATCCACATTCAGTGTCAACCACTTCAAAAGCTTGCCAAGATAACAAGACTGAGCGAAATGACTATGAAAACTGTTTGGTGAGTAGACCATATCCAACACCGGCGGGCTGTGTTTCAAATATCACCTTCTTCAAAGCTGAAATGTTACCAAACATCCTACATGGTACTCAGGTAAGTTTAGCTTGCGAGTTTATTCGATATTGGAATAATTTCACATTCACTCGTAGTTTCAAACAACCTGTTTTGAATGTTGAAATTTCAAGTATAATACACTTGATTTTGTCTTTAAGTGCCGAGGAAGATACAGGTACCTTAGATGTGTGCACTGACCTGGTAGGAACCACCTCAACATGGAGCTTAACAATGGATCAAAAGGAGAAGCCACCAACTGTTTCACCACCAACCAAGACCCGAGATTGTACAATGGTGAGTTCAAAATATTTTCAAGAAGATAAGACTACTCTTGTGCCATTGCCGGTTCATGAGTTTTATCTTGACAAAATCAAACCCAAAGAAAATCAAGAGCAAGATAAGAAATCTAATCTTTTTGCTAGGATTAGTAAGGTTAATAATGCTGAATATTTTGATCATAAAATATTTGTCTCTTTGGATAAATTCTCTTGTGTATCTAACCTTGCACCGGTGCCACCGAGTGAGCTTAACAAATTTTTGCAGGACTTGTCTTTAGGGAACAACTCACGGAAGCTTCCCTTTGATAACTTCCACGACTACAGTGTGATCCTGAGATATGATAATAAGATTCTTGTTAAATTCAAAGAAAACAGAGGACAAAGGATTAATGAAGCACTCGAGAACTACCAAGCTGATTTGGGTGCCAAAACCTTTGCTGATATTGGCGAGAAGAAACTATTTACTTATGCAGTTTTTCCTCACAAGGAGTCTGAAGAATCTATACAAATTCATGCCATGATCGTTCTGAAGAAACAAGGACTTCATTTCAGCATCAAAATAAATTTAAAGGGCTTAACTTTGATAATATTACATCCGGGTCATATGGATGAATTCTTGATTACTAACATGGAATTTTCTTTTTGTCTTGTTAGGATAAAAGCAAGAGATCCTAAGGCTTACAAGAAAAAGATCTTTGAATTAAAGAATAGAAATGCAACTAAGGACATTGCAGGAAACGGGAAGCATGGGAACGCAGTCAAAGTTTCTTCGAATTTCAAAGATGAACCACCAGATGCATTGCCTATGCTCAGAGATAAAGCACTTGAACTCGACAAGGTAAGTATCTTTGTTCCCAAGAATCATTTTATCCCTGATCACGCAGATATAATTCACTTGTCTCTGTCACAAGAGCCAAACAAAGGTTTTAGGGTAGTCTTGAAACATATAAGAAGAAGTGAAAAGAGAGAGGACGTAAAGAGAGAGGAAGACCTCCACGTCACGGCTAAGGAGCAGCCAGAAAAGGAGAAAGTATCCAATGAGTTAACTTGTGAACACAAACATGAGAATCATATCGTCTTTGATCCAGGAGCACCCGTTGAAGCATTTCCTTATGACATGGGAAACAAGATAGGTAAGGAAATTGTTGTGCCTGATGCAACAGTTCAAAGGTATGCATTTCTTTTTGTTCCTAAATCTAAGTTGCTAGAATATGAACACATCAAAGAGATTTATATGTCAACTGTTGATTTTAAAGATGTGATTCATTATTGTGAGAAATTTGAGCATAAGAAATTCTTTAGGCATGGAGGATTTTTGTTTGATAAAATGTGTGAACCTAATAGAAATTATGTGCTCATAGATATGGCTAATTTCTCTAATTTTGCTAGTGCTTCACCCAATACTGAATTATTCTTTGGAGAAATTGTTTGTTATGATAGCATTCTGAATTTTGAATAAACACTTAGATGATCATATTGAACCTTTGAAATCTGTTTTAGATGATCTAAGTAATAAATTGTGTGCTAGCCGGAATGACTATATTCTTTGCACCTATGATCTCTTGTTTCGAGTCTTTGTTGTGAGGATACAGGATATACAGGATGGAGAGCTAAATTTTCGTGCACCTAGGACGTGGCTCTACCATGTTTGGCTTAAGAAAACTGTTGTTCAAATTGTTCTTAAACCAAAGGAGCGTTTGCTAGACATAGAGCATCAAAAGCCAGCAAACGAAGAGGAGAATATTAAGAACTTTGAGATTGGTTACCAGTTTTGGATTCGTATGAAGGAGAAACGTTTTGCAGACCAAGAGGAGTTCAAACTAATGCCAGAAGGATATTGTTCACTTCGAGTCATAGAACAGATCCATTCCTACAAAATCTGCTTGCAAGGTGAGTATATTCCGACTTACTTCAAATATTCTAATTTAATCTTTTTCCTTGCAGATTGTTCGGATTTGAGGATGGATAGCATGGATAGCTTGGAGCTTGGAACTAATCAACAGCTTAAACCTGAGGAGCTGGGAGCTAAAGAACAACTAGACAACGCCTACCAGCTTGATCTCCAAGATGAAACAGATTTGAGGTCAAATCCTTTTCAAGAGGGAGAGGATGATATGATTATGGCCAGCCACGACGAGGAACCTATGCAACATGGAGACGCCAAAGAGGAGCAAAGGCAGCAGCTTGAACCGGAACTACAAGGAGCTGAAGATTTATGCATTTCTCCGGGTCCTATCACTCGGTCTAAGCAAGAGAAGTTCAAGACCACTTTGCAACATCTCCTCAACACCATCTCGGGCAGTTTGGTGTGTGCTAATCCAGCCACATTGGTTGTGATCCAAACCACCTAAACATTTATCAAGAAAGGTGATATGACTTACACTCTTTTTCCCTTCATTTGGTTTTGTCCCAATGGGTTTTCCAAATAAGGTTTTTAATGAGGTAAGCCATATCACTCACTCATCAGCCTCTTGATAAATCCTAAGCCCACTTCTATCTCTTATCATAAAATAAAGGAAGCCCAAGTCCAAGAAGAGTTCAGCCGAAAATCTCAAGACATGAAGAGTCATTTTTATGTTCAAACTTTGTTTTAATGTTGTGTTAATTTCGAGATTTTTCCTTTACTCTCTTGCTGATTTAAACTCATGTAAGGCTTCATTTCTAAGTTATCAAACATCTTTTCAACTTCTTAAACTCTCTGAAACTTGTTTGTTCATCCTTGCTTAAAGTGTTCGGATCTTCATCCTTCACACCAAGTAAGCCGAAAGTCTTAGGATCTTTCACACTCCTAGGAAGTTTCACTTCGATCCACCCCTTGTTCACCACGTCTAGGGTCTTCACCCACGTACCGAGCAAGCCTGAAAATCCAAAGGATCACCATCCCTTTGGAAGTTTCGCAACAATCCCCCAAACTCATCGGAACCTACTCCTTGTTAGTCACCTTTCATCTCTTCCGCATCACTCATCTTATCACCAATCATCACAACCTCTTGGAGAAGCATTCAGGGACTTGATCCTCACCTAGGATCATATCATCATCAAAGTACCAATTTGAATGCTAACTATTGAGAGACATTTGCAGATGCACTAGCAGATTCATCAAATGCCCATGCAATTCTCATCGGAGCCGATAATAGAAACCCACAAGCCAAAGACACGACTAGACAAAGCTCTATTTAACTTAAGCTTCGAGATCCTTCAGCAAATGGATTATTTAAAATGTTAGGCTTCTCCAGGCCCAAATCAACTCCCTATTAGTATAATATTGCCCACTTTGGGCCGACTAGCCAAGCCCGCATGGATTTGTTTTTGGGCTCTTTCCCAAAACGCTTCGTACTAATTGGTGATTGACTTGACTTATAAATTAGACAATTATTTTCTAATCTTCTCATGTGGGACATTGGTTTATATCCCAACAATTCTTCTCTCAAACCAAAGACCACAAACCGTAGCCTCCCCCCTCCACGGAAACCTTGGCACCCATGCACTGACACCCCTTAATCACTAGGTCTTATTGAGGGCTCCTCCCGCAATGAAAATGGAGGCCCACACCATTTTCTAGGTCCACTTTTTTGAACTTTGCTATGATACCACTTGTTGGGCTTCTGCAGGCCCAAGTCAACTTCCTATTAGTATGATATTGTCCGCTTTGGACTAACTTGCCAAGCCCGCACGGATTTGTTTTTGGGCTCCTTTCCGAAAGGCCTCTTACTAATTGGTGATTTACTTGACTTATATATTAGACAATTAATTTCTAATCTTCTGATGTGGGACGTTGGTTTATATGCCAACATAAAAGCTAATTATCGAGATACAATACCCAACATCCGAGCTGAATTCGGAGATGACACACTAGTAAAATACTACATCACACATCGCAAATATAATGTCTACAACCTTTGGCTTTGTAAAAGATGTAAAACCTTACAAAACTGCATGGCATATCCAAATGAAGGTCTTTCATACATGGAAGCAATACACTCTCAAAAGTGGAGAGACATTCAAGATGGTGGTGGCTGATGTTAAGGTATATTTTATATTTGTATTGTTGGTTAGATTAAATATCAATGTATGAAATATGACGAGAGAATATTGGAGGCAACGAAGAAGGCGATACACCTGTTTGTCTAGATTTGGTGTCTCTTCAAGAAGAAGAGGGTGGTTACGTCCATTTCGATGGTTGATTCTGAGCAGACAGTTGGTGTAACCGTCGATGGAGTAACTGTTGATGTGCGAAACCTATATATGCTCTGTGTGTGTCTCTGTTTTGATCATGATGAACAGAGTTTAAAGGACAAGTTTTCTCTATTTTTATTGATCATGGCTGATAAAGTTAGAAAGCAATTACAAGAGTGTTCTCTTGGAATCAAAGATGAAATCCTCAGCCTACCTCTTGACATCTGTGAAGAAGCGGTTAGCGCTACACACCATAGCGTTATTGTCAAACATAACGTAAGGGCGATGATAAACACTTTGCCGAGATTGTGGGGTGCGGGGGAAGAAGTCATTGGAAGAACCATTGAAAATTGAAAAGTCCAATTCATCTTCCAAACAGAAAAAGCGATGCAATCCATTATCCGCAGAGGTCCATGGAGTTCCAATGATTTCATGTGTGTAACGCAAAAATGGACCCCGCCTTATTCTGATGATGATCTCCAACACATTCCCTTTTGGGTTCAAATCAGTGGAATCCCAATTCATTTTTTAACCCTTCGCTTGGTGAGAGAGATCAAAATGAATCTTGGAAACTTCATAGAAACAGACTTTGAAGGAGACAACGTGATCATGGTAGATTATGTGCGAGTTAAGCTATGGTGGAACATCAATACTCCTCTAAGTTTTCAAAGAGTTGTCAAATTCGGAACTCAAGAGACGATCCTTAAGTTTTGCTATGAGAAACTATGAAACTTTTGTAATGTGTGTGGTCTCATGACACAGAAGCCATTGAGTGCCCAAGTAACATCAAACCGGAACCGGAGCAGTATGACAACGGAGGAGATGATGACGGAGGAGATGATAACAAAGGAGATGACGACGGCGATGATATCCCACCAGGATTTAATGATGAGCAACGAACAGATGGCGGTCCTGTGCCATTTGGAAATGGAGAAAGGAAGGGACGTGATGATACTGATCAACAAGCGGGACCTAAGAAGAGGAATACGGAAGCATCATTCTTTAACATGACCGAACAACCCCAATTGGTTTGCTACGAAATGAAACAAGGCTACACAACGGATAAGGCCCATGAGAGTTTCTCCAAATGAAGAAGATTACAGACAGAGATCATGGAGATACGCAACTGATTCATGACGAAGAATGATTAAGAAGAAGGCAGGGAAAGCAACACAAACGCAACATCACCACACACACATGGAGAAGTTTCGGTGGGCCAAAAGCCACCAGGGTCAAAATGAATACAGCCTTTTGGAACTGCTGGGGATTGAAAAGTAACCTGGTAGTTCGACGCCTTAAGGGAATCAAGGCAACTTATTCCCCGGACATACTTTTCTTGATCGAGATGAAGAACAAAGATAATGTGGTGCATGATGTAGCAGCTCAGTTAAATTATGATAATGTACGATGTGTATCGCCTTTAGGCCTTGGAGGCGGTCTAGCTTTAATGTGGAATAATAATTTTTTTGTAACCATCTTATCTATGGATGCAAGACTCATAGATTGTAAGATAAGTAATAAAGAAGGCTTTTATTAGTTTTCTTGTGTTTATGGTCACCCAATACGGAAACTTCGTCATGTTTTATGGGAAAGACTAGAACATATTTCGTTAAAGCGCCAAGGACCATGGTTGACGGCTGGAGACTTTAATGAAATACTTAATGCCAATGAGAAAAGAGGAGGACGTGTAAGAGAACCATGGAGTCTAGTTGACTTTCGAAACATGTTTACTATATGTAAAGTTTCAGATTTGCCTTTTACCGGAAGTAATATGACTTGGATGGGAAAGAGAAGAACTTATACAATGGAAAGTTGGCTGGATAGAGCTTTGGCTAATGATGAATGGAAGGCAACATATCCGGCTTCGGAAGTTGAGTATTTAGAACTTGTTGAGTCAGATCATAGATCTATTATCATCAAGATTAACAAAACAACCGACAAAGGCCTTAAACCTTTCTATTTTGATACTCGTTTAACCCAAAAACCAGAGATTACTAGTATAGTAAAGGAGTGTTGGTCACAATCAAACTTTGGGAGTACGACTTCAATCCAAGAAAAACTTCGAAGAAGTAGAAAGGAGATATCAACATGGAAATGAAACAATCCAACTAACACGACAAAGAGGATCAAAGAGTTAAAACGGATGATTGATAAAGTTCACACACACCCAAACACAACACTGGAACATATACAAGATATGAGGAAAGAGTTAGCCCAAGAATACAGAAATGAGGAAATATTTTGGCACCAAAAGAGTCGAAACATGTGGTTAAATCATGGGGATCGTAACACTCGGTTTTTTCATGCGGAAACTAAGAATAGGATAGCACGTACACTACAAGTAATTTACCGCAAAACCGACGGAATTTCTGACGGAATATAAATCTGTCGGAAAATTCCGATGGATTCCCGATGTATTTCCGATTGACATGAAAATTGATGATTCCGCCGGAAATCCGTCGGAAATTTTCCGACGGATTTATATTCCATCAGAAATTACGTCGGAATTGACGATTCCATCAGAAATCCGTCAGAAATTTTCCGACAGATTACCGACGGATTAGCGACAGATTTCCGATGGATTACCGACGGAATTTGTTTTTCGGCTTGTCTAGTCATATGTTAGACTAAACCTTAGAACGAGACACGTAAAACCACAAAACCGTCAGAAATCCGTCAGAAATTTCCGACGGATTTCCGACGGGTTTGTGGTTTCGTGGTCGTTTACGATCCGTTTCTCTTGAAATATGTTTGTAGTATGCTATGTTACTCATTTCAATCATAAAATAATACCAAAAACCTTGTTATCTATTATATATACCAAAATTAGAAAAATTCATACAATCATGTTTATATGTTAGACAAGGATACATATACTTAAGCGATGATTTATAAACATAACAAATAAAATTTTCTAATTTTGGTATATTTAATATGTAACAAGGTATTTGTTAGTATTTTATCATTGAAATGAGTAACAAATCATATTACAAACATATTTCCAGAGAAACGGATCGTAAACGAAAACCGGAAACCGTTGAAATTTCCGACGGATTTCCGACGGATATTATATCAAATGTGTTAAATATGTTGCATATGAGTTTCATTATATTTTTAGATTATCCGTCGGAAATCCGTCGGAAATTTCCGACGGATTTCCGATGGAATATGAAAATTTGAACGCGTAAGTTACCCGCGTGAATTAAATTTGTTTAATTTCCGACGGATTTCCGACGAATAGCAAAAATATAGGCGCGGATGTTCGAAATATTTTCGAAAAACACCGGCAAATATTAATTTTTCGCCATTTCCGACGGATATATCCGTCGGAATTTTGTTTTTATATATCACTTCTTCTTCTCGGCGAATTCACTTCGCATTTTAGAAGAAGAAGAAGAAGAAGAAGAAGAAGAAGAAGAAGAAGAAGAAGAAGAAGAAGAAGAAGAAGAATTTAATTTAATTTTAATTTAATTTTTTATTTTAATTTTAATTTTAATTGTAATTAAAATTTTATAATTAAAATTTTTTTATAATTATAATTTTAAATTTTAATTTATAATTATTCCGAATGAATTTGATATATTAATTATAATTAATTACAATTAATTAATAATTAATTATTATTAACTACAATAATTTTTAATATTATTAATATTGTGTCTGTCGGAAATCCGTCGGAAATGTGTCTGTCGGAAATCCGTCGGTTTATCAATATCACAAATCCGTCGGTTTCCGTCGGTTTTAAACCGATGGAACACCGACGAATTAAAAACTGACGGATTTCTGATGGAATCATGATATCGGTATTCCGTCGGAAATCCGTCGGAATTTCTGACGGATTTCCGACGCATCTTTTATTTCCGACGAGATAGAAGCGACGGAAAAAACCGACGGATTTCCGATGGATTTTGCCAAATCCGACGGATTTCTGACGGAATTGGCCATCAGTTTTGCAGTATTTTTCTTGTAGTGGTAATCGTCTATCTTCTATCCAGTCTACCAATGGGGAAACCTTATATGGAAATAAAAGCATAGCTACTGAAGCAGAGAGATACTTCAGTGATTTATTCTCGAGCTCCAATGGGAACAACATGGACAGAGTTTTTGCAAATATAAATCCAGTTGTCACATCGCTAATGAACAAAGATTTAACTAAAGAAGTTACGACTGTAGAAGTTAGAGAGGCAGTATTCTCAATTGGTGCAACAAGAGCCCCTGGACCAGATTGATTTACGGCATTGTTCTATCAACAATATTGGGACATTGTGGGAACAACAATAATATCGGAGGTCCAAAAGTTTTTTAAGACAGGTTTGTTTCCTCAAGAATGGAACCATACCAACTTATGCCTTATACCAAAGATAGAACATCCAATAACAATGAAAGATTTTCGTCCAATCAGCCTTTGCAATGTTTTGTACAAAATCATATCCAAAATTTTAGTACAAAGAATCAAGACGGTGCTCCCTCACATTGTTTCAGAAAATCAAGCCGCTTTCATAGCTGGAAGATCTATTATGGATAATATCCTTATAGCCCATGAAGTTCTACACTCACTACATGTAAGAAGATGATGTGCAAATTCCTACATGACTGTCAAGACTGACATTAGTAAGGCTTATGACCGTATAGAATGGAATTTTCTAGAAGCAGTTTTGAAGAAAAAAAGGTTTTGACAGAAGATGGATCGAGTGGATAATGAGGTGTATGAAAACTGTTTCTTTTTCAGTTTTAATTAATGGGAGTCCATACGGTCACTTTGGAGCACAACGAGGATTATGATAAGTGGATTCTCTATCTCCATATCTTTTCATTCTATGTGTGGATGTCCTCCGTTTACTTATGACACAAGCACAACGAGATGGTCAAATCAAAGTAATAAAGCTCAGCAACAATGAGCCTGCTATATCTCATCTTTTATTTGCAGATGATTCGCAATTTTTTGTGAAGGCTGACCAAGAAAATAGCAGATATCTACTACAAATATTTGAGGAGTACGAAGCCGCCTCGGGCCAACTAGTAAATTTGGAAAAATCAGCAATTACCTTGGGAAATAGAGTATTCCAACGAACAAGAGAGAACATAATGAAGATCTTAAAGATTTCGACAATGGGAGGTGGAGGAAAGTATTTGGGTCTACTAGAACAGTTTGGTCGGAAAAAGAAAAAACGGCTACAATATATCCATACAAGAGTCAAACATAAAATCAGTGGATGGCAGACAAGATTTCTATCACCCGCGGGCAAAGAAACTTTTATCAAAGCTGTAGCTTACGCAATGCCAGTATATTCAATGACTTGTTTCCAGTTACCAAAGGAATTATGTTCGGAAATAGATAGTCTGATAGCCAGGTTTTGGTGGGGATCAACAGTTGAACAGAGGAAAATATCATGGGTTGCCTGGGAAAGCTAACTAGAAGTAAGAGAGAAGGAGGTCTTGGTTTCTGAGATTTATATCAGTTTAACCAGGTTTTGCTTGCAAACCAAGTATGAAAACTAATCAGACGGCCTGAAAGTCTACTTTAAAGAATTCTTAAAGCAAGATACTTTAGCAATGGTGATATCTTCTCAGCAAATAGAGGATGCCAACCATCATATGGATGGAACTCTTTAAGATTTGGTTGTGAGTTACTCAAGCAAGGGATGCAAATCAATATAGGGGATGGCAAAGACACAAAGATTTGAGTAGATTTATAACGCCCCGACCGCCACCGTCCGTTAGCACCTCCATGACCTCTAGGGGCCCCACGCCCTCTCCAGGGTCCGTGAGCACTCGACGTCCCCTCTAGGTACTGCACTCACCCTCGCCTGACGGCCGGTTTGTTATCTCCCGAGGCTCTACAGACTTGTTTCTATCCCTACAAATCACCACATGATCTTTCCCCGTGTTTTGGCTTCACTCACATGGTACCGACAATCACTTCCCGGTAGGTCACCCATCCTAGTGCTACTCCAGTCCAAGCACGCTTAACTCTGGAGTTCTCTCATGACAAGTGACGGAAAAGATAAGTGCACTTTGGTGATATAGGTAGCCAAATCAAATCTCTTAACCTCTTCTCAGAAACCGGGATGTTACAACTCACCCCCACTAACAGACCGCAACGTCCTCGTTGCGCACCCATTGCCCTCAAGACTGCCTCCCGGGTCAGAACCGGTTTGACATAACCTAGAGCTCTGATACCACTTATGTGCATCTCCCTCCAGATAATGCACCGCCAAGTCCACCCTATACTCCTCAGGGCACCTGATCGACTGGAAGTTCCTCTCCAACCTGGACTTCCACTCATCAGATTCGATCGGTCTAGCACCACCACTGAAAAACTTGGTGCCCAACCTCTGCATGTGTTCCATCACCCTTAGGTACGACGGAACCTCTGGCTCAGCCTCAGCAACCACTCTCGGCACTCCCGAAGCATTCCCACCTGCCATTGCAGCATTCTCCTGTGGTGCCACTGGAGCTGGAGCCGGTACCACAGGAGGTAACCTCTCCAAAAGCTAGGCCAACATGCCCAATACCGCCTCCATCTGGTTCGGGTCCGCACCCACCTGAGCACCACCCGGTGCAGGCATCGCACCATGCTCCACTGTGACACTCTGCATCACGTCCACAGCTGCTCTACCAGCTCTACCACCTCTGCCGCCACGGCCCGCTCTGCCACCACGACCCGCTCTGCCACCATGACCCCGAACTCTACCAGAATTCACCATCTGGCAAAACCACATGGTTATTAATTTACGACTAAACATAATAACCAAAAATAACAAGGAAGTCTTACCGTGGAACTGTTATCGGCCGGAAGATGACATACCCAAACACCCTAACAATAACAACATAGCAACGCAGCAAGAAATCTAGCAGTCCTAGAATCAACTCTGCTCTGATACCACTTATAACGCCCCGACCGCCACCGTCCGTTAGCACCTCCATGACCTCTAGGGGCCCCACGCCCTCTCCAGGGCCCGTGAGCACTCGATGTCCCCTCTAGGTACTGCACTTACCCTCGCCTAACGGCCGGTTTGTTATCTCCCGAGGCTCTACAGACTTGTTACTATCCCTACAAATCACCACATGATCTTTCCCCGTGTTTTGGCCTCACTCACATGGTACCGACAATCACTTCCTGGTAGGTCACCCATCCTAGTGCTACTCTAGTCTAAGCACGCTTAACTCTGGAATTCTCTCAGGATAAGTGACGGAAAAGATAAGTGCACTATGGTGATATAGGTAGCCAAATAAAATCTCTTAACCTCTTCTCAGAAACCGGGATGTTACAAGATTCTTGGCTACCAACTACGCCCCCAAGACCCCCTACTATTAGCTACAGTGGATCCCAACCAGCCGGTAAGTACTATTATTGATGAGCAGACGCATCAGTGGAATATGGAGAAAATGAGAGAGATAATTGAGCCGTCAGACAATCAGATGATAACAAAGATTTTCCTCCCTAGCCATTGTAAAGCAGACTCAATTATCTGGAGCTATACACTTAATGGTATATATACGGCCAAATCAGGATATTGGCTTGCGTCTAATTTGGCTACAATCGAGGAGGACCCTCGTCCACCTCTATTTCATTATTATGATATAGCGACAAACATATGGAAACAGAGCATCTCTCCAAAGATTAAACATTTCCTATGGAGACTTGCGTCCAAAGCTATTGCAACGGTAGACAATCTTATCCATCGGAATATGAGAGTTAATCCCTACTGCTCAAAATATTGTATCAATCTTGAAACTAGAGATCATGCATTTTTTACTTGCTCATATTCGTCCGCTATTTGGAGAGCATCATGGATTCCTTGTGCCACCCTTGTAAGTACATCAACATCGTTGGAAGATAAACTTTGCTATTTACTACAGCTAGGAGGGGATAAGAGAATCGAGCAACATATCAGACTCTTTCCCTTCTGGCTATTATGGCACATATGGAAGGGCCGTAACGATATGATTTTTAATCGTAAGTCAAAAGATCATTCTGCTATAATCGCCAAGGCGCAGGAGTCTACAAAAGAATGGTTAGATGAAACAGAGTTACACCCATTTGAATCACGGGCAGTGCACCATCAATCAAATTATAAACAAACAATGTGGATGAAACTTCAGGGAGACTGGATCAAATGCAACTATGATGCTTCACATCATGAAGATAATCGACACTCTGGTCTTGGTTGGATATTAAGGAATAGTGACGGAAATGTTCAGTATTGTGGAATGGGGAAATTTCAAGGAAGAAATACGGTCGAAGAAGCAGAACTGTCGGCTCTTATATGGGTTTTAAAGTCTTCTTGGGGACTGGGATGCAGGAAGGTTGTCTTTGAAGGTGACAATATCAATATCACTCGATTTCTTAATGGAAAATACGAGAACCATAGACTCCAAAACTACATTGAGACGATCAACCTATGGAAGCCGATGTTTGACGACATCAAATTTAGCTACAAACCTTGACACGAAAATATGTGTGCAGACCAGGTAGCCAAAAAATCTGTTTTATCTCCATACGATTGGTCTATTTACGATTGCTGTCCACAGTTTCTTATTTTCTTTGTAATGTATGATTCTAACAAAGTTTATTAATAAAGGTTTTAGAAAAAAAATATTAAATATCAATGTATATTAACTAATGTATTTATACAAGGAAAACAAAATTCTTGATAAGATAAAAAAAGAATGGGTCAACCAATATGAAAAATGTTTAAAAGATGGTGATTGAAAATTCATCGAGAGATTTGGTGTCTTGTCTGCCAATGGCAAGTATAGACCAACAAACCTATATATACTACAAGTTGCATTTTTTTGGTTGTAAGTCCAAGTGAATCACTAGGGGATTCAAACTACTTGACTTTAACTAATTTCCAACACATGTTCGGAGGTAATATTAACATGAACGTCTTAGTAGGTAATTATTTAATATATGTTTCATCATTCAATTTTTTTCAAAAGGTTGAGAGGGTATAATCTTATTTTTTTGTTTCTCTAAACCATGAATATTGTTGGTCAACTCGTTAATATTGGTAAAATTTTGACTCTGATTTCACATCATGATCACTTCTTTTTATTAGAAGATCTTTGTATTCTCTGTTTTGTAGTCACAATGGTTGTCGGGGAACTGAAGCCGCAGGAGAGTAAAGCACCCTGAGAACTGAAGCCACCGGAGAATCTAAAAATCGAGAAGAGGAGAACGAATCGCGGAAAAGCACACTGGTGATTTGGAAAAAATAAGAAGACGGTTCGGCGAAGAAGGAGAGTTTTTTTAAATATTTTTCAATTTCTGATTTTATGGGCTTGTAAAATATATTATTTTCTGAAAAAAAGAAAAACTTTTTTATGAATTAGTGGTTTTGGAATATTTTCAAGAATTTTGAATTTTGTTTCTATAATATTACGATTGAGGGTATAATGGAGTTTATAATATTATAAAGCCTATTACACCAAATAAACCAAACATTATAAAAAAAAGTATAGATGGTCAAACTGTTAAAAACAAATTCCTTTATTTCTAATTTTCCAATTAATTAAATTTCTTGGTTCAAATAAAGGATAGTTTTACAAAATAAATGTAGCATAGATAAGGTGTTTTACCAAATATCCCTAAAATATATAGGGAAAATTGGAAATAAAGGAGCTCTATGAAGATTTTTGTCAATATAAACCTTTTTTTGAAAATTATCAATTTTTCCAAAACTACCCCTACTACTAGATTAATACCTTTTTTGAAGAAAAAAAAACATATTAGCATGTAGATACACAATTTTTAGATAGTTTTTAGTTGGTTTTTAGCTAGATGAAAGTTGTTCTAAAAACTGTAGAATACGTATTTTAAATTTAGATTATGTATTATATGAGTTGTTCATGTTCTAAAAAAATTAGAATGTATTTTTAGATTATGTATTCTAAATTTTTTAGAATATGTATTCTAAAATTTTAGAATACGTATTCTACGGTTTGTTCATGGTCTAAAAAATTTAGAACATGTAATCTAAAATTTAGAACACGTATTCTACAAGTTGTTCATGTTCTAAAACATTTAGAATTTGTATTCTAGTAAGATTAGAATACATAATCTAAATTTTTAAAAAATTAGCTAAATATGGAAATAGAATGTAAAAGTAAGGAAAGTAATTTTTTAAAAAACTTTTCACAAAAATTTCGAGCTATATACATATAATCGATATTAGAGTTAAAAAAAAGAAAATCTAAACCTAATTTTTGATATATTTGAAAATTTACTCTAATTTAATTAGGGTTTAATTAGAAACAAATTCACCCCTTCTTCCTCTTCCTTTCAGCCATCTTCTTCCTCTAAGTTTAATGTTTTTTTTATTTTTCTTCATTCCACCAATTTTTGTTATCATTATGCTGCAAATCTATGTGATGTGTGGTGTATGGAGATTGTTTGAGAGAAAAGAGTGAAAATTGATTGTTGATGAAGAAAAATGTGAGAGACTACTTAGTTTGCAATCAATACATCACTTGAAGAGTTGAGAGTGATGGTTTTAGAAGAATATGGAATAGAAGATAGTATGGTTGATGTGGAATTCAGTTATTTACCCAAAGATCTTAGTGTTGAGTTTTCCCCTGTTGTTATGATGAATGATAGACAAGTGGAAAACTTTCTTGCATGTTTAAAAATGAAAAATACAATACCGTTGTGTGTGACGTTCAAAGATAGAGTTGATGATTGTAGGAGTGGAGCCAATTTCGATTTGAATAAAGAGCCATGTGAATCAAGTGATGGAGATGATGATGCTAAAGTACCACAGAAGTCAGCAGATTGCAATAATGTTACTAAGAGGCGACATGATTCAGCAAATGTAGAAGATGATGGTAAGGTGACACATGAATCAGTGGATAATACCAAATATAAATCATCTAAATCTGTTGATGGTGTCATATTTACTGTGGTAGATTCAATGGTAGTTAAGGGGCATTATTTCCCAAGTAAGGAAGCTTTACAAACAACTATGGAAATGCATGCGATGAGGTATAAATGTGACTACATGGTTACCAAATCTGACAAGATGTATTGGTGTATACGCTGTATAGATAGTGTTTGCAAGTGGAGTCTTCGTGCTAGGTGTTTAGAGGGGTCTAATATTTTTATAGTCAATAAGTATTTGAGGAACCATACATGTGCTCCTTCAAAGAAAAGCAAATTCTGTAGGACACCTTCATCAAGAACAATTGGACATCTCATTATGCATAATTATGAGGGTATGAAGGAGGGGCCTAAACCGAATGACATCATTAATACTATTCGTTCAGAGTATGGATGCGAACTAACTTATTCCCAAGCTTAAGAGTCTCCTGAGTATGCAATTAATGAAGTTAGAGGAATTCCAGAGAAAAGTTATGGTAAGATACCAAAATACTTGTTCATGCTACAAGAAGCGAATCCTGGTACGTATTTGAATTTTGAAACTGATTGCAATGGTAGATTCAAATATCTATTTATTTCTTTTGGTCTATCAATAAGAGGGTTCCATAAGACAATTCGGAAAGTGATTGTAGTTGATAGAACGCTTTTGAAGAGCAAATATAAAGGAGTTCTACTAGTTGCTGCAGCCTTAGATGACAACTCTAATTTGTATCTAATTGCATTTGGAGTTGCTGATTCTGAGAATGATTGTGCATGGGAGTGGTTTTTAAGGCAACTTCATATTGTTGTACCGGATGATGAAAATTTAGCATTTGTGTCTGATAGACATTTGTCTATTGGAAAATTAATTCAGAAAATCTATCTCTTGGCTAGACATGGTATTTACATCCACCACTTGATTGGTAATGTGATAACATACTATAAAGGAAAGGGTGTGGCTGGTTTGGTTGCTAAAGCTTCAAAAGCTAATAGAGTTTCTGAATTTGAGGATTTATTCACGAAAATTTGTAACATCAGTCCTGCGATTGGAGGTTATCTAGAGGAAGCTGATGTGACAGCGTGGGCTCGATGTCATTTCCCTAGATACAGATACGACGTTAACACCAACAATCCTGCAGAATCAATCAATTCAGCTTTGAGATCACCTAGAGAGTTTCCAATTATTCATTTGTTAGACAGCATCAAAGAAATGCTAACAAGATGGCTTTATGAGTATAGAGAATTAAGAGAAAAGCATAAATATCCTTTAACAGTTAGGGTGGAGAACAAGATTTCTAGAAGAATAGAGAAATGTCAAAATTTTAAAGTCTATCCGATCAGCAAATACGTATTACATGTCAAATTTGACAGATTTGAATACGTTGTTGACTTAGAAAGAAGAACTTGTTTATGTGGGAAGTTGCAGATACAAAAAATTCCTTGCAGACACGCCATCAAAGTAACTTTCCATATAGGACATGATCTATATCCATACGCCAATTATCTGTATACCACTACCACATGGAGATCGCTATATGAAGAAACTGTTAATCCAATAGGTATTTGTGAAGAAGAATGGCACGTTCTAGAACATGTTAAAGATGCAAAAGTTCTACCACCTGAAACAAGAAGACGCCCTGGTAGGCAAAAAAAACAAAGACATGAAACAGTTGAAGACAAGATAAGATCATCACAAGGAATACAAGGATCAAAGAGATACAAGTGCAGCCGTTGTAATAAAGAAAGACACAACAGAACGACGTGCGAAATAGCGATATAATAATGGTTAGTGCAATTTTTTTTTTGTTTAGTATATTTTATTCTTTTTAATTATGTTAAAGGTTGAGTTGTTTTCTTGTCTCGACACTTAAACTGTTTCTTAATCATTTTGGTCGCAGTGTGAGTTGTTTCTTCATCTTCTTTCATTTATGTCGCTTCAAACTTGTTGCTGTTGTTCCTTCCAAAAAAGAAACAATCATGTTTGGTCTGTTTTTTTTATAATTTATGTTTTGTGTGTTTTCTAGACAACATAAGTTGCAGCTTCTGATTTGCAAAAAGCAATGTTGCAGTTTCTGGTTTTATGAAATAAAACCTCAAGTATTTCTTTTCAAGTCATTGATCTATCACTTGTCATTATCATATGTTGAAACTTGTTATTTGATGGTATGATCGATCGATCGATCACTTGATACAACCACTGTATACTACCAGTGGCTGGTTGATCGATCGATCACTTTAACCGATCGATCGATCCCTTGTTACACACCGAGCCATAGAATAACCAGTGGGTGTATGATCGATTGATCACTTTAACCGATCAATCGATCACTAAACTGAAACCAAGCCTGAGTCTTACCTTCGGGTGTATGATCGATCGATCACCTCATGAAACCAAGGCATAGAATTTTTTGATAATATCATTAGATGTACAATTGATTGAATATTATTCTAATGTTGTAATGGAGGTTGGAGGTTTTAGGGATTTAAAGGATGAAGGATGAAGAAGGTGGTTTCGACGATGAAGGATGAAGAATGTGGTTTTTATTACTAGATTTTGCTTAAACCAGTTTAATCTTGGTCCAAATCAATTAAATTTCCAGTTTATTTCGTCGATTGAACCGATTCAGTTTTAACAGATCGATTGATCCCTTACCTAGATTGATCGATCACTCACGGTCAGTTTTTTCACATATTCGATCAAATAAGTTATCGACCGATCAAAATTATGGATCGATCGATCATCCAGGGACAATTGTTTTACCAAAGCGATCAAACTAGTGATCGATCGATCCATATAAGTTATCGATCGATCAGCCACAGTCAGGTTTTTGTCAATGACACTAATATGTTGGATCGATCGATCACTTATATGGTTCGATCGATCAAAGAAAATCTGATGTTTTATCATGAAATTTCATATAATTGAGTGATTATATGATTGTCTAACAAATTACATGAAACTCAAATTTCTAAAACTATAGGAAAATCAAACTATAGGAGAGCTAAACCAGAAAATATTTTTAACAAAACAAGAAAATCTTCATATGTAAATCTTAAAAAGAAAAAAAACTAAGACATAATGAAAATAAAAAATGCCAATCAATGTCTACAGCAGGTGAAGGTATTATTGGAGTTTGAAACTTTTTCATTCGATCAATTAACACAAGATCATTTGCTTCTTCCCAAAGATCAACTTCAACCTTATGACGTGCTTCTGCAATGTTTTCATCGTTTATCAAATCCATAGGTAGACCACGCAAATGACACTCAAAAGCGCATAAACTCCACAATCAGAAGCCGATTTCTTTAATCCATCTGGCAGGGAAACTTCTATGATCTCGTATGGAGTCACACGTGCAGTTTTTCCATAAACCATTCCTTGAGTTTCCTTCAAAATACGAGGGACGGTGATTGCGAATTACTCCACGTTCCTTCTGTTGTTGTGTCTATTACATCAAAGACTTCAACTGTTTTTAACATGAAGTTAACACAAACCAAAATCCAATGATTACCATGGACGTTGATGGGAGCATATATTCTGTCGAAATCTAAAACCCATTTCTTTTCTGTTTTCTCATGAGATGGCAATTCACCGTTGACGTAAGTGATAAGATGAGTATCCCTTTTATGGCCTTATTTTATTTTGCAGATACTTCTTGTATTCGTTTTGTAATTGCATGCTGAACAGACAATTCATGAAACCAACACGGTTTTTTTTAATCGGTCTAAAGATATATACTTCCGGAATTTATACATCATAGCGTTTATTTCCTGAAAATCATGAAAAATAGTTTAGGACAACATTAAAAAGTAAAATGCATCATAGCGTTACTTGGTTAATACTTACATCATTGCCAAGCCACACATTGGGTCCCATGATTCGTTGAAACAAAATATCATCAAGTACAGCTGGACCCAAAGTAATCTTTCTGCAAATGTATAACAATTGGCCATATTATGCCGTTATTATAGATATTTTTCCGAGAAGCCTAAAAATTGAAATATACCTCTAACAAAATAATGGAAATGACTTACTCATGTTTCATGGACCACTCTTCAAAAACTTCCCATTGTTCGTTTGAAACGTAAACCAGTTTAGCATCTTTGTAATTTTCTGGAGCACTGACTCTACTGAAATCAACTTTCACAGAATCTTGATCATTGGTTCCTTCTTGTTTGATCGGTCGCATGTTGACCTCTTTACGAAAGCAATCCTATGTATGATCAACCTCTCGTACATAGGATTTTTGAGATAGGTACTTTTTCCCGAAAACTCTTGTGTATTCATATTTAGATTAATCTCAGCAGTTTGAGAGAAAATTTCATCAAACATAAAGTTTTTGTCCTATTAATAAGAAAAAATGAAAAGGCAATATGTCAGCAAAAACTGATAGATAAGTTTACATCAACAAAAACAGTATTGCATACAACATAAACATAAAGCTTACAATTCAAAGTTTACAAATTTAGTTATACATATCCTATTTGCTCAAAGTGATTATTACATGCAAAGTGATAGACACAAAATACAATAATTACATTTCTTATTTACGTACCACAGATTTACCCTTCACTTCTGCGGGATTGGTCGTAACTTCTGATATAGAAATCTATTCTTTAAGTCCTAGGATCACAAAATCAATACGAAACATCAAAGCACCTAAAAATAACTATTTCACATAATCAAAAGAGAATGATTGTTCAACTAATTTGATCCCAAGGCAATCTGGCAGAGCCTGTCCAATTAGAACATCGAGCTTCTGTTATTCCATCGTCAATCTTCTGTCCACACAAATCACCAACCATAGGAATTGCTTCCATAGCTCAAACATGAAGAGCGTAAGTGAAACCATCAAGAATATAGGAGGTATTCTTCAAACAATTTCTTCTTTTGACAATGGAATCCACTAAATGATCAATTGCTAGAAGACCCCAAGGATAATTCTTAACCTTCTCAAGATCCATCACTAACTTTACGTATGTTAGTGGAATTTTCTTAGACTCACCAATAGCCATTACCAGCCCAGCTATCACACAAAGGTACACCAATCTAACTTTATCATTCTCATTTTCCCAACCCGAAGATGCAGGTAAGTACACATCTAGCATCTTCTTAATGGAAAACTGTTCATTTATCCTCAGCAACTTAGCCCAAAAGCCATTATCATCTCTATATCTCTCTAAATTTGAACTACGATCATCGTTTACCTTCATCCCAGTGACTGCATGAAACTCTTGCAAAGAAAATCTGAGTGGCTTGCGTCCTAACACAAACCAGAGCTCGTGTTTCTTCTTTGTTACCAACTGCCTACACAACATGGTATGAACAATCCGACCAGAAAAGTGTAGACCGTTTTCATGTATTGCAAATACATGCTCAGTTATCACTTTAGCATACTCAGTCGGCAAACTCTCCTTGATTCTATCTAAGTAAGGCATTCAGCAGTTAATGTTAACATGGTCCAACTTAGGTTCGTGACCTTTTCTTATAAGACGTTGTGGATACTCCATTTCAATGCCTGCACGAAAACAAGAAACAACAAGCTAATTATCAGCTACCATCATGTACAAAGCGACTCCAAACCAATTTAAATGAAAGAGGAAAACTGTGGAAGTACAAATCACTAAATCAGCGTAATCATAAATGTTTACAATCCATTAAGTTTAGCAAACAAAAGAAGGACCATGAAACTATTCAACTACATTGAACCAATACTAGCAAGTTTAAAAACAGAACATTGCAAAGAAGAACGATCAATCAGTCACTTATAACGATCGATCGATCATACACAATCGGTCAGTTTCATCACTACACAAAATACAAGTGATCGATTGGGCACTTCATACGATCCATCGATCATACATGATATGGATATTACATCACTACGCATTAACAAGTGATCGATCGATCACTTTTAACGATCGATCGATTATACACGATCGAGATATTTCATCACTAAACTAAAAACATGTGATTGATCTATCGTTCGATTTTACAAGGTCTGATGTTCTACATCACTAAGCAAATCCACAATGTCACATCATAGCAGTAGATTATGCATGACCCAACATAAATTCACAATTTCAATGATGCAATCAAAGGACAAAAGTTCTAATATAACAATCTCAATGAATGGAAGTAAACAAATCAAAGCACTCAGTTAAACAATCTACAATCTCTTAAAATCTGGGAAATCAAAGCACTAAGTTAAACAAATCTCCAATTCTCCCTTGTATATATCAAGAAATCTGCAGAAATTGACTTGAATGCAACTATGGTGTTTTTAGGAATTGACTTTGACAATAAATCAAATCAATTAGAAGAGAAAGGGGAAGGTGAAGGAGAAGAAGGAGAGAGAGAGAAAAAGGAGAGGGAGAGAAGAACTTACCATCTGAGACAAACCGCCGGTGGTGAAGAAGAAGACAACGACGAAGAAGAACGTTGAGGGTTTTTTTTGGGGCACGATTTGTTTTTTTTTTGGACAAATTTTATTGGAATATATTTATTTAATTTTAGTATTAACCAACAGTATTTATTTAATTTTTTTGTTAAAAAGTAATTAGTTTCCAAATCTTTACAGAAAATTCAATATTACCTAAATCATGAGGATGCACAATCAGCTCGACGGATTTATATTCCACAACACAACAGGAAAGATAGACTCTTATGGCACTATACAAAAATGGTAATTACACCGTGAAGTCGGGATATTGGCTCTCTACCCATTACCCTTCTCCACAAGAACAACACCCTATTCCACCACCAGGTGATATACGATTGAAAGCTCGTATATGGAAATTAAATACTGCTCCAAAGCTTAAATATTTCTTGTGGCGATTACTCTCCTCGGCACTTGGTACATGTGCAGAATTAAACCGCAGAGGAATACCCGTTGATTCTACTTGTAAACGGTGTTGTCAACATGTTGAAACAGCGAATCATCTTCTGTTTCAGTGCAACTACGCTTCAGCAGTATGGAGAGTCTCAAACCTACCGGCTACAATGATTCCATCGCCTTCTCCCACTTTGGCAGAAAATATAAAAGGTCTGTTGGATATTTATGACTCAAATATGTCAACTAAACTTCGCCATGGGGTTTTTTGGATTCTATGGCAGATTTGGAAATCACGAAATGATTTAATATTCAACAAAAATCATCTTGAGCCGGCAACCGTCTACACTCGCGCTATGGACAATGTAACAGAATGGCTTGAGGCCAATCCTTATTCTCCAACTCTGCTTAGACAATCTCCTACTCCCTCCGACCTTCCATCTTATTGGTCTCCCCCATCACCAGGCTCCTATAAATGTAATGTGGATGCAAGCTTCCGACTTAACTCTACAGTGATAGGAGTTGGTTGGATACTACGAGATGAAAATGGAGTTTTCAAACTTGCAGCATCCTCACGACTCAAACAAGGATCAAGTCCATTAGACACAGAAGGTATAGTGGTACTACATGCACTACAGTTTTTATGGTGTAGAGGTTTCAGATATGTTATCTTGGAAAGTGATTGCAAAGTCTTGATCGATATACTCCATAATCGTATCACAAATGCTAATCTCGACCCAATCCTCAAAGATATCCGCACTTCGGCGGATAGATTTATTAATTTATCTTTTACTTTGGTACCCCGACAAAGTAACCAAGTAGCTGATAAGTTTGCAAGGGTAGCACATACTCAAAGTGCTACAACTAATATTTTTATTTATCCTCCTAAAATGTTATGGATGTTTTTATTTCATGATCATGTAAACAATTCTTAACCTTTTCTAATCAAAGATGTTACAAAAAAAAAGTATAAAAAAGTTTTTTATGTTAAAAAACCTATGTCACGGAACCTAAATATAAAAAGTATTGATGGACATTTAAAAAAAAATGTTATTTTTTTTCAAATTCCCCAAATATATATATATATACACTAGCATTAAAGCTTATCCAATCAGAGTACACCACGTTGAAAATCCACGTAGACGTCGCGAAACTTCCAACACAACGCGCAAGATGCGGAAGACGATCTCTATATAAGACGAACCGCTGCTTCTACTTTTTTATTTTTTGATAATTAAACTCTGGAAAACGAAGAATTCAGATTTTGACTGCAATGGCATACGTCGAAGGAGGTATTAAAAAAAAAAAAAAAATTCAGATCTCTCTGATTCTTATCAATTTCTCAATTTCGTTTTCGTTTTTCTTTTTTGGTTTTCAATCTGATGGTTTCGTCTTTAATCTTCAAATTAATCTGTCACAAGTTTCAATCCTTGAGAACAGATTCTAGATTTAATCCCCAAATTAAGTGTTAATTTCTCAGAAGTTTTCTTCACAGCGAAGATGATTAGCTATGGCAATGTAAATTTGTGTCGTTTAACTGTTTTCCTTTCGATATCTATGGAGATTGGATCGCTTAGGCTATTTCTCCATTATTATTAGAAAGTTTTAAGGTTATGGAAGATTGAAATTAGCTTAGCTAAATTATTTATTTCATTATTATACAATTCTCAGAGAACTAGTTTGAACATTCTTTAGCTGGAAACAATGATAGAGACATGAATATCTAAAGTTGTGATCTTTTAGGTCAACCCTTTATTAAAGTTTTAACGTTTCAGCAATTATGTTGGGGAGAAGTTATTGAATGATTAGATTCTGGCTAAGTAATGGTTAAGATGTTTTTATTTCTTGAAACATAGTGTAAGCAAGATCATGTTCAATGGTTTGTGAATGATCGATGCACTGTCTCCAAGAGAGAATTTGATATGAGTGTATGAGTGTGGGATCGCTTAGGCGATCTCTAATTTTCCTTGAAGCGTTTCTAATAGTGTGTGCTTCGATTTTACTTTGTTATTCTGTGTCTCCATTATTAGAAAGTTTATAAGGTTATGGAAGATTGAAATAAGATTGGGAAAATTATTATATTGTTATTATACAGTTCTTAGAAAACTAATTTGAATAAAAAGCTTTCTGAACATTCCTTAGCAGAAGACATTTCTAGACATGAATATCTAAGTTGTGAACTATTCAGGTCACCTTTTAATGAAGTTTAAACGTTAGTGAATTGGGCAGATTCTGGCTGAATAATTGTTAAGGTGACATTTTTTCTAGAAACGTTGCGTAAGCGACATCATGTTCATTGGTTTTTGAATCATAAATGTTCTATCTTCAAGAGAGAATATGATATGAGTGTATGACTGTAGGAATGTCATTGGTTTTTGGATAAATGCAGTTAGTGTTATAGTCATTGCGTAGTTTCTTCTGCCACAGTAGAGGTTAGTTGTCAGATTTTGGGACGGATTTTTGGGGTCTTAGGGGGAATGTAAGAGCTATAGAAGAGAAGATGAGCATATCTGTATTTCTGTTCTTAAATTATGTTGGGATTTTATCGGTCTCTTTTTAGGGTTACAACAAATAGCTGGAGATGTATTCTAAAAACATAGATCAATAGCGAAAATGTTTAATTGTATTTTACATTTACAAACTTTGGTACATGTATTAGGTGTGGTTAAAGCGAAGCGATCAATATGGAGACTAAGGACGATCAAAGATTTTTTTTGGTCCATCATTAATCTGATACAAGTCTTCTTTATAACCATGTTTTCAGTAAGATTCCACTTCTATTTCTTGGCCTATATTCCATAAGCTAAGCTTTCACAAGATATGACTTCACAAGCGAAACATTTTTCAGATGGAGAAATCAGATGCATACAGGAAAGGCTCTGGTGCTAGCAAGAAGTGGGATGGTGGTGGCATGGGCGGAGGAGGAGGTGGTGGTGGCGGCGGCGGTGGTGGTGGTGGGCCTCCTCGACCTCCTCGTGGAGGACTTGACAATGTGCGTGGTTTGAATGATATCCGTGGAGCTGACCACAGTAAGTAACCCGAGTCCTATTAAATTATAGAAAAGCACTGCATATAGCCATGTGGATGATTCATGGATTAATTTAGAATGTGTTGTTGATATAGTTTAATTTCGACTTGAATCTGAAGAATGGGAAATGTGATTTGTGGTTTTACAGATTCACTACCGGCTTGTGGTTCGTGCTGCGGCTGAACCTTGTTTGTGCGGAGCGCAGCCAAGTATAAACAAAAAGATACATATAGTATGATGCTTTGGAATTTGAGAGCAAGGAACGAAGATTCTAGTGTTTTTGTATTTGCTATTAATCAAAGCTCTGTATTTAGTCACTGGAAACGTTTAAAAGTTGGAAATTCACCTTAAATAGTTTGAAAACTCCATAACATATGGTGATTAATACTATAGATAAACGAAGGACTGATAAATAGTTCTTATATGCAGCTTCTACTACGCTTAGTCGTAGAAAAATATTCAATAATCTATTTCAGATTCGGATGTAAACGAACCAACAAAATGTTACTCTAGCTTCAGTTTAACGCAAACCTGCAGTTAGATGAACTCCTAGACAACAATGTCAACTCCTTAACCGTCTTAAGTTTCTTGTGGCGGTCAGTAGATTTAGTAAAGATAGTTACATTCTTTAAACAGCTTCTTACGATGAATGCTACAAGTTCTTTCTCTTCTTCTGTTCCTTCATATTTTACCCATTCAAGCGTTTAATCAGGAACTGAACTTGGTTTAATCCAGCACGGGCGCGGTCTTTCATTCCTAAGTTCATGACACTGAGAAGAAAATACAATGAATTATTTGACATTAGATTGAAAAATACCATTAGGTTGACACACATATATATAGATATATGTATACCTTTTGAGGTTTGAGAGATTGTAGTTTAGGAGAATTTTTGAGCAAACACACAAGGAGATTCAACCACTCTGTTTCACATGTATATAACTTTAAATATAAAAGATGGAGGAAGACACAACCATCAAGATATGCATCCTGAAATATAAAAACGTATTAAAGAACATAAACAATGTTATTGGCTCATTGTATCCCGTGTTCAATCCCTTTTGGTATGGAGGGTTATTCTTTGAATCGGAATATCTAAAATCACTCGAGTATTCGGAAAGATTTTGAATCGAAAGTTCAGAACACTCACAGTTTAACCGGAAAAAAAAACAATGTTATTGGCAAAATCATGTATAGTTAAGAAGATATTACCTTTGCGGATTCTAAACATAAATAGAGACGCTTGATTGAAGTAATAGAACTTAGAACATTCCCACAATGAGCGCTAAACATAAATAGAGAAGCTTGATTGAACTAATAGAACTTAGAACATTCCCACAATGAGTATAAGAGGCAACAACATATGCTTCTACAATATTGATCAATGATACTAAAACCATCTCCATCTGTATGATCAACTATGTCCAAGTACACCAAAGAAGGAGCATATATCACAAACCCATCGGCATGTGATCTACGCAAGACTAAACTCTTGAGAGAAGGAACTTTAACGGTGAATGTGATCACATTGTCATCTAAAACATTGTTCCACAACCAAGTCTTCAAGAACATGACAATTAGATAAAAGCCTCTCAACAAATTTACCACTTGGGTATTTCATGGATATAAGACTCAACTTCTTGAGCAATGGGAAAGAAATTAGAGAAGTAAAATCCACAAGAGTTGTTTTATTTAGTTTCAATTTCACAAGCATTCTACACGTTTTGTATAAACTCTTTGGAAGTATTGTTGGAGTTGTACTTGAAGAACCATCAATCTATTAGCTCACACAACGCATCTAACTAGAGTTTTTGTCCATCTTCAATATCTACAACACCAGACTTGTGGCTAAGTTTAAAATACACAGTATCTAGAACTTGACCTTCGTGCAAAAGCAAAGATCTGTGATACGAGATACGGAATCACATATCAAAGACGAAGGCCCAAGACTTAAGAAGCTTCTTATTGAAAAGTTTTATGTTTCCATTTAATATTAGATTTAAGGTTTTGATAATTTTTCTTTTAATTATGGTTTTAGGTCGGTTGTAAAGAAGTCTATAAAAGGACTTCTAAACATCAAAAATATTTATCTTCCAAACAGTAATCTTATTCTCAAGAGAGACTAGGGTTAAAAGAAGCTTAAGCTCTAAGCTATTCATCTTTTCTTTGATTAATCACAGCTCCCGTGAAAAGGAATCAAGCGAAAGTTTTGGCTCATAACAACTTGGTACAACTTGGTATCAGAGCTGGTTGATTCGATGGGAGAGTCTGGTGATATTGCAACAAGTCTCGCAAGAATCGCGCAAGCTATGGCGGACCAGAAGAATGAACTTATGAAGGAGCTATCTGACTTGAAGAAGGAGTTCAATGAGCTGAACGCGAAATTGTCTCCTATACAAGCAAAGATTGCTGAGCTTCAAGAGACAACAGCATCACAACAAGTTGCCCTGGAAACAACTCTGACCGTGTTTGAATCAATCGCGGCGGATCATGGAGAAGAACGCCACCCTACTAAGGCGGACGTAGGAGATAATTGTCTCGGACAAGCCGAGATTAGGGAGAAATTGGTTGCTGGAAAAAAAATAGAAAACAATAGACTTGTAAGAATCTGCATTAGTGACGAAAACCATTCAGGACCACGGAAAAAGCCATGAGAATATCGGGATGATCAGAGATGAGGAAAAAAAATTTCTCCAGTGGACCTTGGCCAATGCCTTCGGTGGGAGTGGAGAGGGGCCACCAACGAGCAGATGGAGAAGGATATTGGTGTGTAAGACCAATTGGTGACATAGCCCACTCCAACTACTTGGCGGAAGATTTTTGAGCGGGGGAAGAGATAGGAGGAGGAAGAAACGAAGAATTTAGAGGGGTAAGAAGTGGCGGATTCACACTAACGCCAGCAAAGATAGAGTTTCCACCATATGATGGGACTACTAATGTGGTAGAGTGGTTACAAAAGTGTGAGGATTACTTCGAAGACCAAAGAATTTACCATGATGATGCTCGGGTCCGACAAGCCACATTTGTCTTAACAGGACAGGCATATCACTGGAACAACAACCTAAGAAGGCTGGTTACTCACAGGCTCAGTTGGATCAAGTTCAAGAGGATTTTTAAAAGCAGATTCGGAAGAGCAGATGCAGTGAATCTGATCGGAGAGTTTTTTAATTTACAATATACATGAACAATGGATGAGTATTGAAATCAGTTTGAGGAATGTTTGGGTAGACAAACGAGGTTAACAGGAGATCAACAATTGTGGCAGTTTTGTGCGGGTCTAACAGATTGCTTATGGAAAGAAGTGGAGTATTTGCGGCCCGAGAGAATCTTTGAAGCCATGGAATACACAAGAGACAACAAGTACAAGATTGCGGGTGATATACGCATAAGGACATTTGGAGGGCATATGGCTCCATCTACACGATACTCAGCTCTGTTCTCTAGATCAGGGGTCTCAAGAGACTAGGGATTTAAGAGTGTAAAAGAAAAAGAGAAAGAATTTCTGCAAACAAGACAAAACCGCAAAAGAAGGTCTGGAAAAAGCTAACAATTTTGGAAATGGCCAAAACGAAAGCAAAAGGGCTTTGCTTCAATTGTGACAAGCCTTTCATACAAGGACATACGGGTCAACCTATCTTGTTCTACATCAAGTCAGTTAGGGATGGGGATGAACAAGAGGATGAACCGTTTGAAGAAGAAGATTTGTAGATTTTCCTAAACACTATGAAAGGGGAGCAGACGAAAAGTACCTTTCAAGTGAAGGCAGATATTGCTAATGGGACAGGGTAGATGCTGTTGGACACATGCTCTAACGCCCGTGTTTTGGAAAACAGAAAATTTAGGGTTATGATGGGATTTGTTTCAGAGAAATTAAGAATTGATGATCAGTTAATGCTTTCGGGATTAGGAGTGGAGTTTGTTTAACTTTGGTTTTGGTTTAAGGAGCCGGTTTGAAATTTTAATAATTAAATCAGGGGGGTATTAATTAACTTTTAGATTAGTTTAAGTTCTGATTTAAATTAAATAAATAAAAATTAAACCCCAAAACCGACCAGTTTAGTGCGACCCTAATTATCCTCTATTTTAATCGCCCAGCCCTATTTCTTCTTCTCAGTTTCGTCGCCTATACCTCAGAGAAAAGAGAGAGCTGACTTTGGTGGTGTTGTGTGGCGTGAGAGAGTGAAAGAGAGAGGCTGTGGCGTGAGAGCAAGAGAGTGAAAGAGAAGAGGCTGTGTTGTCTTCCTTTCGCACCAATAGAAGGAAAGAAGAGAGAGAGCTGTGTGTGGTGTGAGAGCAGAAATGAAGAGAGAGACTTGGATGTGGCTGAAAGAGAGAAAGGGGAGCTTGCACATGAAGGATATGTATTTGAGCTAAGCCTTAGATGTAGATTTATCACTTTTCGGATTTGGATTTGAGCTAATATTCTAAAAGTTATTCGTGTTTTTGTGAGGTGCTCTGTTTCAGACGAGATTTGGACCAACGTAGATTCAAAGAGAGATCGCGAGTTGATCTATTGTCGGATCATCACGAAATTTTGAGGGTATATTTAGGATATCTAGGGATTGAGTTTCACCGGTGAAGATTGGAATTGGACGATTATATTTCGATTCGTGACTCCATCTTTGAGGCTTATTGTTTCTGTTATTTTTCCAGTTTTCCAGTTTTGGTTGGATGATGTTTTGTTGTTGTGGAAGGGCATGTAAGAGAGGGTGTTGCTGAGTTTATAAGATCCTTAAGGAGCCCTAGAAGTTTCTGAAAGTCTAGATCTTGCAAGATCTGTTCCTTGAGCAGTCAAGGGTTCGCTTTTAGGCTAAGGTGAGTGTATGACTATGAGATTAGCTGTGGGAATTTGAATGTATTAACATATCTTCCTATGTAGAGGCCATCGGATGAGAGTCTATACCATGTAATTTGATTGGATGGTGTATATTTGGATTATATGTTGTTACATTGCATTTTTCTATGTGTGTATATCTCATAGATGGGAGGATTGTCTACTAAGTATTTATTGAAATACTTATGCATCTCTTCTTTATGATGCAGGAAAGAAAAAGTGTGATCGTGGAATCATGACAAGGAGAGGAGAATGATTTAGGACTCGGTTTTTAAGTTCTTGATTGTTGAATTTCATGTTTAATTCTCTGTTAAATTATTTTAGTAATTTTGGAATTATTGATAATTTATTTGATAATTACGGTTGAAGTTTGTGAGATTTAATTGATGGTTTAATTTGGTTAAGATGAGTTAATTAAACTAATATGGATTTTCGTGAATTATTTAATTTAATTAAAATTGAGGGATTTTAATATTTATGGGAATATTATTATATGTTTAAAAAACAAAAAAATGGGTACGGTCGTTTCAATTTCGTATTAGAGCGTTTACAGTTTAGGATAGTTTAGAAAATTAAATTTTATTTTATTTAATTTTTGTGTTGCTTGATTGCATGAAGTGAACCGTGGTGTTGTTGTGATGGGATTGATTGATTATGTGGTATTTAGTCAATTTTATGTTGCATGGAGTATTAGAATCATCCTCTTCGAGCCTTCAATGAGATTTCACGGTATGTTGTCCTTGCTTGATTGTTAAGCAAGGTAGAATAACAGAGAAAAATGACGTGTTGTTGAGCTAAGATGTGGGAGCTCGGGCGGTGGTGATGTAGGGTGTGTCACGGAAAGTCACGGTTGAATGGGTCAGAAGTCTGGTTCTCGATAGAGTGGCCGGTAGAGTTGGTACTGGTGTCCTAAAAAGGAAATGATCCTGAAAAGGATCATGTGGACCTCTTGAATGGAATGTTGGATCGGAATTTCCATTCAAGTAGATACTTAGTGGAGTATCAAGTTGTTTTCACCGTTCGTTATCTGAAGTGGGTTGCATGAAATGCAAGGTTGAATCTCTGTTAGTTGTAGGTATTCCTTGGAAAGGTGGAGCTAAGAGGTCAAGTGAGGCCAGGAGAGTTCTGCAGGAATTTTGGAAGAGTTTCGGAGGAGTTCTGGGACAGTTCCGGTGGAGTTCTGGGAGAGTCTGGAGGAGTCCAAAGAAAGATCAGGAGAGTTCCAGCATAGTCCTAAAAAAGGTCGGGAGAGTTCCAGGAGAGCTCCGGGATAATCCCAGAAAAGTTTGCGAGAGGTTTGGAGGAGTCCTGGGAAAGTTCTAGAGGAGTTCTGAGAAAGTTTGGGAGAGTTCTGGGTATACATGAATCACAAGAAGATTGAACCATGAGTGGTATAGTTCAGGGCTGAAGTTTCCTAAAAGGAAAGTTTTCCAAAAATGAAAGGTGCCTACAATGGAAAGTTTCCGAAAATAGAAAGTTGCCTAGAAGAGAAGGTTTTCAAAAATGTAAAGTTGCCTAGAATGGAAAGTCTCCTAAAAGAAAATATGGCCAAAAAGGGAAATGGCCTAAAAAAGGGAAGTTCCTAGAAAGGAAAGATCAAGGGGAATTTGTTGTTACTCGAGAATTGCGATCCAAGGAAATAAGTTGGGAGTAGCGGGGCTTGCCAAGGCTTATTGGATCGAGGAAGGATTGGTCGGTAACGTGTAGTTAACCACACTAGTGAGCGGTAGTGTTTATGTACTTGGTAATCAAGTGAAGTTGCAAAAGGTGATAAATATTCTAAGAGCAGGAGGTGCTCTGGATTCTTATGCGGATGGGATCAAGAATGATCTGAGAGGTTAATCTTGAGAAACTAGTTGGTTTCAATAAGTTTAAGTTTAGCTTTTAGTTACGGGTAGAGGACTAAGTTATTAGCAGAGAGTCATTGTGGTAGGCACTGGGTTTTCGTTGTTGAGTAGTGAGGTTGGAAAGTTGAATCGGGAATTTTGAGTTTTGAGCTAAGCATTAGCTGTTGTGATGGCACTATAGGAATTCTTTTATGGTTCGCCAAGTTGTACACCATTATGTTGAACCTTAGTGGGGGAAGGGAGATGATTGATGGGGATATTATTGAGAAGACTATAGAAGACATCTGGGTTTCTGGGAATTGAACATGAATGAAGCGCGAAATCAGCAAAAGGGTTATGATGATTAGGTTGTAGATAAAGTTATCTCAGGAGGGCGCTGTTGAGAGGTGGGTCTTAAACTGATAGAATCTTGATTGGATGAGATCCCAGCCCCTAGATACGCTTTGTGAGGTTGAGATATTGATGGTGATAAAATAGGGTTTGAAGTGAAACTTTCAAAGGGATGCGGAAGTCCCTTGAACTTTCGGGCTTGATTCTGCTTGGATATGACACACCAAGAGCAGTCATAAGTTGAGATTGTGATATTACACACACAAACTTGGATCAAACAAGTAAAAGAAAAGTTTTAGAATAAAATGTTTGATAAATGAAACAAAGAGTCACATACAGAATATAAAGAGAATGGGGGGAGAAAAGGAGAAGAGACAATAAAAGAGTGTAGAGTTACGAGATATGCCTCGTAACTCACACAATGACCATGCAGAATTAAACATCAGTTTGAACTTAACAAAATAAAAGGATAAGAGATAAAATGGGCCTGATGATGACAATGGGCTGGGGTAAAGTATGTGACCTTGCCTCATTAAAAACCTCCCTTAGAAAACCCAATGGGAAAAACCAAGGAGAGGGAAAAAGAGTACAAGTCCACATACCTCCAATGTCATCACTTAGATGGCTTGAATCACAACCAATGTGGCTGGACAAGCATCACATCTAAGACTGGCCTGAATGGTAAGTAGACGATTGTTGATGATTTGATGGAGCTCTTTAGCTCTGGACCTTGTCATCGGACCAACAGGGACAATAAGTGCTGCATTATCTTCAGCTCTGAGCTCCTCAGGTTCAAGCTGCTCCTCAGGTTCATGCTTCCTGCATTCCAGGATTACATCATAACCGATTCATTTCTGGGACTACATTGAGTCCGAGATATGTGGAACCTTTCTGGGTTGTGGGGAGTGTCAGTATCAGATGATATGTCTGCATTGGCACATATGGGTGCTGGCATAAGGCTAGTGAGATGTTGGCTAAGATTTTTGATCTTCAGTGTAACATGTTGGTTGAGGCAAGGCCGGTGGAGATTCTTGAGAGAATAATCAAATAGATCAAAAGAAGGAAGTTCCAATGATCATGGTCTTGTCAGTTGTGATGTTGTGGTAGAGGAAACTAGGGGATAAGAGGTGATGATGAAATTGGAATTCTCCAAGTTGTTTGGAAAGAAGCTGGAATCGAAGTTTGAGCTTCGAAAGCGGACCACTTCTAGTGGGGGAGAATTTATAATCCATGTTTCCCAGTTGCTGTTGTGTGTGTATTTTTGTTTCAGAGTCAGAAACGATTGTTACATGTTGAGATTAATAGAAAATGTGGGTTAGTATTTTATTAATGATGGCTAGTGAGTACCATGTTGTTAATCGTAAGGAACAAGAGCATTATAGAATTGATTAAGAAATTTTTTAATGAGATTTTAGAGTGTGGGGCTGATATTCGTGAGTAAGGATATGTTGTGTTTGACATTCTAGAATCGAATATGTTTTGTAGATATCCTGAGGTATTGGATATGTTGGGTGATTTCCGGGGTTATTGGACATCTTGCTTTAATATCATGAAGCATGAGATATGAGGTAGGTGATAGTCGGATTTATAGACTATGATGTGGTGATATTCCAGGAATGGAATATAGTGAGTTAATATCCCATAGAATAGGATATGTTGCGTGGATATTCGAAAAGTTCGAATATGTTGTGATGAGATTCTGAAGGATTGAATCTGATGTTGGGATATTTTTTGATGAGTTTAAATAAGATGAGAATTTCTTATTGTTTGGTGACTGATCATCTCATGAAAGATAAGTGAGCATGAGGTTCTGAAATTAGTTTTTATGAGAACATAAAACCTTGGTTTATATTCGGAAATATAATATGTAGATACCCTGAGTGACTGGGTATGTTCTGAGTTGACCTAAGGAATTGGTTATGAAAAAGATGATATTCCAAGTTTCCAATATGCGTGGTGCGAGTATGACATTGCGATGTTGTACGCGGATCACGTGAGGTAGTTTCAGTCAGGAGTGCTTATACACGTATTGTGATTCATGTATACCCAGAACTCGTAAGGTATATTGTCCATAGTGGAGTGGTATGTGATACCCAAAACTCGTAGGATATATGGCCCAAAGTGGAGTGGTATGAGTGTGATACCGAGAACTCGTAAGGTTATATACCTAGAGTGGAGTGGTATGGATATGATATCCAGAACTCGTAATGTTATATGGCCCAGAGTGGAGTGGTATGAGTGTGATACTAAGAACTCCTAAGGTTATATAACCTAGAGTGGAGTGGTATGTATATGATACTCATAACTCGTACGGTTATATGGCCCATAGTGGAGTAGTATGGATACCCATAACTCGCAAGGACTTTGTGTCTTAGAGTGGAGCGGTATGTTTTTGAGTTGTGAGCAATGAGTATACGACGTGAGTCTTAAGCGTAGTGACTGAATGTGGACCTCGGAGGTCGATAATGGTTGATCTCGTGATTGGTTTGTGTTGGTCAAGGTGGTCAAGGATAGTTCGAGTCGTTGCCACAAGTATGGGTTAAGTTCATTGCGGATGAATTGAGAGGTTAGATTTGAGGACAAATTTATGTTAGTGGGGAACAATTATAACGCCCGTGTTTTGGAAAACAAAAAATTTAGGGTTATCACAGGATTTGTTTCAGAGGATTTTAAGAATTGATAATCAGTTAATGCTTTTGGTTTAACTCTGGTATTGGTTTAAAGAGCTGGTTTGCGTTTTAATAATTAAATCCGAGGGGGGGGTTAATTAACTTTCGAATTAGTTTAAGTTCTGGTTTAAATTAAATAAATAAAAATTAAACCCCAAAACCGACCGGTTTAGTGCAACCCTAATTCTCCTGTATTTTAATCTCCCAGCCCTATTTCTTCTTCTCAGTTTCGTCGTCTATACCTCAGAGAAAAGAGAGAGCTGACTTTGGTGGTGTTGTGTGGTGTTGTGTGGTGTGAGAGGGTGAAAGAGAGAGGCTGTGGCGTGAGAGCATGAGAGTGAAAGAGAAGAGGCTGTGTTGTCTTCCTTTCTCACCAATAGAAGGAAAGAACAGATAGAGCTGTGTGTGGTGTGAGAGCAGAAGAGAAGAGAGAGAGTTGGGTGTAGCTGAAAGAGAGAAAGGGGAACTTGCACATGAAGGAGATGTAGGCAGATCTGATATGTTGTAGTAGGAAACGATTTCGACTTAGCAAATCGTTTCTAAAGGTAACAAGAACTTGTGGAGTTATAGCAAAGCCTCAGAGCTAGATTTACCACTTTTCGGATTTGAATTTAAGCTAATATTCTAAACGTTATTCATGTTTTTTTGAGATGCTCTATTTCAGACGCGATTTGGACCAACGGAGATTCAAAGAGAGATCGCGAGTTCATCTATGGTCGGATCATCAAGAACCTTTGAGGGTATCTTCAGAACATTTAGGGGTTGAGTTTCACCATTGACGATTAGAATTGGACGGTTATATTTTGATTCGTGACTCCATCTTTGAGGCTTATCGTTTCTGATATTTTTTCCAGTTTTACAATTTGGGTTGGATGTAAGAGAGGGTGTTTCTGATATTCTAAGATCCTTAAGGAGCCCTAGAAGTTTCTGAAAGTCTAGATCTTGCAAGATCTGTTCATTGCGCAGTCAAGGGATCGGCATTTAGGCTAAGGTGAGTGCATGACCATGAGATTAGCTGTAGGAATTTGAATGTATTAACATGTTTTCCTATGTAGAGGCCATCGGATGAGAGTCTATAGCATGTTATTTGATTGGATGATTGGTATTTAGATTATATGTTTTTACTTTGCATTTTCCTATGTGTGTATATCTCGTAGATGAGATGATTGTGTCACTAAGTATTTATTGAAATATTTATGCATCTCTTCTTTATGATGCAGGAAAGAAAAAGTGTTATCATGGAATCATGGCGAGGAGAGGAAGATAATTTAGGACTTGGTTTTGAGGTTTTTAATTTTTGAATTTCATGTTTAATTCTTGGTTAAATTATTTTAGTAATTTTGGAATTATTGAGAATTTATTTGATGATATTCATGGTGAAATTGAGGATTTAAGTCATGTTTAATCAGTGAGTTAATTATGGTTGAAGTTTGTGGGATTTAATTAATGATTTAATTTGTTTAAGCTGAGTTAATTAAACTAATATGAATTTTTGTGAATTATTTAATTTAATTGAAATTGAGAATTCCAATGAGAAGAAGACCAGAAAGAGTAGTTGCATTGGCAGATGGGGAAAAGTGCCAGGTGGATGGGTTATGGGAGGGACTTTCTATGGAAGTACATGGACATCGTTTTGAGGCTGATTTTTTTGCAATACCATTAAGTGGATTTGACGTGGTTCTTGGGATATGTTGGTTGAATGCACTTGGAAGAGTGATGTGGGATGGCCTCGCACGTACTATAGAGTTCATCCACGGAGATATAGTGGTTCAATGGCATGGGGAGACGGATGCGAGGAACGATTAAGGCATTGCCCTAAATTCCATTGGTAACAACGGCACGCTGGAGAGGTGGTTAGAGGATGAGGAAGACATCTTTACAACAATAAGTGAAGAAGAACTAAAACCTTTGCGAGAGTGGCCGATGAGAAAGGAAGCACTAATGTCACTAACGACAAACACCACGTCAGAATTCGGGTAATAGTTTGATAAACTGGCAGGATTACCTCGTCAGAGAATGTGCGACCATAGAATTCATCTTTTTCAAAGAGCCGACACAGTGGCGGTTCGGCCGTACCGGTACCCACATTTGTTGAATGATGAGATTGAGAGGCAATTCACGGAAATGCTTCGAAATGGGATTATATGGCCCAGCTCTTCTCTTTTTTCGTCGCTGGTGTTGTTGGTTAAAAAAGCAGATAATTCATGGCGATTTTGCATTGATTGAATTCCCGTAGTTGATGAACTCTTGGATGAGCTACATGGGGCTTGGTACTTTACCAAGCTCGATCTTACGTCAGGATATCAGATGTGAGAATGTTTGAAGGAGACATTGAGAAAACAGGGTTTCAAACACATCACAGGCATTACAAGTTTTTGGTTATGCCATTCGGGCTCGCAAACGCACACTCCACATTTCAGAGTCTCATGAATTCGGTTTTCCAAGGAGTACTTCAAAAGTTTGTACTTGTCTTCTTTGTTGATATTCTTATCTACAACACCAATTGGAAAGAACATATGGCGCATATTCGATATGTTTTTGAGATTTTGCGAGAACATAAGTTGTTCTTTAAACACTCCAAGTGTTCGTTTAGATGGGAAGAGGTGGGAAATCTAGGAAATATTTTTTCATATGATGGGTGAAGGTAGATGAGTCAAAGGTAACACTTGTAAAGGAATTGTCGAGACCAATTTTGACACGTGCGGTTCATGGATTCTTAGGCTTGTCAAGATACTATCGAAAATTTATAAGAGACTATGGCACCATTGCAGCGCCATTGACGAATATTCTAAAGAAAATAGGGTTCCTTTGGAGTGAGGATGCGGAAGTGGCATTAACAGCTTTGAAGAAGGCCTTGTTTGAGGCTCCGGATTAGCACTACCATATTTATCTAAGGAGTTTGTTGTTGAATGTGATGCTCCGGGCAGTGGAAATGGTGCCGTTCTTCACCAACACGAACACCCAATCGAGTTCTTTACTCGGAAAATTGTGGAATGACACCATAAGCTCGCGGTGTATGAGAGGGAGCTCATTGGACTTGCCAAAGCAGCAATACACTGGAGGCCTTATTTATGGGGGCGAAGATTCCTTATTTGCACAGATCACTATAGCCTCAAATTTATATTGGAACAACGGCTCTCGACATTACCGCAAATACACTGGATCAATAACTTGCTGGGATTGATATTGGGATTGAATTTAGCTCGGGTAAGACAAATATAATGGCTGACGCGTTGTCTCGACGGGGTGAGGACGAGGCCGAGGAGGAATGCATAATATACACATTTAAAGGATCCAACACAGGAATTTTGGCGAGGTTACGGGATGAAGTAGAGAGTCAAACAGATCTCGCTCACTACAAGAAATCTACAGCAAATCCGACGGAAATTTTGACAGATTTTACGCCGTCAGAAATTTCCGATGGTTGCCAATGGCTATATGTCCGTCGTAATGTTTTGACGGATTTTTTATGGACATACAAAATGCGTTTGGAAATCCATCGGAACCGTGGAACGTTGATATAGCCGTTTGAATTTTTGTAGATAGTAACAGATTTTCTAACGGATTTAGATGTCCGTTGGAAATCCATCGGTTTATGTGAACGTTGATATAGTCGTTGTATAGCTGTTAAACTTTTTGATGGATTGCCGACGGAATTCCGAGGGCTAACGTTCTTATATATATTTCCACACTCCATCGTATTTTCACAACACAATTCCTCACTACAACCAAAATTTTAGGAAAAATGTATTCTTCTAGAAATTTTCGATCATGGATGGGCCAACCAATGATGGATCTGGAGTTGAACTTATTGACGGACGAGTATGCTCGAGGGATGTGCGAGTTCATGAAATTTGCAGTAAATCAAGCGGGATGGGAAAAACCTCGTAAGTTAAAATGTCCATATGTTATGTGCATTAATTTACGTAATATTAAAGTTGAGATAGTTTGGAAGCATTTCTATTGCAATTGGTTTATGCTGGGTTACAAAGTTTGGTATCTACATAGGAAAAAAAAATTATAAATATGGTAGTACTAGTGAACCATATATTTTGGATAGCTTAGGAGAACATAGAATGTTCAGTAAATTTTGATGTAGGTACTGTAGAGATGGTGAATGATGCGTTTAAAGAGAATATGCAGTCAACAACTTTAGATGGAGATAGGGTTGAAAAACCAAATGTATAAGCACAAATGTTTTTTTGATATGTTAGTCGTAGCGAAACAGCCGCTATATAGCGGTTGTAGAGAAGGTTATTAGCTTTTATCATCTGCTAGTAGACTGATGACCATTAAGACGAACTACAATTTGATGGAAGAATGTTTAGATTCGATAGCAGATTTTGTGAAAGATATCATGTCTGAAGATAATCTTTCACCAACATCATACTACGACGTACAAAAACTTGTAGCTTGTCTTGGTTTGCCGTATCAATTGATAGATGTATGCATCCACAACTGTATGATATATTAGAGAGAAGATAAAAACCGCAAAAGATGTCGATTTTGTCATAAACCGCGATATCAGAAAACTCGCGGATGTGGTATTTACCGTTAACGGAAAGTCTGAAGAGGTTATATCAATCTCAGCGCACGGCGTGCAGATCATCGTCAAGATGGAGAGATTACACATCCTTCAGACGTGTAAACATTTTCTTTGCACGTGTAAACACATCCTTCAGACATGAAAACATTTTCAATCCTTGTATCTAAACTTTGCGTATAAACAAAGAAATGTGTATCTTGGGTTATGTACAGATTATTTCAACCCATTTGGAAAGCATGAAAGACAGTATTCGTTGTAACATGTTATCGTAACTCCTTACAATTAGCCTCCATCTTTGTGAATGCATAGAGATTTTTTGTTTCTCTCCATTCTTGTTCCCAGCCCAGAGCATCCGAAGAGATTCATATATAACCATTCTAGCATATTGTTGATTGCATTTATCATTAGATTTATTGTGTTTTCATTATATAATTAGAGTCTATGAGCATATGTTTGCAAGTTTTATTGTCTTGTAAGTTTTGGATTGAGTTATGCAACAAGAGAGATCATTTAGATGCATATAAGAGAAATGATGATTAAGAACCAGTCCAATGTGTCTCAAAGATTGACTCAGATGAAGGCTTTACCTTGAGGTTTAGATCCAGAACTCTTGATTAACGTTATAGGAAATCGAGATACTTTCTAATAGAGGTGATTTGAAGGAAATCCGAGCTGTGGTTCCAGAGTTATGACTGATTACTAAAGAGCGGTACGACCCAGCGGCAAGATAACACCGCTGGAGATTTAACAAAACTTACCTGGCGAATTTTTCTAGGAGCTGCAGTGGGATGATGACACCGCTAGGCTCTAGATGAATGCTGCCACGACATGATGACACCGCTAGAACGCATCTGAAGCTCTAGTTCAAGTTGCTAAAACAGTCTAATTCAAGCTGAATCTGAAATTACTTAGTTGGTTATGTGTTGAACCAACTTCCTTTTATCTTTTACTATAAATACTCTTAAACCTAATTTATGTCTTATGCTTTGTTTTATGAGAGTTTTTCTTAGCTTATTTTGGATCTTTGTATGAATCTTTCAATTTCAAAGTATCAAATCTCTTTCTTTTCTTAAATCTTTCATCTATTCTTCTCTTAATCATGATTATTCATTTATCAATCCAATTGTTTTGTGTTTTCATGATTATGAGTGAGTAGTGTTTTAGATGATTTTAGGGTTTGGTGATTGAGATGATTTGATAGATTAATGATGATGTTTAGGACTAAATCTTAGGTAGTCTTCCAATTAGGTTGCTAGTAATGCTAGATTAAACATGTAATTGAGAAATCTAGATGATTAGCATTTAATGTCCGGAAGGTGTTTGATGAAATGCTTGAAAGAATCTAAATGTGCTTTTCATGCCTAGCCTATGGAAATAGTTGATTAGGGTGATTAGTAACTTGTTATCAGTACTCATTAGTCATTTGAATTGCCAATGGAAGTTGATAATAATTCATTGATTGGTGTAGAGGCTAATACCATGTGAATGAATTAGTCTAGTTAGTAATTCTTTAGCCTTGGATATTGTTCTTCATGTGTTCTTACATCATCAAAGGTTCATCATTTCATCTAAGTCATAGCCATTCCCGAGACTCATCGCTTTTCTTATTTGACTTCTAAAACCGGTTTTACTCTTTTCCTGCTTTGTTTACTTTTCAAATTTGGTTTCAAAAACACACAACTTTTATTTGCTTAGATTGAAATAGAACTTGCATTCCAAGTGTTGTTATTCTAGTTTCCTTGAGAATCGATCCCTAAAGTACTTCAATGTGCTAAGAGTTATTTAATTGACCCAGTGTAAAAACTGAACTATGAGATAGCCATTAATCTATGAGTTACAAATGCTTTGAAATCATGGTTCGAAGCCTATGATGTTTCATGCCAGCAGAATTTTAAGATGTGTGCGGTTTTAATGTGGACCATAAGCGATTTCCCAGCATATGATATATTATTGGGATGGACAACTCATGAAAGATTAGTGTGCCCGTATTGCCAAGACAACACTGATGCATTCCAATTAGATCTAGCTTCAATACAAGTCTAGAGATGAAGGGATTCAGAGTGAGACATCAACACTTGGAAAACAAGATTATTAATGGGTACGATGCGTTGCAAGAAATTGCATCAAAAAGATTACGCTATCCTCATTCGGAAAGACATAGACAAGCTTCTAGACCAGCTGCTCCGGGCATAGAAATTAATTCTTCTTCAAGTGATTCAGTAGATACAAAGCTGAGCAAATTCATCAAGATGGTTGAAGATGGGAACAAAGCTATCCAGAGGGTTGAAGATGGGAACATAGATATCAATGCTTGACTATGAAAGATTGAGAAAAACCTAGAATATATTATGGTCCTACAAATACAAATGATGAAGTAAAAAAAAATAAAGTTTATATGAAGATTTACGTTTTTTTCATTATAGTAAAGAGATGGTTTAGAAAAAAATCCTAACAACTGTGTTTTCATTTTTTGTTGACGCAGCATATCTCAGATTTTGAAGGTAGTATGGTAATCTTGCAATCTGAAATCTTTTTGTTTATGTTTGAATTTGAATTTTCTATTGACCAAAACATTTTACAGCGAGACACAGGTGACACCCTGAAAACACTTGTGCACAAGGATAAAGACAAAGAGGAGGAAGAAGATTCATGTGATGAGACACTCTCGATGGAGAGTGACAAAGGGGATAAAGAAGGTTCATCTCATGAAGTTTACATTCATAGATTTTTTGGTTTATTGTTTCTTTTTTTATTGTTTTTGAAAAACATTTAATTTTCAGGGTTTAAAAAACCTTGATTGCAGGAAAACGCAAATGGCTATGAAATAAGCAAACAACATTCTGAGACACAGGAGATAACACATGACAAAGATGAGACAGCTGAGGGGACCCCAACACAGGAGCTAACAGAAGATTTTAAGATTCTTTGTAAAGTCCTCCTAAACCTATAAGAGATTTTAAGATTGCATTTAAACTGTTGAGATAAGATTCCTTGTTCCTTTTTGTATTTTAATGCTTTAGGAAGGTCTTCCTTAACATATATTAAATGTTCCTAACACGTTCAGTATTTTGCAAAGTGGTAAAGAGAAGGTTGGTATGCAGCTTTTGACACCTGTTTTGACGCAATCACCCACCTGCACAGAAACAGTTGTGGAGGTAGCTAGACTAGACTCATAAGGTGTGAATATCTTAAAACAGACCATACGATATACTAAAATACTCCAAAAATTTTATATCAATAGTTCCTAACAGGTTTTTATGGAGGAAGGGTGATACATAAAAGAAAGATACTTAGATGGAATCCCCTACTATCATTGGGCCGATTAGTAACAAAGATAATACTCATAAGGTAAGAGCTTTTTAAATTCTATATTAATTTAAAATATATACTAACAAAATGTTATACTTGCAGGGAGATACGTCAGTTGTTGCTCCTACGGACTCACCTACTACCGCAGAGCCACTTGCTGATAAAAAGCCAAGTATAGACCTGTCTCCTGAAACTTATGAGGCAGACAAAACCATTATAGCACCTCACTTACAAGTGGGTACTAATGTGTAGATATCCTGTCCAAATGACAAGTGGTACCCTACTACGGTGAAATAGGAGACAAGCATATGGAGAGTGTCAGAGAGATGCTGATCCGTCCTCAACCGGCTTCATTGCCTCAACCAAAAAAATATGTCATTTCCATTTTAACTCTCATGCAAAACGTTGATGCCTTTCACATACACCATTGGTGCAAAGGACATGTGACGCCACTTATATCGAGTAACAAGGTGCATGTCCACATGATTCATACCGAAGAAATTCTTGAGTTTAACATTAAGGACGTAATGATTCATAGGGAATGGGTAAACGGTTCGTGGGATCATCATGCAGATTAAAAACACAGGATTGGTGCCATTAATGTTACCGCAGCGTAGTTCCAAAGACTAGAGAATCTGACAGTTCATGTCAATGAAGAGATAACAATCTAGTGTATGAGTGTATATTTAGTCATAGTAATTTTGTTTTAATGTATTTTAGCTTAATAAGATACAATTTTGGAATCCTAGTAAGACCTTCTTAATTTCTCTGTCATAATATTCATGCAGGAAGTAGATGCATCATTGATATTTTTTCAATTCGAAACATGAGGAACATGCTGCATTCTTTCACAACAATCGGGTTCCCTAGAGCTGCATGATGCATACATCTCAGTCTTCTTCAATGATTTTAAGAAGTCTAGCTGCAAATAACCATTTCCTGATGTTGTCATTAAAGTTGTAAAAGGAGGTGTGTCTCCAAAAAAGAAGTGGAAGAGAAATGTTGAAATCATCTATGGAGTGGTTAAAGATGATTTGTAAGCACTGGATTGGATTGGCCATAAATCTCAAAAACAAGCAAATCGAGTGTTTCACTTGCAAAAATCCAACTGAGAAAAAAAGAAAGAGTCTAGCAAATTGTTACATATGTTGTAGGCACCTTCTGATCATCACTCGTAAGATATACAATGTTTTAGGTTATTTAGGAACCCTTTTATATATATACTTAGGAACGTATTCCTGAATAATCTTTGAATTGTGCAGTGATGATATCTATCCTCCTCTGTCTTGTTGAGGGCACAAGGCCAATGAACAATCTTCTTCCATTCAAGGTGGTGCACGATTATGAAGAAGATGTTCCAAAGTCAAGCACAATATCCAATTGTGGGATCTTTGACCTCAAAATGATAGAGTGATACTCTTTGCAGATATAAGACTTCTCAAAGATCTGCGATGAGGTTATTCATGATATCATGACCAATCTAGTATGGGAAATATTTGAGCACTTTGTTAACAATATAATTTAGGATTTTATTGTTACTGCTTTTGGATATGGTTGATTTTTTTAAATGTGCATTTGGACGATGTAGTTTTTAAGACATGGTAGGGTTCTTTGATTTTAATGAAACTTACGCTATCTCTGTTTTTTGTTACAATTTTTTACGATAATATCATCGAAGATGAGAAACCTTGTTATCACCAACATTATAAATGAAACTTATGTTATCACTGATTTTTGTTACAAACATTCAACAAAATTAGGAATCATTCTCGATTTTAATTAATGGAGAAGAAAGATAAGCAAAGTATAAGAAAATATTCAAATAAACATCTAATAACAACTAAATAAATTGAGTTTAAAATATGAGGTAAAACAATGAAATGCTTACTAATATGTCAATATAAAGTATGAGGAAAGGTTTCCGAAAACAATGAAATGCTTGCTAAAAACAATGTAATGCTTCCTAACATGTTAATATACAATGTTACAATGTTTTATAGCTATTACTAATGTTCTGGAATTTTATTTTTTATGAAAGTATTTAGGAGTCATTTATACCTTTTTAGGAAAGATTTCTTAAATATGAAATTTTTTTAGGAAGAACAAGTTATACCTTTTAAATTTAATACATACATACATGTATTTCTACTTATAAACGTATTTATGAATCATTTATACCTTTTTAGGAAGGATTTCTTCAATCAAATACATACATATAGATAAAGGACGACTGGCTGAGACCCCCTCCCCCCTATAATGCTGCTTCTGCATATATCCATCAAGTCTCTTAATCTCTTGATTCCCCCCCCCCCAATACAAACATGTTGCTTTACCTTTACCCCCATATTATTTTTCTCTGCCCAATTGCACGTAAGAATCTAATCAACCCAAATTGCATTCAATTTCACTAAATCACGTTTACAAGACAGTGATTGCCCGTTAATGAATTAACCCGACCCAAACCTTGATTTATACCCAATTATCAAAATCAATTTAACCAAATTAAGCCTAAATCCAATCCAATTAAACCAAACTCCGATCCTAGATTCTTCTCTTGAACTTTGAACAACCACTTTGTGATATGATTCTTCCCATGGATTGATCACTTTCGAGCGGTTTAAGAAGGATAAAAAAGATGGAGGAAGAGTATAGTGAAATCTGGTGAAGTCTAGTGAACTCTAGCGAAGTCTGGTGAAGTCTAGAGAACTCTAGTGACGCCTATAAAAGAAGATGGATGGATTATTTGGTCACACAGAGACTGCGGAAGATCTCTGATATACCGTGAAACCTCCCAAGATACGACACACTTGGATGAGACCAATCTTGACTCCTCGGATATGACTCACCGAGACGAATCAAGAAAACAGATTATATATTACATACCAACCTAGGGTTTGTTCACAAGGAACTGAAGAGATTCACTCTCAATGATATGTTTAAAAAGAAAAAAAGTTGATTGATTATGGAGTTTCAAAACACACTTATAAATAGCAAAAGAAACTAGTGAAAACCCTAAGCAATATTAATTGCAGAAAATTAACTAAGTGTTTTTAAGACTTGAAATATATCTCTTGAACTTCTTGACTTCAGATCCATCGAATGGGGTCTTTATTTTGGGCCAAGAAATCTTCTTTGGGCTTTGATAAATCTCTCATGGACTTAGATGAATGGATGATCTGATTTGCCTCATTAATACCCTCTTTTGGAAAATCCATTGAGACAAAACCAAAGGCTAGGAAAAAGAGTACAAATGGATCACCCTCTTGTTAGTCCTCTTGAGATTGTAATGCAAACAACAAGTTTTGATATCAAAAGTACTCCGTTTGATCCTTAGACGCGTGATGGTCTCGCACTTGAGCGAGTAGTCCATTGATTGAATTTTGGAATGCCTTAGCTCTTGCTCTTGTCATAGATCCACTAGGCACATCCAATGTTTCCTCAACTCCATTTGTGCTCTCCTTAGATTCAAGCTGCAATTGATTGTTTTCCATGATCACATCACTTTGTGAGGTTGTGATAACTATCTTTAGGGGTTCCTCTGACCAAAATCTGAGCATATTCTTTTTTTGTCCAAGCCTTCTTGTACTTGCTATGTACACCATGTGTCATTCTGAATAAATCAATGATTTGTTTTGGTCTCAGGTCATTCTTCTTCTCAGCATAACCGCTGCATATAAGAGATTGAAAGGTTTTTGTAGTAGCTTGCCTACGGTTAGGATTCCTATGTGTTGTGTCAAAGGTATGTTCATGCATATACTTTTTCACCACAAAGAAATCGGAATGAGGTACAACTGTTGTGTTCAGTCTCCAAGTGCATATATCATCAATGTAACCTAATATCACTCTTGAGTTGTTTGACCACAAAGACTTGAACTCAAACTTTTGCTCTAATGCTCACTTCCTCGTCCTAAACATGGTCTTTTACTTGTTCTTGAAATATCCTTTGACATATATGTTCTCAGTTCCTGTGATGGAATGAGAAAGACCTATATGAAGTTGAGGAAGATCTAGAATAGGATGCAGTAGACTCGAATAGTCTTCTTTACCAGTAGTCGAGAATGAGCATGTGTCACTTACAATACATAATGATTCATGAAAGCCTCATAAATCACCCTGATAACAATAAATGGATAATTGAAATCATGCAAGATTGTGTAAGAAGAATTACATGTTGTTGTTTATTTACATGAGAAACAACAAATGTGAATCACCATCTAAAGTTTGCATTATTCTTCCTTGAATATTCTCAACTTCACAAATCTCTTCATTACTTCCAACGTTCTTAACAAAAACAACATTTTCCACGAAGATGTTGGAAATTGAAAAAATAACACAAAAAGTGTTTAAAACATGTTTTAGTAAGGATTAGAAACAAATGAAAAGAATTTTTGAAATATGTTTTAGGAAGAATTTCTTACCGTGAAAACACAAGCCAATCAATTTTGGATCTTCCTTAATCCAGTTGATAAAATATCTAAGTTGGTGATCATTACGTAAAAACATAGGCGGAAAATCCTCTATAAACACTTTCAATATCGGTGGAAGTCCATATCTAAGTTTAACTTCTTTATCTTTCATAGATAAGTCGTTTTATAAAGTCTTCAATGACAATTTCTATTAAATCCTTGAATGTGATATCCTCATAAACCTCAAATAATTATGTTCCTTTCTCATAATCGACTAAAAAGTTCTATTTGATGTTTTCGTTTTATTTCCACTCTCCACATACACAATAGAGATTTACCATGTTTGACAAAATCTATCAAAAAAAAAACTTCATTGATAGATTCAAATGAAACAAAAACACATTGACAACATTTAAAGAGAATTGATACACAATAATTCATATTTCCAATACAACAGAAGATAGATTCTATAGATCACATGTTTCAGGGACCATCATGCACATATTTTAATAGTGTCGATATCGTTATTCTTTAAGAAAAACAACGAAACTTTAAAAATACCTATGAAAACAAGCAATTGTGAATGGATTACTGAATTGAGAATCTCCTTCGTCTCTATTTTGATAATCACTTGATTAGAGATTAATCGATTATGCTCTTCGATCTCCGTCCCCGTTGCGGATCTCCGTCTACACTTGTCTTTGAACTCTTCAATTTCTGTCCTCGTCGCCAATCTAGGTTTACTGTCGTCATCAATCTCCGACGTGGTCGTTGTCAATTTTTTATGTCAAGTATTTCCGAGATTGAATTTCAAAATTGGAACATTATATATGAGGGGACATAATAGTCTTTTATCTCTCATGGAAATGGTGTAAATGGCTACTAATGTTTAGACCATCCACATTGCACATCTTTCATGGGTGTCTCTAAATAAAAAAAAATTAAAATTAAAATTAATTAGAGGAATATGAGAGATATGTGTCTCTAGGAAGACACTTAAGATACCCATATCTATCTATGTTATTCATTGATTGGTCAAAATTGATCAACAAATAAAAAAAATAACTAATTAAATTACAAAAAAATTTTATTACTTTATTGTTTAGACAACCAATTGGGTATATAACTGATGTGGATGCTCTGAGTAACCTCATTAGTGATACTCTTATGAGTGTCTTAAGAGCACCCACATTGGTCATCGAATGTGGGTGTCTTTAAATATAAAAATAATTTAATCTGTGTCTTTAACTGTAGTAATAGTGTCTTCCCAGAGACATAAATAGTGTACTGTCTTTAAATTTTAAGAATAATTTATTTGTAAGACATATAGTGTAATGTCTCTAATGACGATGGTCTAAGAGTTAATTAATATTAAATTTAATAATATTTTAATTTAAGACCCACCATTAAATATGCATTAGTTTTCCCCCTCTATTAGTGATACCCTTAAGTGATGTCTTTGAGGATATGGGAGTGAACTTAAGTGATGATGTCGCTGCTGATTAAGCTGGTGATGGAGTTCTGCAACTTTCTGCTACAATCTTGCAACATCAGCTTCAGCAAGAGCAATCTCCTCAAGCTCAGCCCTTGTCTTTGCATTTATTGTGATGTTAGAACTAAGGAGAGCAAGAGATATAGCCGGGAAAAAAACGAAAATCTGATGCCTCAAGCTAAAGTGTATACTGACTTTAGAATCCGCAGCTTGTGAGCTAAATTGTCCACAAGAAATGCTTAGACCAACTTCAAGAGCGGATCGTAGGTCTCTCTCAGCTAGCAGTTGCTCTTGTAATCTGCCCACCTGACAATTCCATGGAAAGCTTGGTCACCAAAGCAGAAGTTTATCTTCCTTCAAAATTATACAGAAAAATTGGAGAATATAAACACAAAATCTCAAGAGAAGGTTTATACATCTTGTTCAAGTGCCAACCGACGTTCATGCAAAGCCTGCTTCCTTCTCTCCAAGCTATCTTGTAGAACTGCATTTCCTTTAGCCTGCAGTGCTCAATTCAATCAATAAAACACCATTATGTAATGAGCATATAATAATACTTCTGATGCCAGAACAAGTACCTCCTTAGCAATTCGTTGCCGCAGCTCATCTTTCATGAGCTCGAGCCTCTATATAAGAAGCCTACAAGCAACAAAGAATTTGGCATCAAAATACGTCAAGCTAATAAGAACAAAGAGAAATTTTCTTTTCGCAATTTAAAAGTGAAGTCGAATGTTGCTTCAGTCCAAGGTCCACCCACTAGAGCCTACAGATTTCACACACCTAACTCTCTTCCATCAACTTATAATCACCCACTAGGAATCTGTTTTCCAGCAGAATCAACAGCAACAACACAATAAGTTGCACAAACATGAAGAAAAATGATTAATTCTGCAATTGCTCAAGCGATATGTATATTCAAATTGCCCAAACAACTCTCACAAACAATTATAGAACTATACTTTGATAACGATAAACACCAACCAAAAACACCATGAAATCGAAAGCTACACGCAAATCACGTCACCAGTAAAGCGTGAAGAATCATAGATCCAGAACAAGGATTGGTTTATATTCAATAATAGATCCACCAAACATATCAAAGATTAGATCTTACATGAATCGATTCAGTACTGAAATTATACTGAAATTGTTCGAAGCAGGAAGCCGCGATTGATGTGAAATTTCAAATCAGTGAACTCAACGAGGATTACGGTGCCACGACCGACGAAGCTGTAGATCAATGATTGTTGCGCCATTTATTTTTCCTTCAAAAAAACGACGCAAGTCCGATCGGTTTCCTTCAAAAAAGAGAAGAAGACGATGAAAAAGAAAAGCATAGGAGAAATCAAAAATCCAAGATGAGAAGATAATACGAGATTCAACACTTCCCCCTCACAAAGATTCATCGAAATCGATTAATCAGACAGATTTTTCTGTTTTGAGAGAGATAGATTGTAAATCGAAAGAGTGTTTTGGAAATGAAGAAAAAAAAATTTACCTTCCAATTATAAGTTGCCACGTTATGGGTCTCCAGAGTATCTGTGCAAAGTGCAAAGACATGTATCTAAACTGTTGTGTGCTTTTTTATTGTTTTTGAAAATTAAGACTCTCTAAAAAATATGCGTCCGAGGTGGTCTTATGGGGTTGTTGCTACCCAAAAACTTTATTTAGGACTATTGGAATTTTTCATAATATTTTATTTAGTGAAAAGCAGATTAAACCAATTAGTTAAACCGATTCTAATAGTCAAACCAACATCTAACATTCTGATTTGCTTCCTTAAACAACCCACGTGAAATCTCCAGTGTCTTCGATACACCTGAACTTAGCTTAAACCCAGCTTGATCGAAACATAACAGATTTGTCTTTCTTTCATATTGAACAGCGTGCCGTTTTCCGTTTCCCCAAACGAACTATCTTCCGTTCTCACATTAAGGTCATCGTTAGCTTGATTCGTCGCAAAAGTGTTAGCCACTTGCGAGAGCAACGAAGGAAGAAAGTGATGTCTTCAAACCAGTGCAGCAGCTGTTATCACTTCCTAGAAGCTTCTTGAGTTTCGATTTATGGATCCTACACTGTGTAATTTGTAACGAATTGTCGAATTGGCTATGGACTTCAAGCTTATAGCAGCAGGATTACGCCACTGTGGGAAATTACAAGCTTTTCAGCGTGGGAAATCAATTCAAGCTCATCTTATTAAACAAGGGATCTCTCAAAATGTGTTCCTTGCAAATAACGTGATCTCAATGTACGTGGATTTTAAATCGTTGTGTGATGCACATAAAGTGTTCGATGAAATGTCTCACAGAAATATCGTTACTTGGACTACTATGGTTTCAGGGTATACAAGTTATGGAAAACCCAACAAGGCTGTTGAATTATACCGAAGTATGTTAGACTGTCAAGTAGAAGCGCCTAACGAGTTTATGTATTCTGCTGTTCTGAAAGCATGTGGGTTAGTGGGTGATCTTCAGTTGGGTCGTTTGATTCATGAAAGAATAGGTAAAGAGAATCTGAAAGGTGATGTTGTTTTAATGAATGCTGTTTTAGATATGTATGTTAAGAACGCGAGACTTAGTGAAGCCAATAACGCTTTTTCAGAGATTATGCGGCCTAATTCAACTTCGTGGAACACTCTTATTTCTGGTTATTGTAAAGCAGGTTTGATTGATGAAGCGGTTAGTTTGTTTCACAGAATTCCAAAGCCAAATGTTGTGTCATGGAACTGTTTGATCTCGGGATTTGTCGATAAAGGTAGTCCTCGTGCGTTGGAATATCTAGTTAAGATGCAGAGAGAAGGACTCGTGCTAGACGGTTTTACTTTACCATGTGGGATTAAAGCTTGCAGCTTTGGTGGCTTATTACCAATGGGTAAACAGCTGCATTGTTGTGTTATAAATTCGGGTCTGGAGTCTAGCCCATTCGCAGTCTCTGCTCTTATCGATATGTACTCAAACTGTAGTTCTCTAAGTGATGCAGCTGATCTTTTTCGTCAGGAGAAACCGTCCTTTCATAATAGTGTCGCTGTTTGGAATTCTATGCTCTCGGGCTATTTGATTAACGAGGAGAATGAAGCAGCATTAGGGCTGCTTTTGCAGATGTACCAGTCAGGTTTGTGTTTTGATTCCTACACTTTAAGTGGTGCCTTAAAGATATGCGTCAACCTAGTCAACTTGAGACTCGGGCTTCAGGTACATGGTTTAGTTGTAATTTATGGTTATGAGTTGGATTACATCGTAGGAAGCATTCTTGTTGATCTACACGCAAATGTTGGGAATATAAAAGATGCATATAAACTGTTTCATAGGCTTCCAAAAAAAGATATTATCGGTTTCTCAGGTCTGATACGAGGCTGTGTGAAAGCAGGGTTCAATTCTTTAGCGGTTGATCTGTTTAGGGAATTAATCAAGTTGGGACTTGATGCGGACCAGTTCATCATCTCAAGTATTCTCAAAGTCTGTTCGAGTTTAGCGTCTCTTGGATGGGGTAAGCAAATTCATGGGTTGTGTGTAAAGAAAGGTTATGAATCAGAACCTGTCACAGCAACAGGACTTGTAGATATGTATGTAAAATGTGGTGAGATAGACAATGGTGTAGTTTTATTTGATGGTATGTTGGAAAGAGATGTTGTCTCTTGGACAGGGATAATTGTAGGATTTGGACAAAATGGACGAGTCAAAGAAGCGATTTGGTATTTCCGAGAGATGATCAATTGTGGAGTTGAACCAAATGAGGTAACGTTTTTGGGCCTTCTTTCTGGTTGCAGGCATTCTGGACTGCTTGAAGAAGCGAGATTCATCCTCAAATCGATGAAATCTGAATATGGTCTTGAACCGTATCTAGAGCATTATTATTGTGTAGTTGATCTTCTTGGTCAAGCGGGGCGGTTCCAAGAGGCGAAAGAATTGATAAAAAAAATGCCGTTGGAGCCCAATAAAACGATATGGATGTCTCTGCTCACTGCTTGTGGAACTCACAAGAATACTGGACTGGTTACTTTAATTGCTGAGAAATTGCTAAAGGCATATCCGGAAGATACCTCCGTTTATACATCTCTTTCGAATGTTTATGCATTGATAGGCATGTGGGATCGGTTAAGTGAAATGAGAGAAGCTGCTAAGAAGTTGGGGGCAAAAGAATCAGGAATGAGCTGGATTGAGATTGCTTGAAGCAAAATGTGAATGGTTGGATCGATTAGTAGCATCATCTAGTATAAGCTTCATGACCACTAAACTGCTGTGCTGACAACACTTCAAAAGCTATGACTAACCTGAGACAAAAACATTGGTCAGATGGAGAAATCAGATGCATACCGTAAGTGACAATGTGCGCGGCTTGAATGATATCCGTGGAGCTGACTACAGTAAGTGACCTGAGTCTTCTTAATGAGACAATGTGTTGATAGTTTGATTTTGGACTTGAAACCGAAGATGCTTTGCATTTTGAGAGCAAGGAACCAAGATACTTGTATATTTGTATTTGTGACTAATCAAAGCTTTCTGTTTAGTCACTGGAAACGTTTGAACTTGTGAAATTCACTTAAATAGTTCGGAATTTACAAGGTAAACAATAATAACAGTTTCTTGAAGGTTCATAATATATGACACAACTAATGCGACAGATATACCAAGGATAGATAGTCAGTTCTTATGTTATTCTACGACGCAGAGACGAAGGAAAAACATCAAATGAACCAACAAGATGTTACAGTAGCTTCACTCGAATCGTAAGCTGGCATGTAGGTGAACGCTTAGACAACAATGTCAACTCCTAAACCATCTCAAGTTTCTTGTCGCGGTCTGTAGATTTACAGAAGATAGTTACATTCTTTAAACAGCTTCCGTTTCTTAAGATGAATGCTAAAAGCGTTTACCCATTCAAGTGTTTCAAGACTCGATAACAGACATTCAGGAACTGAACTTGGTTTAAATCCAGCATGGGCGCAATGAATTATACCCAAAATCATTACACTGAGATGAAAGTACAATGAATTATTTTGACATAAGACTAAAAATACTACTGGATTAAGGTGTATATATATGTGTGTATATATATGTATATATATATATATACCTTTCTTTCAAGTTTGAGAGATTGTAGTTTAAGAGAATCTCTGAGCAGACGCATAAGTAGAGTCAACCACTTTTTTCACATGTACATATCCTTAAATGTACAAGACGGTGGAAGACAAACATCAATATATGCATCCTGAAACACAAAACAGATTAAAAAGTACATAAACAAAGTTATTGGCAACATCATATATATAATAGTTAAGAAATATTTACCTCTGCAAATGGTAAACATAAATAGAGACGCTTGACTGAAGTAATAGAACTCAAAATATTCCCATGATTATTATCAGTGGCAGCAATATCTGCCTCTACAATATTCGGCATTTCATTCTCAATGATACAAATGCCCGGTTCCTCCAAGCATTTTATTGAAGAGTATAGATGGCATTGTTCGTAACCGACTATCCTCGCTCTACGATATGAGCTTAATTCAACTAAATGAAGGTCTATAACTCTGGTTTGCGACAAGAAGCTGATGGTCCCTTTGGCTAGTTCTTAATTCTTACGATGTTTTAAAAAAAAAATCTCTTTCAGTAAACATAAAACCAAGAATGCATTTTATGTCAAACAGGTTTTTTTGGTGAATATAATTTTACATTCATACAAAAAAAAAATGATACAAATCCCATCTCCTTATGTATGATAAAGTATGTCCAAATACTCCAAAGAAGGAGCATCTATCACAAAACCATCTTCATATGTTTATACAAGACTAACCTCTTAAGAGAACTTTGACGCTGAAAATAATCTCATTGTCATTAGACATTGTTCCACAACCAAGTCTTCAAGAACATGACAACTGGATAAAAACCTCTCAACAAACTCACCACTTGGATATTTCACGCATTTAAGAATCAATTTCTTGAGGAATGAGAAAGAAATTGGAGATGTAGCATCCATAAGAATTGCTTAACTTAGTTTCAACTTCACAAGCATTCTACACTCTGTGTACAAATTCCTTGGAAGTATGGGTGGAGTTGTATTTGAAGAACCATTAATCCAAGGATTAACTCACACACAGAGCGTTTTACTAGAGTTCCAGTCCATACTCCAATATCTACTGCATCAGACTAGTTACTAAGTTTAAAATGCACAGTTTCTAGAACTGGAGCCTCATGCAAAAGCAAAGATCGATCCACAAAGCGAGAAAACCTTCCATACTCGATATTCTGATAGCTATCATCGTATATGAGTCTTGGCACAACCATCCAAAGTGGCTTCCACCGTTTTGACAAAACCATTGTGGCTACAACATCTTTTGCAGGTAGTAAAGACAATATTCTCAAGAGCACCGCATCGGGCAACTCACTTATACCATACATAACTGAACGCTATACCAAAAACTGTGAACAACCGGTAAGAAAATTTTCACTGTTTGTTTTTTCTTAGGAACCAAACAATTATAACCAATCTCACAAGGTCAAAAAGCAAACTCTAGGGGACGAAAACGATATCCAAACCCATGCTTGAGCAGATATTGGAGGGTCAGCAGAGGATCACGGTTGATTTTAATGGGAAGATTGATGCTATGTACACTGATTTGAATGGAAAGTTTGAAGCTTTGAACACTCATGTCAAGCAGTTGGATACTCAAGTTACGCAGACTGCTAGGTCTGCGAAACGACAAGATAGAGTTCTTCTTGGAAGAACAGATGCTAACCCGAAGTATCAGTGCAGTGCCGTCATACTGAGAAGTGGTAAGAAGCTTAATCATGTGCTAAAAAGTGGCTTGAGTGTTAATGAACTCGTGGGATTGGAAGAAATTGAAGAAGATGCTGCAGAAGAGGTACCAATGTCGATCGACACCATAAGCAAGATATGGCTACTCCGTGTTATGAAGCACCAGTGTCGATTGACACCACATCTGGTATCGATCGACACCAGCACCTAAAAGCCAAGGATACGATTCAAACAGGTAGTGTCGATCGTCACAACCTTGGTGTCGATCAAACAAGGCACCATCTGAGGAACCGAGTTCTGTGAAGCCGCCGATTTCAGAAGAACGAGTCTACAAGCCTAAGGTTCCTTTCCCCAAAAATCCCAAAAAGTCAAAACAGGAGCTGTATGAAGCAAAATATAAGGCTATGATGGAAAAGCTCACTATTGAGATTTCATTGATTGATGCTATCAAGACTACTCATGTGGTTAAGAGATGCCTGAAGAAGATGCTTACGCAGAGTATGAGAAAAGAGGAAGGTGTAATGATGATATTTGAAGTCTGTAGTGCTGTCATTCAGAACAGAATTCCAGAGAAGCTAAACGATCCAAGAAGCTTTGTTTTGGATTATTCTATCTTTAAGTATAGATTCAAGGGTTCACTGTGTTGTGTCAGTGCGTATAGGTGATTTCATGATTCACACCAACTTTGTGGTTCTTCGATATAACGATGAGCCTAAGGATCCTTTTATCCTAGGCCGACCTTTCTTGGATACAGCTGGTGCACTCATCGATATGAAAAATGGTAAGATAGCTATGAATGTGGGTGATCTAGTGATGAACTTCGACGTGGAAAAGCTTGTGAAGCAACCCACAATCGACGGACAGACATTCTACGTAGATACTCTCAGTAATCTCACAAAGGAGATCCTTCATAAGCTTCCAGAACCTTCAACAGTTCAGATTTGTGATTTTAACATGGAGGTATACGTAGTAATTGTTCCTGATAGACCGTGGTATACTGATATTGATAACTTTCTCGCTGCAGATGTTGAGCTAGAGAATTTCAAAGGGTATACCAAGAAGAAATTCTTGAGATAACTCAGACGGTTCTATTGGGATGAACCTTACCTATACAATCATTGTGCAGATGGTATTTACAGAAGATGCATTGCTGAGACTAAGGTTCAAGACGTGTTATTTCATTGTCATGGTTCTGAGTATGTTAGACATTTCGCGACCTTTAAGACAGTGTCTAAGGTCTTTCAAGCAGGCATTTGGTAGCCTACTATGTTCCAAGACGCTCACTCATTCATAGCTCAGTGTTATGCCTGTCAGAGAAAGGGAAAGATTAGCAAGAGGCACGAGATGCCACAAAACTTCATCCTGGAGGTTGAGGTATCTAATTGTTGGGGCATTGGTTTTATGGGGCCTTTTTCCTTCATCCTATGGGAATCGGTACATCTTGGTTGTTGTGGACTATGTGTCTAAATGGGTGGAAGCTATCGCTAGTCCGACCAATGATGCCTCTCTGCTTCTTAAGCTGTTTAAGACCATCACCTTCCCTCGTATCGGGTTGCCCTGGATTGTGATTAGTGATGGTGGTTCTCACTTTATCAACAAAGTCTTTGAGAAACTATTGAATAAGCATGGTGTTTCATCACCGCGTGGCTACTCTGTATCACCCTCAGACAAGTGGACAAGTCGAAGTTTCAAACAAGCATATCAAAGAGATTTTAGAGAAGACTGTAGGCAAGACTATAAAGGATTGGTCCGCTAAGTTGGACGATGCTCTATGGGCTTACAGGACTGCATTTAAAAAACCGCTGGGACTACGCTATTTCACCTTCTCTACGGGAAAGTGTGTCTTCTTCTGGTTGAGCTTGAGCACAAGGTAGCATGGACAGTAAAGATGATGAATTTCAACATCAAGACTGCTGCAAAGAAAAGATTGGTTCAGCTGAACGAACTGGAAAAAATCCGATACCATGCTTATGAGAACTCCAAGTTCTACAAGGAGCGAACTAAAGCATATCACGATAAGAAGTTCATATCCAGGAACTTCGAACAAAATGACCAAGTACTTCTGTATAACTCTCGTTTATAATTGTTTCCTGGAAAATCGTGTTCTCGTTGGTCAGGTCCTTTTGCCATTAAAGAAGTCCGACCATATGGTGCTATCGTACTTCTGTATAACTCTCGTTTATAATTGTTTCCTGAAAAATTGTGCTCTCGTTGGTCAGGTCCTTTTGCCATTTAATTGCTGGGGCATTGGTTTTATGGGGCCTTTTTCCTTCATCCTATGGGAATCGGTACATCTTGGTTGTTGTGGACTATGTGTCTAAATGGGTGGAAGCTATCGCTAGTCCGACCAATGATGCCTCTCTGCTTCTTAAGCTGTTTAAGACCATCACCTTCCCTCGTTTCGGGTTGCCCTGAATTGTGATTAGTGATGGTGGTTCTCACTTTATCAACAAATTCTTTAAGAAACTATTGAATAAGCATGGTGTTCATCACCGCGTGGCTACTCCGTATCACCCTCAGACAAGTGGACAAGTCGAAGTTTCAAACAAGCATATCAAAGAGATTTTAGAGAAGACTGTAGGCAAGACTAGAAAGGATTGGTCCGCTAAGTTGGACGATGCTCTATGGGCTTACAGGACTGCATTTAAAAAACTGCTAGGACTACGTTGTTTCACCTTCTCTACGGGAAAGCGTGTCTTCTTCCGGTTGAGCTTGAGCACAAGGCAGCATGGGCAGTAAAGATGATGAATTTCGACATCAAGAATACTGCAAAGAAAAGATTGGTTCAGCTGAACGAACTGGAAGAAATTCGATACCATGCTTATGAGAACTCCAAGTTCTACAAGGAGCGAACTAAAGCATATCACGATAAGAAGTTCATATCCAGGAACTTCGAACAAAATGACCAAGTACTTCTGTATAACTCTCGTTTATAATTGTTTCTTGGAAAATTGTGTTCTCGTTGGTCAGGTCTTTTTGCCATTAAAGAAGTCCAACCATATGGTGCTATCGTGCTAACGAATGCTGAAGGCAACGAGTTCACATTGAATGGACAACAGATAAAACACTACTGGGCGAAAGCCAAAACTCCCTCAAGACCATGATGTCTCTACAGGATGCACCCGATGCCTGACCGTAGTTCAGTAAAGCTCGTGATGTTAAACAAGCGCTGAGTGGGAGGTAACCCACTGGTAAGTTTGTATATATGCTAATCTTGATTCTTGTTTTTGTTTTGTTTTGTTTTCGTTTTGGTTTGTTTAGAGTCATGAAAAGCAGAAACCAAAATTTCTTGTCGACCATAAGGGTCGGTGTCGATCGACACCACCCTTGGTGTCGGTTGACACCAGTGGAAAAAAGGGAAGGATGTATCCAGGTGTTGGTGTCGGGCGACACCACCCTTGGTGTCGGTCGACACCAACCCCCATGTGGTAAGTGCTATAAATTATCTTCTTCTTCTTCTTCTTCCTCACCTCTCTTTCTCGAACACCATCGAAAACTCCATCCCTCAGATCTTCAAAATCCTTATTTTTCACCAAATTGAGTGATTCAAAGTGCTAAATTTATTGGATTTTAGTGCTTAATCCATATCTAGCATCCATTCAATCCAATTCCAAGGTATGTTCTTCAAATTTTCCAATTTTTGTTTTGAACTCTAATATTTAAATCTTCGATTTATGTCTCTTTTAGCTCAATTCATTGGCTAAATCACATCTATTTAGGTTGTTAGAGGCAGGATATAACATGGTCTTTTGATATCTTAGGCTATTTTATATGTTTTCCTAACCTTGATCTTCATGGAAGATTTTGTTTGAAATATAGCCTAGAACACGAAATTGGGACACAAGTACAATGGATTGATGTTGTTTTTGATGTTGTGGATTGGTGTTCTTGAAGCTTAACATCCAATTTTGTCAATTTGCTGATTTTGATTTTTGACCTAATGCCTTGGAATTGCTTGTTTCTTGTCTAATTGCAGATGTCTATTCCTAGAAGGTCAAAACACACTCAACAAGACATCGCTAAATCAGCTTCAGAGCCAAACGATCAGCATCGTCCTCCATGGCCAAGAATCGAAGGTACGTGGATCAGTTGGCTACAATTTGGGATGTCGAGCCGGCCGTTGAGACATTATCCTTTGAATGTGTTGATCGACCAGTTCTCAATCTGTGGGATGAGTATGATACATTTTTCTACATTGCTTGGCTGACTATGGATATCCAACCAACTCGTGTTGCATACTTGGATACATTGAAAGGCATGGGGATTGCTGCTGAGGTTAAGCGTTGTTTACAGCAGATTAGTATGGGGACTATGGGAACCACATATTACAAGCTTTATCCAGACTTGGTTCGACAATTCTTAGCCACAGTACAAGTCTACTACGAAGATTACTCTACCAAGACTGCTTAGCAACGCACCATCGTTTTCATGCTTCGAGGGAGGCGCTACAGGATGCCCTTCACGACTTTGTGCCGCATCTACAAGTTTCGAGCGACTGCTGCGGGAGTGGCAATTCCGACTGATTTCCCAGATCAGCAGGTTTTCTGGGGTAACTTTGCCACTAGAGATTATGATTCAAAGACGTCTAAGCAGTCCGATATAAGTTACCCCATGCTACTTTACCTTACCAAGCTCGTTGGTTACACGATCTTGTGTAAATCCAAAGCCAAGATGAGACTTCAGGAGTTAGTAATGCTCCATTATGTAGTGGGTCATTTGGCTGAGCATGAATATTCCACAGCCTTCCCAACTAAGCATGACGTTAATTTTGGTGCTTTTTTTGCTCACCATCTAGTAGCTGCAGCGGAAGCCATTTACGGATAAGAAAAAGAAAGAGATGATAGGGAGTTTTCTTACTCCGATATTTCAGTATTAATGAAACGGGGCAATATTCAAAAGACTCAAAGGACACAGAAGAAGATCAATCCAAAAAAAACCAGACTTTGCAAGGAAAATCACTTGAGTCCGAAACTAGACAAGGGACACGACCTCATGTTAAGTAAAAACCAATGTTCTAAAATACGGTCTGTACGGCCGTATATACGGCGTATATACCCTATATAGTAGGAGACCGTACTGTATTTATGTTGTACAGTTAATTTGTGCGCTGTACACAATACGGCCGTATATACACCGTTTATACGGCGTATAAACGGTACCGTATATACAGTTTCCGTTTTTTTTTTGTAAAGCTCTTTAACAAAACTACGTAGTTTTGTTTTGCTTTTAAAAATAAGTTAACCCTAAAAAGATAATTAGGAGATGATTTACTTATTTATTTAGCACTTTGGCTATAAACCTATCATGTTGGTTTTTTGTTAGTTTTTTTTTTTTTTACTTTGATTTTTTACTATATTATAAGACATTTTCGTTACTTATTCTGGTAGTGTTTGATATTCAGCTATTTTAGTTTTCATATAAATGATATAAACTTTTGACCCATATCATATGGGTTATATATATATAACTATATATATACATAAAAATTAATTATATATATATAATATTTATATTTTTACAAAAAATATTCACCGTATAGTCTCCGCATAAACAGCTGTATATACATCTATACGCTATACAGTGCATCACCGTACGTCTAGCGTATAGCGTACTTTACAACATTGGTAAAAACATGATAAATCAGATGGCGAGAGAAGAAGACATATTTCTCAATCCTTGCATCAGTTTAATTTCGAGCTCACGCAGTGCATAGGACACTCATTCTCTCCTTCAACAGCCATAATCTCTCCAACTGGCTCTCCATGGGTTCAGCTCGTAGTCTCTCGTATTCTATCTCCTGGTTCTTCATGGGTTCAGCTTTTAGTCTCTTGGATTCTATACGCCCTAGCAACTGCAGTAACAGAATCATTTGTAAAAAAACAATGAGATGCAAGTTAAGATACATGACCGCAAGGCGCAAGTGAATATATACATGTACCTTTGGTGGTGCTTCATCATCTAGTTTCTCTCAGAGCTGTTATATATATATATACATATATATCCCACCATTTACCCAGAACAGGTAAGGCTTTAACTTTTACACAATTGGTTCAGTGATTAAAAAAAAAAGAGTAAGACAGCATAACGTGTTTTTCAAGTATTCAACTACTCCAATAATTAGTAGCCTAAATAAGCCAACAAAACAAAGAAATCATACTGGGCAATAAAAGAAGTGGTTCCATATCTCATTCTTACATTTGTTTACTTGTTTCTTTAGCTAAGAGATTAGATTACCTTGTCATCGTAGCTTCATCCTTATCCCCTGCTTTCCTCTTCTGCAAAATCGTAGATATTTATGTCAAATATCGAATATCCAGGCAGGTGAAATGGTCATAGTAGCTAATGGACTGTATAAAATCTTTACCTGTTTGCGCGGCCTTAGTCTCTGCTTTCTCTTCTCCTGTCATAATTTAACAAGACAATATTTTTCAGTAATAGGAGAAAGAAGAAGCAAACAAATTTTGTAGAAGGCAGGTGTGAAATGGTCATTGTAGGTAATGGACTGAATAAAATCTTTACCTGTTCGTGCAGCTTTTCAGCCTCTTCCTGCTCTGTCTTCTCCTGTCATAATTTAACAAGATGTTTGAGAATTACAATATTTTTCGCAAGTCATCTATTCTGTTTTCCCCTATAAATTTGTGTTATTAACCTTTAGTTTCTTCACAATGCGAACGGCTTTCTTTAGATTGGTTCTCAGTAATTGGTACTCACCGAAAGTCAAACCGTCGAGATCCTAACCAGTCAGTCTCCTGGGAATAAAAGGGAAAGCTAATAATATGTATGAACAGCAGTGGAAAGAAACAGAGAACAAGAAATGAGACAAGTCAAAAGCCGTAATCTCTTGAGTTCGCTCTCCATAGACTAGGGAACCAGTGTAAGAACAATTATGTGAGCAATTACAGAGAAATAAAAGGTTCATGACTTGAAAAGAGTGAAGGATATTATACAAACCAGTGATTCGTCTTCTTGTTTGTTTGGACTTTGTTCACATCTGGTAAGAGATCGCAAACCACGAACAAGTAGTCAGGTTTTAGGTTAAACTGTTGGTTTGATTATTACAAGCATAGTAAGAGGAGAATCATCAACCAACAAACCAACACTTAGAACCTAGAGCTAGAGGATCTCTTTAGATTATCCCAGAAGAATAGGGTTCGAAACTCATAAACATACCTAAGAACTAATTCAACGTACAACAAAACCCTAGAAAATAGAACCGTTGTTCGATCTACCTGTTGCTGCTCGATAATCCGCAGAAATCGCAGAGCACTCTCACCTCTTTCGTCAGATCACTTATCCTCCTCTTCGGGTTCATCTTAACCCTCGAACAAGAGCAACCAAAGGGAAAAAATCATGAGCAACAAGTGGAAATCGAATCTGTTTCTCAAAAATTTGGAGGTTGACATTGATAAAAATATTTACCACTTCCCACATCTTTGCAACTTGTTCATGTCTTGGTCTCATCATTTGGTCAGTCAAACCATTGAAAGCAGACATCATCTGAGTCTCAAGTAAGAGCAGGTCGTCGTAGGAACTCATACTCTCGATCTCTCTACCATTCATTCCCCTGTGAGGATGACCCCCCCCCAAAAAAAATGAGACCTTTGCAGAGCAAAAAGAGAAAAATATGCTAATGAATTATTCTTACTCGTTGAGAAGGCACAATCTCTCGAACTTGCTCCGCAAGGATTCAGATTTTAGTCTGTTCCATGCCAGCTGCAAGAACAGGAGCATTTTAAATACACAATCTGAGGCAATAAGAAGAGAGTGTAATACACGCACCAGTTGATAATTTGGTTTGTCCTGTCTTTTTTCAGAGCTGAATATATTCATCATACAAGCATGCAGAGAAAGTCAGGTTTAAGATTTACACAATTGGTTAATATCACAAGGTACTATTCTGCACCAAGACAGGTAACAGCAAAAAGTGATCGAGAGGTAAAGGATTCCAATAGTAGCTAATTAATATTGAACTCATAAAACAACAGGTTCCATATATGATTTACACAAGCACTAAAACCATCTGGTCAAAGCCAACAAAAAAAGTTCATTTTTTTTAGCTAAGAAATTACCTGCTCGTAGAGGAAACCGAAACCCCTCTCATTTCCTCATGATGCAACATCATAGACTTTACCCGTTCATCTTCTTCTGGCTTTATCTTCTCCTGCAATAGTCAAACAAGAAGATGTTTGAGAATTACAGAATTTTCAATAATAGGAGAAGGATGCTAAATGAAGTTTCCTCACCTTTTTGGCCCGCACAATGCGAATGATAGCCGTGAGACGACGCTCATGCACTACAAGAAATCTACCGCAATTCCGACGGCATTTCCGACGGAATTAATATCCGTCGGTATTTTCCGACGGAATTCCGACGGATTTACGACGGAATTGACAATTTTAATATCCGTTGGAAATCCGTCGGAATTCCGTCGGTATTTTCCGACGGATAGTAATCTGTCGGTTCCTGTCAGAAATCCGTCGGTTTGCCGTCGGTAATTTCCGATGGATTCCGTCGGATTAATATCCGTCTAAAAATTTGAACGTTAATATAGCCGTTGTTATAGCCGTTATTATATCTGTTAAATTCCGACGGAAAGCGTTATTATATATATGTTACCATACTTCTCCATTCAATCACAACAACAAAATTCTACCCAACAATTCTTAAAAAAACGTGTAGAGAGAGATGTCATCTTCTAGAGATTTCAGATCGTGGATGGATGAAGAAATGTTTGATCCGGAGTCGAAGTTATTAAACGATGGTTATGCACGAGGTATATGCGAGTTCATGGCCGTTGCTGGAAATCAACCGCGAGTGAAAACAAGTGGTAAGATGAAATGTCCATGTTTAATTTGTCGCAATTCTCGTAATGTTAAGATAGAATTAGTATGGCATCACTTGTATAGCAATGGATTTATGCCGGGTTACAAGATTTGGTATCTACATGGAGAAAGAAATTTTGAATATGGTAGTAGTAGCAGTGAACCCTATGTTGCGGATAGCTTAGGAGAACATAGAACGGAAGTAGATTTTGGTGTTGGTACCGTTGAGATGGTGAATGATGCGTTTAGAGAGAATTTGTCTTCGACCATAATAGATGAGGATAGGATTGAAGAACCAAATGTAGAAGCTAGAAGATTTTTTGATATGTTAGAGCTGAAGCAGCCATTATATGATGGGTGTAGAGATGGTCATTCACCTTTATCATCTGCTAGTAGAATGATGACCATTAAGACGGACTTCAATTTGGCAGAGGAATGTGTTGATGCGATTGCAGATATGGTGAAAGATCTTTTGCCTGAAGATAATCTTGCACCAGCATCATACTACGAGGTATAGAAACTTGTAGGTGGTCTTGGTTTACCGTATCAAGTAATAGATGTGTGCATCGACAACTGTATGATATATTGGAGAGAAGATGAAGACAGGAGAAGTTGTCGATTTTGTCGTAAACTACGGTTTCAAGATACTAGTGGGAGAGTTCCAATTCCATTTAAACGTATGTGGTACTTACCGTTGACTTCGAGGTTGAAGAGGTTATATCAATCTGAGCGCACGGCAGAGCAAATGAGATGGCATGCAGAACATCGTCAAGATGGAGAGATTACACATCCGTCGGACGCTAAAGCGTGGAAACATTTTCAATCCATGTATCCGGATTTTGCGTATGAGAGAAGAAATGTGTACCTCGGGTTATGTACAGATGGTTTCAACCCATTTGGGAAGCATGGAAGGCAGTATTCGTTGTGGCCCGTAATCGTAACACCGTACAATTTGCCCCTGGTATGTGCATGCGTCGAGAGTTTTTATTTCTCTCCGTTCTTGTTCCCGGCCCTGAGCATCCAAAGAGATCACTAGATGTATTCCTCCAGCCATTGATCTATCAGTTACAAATGCTATGGAGTCACGGTGCTGAAGTGTTTGATGTTTCGCGCCAGCAGAATTTTAGGATGCAGGCGGTTCTTATGTGGACCATTAGCGATTTCCCAGCATATGGAATGTTATCTGGATGGACAACTCATGGAAGACTATCGTGCCCATATTACTCAGACAACACAGATGTATTCCAATTGAGGAACGGAAGAAAGTCGGTTGGTTTGATTGCCATAGAAGGTTTCTACCGATGGAGCATCCGTATTGGCGGTCTAAAACATTATTTACGAAAAATAAACAAGTGTTTGAAGCTCCAATTGATGAGGAAGACGGCAGTACATTATTGGAGCAGTTGAGAGATTTTGGTGCTCCGATGACTTCTGAATGTGGAGGTAATGGACATGAAACTGTTTACGGAGCCGGGGAAGTTCATAATTGGCACAAGAAGAGTATCTTTTGGGAATTGCCTTACTGGAAGGACCATTTATTAAGGCACAACCTCGATGTGATGCATGTTGAAAAGAACTTCTTTGATAACATAATGAATATGGTTTTAAATGTACCGGGGAAGACAAAAGACAATCTGAAGTCTAGGTTGGACTTGGCAGAGATTTGCGATCGTGATTTTCTTGAAATTCTTCCCAATGGTAAATATCCTTTTGCTCCGTACTGGTTGGATGCACAAAAGAAAAAAGAATTTTTTGATTGGATTCAAGACGATGTCAAATTCACTAATGGATATGCATCTAATCTGCGTAATTAAACGACTATGGAGAAGGAAAGTTTATCGGAATGAAGAGTCATGATTGTCATGTTGTGATGCAGCGACTTCTTCCATTCGCTTTTGCGGAGCTCCTTCATAAAGATGTGTACGAAGCAATTGCAGGTATAAATTATTTTCATGTGTATTTTAAAAATTACTGATATTTTTATTTTTTATATATTTAAATTTGTGTATTTTTATTTGCAGGAGTTGGTGCTTTCTTTCGGGATTTATGCACAAGAACACTTACACTTGAGGGGATTCGCAATTTAGAGGACAATATACCCTTGATCCTTTGCAATCTTGAGAAGATATTTCTAGTTTTCTATTTCGGGATTTATGTTTTCTAGTTTTAGTTCTAAGATTTGTTTGGTTAGATTTAATATTTAAATTTTGGGAAATTTTGTTTTGTTATAGAATTATTTAGAACAACTAGAATTTGTTATGTTGGAGAATTTAGTAGAATAATTTTTGGAGAATGTGGTATGTTATTTTGGAGAATTTTTTTTAGATTAGAATAAATTATAAATTTGGTTAGAAAAAATTAAATTGTTTTTAATTAATTTATAATCATTTTTAAAAATTTATAATTAATTATAAGTTTTTTATATATAATTTATAATTATTATTTATTTAAATTTACTTTACATTATTAATTTATATTGGAGAATTTTTAAAAAATTTATAATTTTTTAAAAAACTTTTTTAATTTTTTTTTTAAAAATTTATAATAAATTTATAATAAATTTATAATCTTCTTTACAAATTTATTCACATTTTGTATAAATTTATAATCATTTTTTAAAAAATTTATTAGGGATTACGGATTATATTATGAGGGTGCTGGGAACCGAGTACGTCGAGGTTCCGGTAGGGGTAGGGGAGTTACGCCGAGGAGTCAGTCTACGGCGTCTACCCATATTCCGGAGACCGCATCACCTGTACCATCTCCTGCTGCATCGACACCACCCCCTACTGCACCGTCTGCAATGAGCGTCGAGGACTTCGTTGCTTTACCTGGACGAGAGCGATTCACTCGTCTTCATCCGGATTGTGTTGCGACAGACACATGGTAAATCTCATTTTCCAATTTTAAAATATTAAATTTTATTTAATATTTTTTAATAAACTATTTTAAGTTTACAAAACAATTTGTTTTGAAGGTTTAAAGATTCGGGAAATGGGATTTCCAAATCTATCAACCGGATGCTTAATGCATTGCTTCAGCAACCGTATCCGACGTACGCCCAAATGCCCTTAGAAGAGCAGGAAATGTGGTTTCGGCAATTTGCGGTAAATTTTTCATTTTCTTTATTGTTTACTTTGAATTTAATTAGTTTATTAGTTTATTTTAATTTAATTTCTATTTTTTCAGCAAGAATTTACTTGGGATAGTCACATTACCGCTTTGGTTAGAAGGGACTTCCACAAAAAAGCGGCAATCATGTATTCACGGAAGATGAACGAGTGGAAGACGTTGTGGTTGAGGAATCTTGTTCCAAGGGAGTTGGTTATGAACCCGGCCCTATGGAACGGGTTGATAAGCGTCTTGGAGTGAAGACGCTCTGAAGGCTAGCTCCACAACCCACTCTGCATGTCGGAACAGCGATCGCAAAGAGAAGGGTAAGGCGACGCACAATCTAGGAGCAACCAGTTTGGTCACAAAGGCGAAACAACTTGTAAGTTTTTGGTTTAATCACTATGTTGTTTTTTTAATTTTATATTCAAAATATTTACTATATTTGTTAATTTTGTAGTTTCGGCAAGATAGTGTCCAACCTTCTGCCCTCAAATTGATCGAAGTTGCTCACACCAACAAGACCACCAATGAAATCCAAGATGGTGTAGCTCGGGAGATCGTTGGCAATGTCAGGACGATGGGTGCTGACTATCTTCTTAGTCAACCAATCATTGAAGGAACCCCGCCTCTCACCGAAGTCCCGATCGAGAAGATCAACGAATTCGTCTACGCGGTAAGTAAATTTTAAAATTTTAATCAATTCTTTTTAACTTTCAAATATTTATTCAACTTTTCATTTCTACAGTGTACTCCGAAGACCAAAGGTCGGGTCTTTGGTCTTCCCAACGATTCAGCATCTTACTCGGCTACTTCACGCTTTTACGGGGATCCTAGCGCCGATCTTACAGCGAGGCTCGCAGAAAAAGACAAAGAAATGGAAGAGCTGAAGGCGGATATGCAACGCCTTAAAGAGGCCGGAGAAGCGCAACAGGCGAAATATGAAGTTGATCAACAAGCAATGATCCAACGGATGAACGAATTCTTTTCGCAATATCCACCACGTCCACCAGGCGTTTAGTTTCATTTTCGATTGTAAACAATTTTATGTTTTTTTTTTCTTTTTGAATAATTAAAAAATTACAATAATATTCTATTTGAATTTTCAATTCTATTAAATTTTATTTGTCATTTCTTTTTTAAAAATTTAATTTTCTTGAAATTAATTTATTTTTCAAATTATTATATTAAAAAAAAAAATTTCGCAGTCCGTCGGAAATCCGTCGGGTTTTAGATCCGTCGGAAATTCGTCGGTTTGTATCCATCGGTACTACGTCGGGAATCTGTCGGTCTCTTTCGGTTCAGAAACATCGGAATTCCGTCGGAAATCCATCGGTGTGCAGATCTGTCGGAATTCTGTCGGTTTATCTCTGTCGGTAATCTGTCGGTTAAAAACACCGGAATTCCGTCGGGAATCCGTCGGATTTCCGACGAACACCCGACGTAATACATTCTGACAGATATCCGACGGATTAGCGATGGATTTCCAGAAACTAGATTCCGTCGGAAATCAGCCAGAATCATCAAATTTTGAAATCCGTCGGAAATCCGTCTGAATTTCCGACGGATTTCAAAATTCCGACGACATAGTTCAGACGGAAAAAACCGACGGATTTCCGATGGAATTCCCGGTTTCCGACGGAATTTTCCGTCTGATTCCGGCTGTTTTCTTGTAGTGATGTGCTTGCAGCTCAGTGTAAATCGCATCGTCGTCTCTACCAGACATTCTCCTGAGAGTATGAAGAAAAGTCAAAGTAACATAATGAGCCTGAATGAATCAGTAGAAGAAGAAAGTAGGAAATGTACTTGATCAGGAATTGTAAACCCTCGACTTCTTTCCGCAGCTACCAGAACATATAAGCATATAGAAATTATTCATTTGATGATAAATTGTTGCGAAAAGAAAAGAGGACACAAGTAAGTGATATACATACCACTGCTTCTTCATTGTCTTGATCCTGTTCAGAGCTGCAAAAAGTTAAAGGTTTTAAGCTCAAAGCGGATATTATTGGATAAGTGATCAAAGCATTCTCGCGCAGTAATAGCTAATCCCAATTAGGAGAGTTTACTCGAAATCATTCGTGATCCTAATCATGTTGCAGCACTAATCCAAAACCCTAAGAATAAGATTTTGTGATTTTCCCGAAGATATAACTCAACGAAAAAAACCCTAGAAAAGAGATATCTTAGACTTCGGCAAATGTTGTTACCTGCTTCTGGAGAACTCCCAGAAATTGCAGGGCATTCTCATCATCTTCGTCGTCTACGTGATATCTTCTCGCCTCTCTTCTTCATCTGTACGCTATCTCTCTCACCATATATCTTTGTGTAATTCGATCATCGAATTCCAATTGGGCTTATTATTGGGCTTAAGGCCTATTTTATAACCTTTAAACCCTTTTGACAATTGGGCTTAACCTTTAAACTCTTATTGGGCTTAAGGCCTATCTTATAATCTTCAAATCTTTTACTGTTCAAGTAGAAACTTGGTCTGAGGTTTTTTTTTTCTCTCTCTTTCTCTGCCCAAATTGGTCCCTAACGGGATGATCTGAATAAAAATGGGTTTCTATGTTTCAAGAAAAGGAAATGAGTCATGTACACCGACCATTACAATATTTTTCACAAGTCATATATTCTGTTTTCCCCTATAAATTTGTGTTATTAACTTGTTGGTTCTTCACAATGAAAACGACTTTGTTTAGATTGGTTCTCAGTGAAACTCAAACCGTCGAGAACCTTACCAGTTATTCTCTTGGGAATAAAAAGGAAAGCTAATAATATGAACAGCAGTTGAAAGAAACAGAGAACAAGAAACGAGACAAGTTAATACCTACCTGGTCAAAAGTCGTAATCTCTTGAGTTCGCTCTCCATAAACTATGTAAGAACAATTATGTGAGAAAAAAACAGAGAAACAAAAGGTAAATAATAAAAGATATTTCAAGACCGCTTTTGAGTTCTTTATAAGTTAGTCACTCACTCTTCTCACTGTCTAAGCCCGTGTCAAGATTTGCATTGAATAAAAGGTTCATAACTTGAAAAGAGTAGAGGATATTGGAGAACCCAATCGAAAAAAAGCATATTTAATATCTTTTACTAAATTACTCCATGCCACAAAATGGTAACCAATATTTCAAATCTCCATAACTTTAAAAAAACGACAGATAACATAGAAGAAGAATTTCCTCACTATTCCTCATCATCTTCATCATCCGTGACCTCAAACGAAACATTTCCTGCATCTGCCTCAGTCAATTCATCAGCCCTCTCCCTATGTCGCTCTACAGCCGCAAACAATTTTTCCACCTCCAATATCAACCCGAGAATGTCACTTACACGAGTTCTTCGGTTGAGCATAGCATTCAACATTCCATGGATATTTATCACCGAATCTTGCATAGCATGGCAAGTATTTGCCACTTGGTTGATGTATAAAGGTGGGGCATCTTGGCGCAGGTACATACCGATAACATGATGCATGCTACAAAAAAGAAGAATTCAATAAGATTAAAAACCAAACGCAAAATGCAAAAAAAAAAAAAAAATCACACACTTGGGGTATTGAGCAAATGCAGAGTTGTTGTGATCATTCTTATAACAAATGAGAGCGACATCTGCATCAGTGTTATGTGCCAGCTCTCCAGCCTTCCTTCTCAAGATTGAAGGATCGTACATTTTTTGTACACAGCTGGGTTCATTGTGGGCTAATAAGAGAAGTCAAAACTCCAAATTAAGGTTCAATCCGTGACTCATCAATCACAAAAGAGTGATTGTTTTTCACGTGTGTCTTATTTATCGCTTCAATTTGATCGTTTCTCTTTGGATTGATCTAATATTTTTTTGTTAAGTCTAGTTCCTATAAGCTTTAGGATGATGCCTTGTGTAATTAGATAAATATTTGGTCCATGTTAGAAAAAATTTCATACAATTTTTTTTTACTTCAATTTCATACGAAAGAGTAATTAATTGTGGCCATAACTTCAATTAGAAACCAATTGAATTATTATGTCTAACCCAGACCGAACAAAACCTCCTTTTTTTTTAATCATGTCGGATAAGGTTTTCAGATCCATTTTCTATGGCAAGAGCTAATTCCAATTTTATACTTCATTCTATTCAAATTTAAGCAATTTAAATATGAAGATTTATGACCCATATTTATAAGTGCAAACATTATAAAAAAACAACAAATTATGAATTGTATAATTAAATTTATTCCTTTGTGTCACTTAGTAAAAAAGTAAAAAGATGTAGAAAAATATTAAAACATTTTTGAAAGAAATAATAATTAAGCAAAAAAAAAAAACTAGGATTGGGCCTTAAAACTTGAAAAAGGGTTTTAACGCTGAAATCTAGCAAGTATCGTAAGAGTTAGCGACAAAGCTTTGTTGAGAGCTGCTTTTGAGTTTCTCTTGCCTCGTCGTAAGTCTCAAAACAAGCCTTTTCGATTATTTATCTGAAGAACCAATCTTTTTTTCGCAATCCTATTTCGTTTCCAAACATAAGTTAACATTTTTTTTCTGTTTCCGTGGTTTAGCAAAGAATACAAATCTTATGTTCTGCTATAGAACATTAGAGTTATTGTTTTTCACATGTGTCTTTTCTGTCGCTTTTATTTTATCACTTGTCTTTGGATTTATTTAATTTTTTTGGTTAAGTCTAGTTAGTATAAACTTCAGATTGATGACTCAGTTAGATAAATTTTTGGTCCATGTTAGAATAAATTTTATATAATTTTTTTTTACTTCAATTTCATATGAAAAGAATAATTAATCGTGGGCTTAACTTCAATTAGAAACCAATTGAGTTATTATGTGTACCCCAAACCGAACCAAACCTTATTTTTTGGAATCGGGTCGGATCAGGATTTCTGCGGCTTTAGCTTAGGTCGAAGGGAAGAGGCGGAGGATTTTTGGCAGAGGATTTAACTTATTTTGTGCTCGTCCAGGTCGGCGTACGAACGATGGTGGAACCGAATCAACTCACTCAGCATCTTGAAACTTTTGTTGACATTACTCGTTCTCCTTCTCAGCAGGTACTTCTTATTCTCCTCCTTATCAATTTGACTTAGAACAGTTTTCATGAATTTAGTAGCGAGTTTGGTTTGTTTTTACAGGATGATAGTTTGAGAACAATTGCTTCTTCCTTGGAGAATGATTCTTTATCTATTAACCAATTGGTAACATATCAATCTCACTTTGTTGAATCTTCTATAGGCTTTGAATCTTCCATATGCTTATTTGTGTGTGTGTTGTTGATTTCTGTATTTTGTAATGTGTAGGTTAGAGAGATGGAAATGTATTTGACGACAACTGATAATGTTGTTCGAGCACGCGGTATTTCGATTCACTTGGCTTCTTTTAGTGAATATATGTATCTTTATTTCCCTCAATCTGAACTGAAAATGTGCTAAACAACTTCGTAGGTATTCTCTTGCTTGCAGAGATTCTCAATTATCTTAAAGCAAAGCCGCTGGATAATTCTATTGTCCATACCCTCATTGGATTCTTTACAGAAAAACTGGTGATTTGATACCTATAGTTTTATATCAAATGTGTAATTTATTCAATATCTCGAAAATAGAAGAAGATTCGATGTTGGACTTGTATCAGGCAGATTGGAGAGCGGTGCGTGGGGCACTTGTTGGTTGTTTGGCCCTATTGAAGAGGAAAAACGTAGCTGGTGTTGTCACTGATATTGATGTACTAGCAATGGCAAAAGCAATGATACAGAATGTGCAAGTGCAGTCTTTAGCACTGCTTGAGCGCAAGGTGTGGAACACTTACTAGTAGTATTCTGTTATCTGTGATGTTTTTGTTTTTCTTTAATTGTTACATTATCTTTTTATAAATGACTTTGTAGCTCTGTTTTGAACTTCTGGAGTGTCTTCTACAACACCACACTGAAGCTATTATTACTATGGTATGTTAATGTTCTCTACTTGTTGATACATAGATCAGAATTGAAAATTCGATTTACTGTAGGAGAAATGTTTTCTTTCAATTTAATTTGCGTCATATTGGTGGAAGGACAAATTATTATCTAAATATGCAAATATGTAATATATAGCCCCAGCTCGTCAAAAGCCGTGCAACTTCATCTTAGTTTTCTGTTTTTGTCCTCTTCCTTGTTAAGATCTACTCAGGGCCTGTCCTCATTTTCTTTGAATCCTATTTGACTAAACGACCATTTCCTAGGGTAATCTACTTGTTTATGCTACATGTGAAGCCATCGATGGAGAAAAAGACCCTCAATGCTTAATGGTAGCGTTTCATCTAATAGAGCTTTTGGCTCAGTTGTTCCCTAGTCCATCGGGTCCAGTTGCTTCTGATGCATCTGATATTTTCGATAGTTTTGGTTGCTACTTCCCACTTCATTTTACGCATGTGAGTTTCAAACCTATCCTCTTTATGATGTGATTTATAGATAAGTTTCTCTTTCTTGCATTAAACTGTTTAGTGTGCTCTTTTTGGGGTTTTAGACGATAGGGGATGAAGCTAGTATTACAAGAGAGGACCTCTCAAGGGGACTATTGGTGAGTATTTTGTCAATATTCATGATTTGCATAAAACTCTTACTGTCTTATTGTGGCTCAATGATTTAGGTTCTCAAGGTATAATATCAAGTTTATCATTCCGGTTAAGAGTTCTTTTTTTTATTAATCTTAAAAATCTATCTCCTTCTCCTTCTCAATTTTAGTTTTCTGCATCTAATCTATGTATAGCTTGCAGTTTCAAGCATGGATGTAAAGTGTTAGGTTAAAAATGGGGGAACTATGATGAATTTGTTTATGTATAAATTTATTACATTAGGATGAATTCACTGGTGTACTTCATTCGATTTTGCAGCGGGCCTTCTCTTCAACGCCTTTTTTTGAACCGTATGCTATTCCATTGCTTCTTGAAAAGCTTTCTTCTTCTCTACCAGTTGCAAAGGTTTGTTTAACATGTAGTTTTCTGTTCTAGTACATCTAGCTTATATGCCACTCCGAATGTTGGACAAGTGTAGTTATTTTTGTTCCACTATCTAGGTTGATTCTTTGAAATGTCTGAAAGATTGTGCTATGAAATATGGAGTAGACAGAATGAAGAGGCACTATGGAGGTCTTTGGTCCGCTTTGAAAGATGAATTTTATTCTTCCACCGGAACACAGTTGTCCTTTGCTCTAGAATCCCTGACTAGTCCAGGGTTTGAAATGAATGAGATCCACAGAGAAGCTGTTAATCTTCTTCAGACGCTGGTTAATCAAGATATCTCGTTTTTAGGTTTTGTTGTTGACGATATACATATAAACACGGTCTTTGATACCATCTCTAGACACTCTCAGTATAAAGAAATGTCTGACACAAGCAAACTGGATGTTCTTGTTATCAGTCAGATACTTTCTGTGTCTGCCAAAGCTTCGGTTAGGTCATGCAATATTATCTTTCAAACCGTTTTCTTCCGCCTTATGAATAGTCTCGGGATTGTAGAGAAAGTTTCAACTGGTGATGTTTTTCCTAAAGAAAACTCTACAGTCTCTACAAGACTCTACCATGGAGGTCTTCATCTTTGCATAGAACTTCTTAGAGCATCAAAAGATCTTATCCTGGATTTCGAGGAATGTTCTCCAACACCTGGATATGCTCAGGAATCATGGTGCTCTATAGTGAAAAGCTTCTCTGTTCCATTGATCCAGGTGTTCACTTCTGCAGTACTCTGCTCTAACAATGATTGTGCTGCGGATGTATATTTTGGAGGTGAATGCTTGTTCTTGACAGATATGTTCCATCTTAATGATCTTGCCCTCTATTTTTCTAGGTTGTCATGTTCTTATTCCTATTGTCTATTTTTTTTTTTTTGTTTTTGAATCAATATAGTAAAGGGTTTGCTGGCAATGGGTATGTTTTGGGGTAGCTCTTCTCCTCTATCAAGATCTGAATTCGAGAAGATTTTGATGACATTAACATCAATCATCACAGCCAAGAGTACCAAAACAGTGGTGTGGGAACTGGCACTTAGAGCACTGGTCTGCATTGGCTCATTTATTGATCGGTATCATGATCGTGACAAGATTATGAGCTACATGAGCATAGTTGTCGAAAATTTGGTCTCATTAGCATCCTCTAGTCAATGTGGTCTTCCATATGCAATGCTATTAGAGGCAACTTCAGAAGTCTGCTCAACTGGGCCAGAATATGTGGAGAAAATGGTTCAAGGATTTGAAGAAGCTTTCTGTTCCAGTTTGTCTGATTTCTATGTATGTGTTGCCCCCATGAATTTAGATCGTAAAGTTTCCATATATTTGAACTAACAGCTTCTGTATCCAGCTCGATGTTAAGAGCTTGCCATTTTAGCTAACTGGTTTCTATCTTTAACAAGCAAGGGATCAAGAGGTTCCTTGTATCTAACAACTATTTGGAAAACATTTTTCAGGTCACTGGAAACTTCAAGTCAATTGACAATTGTTCTCAGCTCCTGGAGTGTTTGACCAATAAATTACTTCCACGGTAACCAAACTATTCTTTAATTTCTTATATCTCGTAGATAAACTAGCTTTGCCAGCGTGTGTATGTGGACTCTTAGTTGTTTGCTTGCTGGTTTTTATGTGAACCAATACTGTACTCCGATAGTGTGTCTAGGTTCTCTCTGTTAAGGTTCAATGTGTTATCCTCCTTATCAATCCCTTCTAACTCTGTAGAATCCGTCAAGACTTTATAATAGACAGATGTAAACAACTTCAGATGTCACATTAATCTAATAGAGAATGTTTATAATAGACATATATAAAAGAGAGAGAGAAACTAGATTCTCTAGTTAGAAACTCATGTGGAAACCAACAAGCAAGTTAATAACCCGAGTGTCTTTTCTGTTATTAGTAGAGATGATAACTTTGATTACTTTGTTCTTCGTTCTTCCTTTGCATGTCAATTCGTATCTGTTCTTTTGAATCATGGTGTTTTTTTTGTTTTTAAATCTCAAATAGTGTGGCCGAGATAGATGGTCTCGAGAAACTCTTGGTGCATTTCGCTATCAGTATGTGGAATCAAATTGAATCCTGTGGAGTTTTCAGTTGTGATTTTAATGGTAGGGTAAGTACTCTGATGAACTTCATACCCTTTGTTTCTCTTCAAAGTAGATTTACAGTATGAAATTTAATTGCTTTTCTACTACAGGAGTTTGTTGAGGCAGCGATGACAACAATGGGGCAAGTTGTAGGAATTGCTTTGGTAGAATCACAGAACAGTATATTCCAAAAAGCTTATAGTGTGGTCTCATCAAGCATACTTCCAGCTATGGAGTCTATTCCTTTGACCTTTGCTGCAATAGAGGGTCTACAACGTGACCTGTCCATGAGGGATGAATTGATACTTTCACTATTTGCATCAGTTATCATAGCTGCATCTCCCGCAGCATCCATTCCAGATGCAAAGTCACTTATACATCTGTTTTTGGTTTCACTTCTTAAGGGTTATATCCCATCAGCTCAAGCATTGGGTTCAATGGTTAACAAATTGAGCTCGGGTTCTGGTGGAACAAAAATCTCAAGCGATATTTCCTTGGAAGAAGCATGTGATATAATATTTCACGCAGATTTTGCATTGGAAAAAAAGATTTCTTCAAATGGGTCTGGACCCTCTGGTAAAATTATATGTGCAAGTGAGACAACTTTGTCAAAGATATGTTTAGGTTTATGTGGTTCCCTGGACCATCAAACCCGTGCCATCACAGGACTAGCGTGGATTGGTAAAGGTTTACTCATGCGGGGTGATAAAAGAGTTAATGAAATAGCTCAAGTATTAGTGGAGTGCATAAAATCAAGTAACCGTTCCGGGCATGCTCTGCTTCCTTCTGCCATGAAACATTCAGCAGATGCATTTTTCATACTAATGTCTGATTCCGAAGTGTGTCTGAACAGAAAATTTCATGCAGTTATACGGCCACTCTATAAGCAGCGTTTTTTCTCTTCATCAGTTCCTATTTTAGAGTCTTTGATTATGAATTCCGAGACTCCACTATCGAGGTAGATAGATCGTTAACTATATTTATTGGTACTCGTTTATATGGTTTAGGTTGAATATCTGATGGCTTCTATTACTCTTGAAGATTGCTAGTTTAATTCTGGTTAGGTACTAGCACATAAAGTCATAATAGTTTAGGTTTCTTTGTCGACCAGTTTTAAGTACCCATCATAGATAGGCAATTTACAGTTTATTCTGGACTACCAATTCTAGATTCTCAGCTGACTGGTTTCGTCATTGTTTCAGAACAATGTTACATGTAGCTCTCGCACATGTTATATCCAATGTTCCAGTAACCGTCATATTAGACAATACGAAAAAGGTAAGCCTCAATATAGACCTTGTATTTTGTACCTTTATAAACAGTTTCTATAAGACTTTGGTCTATGCAGCTACACCCGTTGATACTGGAAGGCTTATCTGTCTTAAGTGTTGACTCATCGGAGAAAGAAACTCTTTTCAGTCTATTATTGGTTTTGTCTGGAACGCTTACTGCTACTAAAGGTAAGAAAAGTTAAAACTTATTGCATTTTAACAAATCCTGCTTCAGTTGTCGAAGATATAACAGGGCTTCTAGGATTTTATTGATAATATGTTCAAGATTTTATTGGGTTATGATCAGATGGTTTGAGTCAATTCAATGGTTGTTAAGTCATAAAAAGACATTTCATATTCACTTTGTCCAAAGAAACGTGTTTTTTATTGCCTACTAATCTTTTGCTTCGTCTGCAGGACAACAATCTGCAAGTGATAATGCACATATAATCATTGAATGCTTGGTCAAGCTTACATCATATCCATATCTAATGGTGACAAATTGTTTCTTTTTACAATTGAATTGATTCTTGGATTTTCTAATGAGATTTTCAACGTTAAACTGTATGCAGGTTGTTCGAGAGACAGCGATTCAGTGTCTTGTTGCCTTGTTGGAATTGCCGCATAGAAGAATTTATCCTTTCAGAAGAAAGGTTAGTTAAAAAGATCTAAACCGCACATTTTAGTATGTTAGAGTAAGAAATGCGTCTCATGGCATAGAAATTTCGATTCAAGGTTTTACAAGCAATAGTCAAGACACTCGATGATCGGAAACAGAGAGTTCGGAAAGAAGCAATTAGATGCAGACAGGCTTGGTTAGTCACATTAGTTTTTTTTATTCATAATTTATGACTAGTAATTGCAGCTTTTTAGTCAGTGTAGTATAAAATGATTCTGATAATTGTCAAAAATTCAGGGCCTCAATTACAACCTGAAGTTTGAATTCAGAGATTCAGGAAGCCAAGTTGTGTGTTCTTCGAAGCAATTTAGAGCTAGTTTCCTTATACATGTTCGTGTAATATAGGGGCATTGACACTTCTACAGTTGAGTTTCATGTCTCGAGTGGGGTTTATTGGTTATTTTTAGTGAGTTTTAATTCATTTGGAAATTCAAATATTATTATGGGTTATTGGATCATTCGTTTTTAAAATTTTTGTCACAATTTTGAGTTATTATTTTCAACTCTAAAATACATCTATACTAGATATGACCCGTACATTGCGGGGAGGAGGGGAATATATTTTTAGAACTTAAATTTAGTTAATTTTAATTTGTTGGAGTTTGGTAATAATTAAGATTAGCAAAATTTCAGTATATAAGAAATTTTAATTTGTTGATTATTTATTATTTATTGAGCTTTAATAAATTTTATTAAACCGTGAACTATTTATTATATATTATCTCGCAACAATGAGTTTTATATGACTAATAATTGTTAGATATATTTTGATTTGTTATTGTTATGTTTTTAGTTTTGGGAATTTCGTATTCATGTTTCGTCTTGTTTCATCCCGTTTCTATTCTAAATTTAAAATTTGATATAAATAAGATATCTATTTTTGTTTTGAAATTCTCATGCCATTTTTCGTTATCGCAAAATTTTTAGTATAAAAAATTGATATTTTTTAAAAAAAATATTAAATAATTAAGAAACTCGTATCTAAAAGAATCTTTAGAATTCAAAAATGAAAACTTTTTTAGAAACCTTTTGAAAATATACGGCAATCGTTACGTTTTTAGAAGATAGTAGAAAATTATTTTAATAAATTAAATTAAATCTTAATTCGGTTCAAATTTATAATGGATTTGGCTTTGAGTTTCTTTAGTTATTAACAAAACCTATAACTGATTCAAAATCTCTTTTAATATCAATTTTTTTGGATTTATATTTTAGAAAGAAATAATGTGTAAAATAATAATTTAAAATTAAGTAAATTAAAATTATTTATAATAATAAATTAAGTTAAAATAAAAATAAATACATAGTGATAGTGAATTCTAAGTATACAATTTAATAAAATAAATACATATGTGATATTTAATATTAATAGATAAATATACAATTTAATAAACTCAATACATATGTGATATTTAATGTTAATTAAAATCACTTACCTGTGGAATAACTGATATTTTAATATTTTATAAGTATAATGTATCAGTTTCCTATATATTTTAATTATCACTTACCTATATATAATTAAATCACTTACCTATATAATATATAGAAAAAACAAATGTACATAAAAAAATAGTTAAGAAAACAAAACGTATAAAAAGAAATTAAAAACAAAACAAAATTATTGATATATGTAGCTTGAATCTAGTTTCCATAACACAATAATTTCTCAAAGATTTCTCTTTTCCAAACACATCAAATTAATGCATCACAGGTAGAGCCATAAGTGTCCTAATCTGCTGATATTATAACACACCATTTGGACGTAAAGAAGTAAAAGTGGATAAGTAGCTAGTCATATAAAAAAACACTCATTTCTGTATTTTGATTTAACCTTTTGGATCTTCTAAGCCTATTCTGAAGATTGTCACCATCATCGCTTTCAGCAGAACTGGAATCTGACTCACCAAAGGTTGAAGAGTTTTAACATTATTGCTTGTTTTCGAGACATATAATCGTAAGTAGTTTTATTAAAATAACATAGAAGTGTTAGATTATCATATTTTCCATTTTTTGGTATATACCTAAATTTTTCTTTTTATCTGCTATCCATTAATTTTACACCAATTAATTAACTAATTAACCAAAAAAATAATAAGACGACATAGTTATTTCCTTATATAAACTTGTTATGAAATCTGTTATTTATATGATTTTTTTTATAGAATCATAAATGTACTAATTCGAACTTGCTTGGAAGAAATGATTTATACCTAAAATTGGTATCACTAAAGATGATCTCAGACTAAGAAAAATTATGGATCCTAGTTTAAAAATATTCATAAACGTAATAAAACAATGAATGACATATCAATATAATAATAAAATTTAATTAAAAGATACACATACAATTTTATGTTACAGTTATACTAGTAACAAATATAATATAAATAAAATTTCTCAGAACATATCAACATTCTCCATTAGAGCCTTCCCTCGACATATTTTGTCAATGAAAAACACGTCTTGATAGATAATTTTATTTTTAAATGATACTACACTCATAGATAACAACCTAAGTCTATGAAGCAGACGATATTTTGAAACTTGTTTAAATATTTAACGCATTTATTTTACAAAACTTTGTGGACTAAACATGAAATATTTTGTGCTTGATCACCATAAAACGTATGTGATCATTTTTAAAAAATATTTATGTACGTGATCAATGTAGGTTAAAAAAAGATTTCGTTCATTTTAATAGAAAGTTATAACGAAAACTCAAGTTGAAATGTCGTAGAGAAAATATCAAAATTAGTTTTTTGCATCCTTATATTAGTCTAAAACTCACTGATTTTGATTTGTTATGATTGTCTTCGCATTCGGTTTTAACTTTATAATTCGATTAATGATACAACAACTTTTTATCCCTTTTATTAATGAATTATACTTCTTGATGGCTGTTGAAAGATTTAAAGCTGCTTTTGATCTATCTACAGAACATGAAAGAGAGAGTTTTAGTTTCCAAATTTATAGGTGAAGCAAATATGCATTAGGGGAGAAGTTTACCATCTCTTCTGTACTTTTGATGCAAATCCTAATTAAGCCATATAGGAAAAAATGAGATTAACATCAGTGGGTGGGAACATAACAAAAAATATGAAAATAAACGTTTGTGTTAGCTCAAGAATTTCAGTGGCTCTGTTAGACAGTGACCTTAGTCTTTAATAAGCTGGTTTCGTTAAATTCTATTATAAAGAAACACCAAACCAATAACCGTGTTGATAAGAAAAGGGTGCCAAATAAATGCTAACCATGGCGAGGTTAAAATCAATGAGATAGCCTCTGTTGCATGGCTTAACATCCTTCAATATTGCAGAAGAGAAACATAGAACTGGTTAGTTGGGTGATTGAAAGATAAATGCTCAAAAACTTAATCCTAAATCTGCATTACCTGCTTATGAAGACTTGATAGAGCTTTGAACATGCTGCAGCCGTACAACTGTAGCTGACACATGTCAGTTTCTCTCTTTAATCAATCGGGTCTGTCATGTTGAAGGTGCTCAAGTATGATGCAATCATAATCTCCATTCTTGAGATAGCCTTCATGCTTTATTAGAAGAGTTGATGCGAGAAAGAGGATTGAAGTAATGATAAGAGTTGATGTTCTCCAATTTTTGAGACGATCCTGCAAAAACAATTGAGAGAGTTAGTCAAATCTAAATCTTAAAAGGAAAATTTAGTATGGGTTCAAGAAGGAGCCTACTTGAGCTGTTCTCACCTTCGAGTGGCACGACGTTCAGACTTTCTGGTCATATTTTGGTAATGCGATCTATGAATCAAGAGAGAGAAAGCAGATGGACCTCTGACATCCGGTCCTGAGGTATATCTTGCGTGTTTTGGGAAACACTATCCTCTGCAAAACTGAGCCGAGTAAGATGAGGAAGACCGAGCTTGTACTCCTCTATCATGGGATTGGACACATTTTTCCTGAGGAGGTTTGGGAGTTTCATGAGCCATGCGACGATTTAAACATGGGAGCAGTCTTCGCGAACCATCTCTGCACGCTAAAGACAAAAGCATTTGCTAGTAGGAAGATTGAGGGCGTTGGGAGTCTCTTGACTCCGATCTTCCAGCACTTCGATATCATTACATGCAACAACACCATCAACACTGACCGATTGCTTATGGATCAAGAGCATCTGAAGAGTGCTACATGGATGAAACCCGACCTTCATTGGATTTTTACGGATTCGGCGGATCACGACTGGAGCATTCAGCTCCCACTGCCAGAGCTCACAGCTATTTTAAAAGATGATGTGTCGCGATTGAGTTTCTGGCCTAATCACAGACTCATGCGTTCAGTCCCACAGCGCAAGCTCCGTAAGAGAGCATCTTCTAAAGCTGCACTGTCTGCTACAGAGGACTAGATGGTTGCTTACCGTGCGAGAGGTCCACTTCCTGACTTGGCATTTCCTGAGCCGCCTGCAGGCTATGGTGATGATGGTCCTGCTTTTCGGAGGTACATGGTTAGCACTATGCGACAAATGTGGAAGATGTTAGCAGCTAGTGTCACTTGTGCATGCCCCACTTCTCCAATTCATAGGCGTCGTCGTTCGTCCACTCCCGACCTCGCTGCCATTGCTGCTGCCTTTAATGATGATGAAGATTCCGACCAGTTGACGAGTAGAGATGATGAGCTCGAGGATGATTAGTTTTACTACCTCGAATTTTCCGATTCTTTTCTATTTTTTTTTTATCTTGAGTCATTTTGATGTTTTTTTTTTATCTTGAGTTTTTTAATTGAGTCTTATGTCAGTCCTTGAACTTGAGAACTTGATATTATGTTGTGTTGTTGCTTATCGTTTGCTTTTAAGTGTTCTTAATTAGCTAACAGGTTGAGATTTGTGTGAGAAACAAGCTAACCCCTTTGCAAAAAAATCAGTGTGACTGAACACGCTGGGTGTCATGTGTCGATCAACACACATGCGTGCATAGGTTGATACAACCACTCATTCAGAACAACCTGTGTTGATTTAAGCTTGGTGGTTATTGACACCAGGCTGTGTGTCGGTCGACACAGGTGCATCAAATAGGTAATATTCATGTTCCTCTTGTTCCCTCAGTTCTATTTCATTTCCAACCGAACTCATGCTTCAATAATACTGGAGACATTGTTGTTCAAGTCTGGGGGAGGTAGTTACTGACATTATCTTTTCTTTTCTTAGAGTCAGTTGAGTCTGTTTTATCGAGTCAAAACTTTTGTGTAGGAAACTATGATTTTTTGAGGAAACCACCACATTTGCAGGAACCTAAGTAACCACTTATTCGAACTTGACTGGCATCCGAGACTAATAAAAAAAACAAAGGCTGACCAGTTGACTTGAGACATTCATATTTTCAGCAGAAATCCACTAAAGCCTGAGCTAATTTCTGATTTTTCCTTTTACCTCATCGATGTGACTGATGTTCATAGGGCTTGATTCCTCATTTATACTTGACAAAATACAACATGTGTAGAAGAAATGGTACTCCTCTCCCTAATTCTAAAAAAATAAAAAAAATAAAAAATAAAAAGATGAGATGACTTTCTTTTGAGTAAAAGGGTAGAAAAATTTTCAATGACCCCATTATTTTACTTTGAAAGAGACGATCACACGAAGGTTGGAAGCAAGGTTAGGAAAATTTCCCGTGATGCCATTATTCGCCTACATCTTTGATATAAAAAAAGAGGAATAAGAAAATAATAATTCTGGGGGAGAAAAAGATTATCAAATGTTGTATGGTTGATTTGTCATGGTATTGTACGGACATGAGTCTTGAAGGTTCTTGGCATTGAGATCAAAGATGAGACACAGTGATGAAGGGCTTATGGTCTATAATTTTGAGTTGAATTTGGAAAGCTGCGAATGTCTACGGTGAAGTACATGGTGGTCTGGATCCTGTCAGGTAAGAATTTCTATTGGCTTACTACGGTGAATGTGAGTGTGGTGCTCTTATGACAAAATGAGTTTCTGTGTTTTCAAACTTCTTTCTCTTGTTTAGTTTTATGTTTGCTTCAGGGCAAGCAAAAGCTAAGTCTAGGGGAGTTGATATATCATAGTTTGTATGGGTTTTAGGCCATGATATATGTATATAATCAAGTCTTTTATGTGTCTTTCAAGTCTTTTAGAGTCTTTCACAAGTTTACACACATTTGAAATCATCTGGACATTTTGGAACATTGTAGATAAGAAGTCGAAGTTGGTGTCGTTCATGACCAGTTGTGTCGATCGACACCACCTATGTGTATCGGTCGACACAGGCACTATTCTCATACCACAAGCGAAAATCAACACTTTTGAAGATTTGCAACTTTGTCCAGAAGTTTTATGTATTTACAAAAGATCCCAAAATCGTGTTTAGACTATTAATTAGGGGTTTTAGGTTTTTTGAGAGAGAGTTCACTTTTGCAAGAGAGTTCACTTTTGCCAGAGAGTTTTGGAAAGATTGAGAGCTTGGAGCTAATCTGATACTCTGTACACTTTGAGAGAAGATTTTGAACCCCTGTTTATATTTCTCTTTTATATTTCATATGATATATATTCTAATCATGTCTTTGTTTTCAATTGATGTGTGAGTAGATCTCTTGTTAGGTTCAGGGATTCTCATTATGGTTTTCATAGAATTGTAGATTGATTGATTTGTTAGGATTCAAAACTTAATAGTTCTTCACCTAGGTTGTTCTTAAAACTAGTTCTAGATTTATCACCTAGAATCTAGATCATAGGTTGTTAAATTGGCATGATTGTGTGATTTATAATCCGACATAACCTAGAGTGAGCAAATTAGATAATTGCAAAGGATTTTGGATTGGATAATTTGTGAACAAATCAAACTTGTTCTTAATGCTTGTTTAGAATTTTAAGATTCGCAAAGAAATTTGGTTTCTTAGGGTTTTAGACATAGTAAATTCTTGCAACGAAAGTTGGTAAAATTTATCTTCGTGATTTGAGTTCTAGAACTGGTTCGTAATTCGATCCTAACTGATTAATTGATCTGCATTACTTGATTTCCTGAGAAATTCACTGGACTTGATGTTTTTCCCATTTGATAACAACCCGATCTTATTCTTGGTGTGTTATAAGCTCGTTTCTCCGTGGATTTCGATACCCTTTATACTATAAGGATATAAGAGTTATTTGATAATCCAGTTTGCAAAAACCAATTTATCAGAGGCGAAAGGTGATTCTTCTAGTTTTCTAATGACTCAAGGAATGTTAAATTTAGGTGCATACAAAGACCTTCAAAGAATGCCAAACTTCTAGGGCTCTGAAACTGTCATGATGCTTATTTTGCTGCTTTTCATCCTAGAACCTGTAAAACTCTAAAATCTACAGATACTCAAAAATTTTTTAGAATACATTAGTTTCACTTTAAATCTTTATTAAAAACGTGTAAAAACATAGTTAAAATAGGTAAAAATACGATGTTACCAACTCCCCTATACTTAGACTTTGCTTATCCTCAAGCAAACAAGAAAGTAAAGCTTTGGAGATGACTTTTGAAAATCATGGGAACTCCCTTATCATCAGGGACCAGAGTCTTGTCCAATTGCTTTGCATCCAGGCATATCAAGTTGTGATTAACCTGCAATTTTCTGTCCATGGGCATGATCCATGATGTTCAAGGCTGAAGTGTGGTGATGAACTAGTACAATGTTTGTCTCTATCAATTGTGTTTTCGAGGCTTCGTTCAGTACATCCTCACTCGAGTTATCACAAACACTTAAAAGCAGGGTATATTGCACAGTCGCATCTCTTTCATAGATGTAGTAAAGTCCCAACAAAAGTAACTTTCTTCCTTTTACTTATTCAATATAGCCATATATGAATTTGCAGCACATTCTTCCACTTACAAGGATTGGTCGAATTTGGGTATGAGCCGAATTTTTTCATGATATACAAAAAGAAAAAAAAGAAAAGAAAAAATAAGACAAGGTATAAGCTCCGTAACGTAAAATGGATGTTATTAAAGAATAATGAGATGAAAAAAAACCATGAGAATTAAGAGAAGAAACCAAAACGTAACTAAAAAAAGATAGGAGGAAGTTAATACTTCGTGATTTAAGAATCGATGTGAGCAGGGTTTTTTTTTACTCTATCATTTGTTGATCGGAATCAATGTGGCCGAAGATGTCCGGACAGTCTTCCCATATTCCGCCGTCTCGGGCTTCCCAGTAACCTCCTTTGTATCGGTAAGTCTCGCTTCCTTTTTCCTTCGTGAACCATCTTGGCTTCCATCCTCTTTCCTGCATCTTCCTAGCCTGTTTCACCCCACGGCCCAGTTTATAGCATTGTGAGTTTGATGTGATAGTGAAAACTTCAGGATGGGCGAAAGAAGCCAACCGAATCGAGCTAAACCAAAATCACTTAGACCAAAACCAACCCAAACTGAACGGTAACAATAGTTTTTCAATCAAACCAAAACCAAACTTTTGATTACAACTTAAATCTTTTTCAATTAAATTATATACGAAAAATCACATTTCGTTATCCTAAACTTGAAACTCGACCAAACCGAACCATTCTAATTTGGTATAAATCTCCTAAAACCGGAAACAAAGAAACCAAACCAAAAAGAAAGACCAAGTGCCCACCCGTACTAAGACTTGTATTACCTGACGTTGTCGCTGTTCCAGCCGCAACTTCTCTGTGTTAGCCATTTCAAACTCTCCATTTTCCAGATACCTCTGGTCCGGTCTCAGCCTTGAATCCGTTGGTGGCAGCCTCTCCTACATACAGTTCTCCATCAGGTCTGGATATTGCTCTAAAAACTAATAACTAATGAAAATAATAAACAGAATTCTCTGCGGTATACACCTGAAGCCCAGGCGTAAGCTCGTTCAATGTGATTGCAAAACGTGTTAGATTATACTTTGTTGCGTTTGCAGGAGGTCTGCTCCGTTTCCAGAGAAGATGAGCTCCTGACATGGCTTCACTAAATTTACCCTTCCCAGAACAATCACCTGTTACATAGTGCATACTCTCATCCCATTTCCCAAACATAGTTGCCACTGTCTTCCCACTCTTGTCTTGAACTATACCATGAACCTGTAACAAAGACAAGTTAGTTGATGCCTCACAACATAAATCTCATACTATCACAACTAGGGGTTGGCATAAAAACCTAGCCAAAATATCTCAGTCGAAACAAATACTTTACTTTGTAGAACGAACCCAACTTCTTGAATCACAAAATTATGTTTTACAATACTATAAATATACAATATTAACTGAGACTAATGATTTATCCACAACCAAACTGAAAACTTTCAAACTGAACAAACAAAAAAAAATTGGTTCTAATTTGGTTAAGACAATTCAATCACAACACGAAAAACCAATCCTAATCACAACAAATGAACTCATCATCGAGTTAAGAGTCCGTACCTGGTGAGGATTTCGGTCTATTATGGACTGCTCCTTGAATTTAAGTTTACATGTATATTCAGCACTGCCCGCAATACGCATTGTACCATAGTGATCACAGTACAGTTTACCAAGTATGAGATTGTATATTGATGTAGTCACCTACAAATTCAAAAAAAAAGAACAGAATTAATGAATAAAGAACATATAAAATGGTTATTTGCTTGACAAGTAAATTTGGTGGGTACCTTACTCCACTGAAGGATTTCTCCATCATCAAATTGCAGAGTCAATACACCAACAGGATCAAGCTGAATAGATCGACCCCAGAATTTGCTCTTCAGATTACTGTCTCCCCAAAATTTCCAACCCGTGCCATCACAATGGCATGCCACAACCATAGGATGATGGCTGACCTGACACCAGAATGAATAAGAGGTCTGAATAGCTACAACTAATGAGTAAAACACAGTAAAAAAAAGATCTGCATGTTGTAAACTGAAACCTTTTCAGAGAAAAATCGAAGGCCTTTGTCCTGATATTCTGCCTCATATGTTTCACCCAACAATGGATTAAAAGGTTTGCAGATTCTTCCTTCGGTTGACGCATAACCAGATACAGCAAAAGCAGCTACATTAAGAATCCTCATGAGGCTATTTCCCTGAAAAAAGTTTCATATACTGAGCACTATTCAAGATGCTAGGTTCAAAAGGTACAAGCGTTCAGATGTTTTACCCTTTTCCCCCATTCAAATGCTCGGTCAAGAAGGTATGAATATTCCAAATCCTCAAAACATTTCTGTAGAGAAGATAATGGCTCGTTGAAGTAAACAGGAAGACAGACTTTTGTGAGATCCTTGCCTATATTGTCTTTGATCATTGACCAAAGGCTAACACTTTTCTCTTTTTCAACTGGATCAGGTAAATTCTTCCTCCTTTTGACGTGAGGATAGTTGCATCCAATAGATTTGATGGAAGGATCAATATCATCTTCTGACTCAAAGCCATCCTCATCAGAAGAAAACGATGATGTACGAAAGCCAGAACCACTACTCTTGAAAGAACTTGAAGAAAGAAAGTCACGTGTATCGAAAAATGTATTATCTTCCTCATCAGTTTCTTCCTCAGCAGCATCACCTCGTTCATTATCATCATCAGATTCAGTGGCAGTTCCTTCTGAGATAAAAGGAACCAAGTCAATCACAAACTCGAATTAAAACACAGGTAGATGATACAAATATATAAAAACACAGGAAAATGCTAGGGTCAAGAATAGGAAGCTTGGTGACTCACCACTGAACTTTTCATGTCTTAGATCACTGGAGCCTCCATTCTCAGCCTGTCTTTGACTCTCATCTACAACTGTGTTTTCCAGATCTACCTTTTCTGTCTAGAGAAAAGTGCAGGAAGAGCTGTTTCTTAGCAGAATATAACCGGAAGAGAGAACAACTAAACTAATAGTAATGAACTCTCATGTAAAGTTTGCAGGATTTCTAACAAACAATAAACACATTAGACGTGGGTTATAATACCCAAAAATATGAACAAATCAGCACCAATCAATCATTACAGGTCATCTCAGCCACTCAGAAATTATATCACCACTGTACGCAGATTATAGCCGTCTACATGAAATCTAAATTATATCACCAACATAACTTTAGCAATCAATCAAAATTTTGGTTGATCTCTTATTGAAGAAATCATCGAAACTAAAGCATATATTGTGAATGTTGTAATACCTCCAATTGCCTAAGAGTATCAATGAGAAGCCACTGCTTCTGTTTAAGAAGCACAAGCTGGCTCTGAAGTGCTGAAAACTCAGACCTCATAATTTGCTCACAATCCTGAATAGCGAACTCACTAACTCCTTCCTCAATCAACCTTTGCCTAAGCTTATCCGTCGACATAGCCAAATTATTAGTCGGAGCCATCAATTCACTATTAGACATCCTTGGAAACATATCTTTAACAGCTTGCAATGCCTCAACCCAAGTCGTTCGATCCTCTCGTGTCTCAGCACGCAAGTGAAGCCTCTTCGTGCCAGTAAATATCGAAAATCTCTTATCATCTGATCTACTCTCTCGAACTGATGAAACCTACACAAATCAAATATAATCAAAATTTAATAAACAACGCAATTTCGCCATAGTACCAGTTGAATTAAACCGAATCGCGAAATTGAACCTTGAGATGAACTTCTCCGAATGGTTTACGACGGAGTTGACAGCTACTACCACCGCTGTTGGTTCCACCACCACCACGGCGGTTATGTCTAGAGATCATACGAGCAGATTCATCACCGATCACTTTAGATCCTTTTTCAGTTTCAGGACTAACAAAGATCTTATCAGGTCCATGGATTTTATAATATGAGAGCACACCATCTTGCAAAACGAACCACCTAGGTCTCCAACCTCTACCATAATTCACCCATTTATACAAAATCCCAGCGATTCCATTCCCTACGATATCGTTTATCTTAACATCAACCGGTGGTTCTCTAACCGCAGCTGCCGGTAAAGTTAAAACGCGTTGTTGTTGGTGGTTAAACGAGAGACTATGGATGAGATTCTGATTCGACTGATGATAATTATGATTATGATTATGATTATGATTATAACTCTGTGAAGCAGATCGAGTCATCATCGGTTCGGATCTTGAAGTAGATGTGTATATAGGTAACGGCGGTTGTTGTTCTGGTAACGGCGGCATCGATGGAGAGTGATCGGAAACAGTAGAGACGCAACAGAAGGAATGCATGTGGAGAGAGCGCGAGAGATAGAGAGGTTGTGAGATTACTGGAGGTTGTTGGATCGGAGGATTGTGTTGACGGTGGAGGAGAGGAAGAAACAACCGTTCATGGCGGAGAAGATTTTGAGGAGATTGAAGAAATTGAGAAACTGTAGAAAGGGGAAAGAAGGAGAGGTTTGTTGAATTTTTTTTTTGGTCAGAGAGAAAAAAGCGAAAAGTTCGGTAGTATGAAGAAAGAAGACTCACCGGAGAGGCCAAGTTTTTTCTTTCTTTCTTTTTTTCGTTTTTTTTTATTTATTTTAAATTTACTAATTATGTGTTTTTGTTTTTTTTAATATAATCAAATGACTTGGAGGAAAGGGCCAGAAAATTCGGTGCCATCGTTGCGGTGTTGTTTCTGACGTGGCGAGGAATCGGAGCTGGGTCACTTTCCATTTCTTTGTTTTTTTTTTTTTTTTTTTTATAAATATACTTTTGATATCAAATATGGAACACTTAACTATCTAAAATTTGGTGATAATTAATACCGGTGATTTTGAGATCAAAGCTAACTATTTTTTTAGCAAGAGAATCTCATCGGTAGAATCAGATACTCATAATTATTGTGCATCAAATCAAATCATAACTAATCCTAGGATTCAAATATTTTTCATTTGCTTTAGTTTGTATTTTTTGGTCGAGCGCATTTGATTTCTAATATCATGAAACATATGAGGTGTTATTAATTTTGTGTATGGAGATAGAGTTTTAAAAATTTTAATGTTATAATTTCTACTATTAATTAAGAATGAGCGGCAATTTTTTTGCCAAGCTATTTAAGACATTTAGTTATAATTACGGTTTATACCATTTGTTTTATAATTGAGAAAAAAAAACATTAAAAAAATAACGACAAATTTCTAAACTTACCCTTGATCCAAGCTGATGACACAATTCGATCCAAGAAAACACGTGGATCTTCACTCTTCATGTTGTCAATTGCAAATCGGATCCCATATCCTATCTGATTCAAAACGCGAATCCTTTTATGTCTGTATGAAATCTTGATTTTATCATCCTAAATCATTTAGTAGGCATAAAATCTGCTTTTGATCTAATTATGTGTCTTTTATTAAGAAAGCAAACATAATGATTGTTCTAATTCAACGCTTCTTACTCTTTGTTTTACGCTATCTTTAGAGTTTCAAGCACTACAAAAAATTAATGATATTGCAATAATACAAATTTGTTGCAATAGGTCAATATTATGTTGCAAATATGAAATTGCAATAAATTTGAGACAAAATTTATAATGTTGCTGTTTGATCGTTACAAATTTATATTTATCGCACAAATGTAGCAAAATTTGTAATGAATTTACTTCTTGCTATATATGTAGTATTTATACAACAATATTTTTATAGCATATTTGTCGTATAACTGCAACACATGAATGCAACTATAGAGTGTTGCAAGTTATTGCTACATAAAAGTATGGCAAATATCAAGACAAATTTGTAATTATTATTTTCTTGCTATATGTGTCATAAAAATGCAATGACATATATGTAAGAACTTTATAGTAAAAGTACGACGTTTCACTGCAACTAGAAATTGTCATAAATAAGTGTTACGTAAAACATATAGCAAAAATTGTTGCAAATTTGTAATTATTATTTTTAAATATTCATTTCTTGCAGATATTTTACGAGAATGATCATAGCAAAATTTGATTTATTTAATTATAATTATTTATTTAATATTTTATAATAAAAATATTCTCAAATAATAAATAAATGAAAATAACCAACTTTATTGATTAATCAAATATTAAAATATCTAACGATGCATAAATCTAAAAATAGTAGAAAATAACCAACGAGAAATGTAAAAAAAAATAAAATAATAAAACTGAAAATATAACTAAAACAACTAAAACACTTAGTTGTTCACATTGCGCCAGATGATGGACGAGGACAAAGAATGTCAAGCATTTTCTCCAAACCTTCAAGCCTGTTGAGTCTTTCTTTGATTTCTGCATTCTCTCGATAAATTTTCTCTAACTTTTGTCTGAGTGCCTCATTTTCCAAGTGATTTTTGATAGTAGCTGGCCCTCCAATGTTGATTGAGAGCTCACCAAGAAGAGCTCCTAGACCGAACACATGACCATTTGCTGCTTCAACAATCTGATTTATAGTAAAAGGTTTTGTTAAACAACTTATTTATTATAACTTCTCGAGCATTGATAATAGTTTTGAAGATAGTATTATATTACCTTCAAGTAGATTTCATTCTTTTTCTCAGCAGTTAGCTCCTCTGCTGCTGGGATATTACCTTCAAGCATAAGATCAACCACATTCTTCTCAAATCCCTCACTGATGAGCTTCGCTCTTTCATCAACAAATGATCCATCTGATTTCTTGTGTGTCTCCCGAAGAACATCAATATATGATGCATGTCCAATCCTTTTTTTCTACAAAATATCAACATAAATGTTTAAGTAAAAATATTAGAAAAAGAAAAATAATAATATTTCTTACCAGAATATCAGCAACTTTAGCATACGAACGTGAACCCGCTCGATGTTTATGAGGCCCTAAACCATTTCGATCAGACATCCGACTCTTGGAAGCTTTTTTGCTTTTTTCTTTTGACTTTTCTGTTCCCCAATACTCTACCAAATCTTTTTAGTGATCGTCGAGGATCCAATAGGGTTGCTTACCCCTTTCCTTAACTCGGCTAATCATATCACTCAGCTTTGTTGCGGCACATTTGTGAAACGTTCTCTTCACTTCAGATTCAAGTGCGGGATTCCAATTAAATTTTCTCTGAAACATATAAATATTAAGGCAAATTAGAGTTATTAAAAATATATCTACAAATAATTAACCATTGTATTATTATTTAAAAATTAAGATATACTTAATCATAAAAATGTACGTGGACTCTAAAACCTCTATAAATTTATGATTTTAAATTAAACAATTATACAAATAACAAGATGAACAAAATTATTACTAGTGAATAAAATTCTATTTATTTATTCTTAATTACTAATGTTAATAAAAGGACGAAGGCTCGGTTACCTTAATAAGTGTTTTTTATATAAAAAGTATATATATATATATATATATGTATTTACCTTAAATGTGTTCCACCATCGCTCCCTTAAATAGATCGGTGTAGTTGACCAATTACGATATGGACTAGGAAAGTCTGATCGAATGATCGTTCTTATCTCAGTAGTGATAACAGAATCACGTTTGAACCTATAAAATAAATCAAATTATTATTCAAATGAGACTAACTAAAAATGAAAATAATATTTATACTTTTCCTTACCACAATGTTCTATTCAGTCTCGATGGATTAAGAACACCTAAAACAGCTGGAGTTTCTCCTTGATTTTGATCTTCATTTGCTATCGGATCCATCTGAACAAAAATTAGTGATAAAAAATTTGTTAATACTAAGCAAAACTTGTTCAACATAAACAATAATTAAAACGGGGCAACAAAATTCTAGTTTCAAGGAAAGAAATTAACTATCTACTTAATCAAATAATATACCACTTTACGATAAAAGCTATCTATTTACTCAAACTCTGTAGCATTTAATAAAGAAATATTGACCAACAAAGAATATTTATGCTTTTACCTTCAGAGAAAGGCACAGCTCGAGAGAGGAGAACGAGAGAATGGTGTTTGCTAAATTCACATACAGATTCAATGAATATATAATAAAGCATAATAAAATCAAAACAGATATTTGTTCGTAGATTTATCCAAATCTCTTAAGCATTATTAAAAAATAAAACAAAATGAAAAGCGGGAAATAGAATAAAGCGGGAACGTAATTTTTTAGTTTAACCATTATACATACTGTGTGTATATTATACACAGTTTATCTATATAATGTACTTTTATGACTTATCGACAAAAAGTTTTTTAAAAAAATACTATATAATTTTAAGCCAACAAAATATTTAGAAAAGCATGAATATAAAGTAAAGTGTAGTATTAAAAATGGATCTCAACTAATATTAAAACAAAGGTTTTTAAAACCGGACTGGACCGACCGGTCGGACCGGTCCAACCGGGAATCGGGGAGCTAACTGGTTCCGGGTAGAAATAAAACCCGGATTTGAATAAAACTGGTAAAATCGGCCAAAAACCGGTAAAACCAGTGATCCGGTTCGATAGCAATACCCGGTTCACAAAATTTATGTCATAATTTAAATAAAACTAAAGTTTTTGGGTCAGAATTTAAACCACAATTTAAATTCATCTTTTTTTTTACTTTTTACTTTTCAATTTGATTACTATTTAATAATTCTAATTTAAAAATATTTATTTATTTATGTAAATTGATAAATTGATCACTTTTCAAATTGAATTTTAGAGGAAAAAACTATATTCAATATCTTATTATTTATTTGTCTAATTTTAAATAATTAATATATTGTTCAACTGTTTTTTATTCGGTTAAAAAATACAATAATAAAATTTGAATCATATTTTATATTTTTTTTAAGTTTAGTGTTATATATATAAACATAAATTATATATATATTATTTATTTAAAAACCCGATTCGACCAGTTAAACCGGTCCGACCAATCATCCATTGATGATGACGAGTCGGTCTCCGGTCCGGTTTTCAAAACCTTGCTTAAAACTAACAAAATACAGAGATATATATAGTAAAAAGAAAAAAAAATAAAACCACGACAAACAAAATGAAAAAGAAGTACGACTAATCAAATTTTTATGATTTGTGAACATAAAAGTAAATCTTGAAAATCAAAGTAAATAAGATAGCAATAAAATAAAAATCTATTTTGAAGAGAGTAAATCAATTTGAATCTCCCTCTGTTGAATCAGAATCATGAGGTACATCATCTGGTTCTGAATCTTGTTCTTCACCGGCAACATCATCGAGACTGACAACTTCTCCTTGTTGATCAGCTAAATTATCAACCGTTATAAATGGATCAGCCTCAACTAATGTATAATCATTCTCGTATTGCAAAGGACTCGGATCGACTTCTTCATTGGATATAACCTTTCCTCTAGGTTGTATCTTTATTGCAGCATACCAATCACCTTTCTTTTTATTTATATGAGGATATGACACATAACATACTTGGTCTGCTTGGCTAGAAAGAATAAAAGGATCATACTTTCCGTATTTGCTAGCCTGGTTAACATCAATGATCCCCGATTTGTTAAAGCGTATACCTTTATTAATTGTTGAATCATACCAATTGCATCTGAAAAGAATAATTCTGAGACCAAAAACTCCCGGATAGTAGAGCTCAAATATTTGCGTTAAGATTCCGTAAAAATCAGACTCTTCACTAGAATCACCAGATGCCCCTTTCACACAAACACCATAGTTGAATGTATTCTGAGTTTTTCCGTGTTCTATCGTGTGAAAGTTGTACACATGACAAAAAAACATCGGCCACGATGTTACTTTAGTTGCTGGACCTTGTACCAATTCGTGTAACCATATTGGATATACACTATGGTTTGTGTCGAGTTGAACCTGGAAAGTATACATTATTAGTAATTAGTAAGCAACATACAATACTTTATTTTTATAAGTAAATAAATATTAATTTAATACTTACATGTTTCTGTAACCATGATGCAAAATGCAACTCTTTTAAATCAGGTAATTCAGTCGCACTAGTAGTGGGATATAAGCTTTTCATGTCCTCAGCAAACAACCTGTAAAAGTATGTGTAAAATTTAGGTATTGAATCTAGCATGGTTCTACATGTGAACTTACCGAGCCTTCGATTATAAGAGATATATTAAAATTTATTAAATTCAGTTAGAGAGATGGCGTACCTTTCAAAACATTGTAGATAATCACAATTCAAAAGGACATATGAATGTGCACGCTTGTAATCTTTAGAATCTAACCAAATATCCTCAGGCTTACCGCTACCTCTTCCACCCTGTAAAAATATATTAGGAATATCTGAATATGAATAATCATATGCGACACCTCCATCATCATTGCGAGAATCATTGCGGCTCTTCGTTTGGATATGCGATTCAAAATAATAAGAGCTAAAATCAGAAATTTCCTCGTTCACATATTGTTCCACGATGAATCCTTCAATTTTTGCCCTATTTTGTGCCTTTTTCTTCAGGTGATACATATAGCGTTCAAACGGATACATCCATCTAAACTGAACAGGACCACCCAGTTTTGCTTCGTAAAGAAGATGAATTGCCAAATGTTCCATCACATCAAAGAAAGACGGGGGAAATATTTTTTCCAAATTACACATAATAACAACAATGTTATTTTTCATAATTTCCACTGAATCTTTTTCTAAAGTCCGTGTACATAGATCACGAAAGAACATGCTTATACCTGTAAAAAACAATTGTACCAATTTAACAAAAAAAATGAACATAGAAAATGAACATAGTTTTCTATGATAGTTTATTTCTTATCTAAAGTCGACACCTAATCATGATACTATATATAAAGAGAACTGAAGTTATGTGTAGAAAACATACCCGACAATGCTTGATGAATGTTGTTTGGTAACAACTCAGCAAAAGCAATTGGAAGTAACCTTTGCATAAAGACATGGCAATCATGACTCTTTATTTTAGAAAGTTTAACTCCATCAGAAGAAGATATACTTGATGCATAACCATCTGAAAATTTAACTTCATCTTTTAACCAATCAAATAAACAAATCTTTGCTTCTGGAGATAATCTAAATAATGGAAGCTGAGCTTTTCCATCATCAGTCATATGCAGATCTTTTCGGTTGCAAATCTCAGCCAAGTCAATACGAGAATTGACATTGTCTTTTGTCTTCCCTGGAACATTCAAAAGTGTATTGATGATATTATCAAAAAAATTCTTTTCGATATGCATCACATCAAGATTATGGCGAATAAGAAGATTTTTCCAATAAGGTAAATCCCAGAATATGCTTTGCTTGTGCCAATTATGGGTTTCACCATATCCCACTATTTTTGGATGTCCTTCTCCCCCACAATTGACTGTTTTTGGTAAACCAAAAACATGATCACTCCATAAATCTTCTCCTGAATATATTGCTGGTGGGTCTGAATCCACAATTTTATTTCTTTTGAAGTTTTTCTTGTTACGCCGTAAACTATGATCTTTTGGAAGAAAACGACGGTGACAATCAAACCATCAGGTTTTTCTCCCATTTTTCAACCAGAATGCTTCTGTATCACCAATACAATAAGGACACGCTAAACGACTATGAGTTGTCCATCCAGATAACATAGCATATGCAGGAAAATCACTGATTGTCCACAAGAGCATAGCTCGTAATGTAAAGTTTTGCTTCATTGATACATCATACGATTGGATTCCATCACTCCACAAACCACTCAGCTCATCTATAAGAGGCTGTATAAATATGTCTAAGCTCTTTTTTGGATGGTTTGGACCAGGAACTAAAATGGTGAGGAATAAAAACTCTCGTTTCATGCACATGTCAGGTGGTAGGTTATATGGAGTCAGTATAACAGGCCATAGTGAATAATTTTGACCATCAGTGCATAAACCAAGATAAAAGTTTCTAGGCTCATTAGAAAAATCAGGAAATACCTTGTTGAAGTGTTTCCATGCCTCACCATCTGATGGATGACACATTACGTCACAACCATGACTTGAATAATAATCTTTGTGCCATCTCATAACTGAAGCTTTTTTCTTTGATTGGTATAATCTTTTCAATTTATCGGCTATCGGTAAATAAAACATTCGCTGATACGGAACTTGCTTTCTTCCCGGTATTTTTGCACTTTTGAATCTATCACTTCCACAAAATCTACAACATTCTAGATCTGCATCATTTTTCCAAAAAAGCATACAGTTTTTTTGACACACATCAATCTTCATGTAAGGCAAACCCAGAGATCGCATCAATTTCTTTATCTCATAGTATGAGGCAGGGGCATTATTGCCTTCGGGCATGTAGTCTTTCATTATCTGAGCAATGGCATCCATACATTTCTCCGATAAATTATAATCTGTTTTCAGAGTCATATATCGAGACGCCAATGACAATTGTGAGAGCCCTGCTCTACAACCATCATATATTGGATTCTGGCTTGCATTTAACAAATTAAAAAACTTGTTGTCTTCTTCGTTGGTTTCTTCTTCCATATTGTGATTGGATGAGGTTCGTCCATCAAAAGCATCATTTACCATCTCGACATAAGAGGTTGAATTATTCATGGTTATATTTTCCTCAGTATAACCTGGTTGATTGTCAGTCTCATAGTGCTCTCCGTGCGCAACCCAAACAAAATAGTTAGCCATAAACCCTCTGTTATATAAGTGACCAGTAACTATCTCCTCAGCAAAAAACTTTCGATTCTCACACTTAATCCATGGACAAAATATTTTCTTCTTCTGAATAAATAAGTCATAGTTTTTAGCAAAAATCATGAAATATTGCAGGCCTTCAATGAATGCATCTGAGACTTGCATAGTTGTCTGATCAATTTTTTCATACATCCATTTCCGTAAAGCATTATGATCATTACTCGAAGACATTTAAGAAATCAAAGAATTATGCAAAAACACAATAAACACAAACCAAAATTATAACCACTACTTATCTAAGACCGATCAACTTAATTTTGCTATTGTTCCACCTAAATGTAAGTTTCTAAGTTGCAACGAGACGGATACAAAGACAAGAAACGGGGACAGTACCGGGACAAGAAACGGCAAAATAAAAAATTTTAGAAAACGGGTACAGCATGGATATGTCAATAACAATATAAGTAAAAATATCCATAGATTAATAATATAAAAAAAATCAAACACAACTCGTCATCAAAAAAAAAAAAAAACTCGTCACTAGTGAGACTAGAGAAAGAGACTAATATCTATAAACACTAATTAAACAAAGATTTAAAGGATATTGGAAATTTAGAAACGTGAGTACGTGACATACCTTTGGCAAAGAGAAGTTACAGAGGTGAAAAGAGAAGTTTGTGATGAAGCAAAATAATAGAATCTTGACATGAGAATGCAAAAGACTAACGTAAGACTATATAGAGATGGATTAAAATTTGTAAACCCTAATTAAATAATGATTTAAAGGATATTTTCCTTTTCTTTTATGGTTTTTGGAAGGAAAAAAAAGTGATAATTCCTATTTTACAAAGGAAACGTATCATAGTCTAATACATACCGTCCCCACAAACTATTGTCTATGAATATTAATCAATATTTAATTAAATATTTTTCTTAATCAATTCTTTGTTTCTCAAAAAAAAAAACTATAGAATAAAAATCAGATATGATCAAATATATAGTTTGTTTTAAATAGGATTATCTTTTTTTAAAAAAAGACAAGAGATAATTTTTGTAACTCTTTTCTACGTTAAAAGGTATTTCATATAGTCATTATTTTTTTCAAACCTTTTGTTTTTCTTATTTATTTTATATATTTGTAGAAAGTATATGTTGCAAAAGAGTTATTAAAATATTGCAAATGCAGAGACAAAAATGCCATATATTTTGCTACATAATTTTAATATATTTTTCTTGCACAATAGCAACGACTCAAAATCGTTACATATTTCTTGAAATTTTTGCAAGCAATTTTCACATGTCGTAAAAATATTGCAGAATAGTAACGGATCATTGCAACAAAAATATTTGTCGTAATTTTACAATGAATTTATAACAAAATTGCAATATATATTTATCATTGCAAAAGTATTACAAATTATGTTACCAAATTGTAACGAAATCCGAACGTTACATAAATATGTTTCAATATCAACATTTTCTTGTAGTGAAGGTTCTTAATTGTCTTCTTTCCACGATTTTTTGTTTTTTTTATTATGCTGCAAATCTATGTGATATGTGGTGTATGGAGATTGATTGTTAATGAGGAAAAACGTGAGAGATTAATTAGTTCGCAATTAACTGCATCACTTGAAGAGTTGAGAGTGATGGTTTTAGAAGACTATGAAATAGAAGATAGTATGGTTGATGTGGAACTCGGTTATTTACCCAATGATCTTAGTGTTGAGTTTCCTTCCGTTGTTATAAGGAATGATAGACAAGTGGAAAATTTTCTTGCGTGTTTAAAAAAGAAAAATATGATACCATTGTGTGTGACGTTCAAAGATAGAGTTGATGATTGTAGGAGTAGAGTCAATTTTGATTTGAATAAAGAGCCATGTGAATCAACAAACATCAGCTAAGTAAAACAAATCTGTGATTTTTATGAAAAATCTGCAACTAATATCTTTGAAATTTAACTTCAACCTGTCCGAAATAAACCAAAAAAACTAAACATTTCAGTCAGAACTAGACTTCAAAAGAAAATGAAACAAACCAAATTATGTCACTACAAAACAAAATGAAAAAAAAATACAAATACTTATTCTTCAACAACGTCAATCTCATCTTCATTAATAAGATGAGAGGTAATGAAATCCACATGTCGACTATCCTCATCAAAACATCCTTCAACCTCGTTGTGAACTTCTTGAAAAACTTCAGAACCTAGCTTGACACGAACAACCTGAATGATCTTGTCACTTAATCCATCAAATTTATAACCCAAAGCAAGACACTCAATGTACTTTAAGGCAGACACACCGCAATCTCCAGGATTTTGGTTGATTGGAACATTGTTCAACACTCTTACCATTTCCATCATTTTACATGACTTCTTTCGCTTTGTAATTGGGATATACTCACTAAGTATTACTGGAATCATTTTTCCTGATAGGGCGACAATTAGCGAGCAACTCCGTATTATCCTCTGGTGGGATGCTATCGTAAAGAAAGATCTTATACTTTTTGAAGTCAATATCCAGAGCTACCCAATGATTGCCACCCATGTGTAAGCATGCATACAATAATCAATATCACAAAACCACCTCTTGTTAGTCACCATAGGATCCATACCATTGACATTTTTATGTAGTTTTTGCTGAATACAAACTTCTTACGATCAGCCATATAGTCCTTGTAATCTCTATTTATCCGAGTGACGAATAAATAATCCAAGAAGGATATACGCTGACTGCAGAAAAGACTAGGATCACCCGTAAGCCTGTTACAGAACATAGACATTACCACAAAAATATGGTGCAAAAAAAAAAAACAAAAAACATTTCTAGAAAATATAAAGCTGCCATCAACATAGAACACCATTGAAAATATATAGCAGTCATGGAAAATATATAGCAACCATTAACAATTTAATGACGGAAAGGAAAAACATACTCATAATCTAACAATTATACTTTAACAAACAACAAAAATTTAAAGGATTACCGATATTACTTACGTTACTAGACAACCATCCATACGTAATATCAGACCATTCAGTCCTAGGAGTAATGAGGGACAAGTAAAATTTGCGTTGTACATCTTGGTTTGAAGAGGTTCTTCCCTACAAATCATAACAAGGATTTAATATTGCAAATGATCATAAATCTGAAATTATCCACAAATTTATATTTGATTACTTACTCATCGGTCTTTAAGTATTCCATTAGTTTCTCATGCAGAAACTCGTCAACAACTTCAAAAGGATCGTAAGCAGCAGGAGAGACAGTAACACCTGCAATGATTCGCTTCACTGTAGAGTTACCGATAAATGGATATTTCTGAGAACCCGCCAGCTTCAGTTCACGTCTTTCCTTGGGAGTCTAAACATCCAGCTTTGACATGAGATTAAGTAGGCTTTCTAGTATCTTGTCCATCGCCTTGCTAGCCTCCTTATGTTTGGGGTTTGACCATACAAAATCTTGAGAATTAGATGCCTCAACTTTCTTCTTCTTCTCTCCATCTGTCTTCTCTACTTTCACTACAACCTTTTTGGTGACATCTTTTTTAGCCACTGCAGCCTGATGTTTCACTTTCTCTTCTTTCTTTTGTGGCTTTTCAACTCTATTTTGTTTCTTCTTAGCTTTATTTTCTTTCATTTTCTTCACCACTTTTGTACTTGGAAACTCATTGTTGGATGTTTGATTCACTTCTACCATCCATGACTGTAGATAAACATAAAATTAGTAAACAATTATATCTAAGTGACATGAGATTTTTTTCAACACATGATATCTAACTTATAGGTGCTGCACTTGTCACTTCATCAACTGATTTTTTGGTTGACTCCACGGCCTCCTTTGCTTGAGCTTTTTTGGCATCTTCCAATTTTTTTTTCAAGATTGAAAACATGGTACGAAACTTCTTTTCTTCATCCCTATTTCTCTCATTTGCTTCCACTCTCTTTGCCAAATCACCAATCAAATACTTCATGTCCTCAACAGTGCTACTCACCCTCTCCACCATCTTAAACATCCCAACCATGTCCATAGAATTGTCTTGAGCATCCTACAAAATCAAAACAAAACAAAAAACATAACCAATAATAAGCAAGAGATTCAATGGCAGAACTTGGAAATCCAGAAACTTTAAAGAGGCTGCAGTCATCTAATCACCATTATGTTCCAACTATAAAACATTTAACAGCTAGCTTGAAGAATGAAAAGAGATCACCATATCTCTACATGTTCTTTCCCTTTCATCTTCTTCTTCTTGTTAGACGTTTCAACATCATCAACTTCATCATTTTTTTTGCCTCCAACAAGGACTTTCCATTTTTTGTTCTTCGCATCTTCAGACCAAGCGTTGGCACGGAAGTTACCACTGATAATATCTTCAACCAAGATTCTCACTAATGGATCTATCTTGCCCATTGGGAACATATCCCAAATTGGTACTTCTACCATATGTTTTACCCGCACCTACATTGAATAAATAAAGAATTAGCAAACCTATTACTTTAAAAATAATTTATTTAGGAATAAGTGACATATACTTACTTTTCCATGATTAGCCTTCTCCTTGCTTATGAATTCATCGAATTTAATCTTTTTACGAGCAGATAACCAATTTAGATGTGGAACTTTTTCAGGATCTTCTTCATTTTCCTTCAACCTTCTATTCCCATAAGTTTCTCCTAAACCAACAACATGCTCATACACCCAAGTCAATAAAACATGAACTGGTCCTTGGAGCGTATAACATTTTTCTTTACACTGAATCATCTTGATCGAACCAATCAACCTCTCAAAGACTACTCGACCCCACATATACTTCTCAAAAGCCGGTTTGTCGAAAACTTTTTTAGCATTTTCCAGTGGTATCCTAGATCCCTTATGAATGCCTAGTACTGCAATTGACATGACACATAACTGTGCCACCATAAGCTTCTTATCAAAATCCCAAAGATGGCTTTTAGCCATTACAGTCAACAACTCATCATATGTCGGTCCTTTTACTGTAGATATTTCAATCTCTCTCCAAAAATCTTCATGACTAAGAGCACATACCCCCAATGGTTGAATGGGAGCACAGTTAAGACCGGTGAAAGCTGCAAACTCATTCAGAGAGAATCACAGAGGTTGATCATCAATCAATGACCATATCTCATGCGCATCATCCACCAATAGCTGGTTAACCAAGAAGTACTCAACTCTCATAGCAGCAAAAATGTACTTCAAGACAACAAACTTGGCAAATACCCCAATGGAAGAGTTCTTCAAATAAGACCACACATTGTCTCCTAATTCTTGTTTCACTATGCTCAAGTTGGCCATTGATGAATAGTGATTCATGGTATGATTTATTAATGGAGATTTTCCTTTTGTATGCAATCAAGGAGGATACTCACGGACAACACCCGAAGAAGCCAATACTATACAAATGAAGTGAAAGTTACAGTTAGCCACAAACACAAAACCGGCTTTACCACAAATCATGAATAATAAAAATCTGCAATAACAAAAATCTCCAATAACTACAAAAAATCGACAATCAAAATCTGCAATGACACATACAACATATAACAATAATCTGCGATAACACAAATTCGATAACCAAAAATCTCCAATGACACATACAATGTATAGCAGAAATATTCGATACACAGAAATTCGATAACCAAAAATCTGCAATAACAAAGAAAATCTATTTCAAAAAACTCTGCCATAACAATAGAACAACATTCATTGCATATGAAATCAAAAACAAAAAATCTGCAATAACAAAGAAAATCAATAGCCAAAAAATGATGCAGGCACGGAATCACACCGAGCTTAGATCACTTGATGATCAAGAGGATTCCAAATCCTAGACTCGCGGAATGGGTGGAAGATAGCAAGATGGATGGGATAGGGATTGACTCACTCAATCGATGAACAAGACCAGTTATATGAATCACTCAAATAACTAGAATCAAAGAATCAATAGCATTTAAAGAATCACTCAATAAGAACTAAAGAAAAGGAACACAAGAATTCGCAACTTGTGAAAAGAGAAGAAAATACTTTCTTATTACTAAAATCTTGATCAAGGGTGATTTACAAAGGGGGTCGTGTTGAGATTTTATAGAGCTCTCTTACAACATTCTAAGGACTAGAAAGCAGAAAGAAATCGTGCAAATTAAATGTATATGGCCGTTGGTGAATTTATGAAGCAATCGGGCCAAATAAGGTAAGTTGCGAGATGGCTTGAGTCTTGACAGCTTGTGGCCGAAGCTGGAGTGTCTTGGCACGGTTTGGAGGTCTTGATTGTGTCTTGATTCATGCCTAAAAGGATCAGAAGGGAGCCGTTGTGGTTTGAATGCTCCTTGGTCAAAATATGAAATTTGCAATAACAAAGAAAATCAATAGCCAAAAAATGATGCAGGCACGGAATCACACCGAGCTTAGATCACTTGATGATCAAGAGGATTCCAAATCCTAGACTCGCATAAGGGGTGAAAGATAGCAAGATGGATGGGATAGGGATTGACTCACTCAATCGATGAACAAGACCAGTTATATGAATCACTCAAATAACTAGAATCAAAGAATCAATAGCGTTTAAAGAATCACTCAATAAGAACTAAAGAAAAGGAACACAAGAATTCGCAACTTGTGAAAAGAGAAGAAAATACTTTCTTATTACTAAAATCTTGATCAAGGGTGATTTACAAAGGGGGCATTCCTCCAAGGACAGCTTCCTTGGTTCAATGACGCTCCGGTGAGGCAATCGGGTGTTGGCTCTTCATGGAATTGTTCCAGCTGGGTTCTGGCTTGATCACTACTCCTAAAATGCATGGTTTGCTGATGAATCTTGAAGCCCATGTTGAATGAATGAGTGGAATGGGTGCTGGTACGTGTTGATGGCGTTTCCTCGGTTTCGGCTCGTCCGCAGGTGTGCTCTCTGGTCAGGTCAGACCTGATGGCCTCATCAAAAAATCTGAGTAACAATAACAAAAATCTGCAATTGAACAAGTAGCTTAACAAAAAATCTGCGATTATGAGAATGAAATTGTTAACAACACACCAAGAAAACGTAACAACTACGCATACAAATCTGCGATAACACTAATTTTATGAAAAACTGTAGTCAAAACAAACATATAGGCGAGAATTTTTACAATTGAGCAAATTCTTACCCAAATCAGAAGGAGGCTGCAGTGGCTGTGATTTACACTGCCAGAATTGTCCATCTTCTAGCAATTAAATCCACTTTAGAGTGTTAGATTTCAAGATTTGTAACAAAATTTTTCATTAGAAACCAAAAATCAAAAGTTACCAAAATTAAACCACCGGTGGAGTAACTTACCGGCGACCACCAAAGTTGCTGATGGTGTGGCTGGTGACGACGAGGCTGCTGGTTTCACGGAGAGGAGTTCCGGCAAGTTGAAAGATCAGAGTTTCAGATTTTCTAGGGTTGGATCTGTTATAATCTCTATTTGTTGAATCTGTAAACTGCGGTGGCTCCTGGGTGTAAACACCGGCGATGACGGAGACCAGAATTGCGCCACCGATGACAGGTATGAGAGATATGACGGTGGTGGAGAGGCACAACGGCAGTGGCTATCTCTATCTTAGGGGTTTTTATTTTAACTATCGTGAATGGAAGAAGAAGAAACTAAGAGTTGGGGGTTTTGTTTTTATGATTGTAAAAAGTTAATTTCTTATTTTTGTTTCAGTTTTTTTTAAAATTTGATTAATTCTTATTATTAATTCTAAATGGCATTTCTGTTAATATGAATTTTCAGTTTGATTTTTTAGGTTTTTTTTACAAAAGATTAGTATTATTCTAGTAGGTCAATTTTAAATGTGTTATACTACCAATTAACTTAAAAATTAGTATCATTCTAGTATAATAGCACTTCTTATATTGATTTTGTTTGATAAGTTTTGGTGCAGAGTTATTCAACTAATATTTTTTTTTTCAATGCAGAGTTTATGTGCAAAGTAAAATGGTGCATATAATTACCGTTGTCGGTGGTTGGGTGTTGAAATTATAGTAGTTATAAATTAGATTCCTATATAGACTGTTCACATCACACATCACACATCCATAGCTCTCTCCCAACTAAATTTCCAAATAATATCGAGTTTATATCATTTCAGTTTGAACCACAAATAGTAACATTTTCAAAACAGTAAGATTGATTATACATACAGCAGCGAGGCTCGACGAATTGAAAGAAATGGCGACGTTGAAGCTCTAGACATAGGAAGGCGGCGAAGATCGACAAAATTGGACGGAAGAAATGAGGCTCTGCTCTAGATAGATATTGAACTGTAATAAAGAGAAACTGTAACTTTTAAGATCTATAAACCGTAACTTTTAGATTGCGAATTTTGTGTTTGTTTTTTATTTTTCTATTTAACTTTTATCTAATTTTTAAAAAATCATGATAAAATCTGATATTTTAAAAAATAATAATAATAAGAATTTTTATTAAATTTTGAGAAATTATTTTGACTTTTTACTCAGAAAACCTAGTTTTTTAATTTGAAAACATTTTACTTATTTTCTAAAATTTATTATAAAATTTGGCCAATTTTATTAATTCTCCCATATTTGTTTTTCCACCCTCTTTTCTTTATATAGAATTATTTATTTTCATTAATCGAAACATTCTTTTTCCCATTCATGTTTTTAATATAAAATCATCTACTCACTCTCAGGTACGTACACAACAAACTACTAAAATCAACAACATTATATTGTAATGATTAACAACTTTATATTACTTACATAACTACAAACAAATTCAGAAATTTTATAATTTAATCAAAAAATATTTTAAAGCAAATAAATTACTTAACAATAATTTAACAACTATAAATAAATTAATAATATTGAAATTTCATCTTAAAAAAAAAAACAAATTTTCTTAGAAAAAAAAATATCCGTCCGGGCTCTAGTGCGGATCGCTTATTACTTCGGATATAACCCGACCCGGTAAAACCAATCCCAAATATTACTCCGTCGTAAACGCATCAATCCAGAAAATTTCTTCATCCAATATTCTTCGCTTCCATAATCTCCAATTCAGTTCCATTTCCCGATATTACCAAAATTTCGACGGTGAATTTTGAAATCGACAGATGAAGTTTACGGACGACGAAGAGGTTGTGATGATGACCGGAGCTCGAGAAATGAAGGAGGAGCCGGAGGTGGAGATATCGTCACCGTGCTCGTTAGTGATCGAAGAGTTTCCTCAACAGAAACACAATAGATCGATTGTTGTAGGTTATGCTCTTACATCAAAGAAGATTAAGAGCTTTTTGCAACCAAAACTCGAAGGTTTAGCTAGGTTTGTGATTCTGATTTAAGCCTAATTTTTGGTTTCTTAATTTTCTTCATGCAAATTGTTTAAAGGAGTTTTTAATGGCTTCGTGTTTCGATTCTCAATTTAAAATTAGTTTTCATCGAATATTCTTTTTTCACTATTTAATTGCTTTGTAGTTTGAATTTTTCTCTGTAGTTTGGGAATCTTTGGCCATATCTTGTATATAATACGGTTTATATATTGTTTAAGTGCAAATTTTCTGGGATACTTCGTCATGATTAACCTGATTTTACATATTTTTCGATGTCACTTTGGCATGGTTCTTCGGTTAAAAGGAATCGTTCGTATCAGAAATTTTGTATCTTTTCATATGAAAAAAAACAAATGGGGCATATGTTAGTGTTTTCTTTATGTAATAGTGTGCGTATGCACCACTATTATGAAAAACACTATTAGTGTATGTACTACTATTATAAGCTACTGTTACTTCATTGATCCTGAGCATATTTACTTAATAGTTACTATGTCTGATGAGTACATGTAGCTCAGTGGTTTGCGCTAGTGTTGTCACTGTGTCATTTCCCGGGTTCAAACCCACATATTGCATGTTGTTGCCTAAAAAAAGGTCACTTACTGTGTCTACGTTGTTCACTTGGGTCAGAGAGTATTGAGAATTTTGTGGTTCTTTGTTTTTGTGCAGGAATAAAGGGATATTATTTGTGGCAATAGATCAGAATAGGCCACTTTCAGAGCAGGGTCCTTTTGATATTGTGTTACATAAGGTTAGTTTTTTCCGATCTCTGTTCCCTGCTCTTTGTTTTCTGATACCTCAATCTTATTTTGCCTATGCTTCCTATTTGGCCTTTTGTCAGAAGATATGTCTTGGGAACATCCCCTGCTCAGGTTGTTAGAAACTAACCTTTGTCCGTGTTCTCTTGCTCAGCTTCTTTTCACCTAAGCCTGATAATCCTCATTTGGTGTTTATTTTGTATGTACTGTAGCAAATTGGAAAAGAATGGCGTCGAATTCTTGAGGTTAGTTAACTTAAGATTTTTTTCCCATTTTTTAATTTGCCGTGGCACATTCTAGTCCCGACTTGTAAGATTATTAGACCTTTTAGTTTCGTTTTCTCTTGTGATTTTCTGCATGTGTATTGTAGCTATGTTTATAAGCTTTTGAAAGATGAGACATGGTAGTCAATTGTAGAAGCTAGCAGCTAGTTTTTTTTAATGTCCAAATTTTTGTTTCTTATTGGAACTGTTTTTGGGGGAGCTCTTGCCCTTTCCTATCATGAATCATAACTTGATACTTGAGGTTGAGGCCTTAAGATTCCAGCAATTGAGTATACATATACTACCAGGGCCATGTATCTGTAACCTCTCAGGTTTTTCTAGAATTACAGTACTAGTTATGTCTTTCGAATGTCCTTGATGGTTTTAATTGTTCCTGATAAAAAGTTGATTGCAAAATGATTCCATCTTTAAGTAGAAATTATGCTCTCTTGTTTGCATATTTAAGAAACATCATCTGATTTTCCGTCAAGACATTTTACCTCGTTTTCTGGATCACCCACATCTATCTTTCTCGGTTTTCCAAGGATGTTAACTTTAGAATTTGGTAAAGTAGCTTATTAATATATCTCTCATAGTTGCTAGAATAATAGATATAAAAGTATGCTGTTTGGTGTTAAAAAACTTCATTGGCGTCGCTGTGTGTTTATGTCCTGCATCTATTCATATCATTAGAAAGATGCAAACTTCTGAGCCTAGTTGAATGCTAGATTTACACTCTTACTGATGGTATGCACTGGTGAGATTAGAATAGCTTGCAAAGAAATTTTATTTGCAAGTTGCAACTATCATCAATAAATTAGTTTAATCCTTAATCTTTAGTTGCAGGACAGTGAAGAGTAAAACTTGAGAGATACATGTTTTAGACTAAAACTTTCGTTGTATTTAAAAATCTGTAATAAACCTATATCCCTGGAGATCTCAGTGATACAGGGATATACTTTTGGGTGTGACCCTCACAGTTTTTATGATTTCAGGAATATAGGTTAGCACATCCAGATGTCACAGTTCTTGATCCTCCAGATGCAATACTACATCTCCGTAATCGTCAGTCAATGCTTCAGTGCGTTGCGGACATGAATCTGTCTGATAGTTATGGTAAGTATTTCTGTGTATTCGCTTGCTGTTTTCGGCTAGGGACACTAAGGTTAAAGGTTTTATTATTAGTGTTTTGATATATCCGACTAGTCGGAATTGCTCTGGTTGTGCAGGACGAGTTGGTGTGCCGAAACAATTGGTAATTAAAAAGGATGCATCCTCAATCCCGGAGGCTGTCAGTAAAGCTGGGCTTAGACTACCTCTTGGTCTGATTTCTTAAGTCCTATTAATGACTTTGGTTTATATTTATGTGGCATCTTGTTGTCCTTCACAAAAGCAATCATGGAAGAAGCATTATCAATGCCTTTGCAAGTAAATTTCTTGTATTTTGTGTTTGTTAAAAATCTCAGTTGCAAAGCCATTGGTTGCTGATGGAAGTGCAAAGTCACATGAGCTTTCATTGGCTTATGATCAGCTCTCACTTCAGAAGCTTGAGCCTCCTCTTGTTCTTCAGGAGTTTGTTAACCACGGTATGAGATTTTTAGTTTCCTGGTATTGGCAGTCACCTGTTTTAGAATTTAGATAATTTTATTATCTAACCAAATGCCTGGGGATTTGTAGGAGGTGTTCTTTTCAAAGTTTACATTGTTGGAGAGGCTATTAGAGTGGTTCGGCGTTTCTCCCTACCTGATGTCTCTAGACCAGAACTCTCCAAAGCAGCTGGCGTATTCCGTTTCCCTCGGGTCTCTTGTGCTGCAGCATCTGCTGATGATGCAGATTTAGACCCCAATATTGCTGGTAAAATCCTCTTCATGATCACAAACATCATCTGCATTTTTCCTTTACTGATGAATCTAACAATATCATTCTCGCTGCAGAGCTTCCGCCTCGCCCTTTGTTAGAGAGACTTGCAAAGGAACTCCGTCGTGGATTGGTATGTCTCAGTCCTCTCAACTATAATTTCAAGCAGGAGTATTTTTTATAACTGCTGATTTGAATTTGTTGCAGGGTCTAAGACTGTTCAATTTAGACATAATTAGAGAACATGGGACAAGAGATCGGTTTTATGTAATTGACATGAACTATTTCCCAGGCAAGTTTGGTTTCCACCCCTTTTTTTACAATAGTATATGCCATAAACATGTGGTTAACTAATTAAAGAAATCGTGCAGGGTACGGGAAGATGCCAGAGTATGAGCATGTATTCACTGATTTCTTATTGAGTGTGGTCCAAAGTCAATGTAAGAAACGAGCCTTGCCTGATCAGTACTAACTTAAGAGAGATCACATTGTTCCTAGCGGAAGGGGAAAAAAAAAAGGGAAAAAAGAGAGCAGTCTATGCAATGTCTTACAATTACTGTACAGGACAAAGCTATTTAGCTTCATTGTGCTGTACAAAGAGGTGAGAGATTACATTAATCCTTCGACCTTGGAAGAGTTATCTGAATCTCAGGACAAAGGTCTTAATGTCAAATAGAGAAGAGACCTTTATGACTAATCTTCTCTATTTTGGTGTGGTTGACTTTGTACTATGTTGACCTTGATATCTTTTCTTTTGGTTTTCATCGGCTCCTATCTTTTGATCATGTCCTCTTGGAATTTCATAATTTGGTTGCTTAATTTGTGAGACAATTAAATTAATCATTTTCTGGATGCATTCTTTTGTGAGAAATCCTAATAATTGTATTGAGTCTTATTTGGGTTCTTTCATTATCAAAATACCAATCTAAAGTGCCGAAATGGGAGAGGATATTTAGGGCTGTTTATTTAGTTAAAAAGTTTTAAAAGTAAAATCTAGCTAATCATACTTTTAACTTTCTAAAATCACTCAGTCCCTAAAGTTTTTCAGTCTTAACTTTCATATTTTTGCCTACGATTCTAGTTTTTTTCTCAAAGCCAAAAATATGTGACTTACTAATTTTTGAAAGTAACATTATTATTTAAAATGTCACCGTCCCAAATTTCAGAATTTATTTTAAAGTAACAGTGTCCACTTAAAGTGTTTTCACCAATTGCCCTTAACCTAAATTGTTAGATACTATTAAACATAAATAAGTTTTTTTGGGTTTTAACATAAATTAGTTTTTTATCAAAAAAAAAAGCAATTCTCATAAATAGCACTAAATTATGTATTTTGGGCATAAATAGCACTAAATTTTATTGCCTCAAACAGTGTCGAGAGAAGCGGATACGTCCTCATCCGCCTCCATTGCCTCAAACAAAAAAACTTGTTGCCTCCATTTTAAGTTTGATGCAAAAAGTTGAAGTCTTTTAACTAGATCATTGGTGCAAAGGATATGTGACAATACTTTCAATGAAATCAATGGTGTCAGTCTAAATAAATCATACATTTGAAATCTTTTAGTTCAACATTAAAGATGTATGGATATTTCAACAATGGGTGAACAGTTTATGGGATCCTCCTGCGGATGTTCTGGTTATTTGCTTTTTTTATTTTAGATTCTTTTGTGCTTATCTTCAATAGTTATTTAGGAAATGCATTAGTATTAGTTTTACAAAAATTTGGGAAGGATCAATAGAAGTTTAGGAAAGATTTTGGAAGTATATGTAATTATTTAGGTGAAGATTAATGTCCTTTATACTAAGATTTCTTTAGGTAAATGAGAGTCTCCAGTTGAAAGGGAAGGTTTGATATCTGATATATTATCAGCCATACACGTGTCCTTATCTCAAGGCATGAGTAAGTTTAGTCATCTTCTTCCCTTAAAAGATCTGTAACGTTGTAAAGATCTGTAACAGAGAGAGAGTAGCTTGCTCTGAACTCGTAAAATTGCTGAGTCTTTCTATTTCTGTTCTTACACACGAGCGTTCGAGAGTGATTGTGAGAAATTAGATTCAAGATGAACTTAGAATTGAGCTCAAAGATTAACAAATTGGTATCAGAGCTTACGGTGGAGAAGCAGATCGGAAGGATGTCGAGCTCGCGGCTCGATGTTGCTCAGTTCGACGGATCCGGCGGTTTCTCACTCTGGAGAACAAGAATGTTTGCACATGTGAGTATTCAAGGGTTGAAAGATGTGTTGATAGAGAAGACTCAAACCTCTACGTCACCAGAAGAAGATGAAGCAGATCCGGATAAGAAAAAGAAGCGGATCGAGGAAGAAACGAAGAGACTAGATCATTGCGAGAAGGCAAAGATGATGATATATTTGAATGTAGCAGATCCAGTTTTGAGACAGATTAATCACAGCGCTACTGCTACAGAGGCTTGGGCAACTTTGGAGAGGATCTACATGATCAAGACTCTACCAAATAGAGTTCATCTGCAGCTGAAGGTTTACAATTTTAAGATGCAAGATTCGAGATCTATTGATGAGAACATTGATGATTTCCTGAAACTCATAGCGGATCTTGGTAATCTGAGCATTGAGGTTCCAGACGAGGTTCAGGCTGTGCTATTACTTAGTTCTTTACCAGCTAAGTTTGATTTACTAAAGGAGACATTAAAGTACAGCAGATAATGTATTTGGTTTGAAGAAGTAGCAAGCGCTGCAAGGTCTAAAGAAATGGATTTGAGATATACAATAAGCTCAAGGTCTGTATCAGAAGCTCACTTCGTCAGAGGTATAACAGATAATAGAAACAGGAATAATCAGAATGGTAAATTCAAGAACCGAGCACGATCAAAGTCAAGGGATGGCAAGAAAATATGTTGGATATGTGGCAAGGAAGGGCATTATAAGAAGCAATGCTACAAGTGGATTGAAAGAAACAAGAAAGGCTCAGTCACAAGATAATGGAGGAGCAGCCTTAGTTCAAGATGATGCACATGATTTAGTTGGGTTGATTGCATTAGAAGTGAACTTGTCTCGTGAAGAACTAGACCGAGATGAATGGATAATGGATACTGGCTGTTCTTTCCATATGACACCAAGGAGAGATATATTTCTTGAGTTTAAGGAAACGTCTACTGGAAAAGTAAGAATGGCCAATGATACTCAATCTGAAGTGAAAGGTATTGGGAAAGTCAGGTATCTCAATGATGATGGAACAACATTTGTTCTACATGATGTAAGGTTTATGCCTGGAATTGTAAAAAACTCGATTGGTAAAAGTTTGGAGTTCTTTGAGGGTAATTGGCTTTGCATAATGGGTGGTTAATAGATGTTACTTTTGTGGTTTGAGGAAGTAGTTGGTTTTGGGTGTTGTTTGGATAGGAGAGGATGGTTGGGAAGAGGTTTGGCCCTTTTGAGTAGTTACTGCATTTACGTACGAAAGAGGAGGAAATTCGGCAAGAGCCGAGAAAGAGTTTTGAATACTCAGGGGTTTACCCTGAAGATGAGGTTGGGTCTTGATGTAGTCCGCTGCTGTCATCGGCTTCTTGTTTTTATGATCCGTCATTTTGAATAATTCTTTTGTTGAATATCAGTTGATTTTCTCTGTAAATATTCTCTTGTTAGGAAATCAGGTAAATAATTATTTTCACCTTTAATGTATTGAATATCAAAATCGAATACTGATAATATGGCTTCCCAACGAGCAAAGATTTGTTTAGAAACTAAGTTTTTAACATCTTTTTGTAATATTTCTTTCGCCGACTTACAGTCAATTCTTAATAAAAGCTTTTTGTTTATTAAGTCATCCTGGAATTTTGAAATACAATTGACAATTGAAAGTACTTCCTTTTTAACCGTTGAATAAGTTTGTTGGGGTCCTATCCAGACTCCAGAATGAAAACATATTACAGATTTTTTATTAGAGTCAGATAATTTTTGTTTTAGAATACCTCCATATCTTATTTCTGAAGCATCAGTTTCGACTATCATAAAAGCTTCAGGATTGGGGATTGAAAGACATGGTAATGCTTTAACTTGTAATTTAACATGTTTTACTAAATTAGTATGCTGGTCAGTCCATGGTTTAGGATTTTTTTGTAGACGTTGAAATAATGGTTGAATAGTTTTTCTTAGATTAGGAAGAAAGTCTGAAACATAGTTCAAACATCCTAAGAATCTTTGCAATTGAGTCTTTTCTCTTAATTCATTTGGAAATTTATCGGCAAACTCAATTGATCTTGATATAGGTGTTATAGTACTTTGATATATATTATGTCCTAAAAATCTTATTTTAGTTTGGAATAGATTTATTTTTTGTTTAGATAAAACTAACCCATTGGTTTTTACTATGTTTAAAAATGTATGTAAATGACTAAAGTGTTGATCAATCGATGTTGAATATATTAGAACGTCGTCTATATAAACTATAGCAAATGTTGATGAATTGTTGAATATATCATTCATAATATGTTGAAATTTTGATGGTGCATTTTTAAGACCGAAGGGCATTACGTTCCATTCGTAATGACCAAAGTCTTAATAACCGTTTTATATTTGTCTTGTTCTGCAATTTGTATTTGCCAGAACCCGCTTTTCATATCAAATTTTGAAAAGATTTTTGCATTATATAGTCGTTTTAATAGATCTCTTTTATTGGGTATTGGATACCTAATCCATTGTAAAACATCATTTTATGGTTATAATTAATAACTAGTCGCGGTACTCCACGTTCCTTTTCAGCCGCATTATTTACATAAAATGCTGCACAACTCCAAGGTGACTTGGATGGTCGAATTAATTTTTTATTTAATAAATCTTGTATTTATTTTTGACATTGTTCTAACAATGCTTAATTCATTTGAATAGGTCTTACTTTAGTTGGTATAAGTTTCTCATTAAAATCTTTTATATAGGGTAGATTAACCGTATGTTGTTTTCGTTCCCAAAATGCATTGGGAAGATCAGAACATACTTGTTTGATTAATTCGTTTTCAATAGTTTTTATTTTGTTAATTATATAGGGAGATTTTAATTGTTCGTCTATTTTTTTGTAAGAAATTTCATCTTGTAAATATTGAATATGTCTATGTTTTCCGTTTATTAAGTTAATTGTTTTTTGTATTGTATTTCGTTGGAGTTCTAATATTTCTTTGGCTTTTATAGGTAACAAAAATTCAAATAACATTTTTGTTCCTACAACTTTTGTTGTTATACCATACTCAGATACTTTAAAAGCCTTTAAAAGGATAAATTTGCGTAAAAAATGGTGTTTCCAATATTACTTCTTGTGTTAAATCTTTAACTAGGATAAATTGGTTTTTAAAACAATATCCTTGATTACAGATTTTTGCGCATGGTAATTTATATTTTACTTTTAAATTACTTCCATTGGCGCCGCTTAGGCGTTCAGTGGTTTTCTCATAAAATTTAGTGGGTATAAGACCTTCTCGAATGCAGTTATAATCTGCACCAGAATCTAGTAATGCTATTGTATTAATTTTGAAATCATGTCCTATATGTAATGTAATTTTAGTATACCACTTTTGATAGTTTATTTTATTAATGTTTTGTATATATTCTTCATTTTGGTCTAAGTGAGTATCAATATTTTCTATATTTTTATTGCTTGAGGATGCTTGATTAAGGTTTGGTGATTCTATTAAAGATAGACGAGCGTCTATTTGTAATTGCTTTAAATCTTGTTGATTAACAAGTATTTGTAATTCTTTTATTTGTGTTTTAAGTTGTTTAACTTCATGTTGTAATTCACCAGTTGTTACTTGTTTAAATAAACTTTGAGTTGGATATTTTTCAAAGATTTTATTTAGACTAAATGGTTGAGGAGTAGCTAATTGATTTTCTTGATATATAATATCTTTTAATTTTGTTAAGTATTCTCTTTTAATATTAGGATCATTTATTTTGTCTATAATGTCTAATAAGAATTGTTTATTATTATCTTTAGTTATTACGTTACAATTACATAAATTATCAGAAATTTCTTGTGATTCGGTAGAGGAATCACTTAAGTTTTCTATTTCGTTTACCGAATTATTACTAGAAGACTCGTTTTATGATAACTCAGATTCTGATATTAATAGTTTTGTTAATTTTTCTTGGATATCAGGTTGATCTTGGAATATTTCGTTTATTTTTTTCTTCATTTTGCAATCCGTGGATCTATGTCCCGGACGTTTGCAATTCCAGCAAACCATATTATTAGTAGATTTAAATTTATTATATTTATTGAATGGTTTCTTTTGAAATTTCTTTTGTTTAGGATAGTTTGAAGAATTTTTATTATTAAAAGGTTTTTGGTAATGTTTTGATTTTTGATAATACTTAATACTATTTGACTTATTCTGCCTGTGTTTTAAACGTTTAATTCTTGATGGCGGATTAAGTCTTGAATATCCATATTGTTCGCAAAATGAACCCATTGTTTGTTTAAATTTGAATTTATCATTACGTTTTTTATCTTTATGTTCTTGACATAAAGTTAATCCTTCTTTTTTAACAAATGCGAATAATTGGTCATATGTTATTGTATTCCAAGGGACATGTTGTCCACCAGAATATTCTTTTAATTTATTGATTACTTTTTCAGCGAAAAAGGATGGTAATCCTGAAATAAATCTTTCTTTCCAAAAAGGTTGATTACAATCTTTTCTTTGAAATATATTTGTGACAAAAATATCTTTATACCATTTAAAATCACCTAAAGTTGGACATCTTAAGTTGGTTAAAATTATTTTTTTACTTTCGGATTCCTCATTAGGGTTTCCGACAAAATGCATTGTTATTGTATATATTAGTACTTCTACTGCATTTTGTTGTTCTATGTCTTCAATAAAACCATCATTATCTTCTACTTTTTTTATTTCTACATGATTAATTATTGAATCTTGAGTAGGTACGTCTAGTGAGTTATCCCACCAATATTTTAAAGCTCCAGTAAAACCAGTTATTAATAATACACATGCTTGTTTATCAGAATTACCTCTAGCTTTATAAGATATGGAAGCCATACCCATTTCTTGTAATACAGACATAATTTGGTATTCTGATTTACCATCTATATTCCATTCGTATATACCATCACCAGTATATATATTTCTATTTTGATTATTTTGTTCTTCATAAAGTAAATCGGGTGGAGTATGTCTCTTGTAATAAGGTTTAATTAATCTTATATTATTTCATATACGGTTTATCTCTATATTGTCAATATCGGATTGAGTAGAAGATTGAATAGATTCGTTATCATTTTCATCGATATTGTTAATTCCTTTTCCTTTATCTAAATTTGCTAATCTAGAAGCGATAGATTTTAATATTTCATTTTCTGGAAATATTACTTGTCTATTTGTAGGTTTAAATATAGGTGTAGTCGTAGAGGAAAAAGGATGTTGCATTCTTTGATCTAATTTATTATATTCATCCATATTTAATTTTTTATCTATTTGATCTACTTGCTTTGATATTGTATATAATATTTGACTTTGATAGTTATTTTGTTGATAAATAGATTTAATGTCTTGTAATAGGACGAATTCTTTATCGTCTTTGTTTGCACCGGTTTTAAATGGTGTAGCTATAATTTGTCTATTTGATGTATTTATTTTTAGATCTTTTAACGGGGGATGTATTGATTTAGTTTTAGATCCATCTACTTGTTCCCATAATTGTCCTAAAGATGAGCTTGTATTAATTTTTTTAAACGGATAATCTATGTTATACGCTATTGAATACGTTTCAAACCATATAAAAAATGGAATATCTATTTCTTTTAACAGCATACAATTATACCATTTTTCTCTATATTCTATTATTTATTTTTTAGAAAACATATTGAAATACCAGTTTCTCTTATCATTATTTTCTTTTGAATAGAAATCTTCTTTGATATATTGTTTATTGATTGCATATTCTTTTGTAATTACATTAATAGATTTGAAATCTGAATGCGTAGGAGATGTCATATATAAATCGTTATTTGGTTCAGCTATAGATGCTTTAAATTTAATATCTTGATTATCGTTTTGATTGATACTTTCAGCTTCTGAGTCTGTACTCGATTTTTTAGATCGAGACTCAGAACAAGAAGGACGGGAATAATATGAGCTTATTCTTGGAGGTGTTGGTTCTCTAAATGAACCAAATTGTAATATTATTTTTCCGTCTCTTTGTTCAATTATTCTTGAAATATTTCTTTGTTCAAAATTCCTTATTGGTTGAGTAATCTCAATTTTCCATTGATCTGGAATGGTTATTTCATCCCATTTTAGTTGTTTAGGTGCATAAGTAGCACTTGGAATGTCTTTACTATTAACTGCTTATATAGTAGTTTCTCCTTTATTATCTTGTAATAAACATCTTGGGTTAAATTCAGAGGTTGATTGCTTAAAATAGATTCTATATAGTAATAGGTATCCGGGTCTATTATTTTCAAATTTAATTTCAGGTAAGTGAACATTTAATACCAGCGTATTTAGTATTGTTGGATCATGTAAACTTACTTGAAAATTAGGGGCGCAATTGAAATAAATTGCTCCGTTGCATAAGTTTGATTGAACTGCTCCAAGGAGCGAATCTTCAAATTTTAATAAAGTTTTATCTCTTAATAACATAAGTATTGGTGAATCAATACCATTTCTTGATAAACGTTTGATTGCTATTTGAACTAGTCCAAAATGGAGATAATTAAATCCTTTTTGTTTATATTTATCAAGGGCGATTGAAGATAATAATTTGATTTCTTCGAATTCATTTTGTAAAGATAAAGTCTGTTCATGTTCTTTTATTGCATAAGCTGTTCTGAAATCAAAAGTTCCAATTTGATAAATATTTTCTGGGTTTACATGTGGTAGTTTATTTTTTGATAATTCATTATTAAAGTTTGTTATTTTTGTCACAATTTCTTTTGAGTTAATTGTAGTATGAGATGCAGAAGATGCATGTTTAGTTTTTAAAAAATTTCTAATTGAAGACGCCATGATTTAAACTTATTTAAACATGGTCTAGGAAGATACTAACCTTTTCTGCTGCGGACTGCTGTGGCTCTAGCTGGTCTTACGACCTTTAGGTCTTGCTGCCTGGAACACCAATCAGTAACAGTGCTTTGGTAGAAGGGAGAGGATCTGACTAGAGTATTTTAAATTAAGTTTGAAACCAAAAGAGTTTCTTTTAGAAAACTTTTTAATATAAATGATGCAAAGATCTTTTGGCTCTGATACCAAAAAAAACATTAATGCTTAATTAAACCGAGATACTATCGACGAATAAGGGTACAAATACTAAGAAGTGCAACCACACAATAAGTCGAAGGAGCCAATATTGTCCGAAGACTCAGGGTTCTCGTTGTTCGTACTAGATTCACTTACTAGCGTAGACGAGGTTATGAAAACGTAATTTTATTAAAACTTTGATTATACAAGAGCTAATTAAAAGTGATTACAAAGAGTAGAGAGATTTGTAGAGATTTTTAGAGAGAGAGTTGCTTGCAAGAAATGCTCGTGTCTCTTCTTAATGCAGAGCTTCACTTATATAGGAAGGATAGCGGACAGTTTCTTGCTACGTGTTGATAAATTGTGGTGATACGTGTCATTGGGTGTATGGTGCCAACACTTGACAAAATGCGAGGCAGGTGTCATTAGCATGTGGCGCTGATTCTTTAAGTGCTTGATACGTATGCGCTGACGTTGAGTGCACGATGTTGTGGGTCCCATGTGTCAGAGGTGGGCCCCGAATGCCTGGTAATACGGTCTTGATATTTTACAGATATTTTTTACATAATATTTTCTTACAGATATACTCTGCAGATTATTAACATATGAGTTTATTTTGTTTAAAAATATAAATAAGATACAGAGTCTGTAACATCCGCAAACCAATAATGGGGTGTATTTGTTGAATTCGAAAGTTAGGGGTTGCTTTGATTAAATCCAGGTGTTGCAGGCGGGTTTAATGGATAATTTTGGAAGTTTGGGGCCAATTGGTGATTTCGGAAAGTTTGGGGTTTAACTATCGAATTGGAAGTTTTCGGATGGGTTAAGTTGATCTATTTAAAAGTTTTGGGGTCAATTGTGAAATTTGGAGAAATTGGAGGATCGATCGGTGTAATACGGAAACTTAACACATATATATGAGTATAAGCGTATGTAGCTTCCTCTTCGTGGATTTCTTCTAACCTAGCCGTCGAGTAAGAGGGGAGAAGCTATGTTGAGAAGAGCCACCGGAGCTGGGCGTCGCACCGCCGTCCTTGGAGAAGCACGGTAAGAATCCTCCTCCCTTCTCTCTATTTGTTGTTGTCGTGTCGTCGAGTTCGCCGTTGATCATGGCGTGATCGATGATGGTGCGGGCTTGATCTATGTGTTATTGGCGGGAGGTGGAGTCACGGCAAAGGGGTGAACGACGGTGTCGTCGGTGGTGACGGTCCATGGCATCGTGGCGGCTTGTCCGTGGTGTTGTTGTCGCCGTTCCGCGAGAGAGAGAGAAGCTTCGGTGACGTTGGATCGTGGTTGTGATTGTTGAACCGATGGTGATTTTGTTAAGGACGAACTCACGGCGGTGGTGGTGATTTCCAGTGGTGGTGACCTTCGGTGGGGTCGTCGTGAGTTGCAGTGACGTGAAGAAAGAAGGAGGAAGATGACTTACGTGTATAAGTCGTAGTTAGTGAGTAATTAGGTGGTTAATTATTTGATTAGGTTAATTTAATATTTTAATATTAAATAATAATATTTTAATATTATATTTAATAGTATTATATTAGTTAATAATATTTTATGTTCCGGGTATTTTTGGTTAATAGGTCTTTCGGATTTCCGGAAGTTTCAGAAGTCGTCAAACTTTACCCCGGACATATCCCGAAGTTTTCAAGGTGAGTGCAGTACCGTGGTCGGACTGGACTTACGGAGGTTTCCCGGTTTAAATTATGCGTATGATTTATTTCCGTGATTTTTGGTGTTAGATGTGGTGTTAAAAATTAATTGTGAGTTGATTAAATCCCGGAAATTGCTGAATTTAATTGCTGTAATTAAATTGTGGTTTTGTTGAATTTAATTAATTATTTTTGGTGTAAAAATAATTTAATTGCTGAATCGTTGAATTTATTTAAATTGCTGCTTTGTTGAATTTAATTAATTATTTTTGGTGTAAAAATAATTTAATTGCTGAATCGTTGAATTTATTAAATTGCTGCTTTGTTGATTTTAATTAATTATTTTAGTGTGAAAATAATTTAATTAAATGATGTTTTTGCTGCTTGTCAAATCCCGAGCATATTATTATGCTGGGAAATTTTCTGTAGTCGTCTGTCTGTTATTAACCTAGTAGACGGGTTGATCGCCTCCTCAGTATTTATTAAATACTGACTGCGTCTATTCGAAATGGCGCAGGTAAAAATAAGATATCTTAGTTGGAGCTCGTGGGACCAAGGCTACGGGGATTGATGACATGACCAGAGTCTGGGTGATTTATGTTGTTTTATTTATGTCGATTGTTAGACTTTGTCGTATGATGTTTTGCTTCCGCTAAGTTATTAGATTTCATTTATTTAATTAATTGGAGAATTTGATAAATAAATCGTCTAAGTTGTTTAGAAAGATTTTAAATTTGTTGTTTTCGCGCGTTTTCTGAGTTAGTAAACCGGTCCCAGTTTAGGGTTTTCGGGACAGGTCGTTTCAGATTGGTATCAGAGCGGAGTTGTTTCTAGGACTGTTAGATTTCTTGCTGAAATGGTTGTATGTTGTGAATCGAGTGTCATTCGATTGTTGTTAGTCATAGCTTTATTATCTCTTGTTGTGGGGTTTCGGGGTATGTCATCTTTTCCAGCCGGTAAGAGGTTCTACGGTAAGACTCATTTTGTTGTTATGCTAATTTTTGGTGTAAATTAGTATAAAGTTTTGTGGTAGGTGGTTGACCACGGGAAGTCTGTAGTTAGACTTTCGGGGTGGATTTGCTAGTGGAGCAAGCAGAGCTGAGAGGGGTCTTAGGGGTTGTGGCGGCAAAGTTGGCCGAGGTGGCAGAGCAGGCAGGGGCGGTGAAGCCGTTGAGGTTGTGGTGCAGAGCGTTGCAGTGAGCGTTAGGGGTTGAGTTCCAGCGGGCGACAGTCAGCCAGAGCATGTGGTCGGACATGATGTATGCCGGTGCAGGGCGAGGCTCAGGCAAGTGGACCAGATTCCGAATGAAGCTCTGTTGGGGATCGTTGGCCCAATTTCTTTAGAAGTGGATACCAGTTGTGGTACCGTTTCTGGCTCTAGTAAGGTGAATGATGTGATGCCAGGTGTTGTTGCTCCAGGAGTTCTGGGAGTGGTTGCTGAGGCCGAGCCAGTAGTTCCGTCATACCTGAGGGTGATGGAGCACATGCAGAGGTTGGGGCACCAAGTTTTTTTTCAGTGGTCGTGCTCGACCGATTGAGTCTGGTGAGTAGAGGTTCTAAGTGGAGAGGAACTTCCAGACGATCAGGTGCCTGAGGAGTATAGAATTGGCTTGGCGGTGCATTATCTGGAGGAAGATGCACATGAGTGGTGGCAGGGTGTTACTGCGAGGAGAGTGGGGGTAGTGTTGTCTTGGGACGAGTTCCAGAGGGAGTTCGATCTCAAGTATTTCCGCGGGAGACTCGGGACAGGGTGCAAGAAGAGTTTCGTTACTTGTGGTAGGGGTGTTGTAGATCCTTGCTGGTGGATCTAGGTTTTAAAGTGTGGTAGATCATTGCTGATTGATCTTGTTGTAGGTCTTGTTTTTGACCTTGATGTAGGTAGTTTGTTGGTGTGTCTAAGTGGGTAAAAGAGTTCTGATCGATGCTGCGATCAAGGATCGAGCTGTGTTGTGGGTATTGTTGCATCCTGTAATGCTGTGATTTTGGGTTGTTTATACTTGGTTCTGCTGTATGGATCGTGCCGTGTTGATCCTAGCACTTGGTTTGACTGATTAGGACTTGTCCTAATGCTGTTTGATGGGGTTATGTGCTTTGGAATCTCATCGCTGGGTGGTGTTTACTGGTCGGGTTTCTGTGTGATTCCTGATGCTGTCTCGGTAAGCCACTAGAGATCTTAGGATCTTGCTGGACTTGCTGATCGAGTCACGCTGGACTTTGAGATGCTTGTCATTTTTACTGCGCTGAGCTGTTCTGGGGATCCGGTAGGCGTAGTTCTTGCTGATCGGGTCACGCTGGACTCCGAGATGCTTGTTATTCTTGCTGCGCTAAGCTGTTCTGGGGATCCGTTAGGCGTAGCTTATTCAAACCAAGTGGGGGTCTTATGGTGTCAGATTCATGGAGTATTTGAACTCAGTATAGACAATGAGGTATTGTGCGGAAAGCCAAAAAAAATAATGTTGTGTTGTGCTGATAGCCGAAAGGCTATGCTGTGTTGTGTTGATAGCCGAAAGGCTATGCTGTGTTGTGTTGATAGCCGAAAGGCTATGCTGTGTTGTGCTGATAGCCGAAAGACTATGCTGTGTTGTGCTGATAGCCGAAAGGCTATGCTGTGTTGTGCTGATAGACGAAAAGCTATGATGTGTTGTGCTGATAGCCGAAAGGCTATGCTGTGTTGTGCTGGTAGCGGACAGGCTATGTTGTGATGTGTTGATAGCCGATCGAAAGGTTATGCTGTGTTGGGTTGATAGCCGAAAGGCTATGTCGTGAGGTGTTGATGGCCGCAATGCTATGCGGTGTTGGAAATAGCCGAAAGGTTAAGTTGTGTTAAGTAGATAGCCGAAAGGCTATGTTGTGTTATGTTGTTAGCTGTGAAGGTTAGGCTGAGTTGTGCTGTTAACCGTGGAGTTACGGTTAAGCCGTGTTGTGGGTTGTAGTCTATGCTGAGCCGTGAAGTTGACATATATTTTGCTGAGCCGTGTTGTGGCTATGGAGTTATGCGGATCTGATTTGCTATTATGGAGTGTGATAAGCTGTTGATTGGGGCAGTAGCTGAGATTGTGTTGAGCAGAGGGGAATGATCGTTCCTAATTAGATCGACTTACCCAAAGCTGTTGTTGGTCTTGGCTGATATTCTGGGTAAGGATATGTACATTTGATATTCTAAGGATTGGACTATGGTGTGATGAGATTCTTTAGAGGATAATCAGTTGTGGTTGTGTAACCTTGCGAGGTTAGGTGGTTGAGAAATTTGAGAGCCTAAATGGTTCTTGGTTGCTGAAAGAGAATATATGGTTTCCTTGGAAGGTAGACTCTCAATCATTCAAAGGAAAGGTGGTTATAAAAATAAGGGTAGAATTGTGAGCCGAGTAACTTGGAGACGAACAAATTAATGTCATTGATGAGATGATCTATTTGTTGAGCTGTGTTGGCTGATGTTTGCCAACAGAAAGAAACCAATGTAAGGTTAATAGCTGGGTCCCTTTTTACTAGGGGATTGGAGTTGTTAGATTCGGGGACGAATCTATGTTAGTGGAAGAGAATTGTAACATCCGCAAACCAATAATGGGGTGTATTTGTTGAATTCGAAAGTTAGGGGTTGATTTGATTAAATCCAGGTGTTGCAGGCGGGTTTAATGGATAATTTTGGAAGTTTGGGGCCAATTGGTGATTTCGGAAAATTTGGGGTTTAACTGATCGAATTGGAAGTTTTCAGATGGGTTAAGTTGATCTATTTAAAAGTTTTGGGGTCAATTGTGAAATTTGGAGAAATTGGAGGACCGATCGGTGTAATACGGAAACTTAACACATATATATGAGTATAAGCGTATGTAGCTTCCTCTTCGTGGATTTCTTCTAACCTAGCCGTCGAGTAAGAGGGGAGAAGCTATGTTGAGAAGAGCCACCGGAGCTGGGCGTCGCACCGCCGTCCTTGGAGAAGCACGGTAAGAATCCTCCTCCCTTCTCTCTATTTGTTGTTGTCGTGTCGTCGAGTTCGCCGTTGATCATGGCGTGATCGATGATGGTGCGGGCTTGATCTATGTGTTATTGGCGGGAGGTGGAGTCACGGCAAAGGGGTGAACGACGGTGTCGTCGGTGGTGACGGTCCATGGCATCGTGGCAGCTTGTCCGTGGTGTTGTTGTCGCCGTTCCGCGAGAGAGAGAGAAGCTTCGGTGACGTTGGATCGTGGTTGTGATTGTTGAACTGATGGTGATTTTGTTAAGGACGAACTCACGGCGGTGGTGGTGATTTCCAGTGGTGGTGACCTTCGGTGAGGTCGTCGTGAGTTGCAGTGACGTGAAGAAAGAAGGAGGAAGATGACTTAGGTGTATAAGTAGTAGTTAGTGAGTAATTAGGTGGTTAATTATTATGCTGGGAAATTTTCTGTAGTTGTCTGTCTGTTATTGACCTAGTAGACGGGTTGATCGCCTCCTCAGTATTTATTAAATACTGACTGCGTCTATTCAAAATGGCGCAGGTAAAAATAAGATATCTTAGTTGGAGCTCGTGGGACCAAGGCTACAGGGATTGATGACATGACCAGAGTCTGGGTGATTTATGTTGTTTTATTTATGTCGATTGTTAGACGTTGTCGTATGATGTTTTGCTTCCGCTAAGTTATTAGATTTCATTTATTTAATTAATTGGAGAATTTGATAAATAAATCGTCTAAGTTGTTTAGAAAGATTTTAAATTTGTTGTTTTCGCGCGTTTTCTGAGTTAGTAAACCGGTCCTGGTTTAGAGTTTTCGGGACAGGTCGTTTCAGAGTCTATCTGTAAGAAAATATTATGTAAAAATATCTGTAAAATATCAAGACCGTATTACCAGACATTCGAGGCCCACCTCTGACACATGGGACCCACAACATCGTGCACTCAACGTCAGCGCATACGTATCAAGCACTTAAAGAATCAGCGCCACATGCTAATGAGGGTACAAAGTAATGCTTATTCGTCGCATCATTGATGTTGACATGCATCTTTGATACAGAGTAAATAAGACGCATCATTGATGTTGTTCAATTCAAAACGTGAAGAACATCCTGTATGCTTCCCCAAAACCCGTTCCCGACAGCTACATTCTGCAGCTTAGTCTTCTTCAATGATCTGTTAAACTCCCACAGTGATTTTAAGAACACTCGGTGCAAAAACTCATTTCCTGATGCTGTCATTAAAATTGCAAAAGGAGAAGTGTAGCCAAACAAAAAGTGAAAGACTGATGTTGATGTCATCTATGGACATGCCAAAAACACGAGATGTAACCACTGGATAGGATTAGCCATAAATCTCAATAATAGGATGATCGAGTATTTCATCTGCAACCATCTAGATGAGAACAAAGAAAGAGTCTTGCAAATTGTTACGGATATTGGAGGTACCTTCTTCCCATTACTTGAAAGATATTCAATGTGTTAGCTGATTCAGGAACCTTTTCATATATTTAGGAAAGAATTCCTAAAATCATAATAAATGAGATCATCTTTGAATTGTGCAGAGATGATATCTACCCTCTTCTGTTTTGCTGAGGACACAAAGTCAATGAAGAACCGTGCTCCATTCAAGATTGTGCATGACTGTGAAGAAAAAGTTCCAAAGTCAAGCTCAACATTCATTTACAAGATCTCTGATTTGACTATTCAGGATATAAGGAGCAATCAAGTATGGGAAATATTTGACTGTTTTGTTAACAATAGAATTTAAGATTTCATTGTTACTACTTTTAGACATGGTTGATGTTTTTAAAATGATCATTTGGACAACGTAATTTTAAGACATGGTAAGGATTTTAAATGAAATTTATGTTATCATTGTTTTTTGTTACTATGTTGTTTTATGGATGTAACTTATGTTCTGGAATTTCAGTGTTATGAAAGTATTTAGGAATCATTTACACATTTTTAGGAATGATTTCTTAAACTCGAAAACTTTTAAAATTGAACAAGTTATAACTTTTTAAATCTAATAGATGCATACATGTACTTTAGTATCTATGAAACTGATATTTTATTTCAAAAGGTAAGAACTGATATTGTAGATAATGAAAATTTCAAAAAAAGTTGTAACTTTAAATCTAATAGATGGAAGTATTTAGGAATCATTTACACATTTTTAGGAATTATTTCTTAAACTTGAAATTTTTTTAATTAGAACTAGCTATAAGTTTATAAAATCTAATATATGCATACATGTACTTCAGTGTTTATGAAACTATTTAGGAAACCATATATATTTTTGTAGGAACGTTTTCTTAAATCTAACACATAGATACAGATAAAACGTTTTAGGAAGGTCTTTCTAAACACAATGACATGTTTAATAAAGTAATCCAATAACAATCAAACGAGTGTTATGAATTTATCAAACTGTGGGCCGAACTAATGAATTGAGCTTACATTTTTTAGCTCAAAAACTCTTTGACGTTAGAATTTCCTCTTTAGCATGTGCATTGGAAAGTGTATGCATCGTTAATGACTCGAAAAGCGGTGCATGAAGTTGTGAATTTTCGTTTCTATATAGTAAAACTCTCACTTCAAGTTTTTTTTATCTATTCATCTCTCTAATCTTTCATCTTCTTCTTCTTCCGAGATAATGGACAGTCCTTCCCGATCATCCTGATCCCGTTCTGCATCTCCGTCTCAATCGCCTGCAATTCAAGGCCGTTTCTGTCGACCACTTTCCAACCATTCTCCATCACCCGTTCGTTTTCTTCCGGTCTATAATAATGAGTCTCGTGAGTTGAGGCCCATAGAACCCATGTATCCATGGAAAATGCCTACGCTGGATTTTGAACCGGAGCTTTGAAACTTCATCCCTGATGATGTAAAATCCCTGTTGGATCTGCTTCAATCCTTCTCACAAGAGGAAGTCGTTATGACAAACTCTTTTATCGAAGTGGTAAACTTTCAATTGTTGCATTTTGTTTCTAATTGTGTCATAAAAAATTTTAGGAAAAATTTGGGAATGATATGAAGTAGTTTAGGAAAGATTTGGAAAAGAGTTGAAGTAGTTTATGATAGATTTGGGAATGATCTGAAGTCGAAGTATTAAATAGTTTCAATAGCTTGATATTTTGATTTTTGTTTGTTTCTAAATATGTTTGTTTGTTGATTTTCAAACGCAAATGACTCTGGATTGTTGATTTTTGTTTTTAAATATGTTGGTTTGTTGATTTTAGCAGATCAAGACTCCGCATGGAGCATATTGTAGAAGGCATGGTGAGCTTGTTATGATGATGCAAGAAATGGAGAGTGGCATGCGTAGGCCTGAAGTGAAACCAAAGGATTGGGAGAAGCTTGAATTTGACAAGATCGTTCTGATGCCAATGTTTCTCCGAGACTACTGCAGAGCTCGCCGTGCTAGAGGGGTTTGAAGAAGCTCTGAAGAAAAATCTCTCTTAATTATGTTTTTTGTTTGTTTCGTGACTACATCTCCTTTTGTTAATTATCGAACTTGGTCTTCTATTTTGGTTTATTTTGAACTTGGTCTTTGATTTTGGTTTAATTTGAACTTGGTCTTTTGTTGGTTTATTTTTGAACTTGTCAATATCTTTGACTTATGGAGAAGAAAGATAAACAAAATTCTAAGTATAAAAGTTCAGATAAACATCCGATAACAAACACTAAATAAATTGACTTTTTAAAATGGCAATATAGTAAATTAGGAAAGGGTTCCTAAAACAGAATAAGGCTTCCCAAAAAAATACTATTTTTACTAACATATTTATTATGAGTCATGAAACTCTACCTTGTCGATATCTTTGATTTATGGAGAAGAAGGATAAACAAAACTCGAAGCATAAAAGTTCAGATAAACATCCAATAACAAAAACCAAATAAATTGACTTTTTAAAATGGCAATATAGTAAATTAAAAAAGAGTTCTGAAAACACTGAAATGTTTTTTTAATATAATTTTCTATGTCATACTCAGCAAGAATCCAAAGTTGAGAGTTCTTCATATCCGGTTTTTGCATGTGCTCTTGTTGTGTCCTCCTATGCCACATATGCTGCACTTATGTCCTTGAGACTTTGAACCAGGTACACCAAATTCCCCAGCCGCTCTCTTCCTCTTCTTAGGTGGCCTTCCTGCTACAAATCTTCCCAGAATTATGCACTTTCGAGGGGTAAGGGTTTTGGGTGGATCGGGTGGTTGCACAGAGGTGGCGGAAAAGCCCCTGATATACCTCAATGTCTCTCTCAAGATATGACGCACTTGAAGAAGACAAGGTTTGATTCTTTCGGATATGACACACCGAATGAATCGATTTGATCGTTGGATATTACTCACTAAACAATCGAGATTTGTTCTCAAAGAACTGAAGAGAAATCACTCTCAAATTTTTATATAAAAAAAGGTGTCTATCTATTTCTTAAGAAAAACTAAAGTTATAAAGAAGAAAGAAAGAGTAGAGAAAAAGTTAGAATTAAACACAGAAAATTAAAACAACATTAACTAATTTCCGAGGAACTTTTGGACTACTCAAGCGCCTACTTCTTCTCCAAATAAGGCTGGGCGTTTTCATGCATAGAGACAATGATATTTGGGCCAACAATCTTTCCTTTGGGCTTGATACTTCTGAAAATGAGACCCAAAAATAACTTGGACTTGGAAATTCTTCTCTTGTGGACTCTTGTGAACTCTTGTAAAGTCTGGTGAACTCTTGTCAAGTCTGGTGAACTCTTGTAAAGTCTGGTGAACTCTTTTCAAGTCTGGTGAACTCTTGTAAAGTCTGGTGAACTCTTGTCAAGTCTGGTGAACTCTTGTCAAGTCTGGTGAACTCTTGTCAAGTCTGGTGAACTCTTATGGACTTAGATGGATTAGAGTGACCCATTTGCCTCATTAAAACCTTCCTTTGGAAAACCCATTGGGACAAAACCAAAGGCTAGGAAAGAGAGTACAAACGAATCACCCGTTTATTAGTCCACTCGAGTAACGAAGACGGTTTAATCTTCCATGTTCTCGAACTGAGCTTTAGACGGTTGAACTTGAGTGAGTAGTGCGGTGATGGCGTTCTGAAAATCTTTGGTTCTCGATCTTGTCATTGGTCCACTTGGCACTGCCAAAGCATCCTCAGCTTCAAGCTGCTCTCGATAGCTTTCCATGATCACATCATCCCCCCTTCTTAAAAAGGATTTGTCCTCAAATCTGGATCATCTGCAACAAAAGGGATTAAGTCAGAAACATTGAAGCTTGAACTTACATTGTACTTACCTTGGAGATCGAGTTTATAAGCATTGTCATTGATCCTCTTTGTAACTCGAAATGGACCGTCAATCCTTGGCATCAGTTTGGACTTCCTCTCAGCCGGAAATCTCTCCTTCCTTAGGTGTATCCATACTTGATCTCCTTCCTCAAAGATCTTCTTGCGCTTGCCCTTGTTAGCTTGTTTGGCGTACAGCTTTGTCTTCTCCTCTATGTTATGTTTTGCTTTCTCATGAATCTGCTTAACAAGTTTAGCTTTCTTTTTCCCATCCAAGTTTGCTCTTTCACTCAAAGGCAATGGGGTTAGATCCAAAGGAGATAAAGGATTAAAGCCATAAACAATTTTAAACGGAGAAAAATTTGTGGCGGAATGCACTTATCGATTATATGAAAATTCTACATGTGGTAAGCATTCTTCCCAAGTTTTCAAGTTCTTTTTAATCAAGGACCGCAGTAAGGTAGACAAAGTTCTATTAACCACTTTAGTTTGACCATCGGATTGAGGATGACAAGTAGTTGAAAACAACAACTTAGTTCCTAGCTTAGACCAACGTGTTTTCCAGAAATAACTCAAGAACTTTGTATCCCTATCACTGACTATAGTCCTAGGCATTCCATGCAAACGAACTATTTCTTTAAAGAACAAGTCAGCTATATGAGAAGCATCATCAGTTTTATGACAAGCAAGAAAATGTGGCATTTTAGAGAACCTATCAACAACGACGAAGATCGAATCTTTTCCAGTCCTAGTTCTAGGCAATCCAAGCACAAAATCCATAGAAACATCATTCCAAGCTGATCAGGGATAGGCAAGGGCGTGTACATACCTTGGGACTGTCGTACCTTCGATTTTGCTTGTTTGCAAGTGACACATCTCCCGCAAATTCTCTCCACGTCTCTCTTCATTTGTGGCCAGTAGAAGTGTTCTTGCAACACATTTAAAGTCTTGGAAATTCCAAAATATCCCATCAAGCCTCCTCCATGTGCTTCTCTAACTAGCAAATTTCTCACAGAACAATTAGGCACACAGACGATTTTCAAAGAAAAGAAAACTGTCATGCCTAAAATATTTTCTGTAAGCAAATTTCTCACTAGACTTATAAATCTCTTGGAACTCAGAATCAGCTTGATAAAGATCTTTAAGTTTTTCAAATCCCAACAACTTAGCATCCAAAGTAGAAATCAAGGCGTACCTTCGAGATAAGGCATCAGCAACAATATTTTCTTTACCTTGTTTGTACTTGATCACATATGGGAATGTTTCGATGAATTCTACCCACCTAGCATGCCTCTTGTTGAGCTTATGCTGACCTTTTAAATGCTTCAAAGACTCGTGATCAGTATGAATGACAAACTCCTTTGGCCATAGGTAGTGTTGCCATGCTTGCAACGCTAGGACTAGCGCATACAACTCCTTGTCGTAGGTTGGATAGTTTAACGTAGCTCCTCCAAGCTTCTCACTAAAAAAGGCGATGGGCTTCTTCTCCTGCATCAAGACAGCTCCAATACCTACACCAGATGCATCACACTCTATTTTAAAAGTCTTAAGAAAATCGGGTAAAGAAAAAAGTGGTGCATTAGTAAGTTTATCCTTCAACGCTTGGAACGCCTCTTCTTGTGCTTTCTCTCATTTAAATCCCACACTTTTCTTGATCACTTCAGTGAGTGGAGCAGCTATGGTACTGAAATCTCTCACGAATCTCCTATAGAATCTCGCAAGTCCATGGAAACTCCTCACCTCTCCTACGGTTTTCGGACTGGGCCAATCGCGGACAGCTCTAACCTTTTCTTCATCCACTTTGATGCCATATGCACTTATAACAAAACCTAGAAACACAGCGTTATCCATACAAAAAGTGCATTTCTTCAGATTGGCAAAGAGTTTTTCTTTCCTAAGTACATTCAAAACCGCTTCCAGATGCTTAACATGTTCATCTAAACTTTTACTGTAGACTAAGTTATCATCAAAGTAAACTACAACAAAGATTCCAATGAAGCTCCTTAGAACATGATTCATCAATCTCATGAAAGTACTAGGTGCATTTGTCAATCCAAACGGCATAACTAACCATTCATACAAGTCATGTTTAGTTTTAAAAGCAGTTTTCCATTCATCACCCTCTTTCATCCTAATTTGATGGTATCCACTCTTAAGATCTATTTTCGAAAATATGCTAGAACCATGCAACTCATCTAACATATCATCTAAACGAGGGATAGGATGGTGATACTTTGCAGTGATATTGTTGATGGCTCGGCAATCAATGCACATCCTTCTTTGGAACGAGCAGCAGCGGCACAGCACAAGGACTCATGCTCTCTCGGATGTATCCTGTGTCCATGAGTTCACTCACTTGCTTTTGAAGCTCCTTGGTCTCCACCGGATTGGTTCTATACACTGGCCTATTAGGAAGTGAAGCTCCAGGCACAAAATCAATCTGGTGTTCAATCCCACGAATAGGCGGTAATCCCTTGGGATTCTCCTCTGGAAAGACATCTTCAAATTCCTGCAAAATAGGAGTAATTCTACTCGGAAATTTCGGTACAGGATTAGTAAGGTTCAGCGAAGCCTCTTTGTAAATAAATAAAAGAACGGGTTGTTTAGAGAACAGAGCTCTCTTAACCACATTAGATCTCACTAGGAAGTTTGAATGCCTCACGGATTTGCTCTCACAGGCCTTTTTCTTAGTTTTTCTCAAACTCTCGTTTTTGTTTAGTGGTGGCATGTTTAGGGGATCACTCACAATGATTTTTCCTTGTTGTTTCAGCTGAAGTTGATCTTGATGAACTTCTTGTGGTGTTAATGGAGCAAGTATCGTCTTTCGACCTTTGTACTCAAAGGAGTATCGATTAGTAAAACCGTCATGCAAGACCCTTATCTCGAACTGCCATGGTCTTCCAAGCAATATATGGCCGGCCTCCATAGGTAAGATATCACACAAAAATTCATCCTCATATTTGCCTATGGTTAAAGGAACCAATACTTGGTTGTTCACGGTCATCTCACCAGCATCATTTAGCCATTGAAGCTTATAAGGCTTCGGATGCTTCTTAACTTCCAGCCCCAACTTCTTCACCATTGTTTTGCTAGCCACATTAGTATAGCTTCCTCCATCAATAATAAGGCTGCAAACCTTCCCTTGTACCAAGGATATCGTGTGAAACAAGTTTGTTCGCTGCTCTTGGTCATCATCCTTAACGTGAATGCTCAATGACCATCTTGTTACCAATAATTCTCCGGTTACGGGTAACTCTATGTCCTCCTCCTCGGAAACGCCATCATCTTCGAGCTCTTCCTCCTCTGTTTCAATGTCACCATTATCCAAAAGAATCATGGTCTTCTTGTTGGTGCATTCATTGGCATAGTGTCCTCTCCCTAGACACTTGAAACATTTAATGTCCCGGTTTCTAGAAGAAGTTGCCACAGCTTTTCCTTTGGCGTCTTGGGTAGTGGCGTAGGGCTTAGGGTCAGGTTTTGGCTTGACAACAGACCTATCTTCTCGGCTGTAACTCGTCCTAGCATTGGCCGCTCCAGCTCCATAGGAAAGTCTAGAAGTACTCTTCCTCTTTATTTGTTGTTCAACCAAAACAGCCTTATGAAGCATTTCCTCTAAATTGCCATACGTTTGAAGCTCCATTCTATCTTGAATATCACGGGCCAAACCACTAAGAAACCTTGCCATTGTTGCCTCAGTATCTTCATCTATATCAGCTTTGATCATTAGAGACTCCATCTCTTGAAAGTAATCCTCCACACTCTTACTACCTTGAGTTAAACGCCTAAGCTTTTGATGCAACTCCCGATGATAGTGACTTGGAACAAATCTTTTTCTCATCAGATTTTTCATTTCTTCCCAAGTAACTACGGGCGGTTCTCGGTTGCATCTCCTGCTCGTTACAATCTGATCCCACCAATTGATAGCATAGTCATAGAACTCTGTTGCCGCTACTTGAACTTTCTTCTGCTCCGAATAAGTTTGACAATCAAAGATGAGTTCTATCTTCTTCTCTCACTCTAAGTAAGCGTCCAGATCATTTTTCCCATGAAACGGTGGTATCTTCAACTTAAGACCACTGAGATTATCTTCATTTTGTCCCCTAGCTTCTCTTACATGTGTTGGCCTTCTACGACTCAGATTAGAAGCTTGACTACCCCTGCTGTAGTAATTGAAATCTTTCTCGTCATCTTCTTCTGGTGGTTGTTCTCTTCTTCTTCTACCAGCAGCATTTTGTTCTCTTCTTCTTCTACCAGCAGTAATTTGCGGCAGTCCTTGATTAACAGATTCTTGAATCATATCAATCCTCTCATGAACTGAATCCAACTCTCGCCTCAATAGACGCCTCATCTCTCCCATAAGGGCCTGCACGTCCAAATTGTTGTTTCTAGCTCCTCGTGCTCGGTTGGTGTTTTCAGCATCTTCTTCTTTGCTATTAGACATTCGGAATTTTCCTGCAACACTTAACAAACCGTTAGTAATAAAAGTCGATCCTCACTAGTGTTTCACTCCTTTGATTCACTCAACACTCAAGATGTCCTCTCTCAGCGATTTCTCAACGGTTTGTATTGAACAAAACTGAACAAATCCAATGAATAATTCCAACACTCAAAACGAAACGATTAGAATCGATATAGAAAGAAAAGATTTAGTAGCGTTTTTTTTTTTTTCTTTTTAAACGAAACAGATCAAGATTGATCAGGAAAATTTAGGAGACAATTTAGAACAACAAAAAAAAATATAACTTGCTTAGAACATTTAAATCGGACAGACCCCCTTTTCTTTTCTTTTTTATGTCCGATGGGTTTCCTTTTTTTTTTTTTTTTTTTTAACAACACAAACTGATCAGATTTTGAAAGAAAAGAAAGATCAGATTTTGAAAGAAAAGAAAGATCAAACAAAAAGAAAGACAAGAGAAGATGAAAGCTTTAAGATGATAAGATGAACATACACGATTACCAATCCCGAAAGTGTGCTCTGATACCAAATGATATGAATCTTCCCGGGATTATGCACTTTCGAGGGGTAAGGGTTTTGGTTGAATCGAGTGGTTGCACAGAGGTGGCGGAAAAGCCCCTGATATACCTCAATGTCTCTCTCAAGATATGACGCACTTGAAGAAGACAAGGTTTGATTCTTTCGGATATGACACACCGAATGAATCGATTTGATCGTTGGATATTACTCACCAAACAATCGAGATTTGTTCTCAAAGAACTGAAGAGAAATCACTCTCAAATTTTTATAAAAAAAAAGGTGTCTATCTATTTCTTAAGAAAAACTAAAGTTATAAAGAAGAAAGAAAGAGTAGAGAAAAAGTTAGAATTAAACACAGAAAATTAAAACAACATTAACTAATTTCCGAGGAACTTTTGGACTACTCAAGCGCCTACTTCTTCTCCAAATAAGGCTGGGCGTTTTCATGCATAGAGACAATGATATTTGGGCCAACAATCTTTCCTTTGGGCTTGATACTTCTGAAAATGAGACCCAAAAATAACTTGGACTTGGAACTTCTTCTCTTGTGGACTCTTGTGAACTCTTGTAAAGTCTGGTGAACTCTTGTCAAGTCTGGTGAACTCTTGTAAAGTCTGGTGAACTCTTGTCAAGTCTGGTGAACTCTTGTCAAGTCTGGTGAACTCTTGTGGACTTAGATGAATTAGAGTGACCCATTTGCCTCATTAAAACCTTCCTTTGGAAAACCCATTGGGACAAAACCAAAGGCTAGGAAAAAGAGTACGAACGAATCATCCGTTTATTAGTCCACTCGAGCAACCAAGACGGTTTGATCTTCCATGTTCTCGAACTGAGCTTTAGACGGTTGAACTTGAGTGAGTAGTGCGGTGATGGCGTTCTCAAACACTTTGGCTCTCGAGCTTGTCATTGGTCCACTTGGCACTGCCAAAGTGTCCTCGGCTTCAAACTGCTCTCGATAGCTTTCCATGATCAAATCACTTCCACTGCTCTGCTTTATGCTTGGAGGACCACAAAACATCTGGATAAGAACATGTCACTAGATCACCACAAGGATGTATGCTCTCGGAATAAGCTTTAAACAATGTTTCTTTTGTGTAAAAATCATCCACAAACTTGTATTCATCCTTCCTTGTGCATTTAGCAGCAGCTATTGCGTATATAGAGGGGATTATATCTATGTCAAAGACATTGCAAGTGCAATGCTTGTTCTGCAAATGTACTACATACTTGTGGGTGTCGTCTTTGACCTCAAACTCAAACTCATCAACTTGGTATACATCAAGAACCATTGCTTCATCATACCTTCTAGCAATAATCTTTGTTACCTTCCGTGTTGCATGCTTCTCAACTTTGGAAGCCTTTTCTCTACGTTCATTAAACCAGTTTGTGAGGGTCAACCTTATTGTCTCAAGCAGATATATAACCGGCATCTCCCTTGGCATGTTTAACGAATTCAATGACTCATCAATATTTGTTGTCATAATATTGTATATGTTGGCTGGTGCATAAGATCTAGCCCATTTAGTAAAATCTGCTTCGTCCAAGTATGTAGCAAGCTTCGGATTACTAATCCTAATATCAGGGAAAATCTCGTGGAACTCAAACCGTGTATAAGCATTAGCTGCAGATTCTATAGGTGGGATCAAACATTTCTTCCCAAACTGTGATTTCCCATTTTAAATCAAATGGACTTTGCAAATTTCATGGTGTGCGAGAGGATAGACTGTTGATAAACCGCTAGCAATTGACAAAGCACGATCAGACACAAAAACTAAGTCTTCTCCATCCTGAATCACAATCTTCAAACCTCGTGAAAACCATGTCCATGAATCCTCATTTTGGAATCTACATTCTCAAAAGCTAAAGGATAAAGGTGGAAGTCTCCATCTTGCGCAGAAGCTCCTAAAAGAGTTCCCTTGAACTTGGCTTTGAGAAATGTACCATCAATAGCAATCACCCTCCTCATGAGAAATGTACCATCAATAGCACAGCCCTAGCCGTCAAAGAAGAAGACAAAAACAGTATATTCCCAATCGATGGTCGGAGGCCTCCAAAGCTCCACCTTCGGATGGATTAAGGTTGATATGTTTCATTGTAAGGTTTTACTAGTGATATATATTATCTCAGGACCATCTTTTGATTTTATGAAAATTTGAATCGGTGGTTCTTTCGACATATCCATAAGCGAAGGCTATTGGCGATAGTCCTCCGGCTAATCTTTCGCTTTAGGGTTTGTTCAATGAAACCGAGAAGATTTATTTTTATTTTGTTTTGGTGGTTCACTGTTTTGGGCTGAGTTTTTATCGTAATTGGTTCTTCTTCTTTTGCTGATTTTTTTCGTGGTTTTCAACTGGTCTATCTACAACCTTCCACATCAAGAGTGACAAGTGAAGCGGTTGAGCAACTTTTCTAGTTTTCTCCATTCGAGTTCAAGACCAGATATGATCGAGATCTGATTAGTTATTGTTTTCTCTCAATCGGATATTAGTTGAGTATATCTCGACGTTACCAATGTCGGTGATTAATAGATGGTTTCAAAACCTCAAGACAGAGGCCCATCAAGCCAGAGTAATTAATGAACACCAGAAATTTACCAAACATCAAGCCAGGAAATAAAGACCAGAAGTTTCCAGTGAAGTTTGTGATTTTCATCGACATCAAGACAACTTTTGATGTGAGAGAAGAACCGATGAATACATTAAGATTTAATTGATAAAAATTAGCTTTAGCGTTTTTGATTTGTAGTTTTTGTGTTTTCAAAATTATCTCCCTTTTTAGGGCTGTTGTCACCAAGGATTTCAACATCTTTCACCGGCTTAGTTTTGTGGTGGAAAAAAAGATGGAATCAAAGCTACTAGACATAATATAGATTTTTAATATAATAATAATAATTTTTTAATATAGAAAGTTAAATTAATTTATTTATGTAGAAAAAAAACTTTTGTAAATAACTATGTTCTCTAGCAAAACTTATTTCTCTAAAAGAATTTAAGATATATCATTAACAACAAATATTTAATTATGAATTTACTTAAATTAAATTTATTTTAAAATTTAGAAACAGTCCTAATCTAGTTTATTATAGGAAAATTGATTCTCAGCTACACGAACTATAGGTCAGGACATAACTACATATGCGAACTAATTTAATATTCTGATAACTATACAAACTATTAAATTTTTATAGTGACTTCACAAAGTATCATAAGTCATGTGCACAACTACACCAAGTATTATGACATACACGAAGTATCATAAATTATATGCGCAACATCATAATCATTTTTACAATTTTAATTTTAAAAATTCTTTTATTTTTTTAATCTCTCAAATGCCCTAAAATTTCTACTAATCTTCCACCAATATTTGTAACCATAATTCCCAAAAATTTATTAAAAGGCTTAGAATCTTTAAAATTCCCTCAAATCTCTCTAAAATGTAAAAGCCTCAAAATAAATCCAAATTAGACAGAAGTCTCAAAATAAATCGAAATTAAATTTGGGTTAATTTTTATCAGTTGATTTATTTATGATCTAAACAACTTAAACCTATCTAAAACTTAAAAAAAAAATTTTATCCAAAACCAACACTGCCCATCTCTAGTTTATATAATAACTTTCAAACCTTTATACAAAAATCTGGTGGGATCAGTTTTAATTGTCTGAGGATAAAACCTTTTCGAAACCTTAGTTTACTTGCATTGTAAGGCCTGAAAAAAAAACACAAGTAGGAAAACGAAACCTGAGCTTCAGCTTTGAATTCTTCTTTCTAATGCTTATTTATTACAACAACATTTGAACCCTTCTATTTGAATCCAAGCAATCAGCAATTCTTCCTGGGTTTAAGACAAAGCAATTGTACTTTTCTATATTTTTCCTTCTTCAAATCACAAAAAAATACTATTATTTTCTTCTTTTTCTTATTGTCTCTCTTTCTTGTCTTAGACTTTACTCGAAACTCTTATGTTCTGTCTTTGCATATGTAGAAGTATATATAGCTGATCAGGTTTTACAACCCTACCTAACTACTTACAACCTCAATTCTAAAATCTCAAACCTTTTCAAAATCGTTTGCAATTCTCTTCCCCCAACCAAATTATCTCAACTTTTGTGCGTGTTTTTTTTTTTTTTTTTAATAATCTTATTCGTTTGAGTTTAGATATGGAGAACCATGCAAGTGATGAAGCTGATGAAAAGGTTCATATATATAAATAGCTTGTCAATATTTACCTTCTTCTTAATCAGGGTATGCTAATATTAGCTTCTCCAAGCTAACTTATTTCGTATTTACGTCTAGCAGCATCACACTAACGAAGAACAGCAGAACATAATCGTAAACCCTAACTTTGAGGATGGTTTAAACAACTGGAGTGGAAGAGCGTGTAAGACTGTATTACACAAGTCCATGGATGGAGGGAGAATTGTACCGCTCTCAGGACAAGTTTTCGCAGCAGCAACTGATCGTAAAGACACATGGAATGGGATTCAACAAGAGATTTCAGGAAGATTTCAGAGGAAGCGTGTTTACGAAGTAACAGCAGTGGTTCGAATATTTGGCAACAATGTCACTAGTGCAACAGTACAAGCGACTCTTTGGGTCTTAAATGCAAACCAACGTGAACAATACATAGCCATTGCTAAGTTAGTTTTGCCGTTTTTCTTTCGTCATCTCCATTGCTAAATATCTTGGTATAAATTCATTAAAGTGATAAGAGTATGGTATATTATATTAGTGTGCAGGCGACTGATAAGAATTGGGTAGAGTTGAAAGGTAAATTCGTAATTCACGGTTCGCCATCGAGGGCAATACTATACCTGGAAGGTCCCCCTCCAGGATCTGATATTCTTCTCAACACTTTAGTTGTCAAACATGCTAAAAGGAATCGTCCGGAGCATCCACCATTCTACGAGGTCAGTCTCTTTACCATAAACAATCACTTTTACTATATTACAACTTATAAGTGATCAGAGTTTATCATTCTATGGATAGAGCTATATAGCTTCTTTCTTAATATTACATAATTCAGACCTTTGGATGGAACTCACCGTAAAAAGCTAGTTTAATGGTTTGGGTGTTCACATTTTTATCAGTTTGGGGTTGAAATCATGGTCCTTGTAACATGAAGACGATCCTGAGCTAGATTTAAAATTTTTACCATGATCATATATTTTTTTTTCTTTCTCGGGCTCTCAACCATTTATCTACTTATATATGGGAGAGAAACAAAATTTGGGCCCCGTGCAAATGCACTGTTTAGTACAAGGCAGAACCGGGCCTCGTTGGAATCCTCCAATTGCAAAGAAAATGGGGATACTAATTTGGTTTTTGTTTGCCAGAATCCTTGTTTCGGAGTCAATATAGTCGAAAACAGTGAAGTAAAAGATGGGGCAACGCAGCCATGGTTCACCCTAGGAAACTGCAAGATGAGTGTTGGACAAGGCGCTCCTCGCACTCTGCCACCAATTGCTAGAGACACGCTTGGTCCTCACAAACCTCTTGGTGGAAACTACATCCTTGTAACAAATAGAACACAGAGTTGGATGGGTCCCGCTCAGATGATAACTGATAAACTCAAACTCTTCTTGACATATCAAATATCAGCATGGGTTAAGATTGGTGTTGGAGTGAGTGGTAGTAGTACTAGTCCTCAGAATGTGAACATTGCATTTAGTGTTGATAATCAATGGGTTAATGGAGGACAACTTGAGATCATCGTTGGTGAAACATGGCATGAAATCACCGGAACCTTTAGGCTTGAGAAGCAACCAGAAAAGGTTATGGTTTATGTTCAAGGTCCTGCATCTGGCATTGATTTGATGATCGCGGCATTGCAGATTTTCCCGGTGGATCGTCGGGAACGTATCAAATGTCTTAAAAAACAAGTTGATCAGGTTCACATTCTCATTAAATTTCTTTAGATATGGAGTTTAATAATTTTGTGAGTTAAAGAATGTTGTTTCTTTGTAGGTACGTAAACGCGATATCGTCTTGAAATTCTCAGGACTAGACGACGACTCATGCGATTTGTTTCCTTACATAGTGAAGGTGAAACAAACACACAATAGTTTCCCTGTAGGAACGTGTATAAGCAGATCAGACATAGACAATGAAGACTTTGTAGATTTCTTCACTAAGAATTTCAACTGGGCTGTGTTCGGTAACGAGCTCAAGTGGTACTGGACAGAGGCTGAACGTGGGAAGCTCAATTACCAAGACGCAGACGACATGTTGGATCTCTGTATTGGCAATAACATTAACGTTAGAGGTCACTGCATCTTCTGGGAAGTTGAATCCACTGTTCAGCCATGGCTTCGCCAGCTCAATAAAACCGAACTGATGAACGCTGTTCAGAAGCGCCTCACGGATCTTTTGACACGATACAAAGGTAAATTCAAGCACTATGACGTCAACAACGAGATGCTTCATGGTTCTTTCTACCAAGACAGGCTTGGTAAAGGTGTAAGACCACTCATGTTCAACGTAGCACACAAGCTTGATTCATCTGCTTTGCTCTTCGTGAATGATTATCATGTTGAGGATGGTGATGACACACGTTCGTCACCGGAGAAGTATATAAAACTTGTTCTTGATTTGGAAGCTCAAGGAGCAGCCGTAGGAGGCATTGGTATCCAAGGACACATAGATAGTCCTGTCGGAGCCATTGTTTGTTCTGCTCTTGATAAGCTCTCTGTTCTCGGTTGTCCCATCTGGTTCACAGAGCTTGATGTTTCTTCGAGCAATGAGTACGTTCGAGGAGAGGATCTTGAAGTTATGTTGTGGGAAGCATTTGCCCACCCTGCAGTGGAAGGTATCATTTACTTATTTCCCCCCAATTTTATGCATTTTCGGACCATTATGTATAATTGTTTTTTTGGGATCGGACCAAAACCCATACATCTTCGTAGGTAGGGACCAGAACAGATCAATTAATCCCCTACTCAAGATGTCGAACTAGAAAACATAGATCGCACAATCTTTTGAACGGAACCTAGAATTGCCTCTAGACAACAAGTTCTTGGGTCATTATACGTAGAGTATTTATGAAAATGTTTTATATATGAATATGATTTCATCTTAAATTTGGTTGCAAAAGTATATATATCTTGTTATTACTAGTTTAGGATTTTGATAAAAAAATTTATGAATTTTAAAAAATTGAATCTTAAAAGCTTTAAGATATTACAGAGTAACTAATAATATTAACTATTAATATTTTTTCAAAATGAAGTATTGGAAAATTGATATGTCATCATTTTAGTGGATAAACGATACAGAAATTGTAGTATTAACGGAAAGATATTAAGATGTTATGTGGTCTCCATCGGATATAGTACATGTCCTTATAGGTTTAGTATCCCTATAAACATGACCTTTGCCTTTTTTTCTTTTCTTATATATATATATATATATAATGACATATGGGCTTCCTAGATCCTAAACGTTGGGATCATATTTGATGTTAACAGGAATAATGCTATGGGGTTTCTGGGAACTATCTATGAGTAGAGAGAACGCGAATCTGGTGGATGGAGAAGGAGAAGTAAACGAAGCTGGGAACAGATTTTTGGAGGTGAAACAAGAATGGTTATCTCATGCCTGTGGGATCATCAATGATGAATCAGAGTTCACATTTAGAGGCTACCATGGGACTTACGCCATCGAAATTTGTACTCCGGCAGGCATTGTTCTCAAAACGTTTGTCGTCGAAAAAGGAGATGCTCCACTTATTCTCTCCATTGATCTCTCTTCTTTGTGATGTTTGTGTTTCTTTTTCTCATTTTCTATTGTTTTCTCTTATGTATGGGTAAAGATTTGTTCTTCGTGGACCACGTATATGCACACAAAGTTATGTTACATCATTGTTTTTTATTGTTTTTGTGAGTGTTTAGAATTGCTTAACTTTCATTAGTATAAACATGAGCATAAATACAGATCAGAGCAGATACAATCTGAACTAGAGATAAATATAAATCTAGATCCTAGTATATCGACATGAAAATATACAAAGGATATGTGAAGAATATATATACATGCAATATACTAACATTCCCCCTCAAGATGGACGTCCCGGAGTAAGGTCAATCTTGACAGCAAGCTCACGAAAGCGAGTTCTCGGCATTGGCTTTGTTAGTGCATCGGCATGCTGATCGGTAGAACTTATATGCGAGACTCAGAGTCTACCATTCTGAACCAGCTCACGAATAAAATGATAATCCAAGGTAATGTTCTTCATCCGAGAATGAAACACTGGATTGGCGCACAAATATCATCAACATAGATCAAGATATAAACAAAATAGGAGCCAGACTGAAGGATGAAAAGCGACGTGTCACTCAAAGAGAACTTGAAGCGAACACTAAGCAAAAAATTCTTAAATTCAGTATACCATTCCCTTGGAGCTTGTTTGAGTCCGTAAATCGCCTTCATGAAATGACACACAGAACCTGGTTTATCTTTATCAATAAATCCCGATGGTTGAGTCATATATACTTTTTCCATTAGATTACCTCGGAGGAAAGCACTATTGACATCAAGTTGTCGTAAAGGCCAATCCCGAGCCATAGCTACTCCAAGATCCAGCTGTATTGTTGCATGCTTAACCACATGGGTAAATGTCTCATGAAAATCCACACTGGGTTGTTGGTGAAAAGCCTTTGCCACCAAGTGAGCTTTGAACCTGTCAATAGACCCATCAGGCAAACGTTTAATCGTGAAAACCCATTTACATCCAACAACAATTATAAGATTCATCCTTAAGAACAACATCCCAAGTGCCATTGCGAATTTAAGCATCAATCTCGACACCAATTGCTTTGCGCCACCGCTCATCTTTAAGTGCTTCAGCAACTATTTTTGGTTCGAACTCTCTAAGTTGAGAAGCAAGACCATACTTGGGATTCAGTTTAAAAATCAAGTTCTTGCCTCTGGTCTGCATAGGAAGATCATTGACTACAGGTTACGGTGGGGCTAGAGATGGAAAGACAGCCAGTTTGATGGTAGGAGGCGGTGATCCGAGGAAGAAGGTAACTCCTCTGTAACCGGTGGTGAAGAAAATGGTGTGAGTGGTGTAGACAATGTTGTAGATGAAGGAGCCGAGCATGAGGGTCTTGATTGTATGAGTGGCATTTGAAAGGCCGGAGTGATGGACCCTAAAGGGGAAGCTAAAACAGTGTTTGAGGAAAAGATAAACGAGTTGTTAATCAGATTCGAGAAGAAAAATATTGTCTAATGAAAGACAACATGGCGAGAAATAAAAATGCAAAAAGTTTTGACATCAAGACAAAGAAAAGCGCTTTGAGTCAAAGAGTAACTGATAAAAACACAAGGAGAAGATCTCGGGCTAAACTTGTCATGGCCATACGGTCAGAGCCAAGGGTATTATAAGCAACCAAAGGTCTGAAGCTTGGAGTAGTTCGGTGATGTCCCAAAGAGGCGTTGAAACGGCGATGACTTGGCAAGTGTTGGTGTCGGCATCCGATTGATAAGATAAACAGCCGTCGAGAACACGTAAGACCAATATGTCACCGGAATACCTACTTGAGAAAGAAGAGTCATGCTTGTTTCAGCTATATGACGGTGTCTCCATTCCGCAATCCCATTGTGTTCGGATTTATGTGGAGGAGTAGTGAGGTGGATAATGCCATAAGTGGACTGCTGCTAGAGAGCAATATATTTGCTGCCATTATAAGAATATAGCATCTTTATCCTTGTGCTAAATCGATTTTCTACTAGCACTTGAAAAAGTGAAAAAATCTGTGACACTTGAGATTTGAATTTCATTGGATAAAACCAAACACATCGAGTGTAATGATCAACAAATATCACATAATACTTGAAACCATCAATAGAATAATCCGGTGCTGTCCACACATCAGTAAATATGACTTCAAGAAGACAAAAGGACCGAACTGAATTATCAAAAAATGGTAAGTTATGTGTTTTATTGATAGCACAAGGGTTGCAAAAAGAAAGAGACGACAACAATGTTGGTAAAGAAAAATCTGAAATAACTTGATGAAGAATCAAAGAAGAAGGATGCCCTAGTATGGAGTGCCAAGTCGAAAGAGAAGACTTATGACACGAAAAAGCTGAAATTGAAGAGGATGGATTCACTGGCCACTCATACACTCCTTTACTAGTCTTATCGTTTAGGAGTGTTACCCCCGTGCTGAGGTCCTTCACCATAAAAGTATTGGGACAAAGTTACACCATCAAATCATTAGTCTTACACAATTTGTTAACAGAGATAAGATTTTTCTTCATATCCAGAAGTCACAAAATATTTGTAAGTGAAAGAGGTATAGCATTTGAGGGTAAAGAAGTGGAACCAGTGTGGGTGATGTCATGATCAAGTAATTCCCATTGCCGATGAGAACCTTATCACTTCTTTGGTACGGTGCATGTAGAGAGAGATTACTCAAATCACTTGCAATGTGATGCGAAACACCACTATCCAGAAGCCAAGAGGTGGACTCCGATAGTGTCGAAGTAATGTGGTGTGCCTGAGGATTCCAATACACCGGTGGGAGTGGCGGTTGTGTTGTCTGCCACGAAGGAGGACCCCGATACTGCTGAGGGACTGATGATGTAGTGAATAGCTGAGGACAACGTCAGGCACTGTGTCCTTATGTGTCACACAACTGGCACTTGCCAAGGCAAGGACGAGAATTATGAAAAGCTCCACAATAATTACCTCGAGAAGCCCCACGATAGTTGGACCTGGGTGTTTTGCTGATGAGAGTATTGTGCTGCATTTCACCAGTGACTTCTGTTGTAGTAGACATAGTGTTCTCACAATTGATAAGCTTCTCATGAAGATCCTCTAGCGTAATCGGTACGTCTCTGCCATTGACCATCTTAACAATAGCACAAAACTCATCACTTAAGCCATCGGTAATGACATTGATCAAGTCTTCATGCTCCAACGGATCCCCAAGCAGTGCTAACTGATCTACTTTAGTGAGAATATTTCTCATGTACACAGCAGCACAAAAGTTACCTTTGAAGTAATGTTTCAGCTGTTAATTGAGCTGCTACACATGACCACGTGATTGTCTTCCATAGGTATTAGCGAGAGCCTTCCAGAACTCATATGATGTCATTGCCCTAGCAAACTCGGTTGAACAGCCAACGTAAGAGTACCAAGAAGAGCACTATACAACATATTGTCTTGGCGTTTCCAAATTTTGTAGAGAGGATTCGGTTGTGTCGAATCAGCAATGGTGACAGTGGAACCGGGACAGCATTGGTGTTACCCAAAAAGAAGTGAAGGTCATGAGTCTCAAGGAGTGAATGGACCTGTAGTTTCTAGGTGATGTAATTTGATGACGACAGTTTTGTAATTCCTGATATATTGATTGAAATCAATGGAATTTTCGGATCAGATCCGTTGTAAACTGTGGTGATTTTGGCCAAAGACCCAGAGGTAAGCGACATCACAACAAAGTGAAAATACCGGCAAGAAACGAAGAAGGAAAGAAGCAATCGCGAGAGAAATAGAAAGAGAAATAGAGGGAGAGAGAGAAAAAACTCTTAAATCGATTGGATCGAAAAGAGCTCTGCTATCATGTGAATGTTTAGAATTGCTTAACTTTAATCAATGTAAACGTGAGTATAAATACAGTGAACAGATACAATCTCAACTAGAGATAAATACAAATCTAAATCCTAGTATATTGACATGAGAATATACGAAAGATATGTGAATAATATATATATATATATATGCAATATACTAACAGTTTTGTACAAATTTCATTAAAAGCAGGTGAATATGATTGTTATGAAAATGTTGCTTGCAGCGTACGATGATATTAAGAATGAATTATTGATCCCCTTTGGGCCGTCTCAGACATGGTTTTGTCGGTTATATATTGTATAATTAGGTCAAAATTTGTGAATGAGTTTGTATCTTGTATAAGGCTATGCCTTTGTATCTAATTGAATAAGATAATCATTTATAACTACTAAGATTTCAGAGCAATAACCTAACTACTAAAAATTTTTGTTTGATCTTGTGATCTAAATTCCAATAAATAACCATATATATATATTCTTATCGTCGGTATTTGATCTGTTTTGGTTGATCTGTCTTTGCCATCTTCTTCTTAGAACACGATGAGCACTGAATCAACCTAGGCCACTACGATCACACAACGTCACGTTAAAACTCGATGTATGATATCGGCTTATGATCACTGGTGGACCCAGGAAAAATTATTACCTGGTGCAAAAAATGCAGAAATGGTGTTAAGGGGGATTAGAACCATTAACCTCACTAATTAGGTGGTGTATTCATTACCATTACACCACTTTAATAAAACTACAATAGGTGTTAAAACTAAATAAAATATATTTTATTTGGTGTAGCTGACCCACCCTTTCACTACGTGGGTCCGCCCCTGCTAATGATTTAATCTTAGAACTCTCATCTCTAAGGCTTTGTTGTGTGGGCAAGCAACCTTCAATTGGCTCTTAAAGCAAGAAAGAATTTCGGTTTTACTGATAGCTCTATAGCTCAGCCCAAAAAAAACTCAGCCGACTTTGAAGAATGGACTGCTAAATAATGCATTCTTTAAAGAGTAACTCTTTCACTTTGTGACTGATCCTCCTTCACTATGTTGACCTTAATATCCTTCATTTTGGTTTTAACTGGCTCATATCTTTTGATCATGTCGTCACATTGTTTGAATCTTGGAATTTAACATTTTGGTTAATTCATTTGTCGGACAATTAAATTGATCATTTTCTGGATGCACTCTTTTTTTTTAAACCCTAAAAACGTTTTGAGTTTTATTTGGAGGTTTTAGTTATCTAAATATCAAATCAAATGATCCTAACCGAAATTGATATATATATGATTTAACCTATCAAACCAAGTCATAGCCTAACAATACTAGATAACATCAAACCAAGCCTTTGACTAACAATACTACATACCGAATAACCAATTCTTACACTAACACTACAACTCCCTTCTCTCTTTTTTTGAATAGAATGTTAAATTATCCAAAACATTCGAAGAAGTTTTAAATTGCATAAATTATCCAAAATATACATTTCAAGTCTGAAATAATACAAACCAAGTCTTAGCTTAACAATACTAGGTAACATCAAACCAAGTCTTTGACTAACAATACTACATACCATCAAACCAAATCTTACACTAACACTTCTACTTCCTTCTCTTTTTAAAATAGAATGTTAAATTTATTCAACCCCAAAAAAAAAAATTACAGCAAAGTGTTAAGCTTTTTAATGTTTTGAAATTAAATCAGCAAGGTGATGATATTTAAAAGATGATTTTATCTTGTGGCAAACCAGATTTCCATCCCCTTCTCATAGTGTTGATTATCATCTTGGCAAATAGAGACAACTTGTTCCGAACTTGCTTGTCGATGGTTTGGGTGATTTGTAGTGGGGCTTGTGGAGCTTCACCATGCCTCCTATTGTTTATTTATCTCCATAGTATATGTAATGTGGCCTGAAAAACATAGCGTAAAAGAAAGAGATGAACTTTCTCTAATGATGTATCCACCAGCAACCTCATGATTTGGTCCCAATAGTTTGTAGACATGGCCTGGAGTAGTTTCTTGACCAGTCTTGACCATATCTCTTCCGAGAAGCTGCACGAAAATATAGGTGATTTTTTGTTTTGAATAAATTTTGGCACAACACACATGAACCATTAGCTCATGTACTCCATTGTAAGATTTGATCTCTAGTTGATAATCGATTATTTGTTGCCAACCACGCATGAAACACAAACTTGGGTGTTGCATAGGCGAACCATATACCCTTCCACCAAAATTTTGTAGGGCTTACTTCTCACACTAAACTCCATGCTGTCTTGGATACAAATTTTGAAGTAAACTTATCACCTTTACTTCTCCACAGATCCCTATCTTCACAAATCATATTCAGCTTTTTCCTTTAAGTTTCAATAATCTCTTTGATTGTATTGAAGAACTCGGACCTGTGTCGTTTTCTTCGCTTATTTTGGATAACCTATTCCACCGTAGAAAATCTTTGTATACCAAAATCTATAAAGCCTCTTTCTCCTGTTACCTCAATAATCATTCCCATATGAGACCAATGATCATACCAACATAAAGTTGTTGCTCCATTACCAATCTCCACTTTGACTAAAGATTTTACAAATTCTAAGTATCTGAGCAGCTTCCTCCACATCCATGATCCAAAAGATGTGGATTCTCTCACAGTTCAGAACGAGCTTTTTCGGATTAAATAAATCTGTATCCAGTTTACCGACAGCGAAAAATTCACTGATAGAATTCTCCAAATCAGCTTCAAACAGCAGACTTTATTCACTTCAACCAATGGTCTTAATCCCAAGCCAACTTCCTCCTTCGGTTTACATACATCTGTCCATGCAATTTTTGCTTTCTTGGTGTTCAAATATGGAACATACCAAAGAAACGCTGAAAATATCTTATCAATTTTATTGAGGCATGCCTTTGGTAATCTGAAAACTAAAGTCCAAAGGTTCGTCAAACTATGTATCACCTATCCAATAATTTACAACCTTCATGCAAAAGGCAACATCTTATTTTAGCTCAAATCTTATATAGAAGGGGGTTTTAATCCTCCACTCTCATTTTCCTCGTCAAAAGTGGTAAACCCAAATATCTTACTTGTAATACATATAAACTACAAGAAAACATCCTTTTTGAGACTACATTTTGTGATCACCGGTGTAGTCACAAAAAAGTGATTACTTTGTGACCTTTTAAGACTTATTTGCAACTGAAAAAATGTAGTCGCAAAATTGTTGCCCATTAACCCAATGGGTAATGGTTTGGGTTGACCCATTTGAAACATTTTGACACCTCTATGTAATATATATATATATACACACAAATGTAATAGAATCAAGATAACATAACAAATTTCGCATAAAAATAAGTGATTTCTATCAATTTTCATAAGAACTCAAGAACTTTTCATTTGTAACACTTATAGTTTATGTAAAACATTTATGAGTTACTTTGGAACCTTATTATTTTTTTGGTTAAGAAGATTGTAATTGAGTCTTTAACTTGTTTTATATAGTTTATAATTGCTAATATAATTTTTAAGGTCAAAATTAAATAGTTTACAATATAGGGAAAAATTTGTGATTTCTTTGCCACTAATTTGTTATTACAAAAAAATGAAGTTGCAAATTAGTGGCTAAATTTTTGACTAAAGAGAGACTACTAATAAAAAATATGTGACTACTTTATGACCATTTTATTTGTGTAGTCCCAAATTAATTACTAATTTTTTCAATATGATTTTCAATTTTCCCCTAAATTTTCACGAAAGTTTTTAACTTACCCGTTGTTATATATGTCATCGTAAATTAGTCTCAGATTTTGGGACTAAAGAACGAGGAGTTGTTAGTTGTGACTGTTTTGTGACTCTTCTAGAAGTCCGATTAGAGAAACTTAATACTTTAATCTCAAATCTCATTGCAGAACAACAACTCTCTTCTTTTTTTTTCTTTTTGAAATAAATGTTAAATTATATTCAAACCAAAAAAAAACTGTTTTTATATCGAATACTTCACGATTTGAATTTTGCTAAAAGTAATTAAAGAGTTTGACAAAATTATTTTTGAAGAATCATTGGGTAGCAAACTATCGCTCCAGCCTTTTTTCGTATCGCATGTCTCACATGTCCCGAATTGATGACAGTCTTTCACGGATGTTTGTGTCAATGAATCTTGCAAGTTTAGAAAGTTGGGTAGAAGGTTCACCATGTCTCCTACCATTCCTTTCCCGCCATATGGTGTAAATAGTTTTTTGAAACACATATCTCAACAAAAAAGCAGGATCTTGTCTTGTGATTCATCAACTAGGAGAGCAACAATACCATCTCAATGTGTCGTGTACTTAGAGGTTAGAAGGTTGTGAGTAAGAATTTTCCATACTTCTCCCGAATATGGACATGTTAAGTAGAGATGGTTCCGTGTCTCCATAGGTTCCGGAAAAAACTGCAGTTCACCAAGGCCTCTTTGTTCTAGCTCAAAGTTCGGTCTCCCGTTGAGAGTTTATTCTGAATTGCGAGCCACACCATGAAAGAGTATTTAGGCGTTGCGTACGAGAACCAAATACCTTTATACCATTCCCTTGTGGGCTGCGCTAATCTAGTTTGCACTTGAATTTATCCCCTTTGAACTTCCATCAAACCACATCGTTTTCTAATATTGTACCTTTTTGCCATTGGAGTTCTATCACCTCTTCGATACTTTTTAGCGACTCTGTTATGTGAATTCTCCTTCGATGTGTAAGTAGAACATTTTTAACTATTGAATGTAGTTGTATTCCCAAGTCTATACAGCCACGAGTTCCTATAATGTCGATTAGTCGACCCAATGGTGTCCATTGGTCAAACCAGAACAATGTTGAGTGCCCATTGGAGACTTCTGTTCTACACGAAGACGCTGCAAGCTCTCTATATTTCAATAACTTCCACCATGTCCATGAACCAAGAGATGAAGTTTCTTTAACCGACCAGAAAGAACCCTTCTGAATTAGATATTGTCGAACCTAGTGCACCCATAAGGATGAGTTTGCTCATAGTATCCTCCAGATCATCTTCAGACAACTAACCTTATTAGCTTCGATAATTGATCACCTAACCCCCCCCCCCTCTTCTTTAGGCCGCCAAACATCATGGCAGGCAAATTTTGCTTTTTTGTGTTTAAATCTGGCCCAGACCATAGGGAGGCGGCACAAAGCTTATCAATCTCTTCTATACATGCTTTGGGTAGTCGAAATGCAGAAATCCAAAAGATCGTGAGACAATGAATAACTGACCAAATGAGTTACAGCCTCCCCGCAAAAGAGAGATGCCTTGATGTCCAACCGCTTATGCGACTACAAATCATCTCTATCAAAGGCATATAATCATTAACCATCATCCGCTTGGTCAACAAAGGTAAACCCAAGTACCGCACTAGAAGCTGGCCACATTCAAACGGACATTGATCCAATATAGCATCCCTTGCATTATCTGTTACCCCTGCTATGTATAAAGTTGATTTTCCAAGACTTATACACAGCCCCAAAACTGCAGCAAAATCTTTAAGCACTTGAAGAATTCCCTCAATAGATTGCTTTTTCCCATCTGAAAAAGCCAAAAAATCATCCGCAAAGCATAAATGTGTAAGCTTAAGATTTTGACAATACGGGTGGTAAGCTATACGTCTTTCCGCAGCTGCCTTGTCCAGCATTTTTGACAACACATTCATACAAATCAAAAAGAGATAAGGCAATAGAGAGCAGCCTTGACGCAACCCTCTTGCGCTTTGGAAAATTCCTGTGAGTTCTCCATTGACTTGAACCAAAAAAGAAGCCGTATTGACACACACTCTTAGCCAATGAATGAATTTCTCCGGGACACCCAATGCCTATAATGTAGATAGTAGAAAGGGCCATTGAACTGAGTCGAATGCCATTGAAATATCTATCTTGACCGCACAACGAGCCAAGACCGTATCCTTATGATAATTTTTAACCAATTATGAGGCAAGTAGGACATTTTCCATGAGAAGTCTATCCTTAACAAAAGCTGACTGGTTTGGAGAAATAAATTTTGGTAAGAGCTGTTTCAATCGATTGGCTAAATGTTTTGAAATAACCTTATAGATAACATTGCAGAAAGAAATAGGACGATAATCTTTCATCTCACGCTCTTCCGTCTTCTTAGGAATAAGAGCCAATATGGTAGAATTAAGTCCCTTTGGTAGAAACCCCTTATCAAAGAAAGATTTCATGGCCACAACGAAATCCTTTCCAACAATCTCCCAAGTGGATTTGAAAAATTCACATCTGTAATCATCTGATCTTGGTGATTTGCTTCCTAGCATAGCAAATAAGACTTATTTCACCTCGTCTTCGATCACTTCTTTAGTTAACATGTCCCTGTCCTCTTTGACACACTGAAACCACAACAGCTCATGTAGTTCTTCCTCAGATATTTCCTCATAATTTGGCCTAGAGTATGACAGGAAATTATGAAAAAAAGTTTCTGCTTCCACTTTAATTCATCTCGAGTATTAGCTACAGTCCCATCAGCTCTCTGGATTTCTCGTATCAAGTTTCGCACTTGTCTTTTCTTTACCAATTGATGAAAATATGGTTATTTCCATCACCCACTTGTAACCAATGCAACTTAGATTTTGGACACAAGAATTTTTCTTCTATTTCCGCCAAATGCTTCCACTTTTCATAAGCTCTAGTCTCCATCTCCATCAGTTGCTGGTTCGGATTCAGTAAAGTATGTGCTTGCTTGTGAGTCACATAGTTCTTCATATTCCCTTGCTGTGCGGTTAGATAAGTTTCCTAGTTTCTCTTTACCGATCTCTCTGATTGTTGGCTTAAGAGCTTTTAGTTTGTTTGATAGCCTAAATAGAGCAGATGTTGAGTTAAGTAGCTCCTCAGTCTCTGTCCAAAAGCTCTTCACCATCGGTAGGAAACCTGGAAGACTTGTTAACACATTTTTGAATTTAAAAGGAAGCCTCTTCTTAGGAGTTGCTGCTGTTATCTTAATACGGCAAAGCATATGATCAGAACAGCCTATAGGTTGAAACACAGTACGCTTGCGGAAACTTATGGAGCCATGTAAACCAGCGTACGATCAAGGTTTTTGCTTATCAACCCTTCATCTATTTTATTACACCATGTGAATAACGGGCCATGAGAAGACATATCAGTGAATGAGCAATATCTGACCACTTCATGAAACTCTCACATGCCCAAAGAAATAGAAGGATACACCATATAGTTTGAATGTTCCGCTAACTCTAGAGTCTCGTTAAAATCTCGAAAAATAAGCCAAGGTTTATTTCTAAGCATTGGCGAGTTTTGGTGATTTTTCAAATCCTCCCACAACTTTTTCCTTTCTTCAACAAAATTTGAAGCATAGACGAATGAACAACAAAACTCCTCTTCTACTCCCTCTAACAAAACAGAGCATGTGATCATTTGTCCATTTGTGAAACATGGATTAATCGCATTTTTGGACTCCAGACAACCCATATCCTGTCCAGCCTATTAAATTCATAATTCGACATAAATGACCAATTCGGAAAAACAGTATTGACAATTCGCTCTGCCTTATTTTCCTTAATTCGAGTCTCTAATGGGCAGCCGGATTGAAAAGAGCTCTTTTTTATCCAGTTACGGACCACTGAGTCTTTTGTTGACTTATTGAATCCTCTACCATTCCAAAAGAAACTTGACATTAATGATTTCGCCGGGTGGTAACCAGTTTATTCACATTACTAGGATGAGCATTCGTAGCCTTTTGAGTAGTTTGATCTGATTTGGATTTGCTGTTTTCTTTAGCTTGACGACGAGAATTTTGACATAATTGTATCCCTGATTCCAAAGCCGTGTGGGTATCAACACTTTGGTCCACAAGTCCTTGTTTCTCCATTCTCTTAGTATTTATTTCCAGCGCTTGATCCTCCTTGATATAAGATTGGAATCCATCTTTCTTATTGATCACACGGTTTCAAGGCCTACGCCTTGAAGGGCTCAAAGTTCGCCAAAGAAACGTGCAGAAAGCCTTTGTTATAGGAACACAGATCAAGATCTGAGTGAATCCACACAAAGAAAATGACTCAAGACGTTCACTAAGCTAAGGAATCCACCAAATAACTTAGAAAAATAAGAAGAAACAAGCATAGAAGCTTAAAGAGAGTAAACTCACTTTTTATTCAATCAAAGGGGGTTTTTACAATGAAACAAAGAGTAAGCTTAAATAGGCTCGTACATGGTTGGTCTAAGACATTAAAAGAGAAAATGAATAAACATAAATGACAAATTAAATCAGCATAAATTATAAATCAATCAACGGTTCATTGATATGGCCTTTAAAGCTTGATTTTTAGCCAAATGTGAAAAATGTAAGGTTCTTTGTATCTTGACAACTTGAGGATGAAGTAGTGAAGTCTTGAAGGTTTCTTTATGGTTTGGAAGGTCTCCAAATCAGCTTGGTCGAATAAATCACCAGATATTTCCGTTGATTCATATTTACTCTAATTGGCGCTGAATATGGAAAGTTGAGATTTGGAGTGATTCGCTTGATCTCTTGCTTGATGGTGCACCTTAAGAAACTTCTAGGAGCCTCTAAATCATATGAATAGTCTCATGGACGCCAAAGGTAAGTCTGCAATGATCCAAATAAGGAAGGTTCAAAATTGGACAGTTTTTCATAACCCGGTTTGTGATCTCGGTTCTGGTCAGGTCTGAACCGTTCTGGGTCGAGTCTTGGTTTAGTATGGATACTTGATGAGTCAAGAGTATGGAACATTTCAGTTCTGATTTTAACTTCTCATGGTTGGACCGAAATCCTTCTTGAGAGGCCAATATGTCCTTATCGGGCCATTGGAGTGATTTCATGACATTGAGCTTGATTGGGCTTGTCTTCCTTGGATCTTCACTGGTATGGGCCCTTGAGAGGATGGTAACTATTTGAATAAGTGCTTTGGGGCGTGGCTGATCCATATTGGGCTCGTGGACTTCATCTTTCTGTTTGATGACCGCATCACTCCCCTTCTGCTATCTCCATTTGTTCTAAAATTTCTCCCTCTTCCTCATTCTTATCACTTAGAACAGAGAATCTCGTGTTTGATAAAATGGAGACTTCATCATACTCCAGATTATTGTTCCCCTTATTTGGACTACGACTTATTCTCACAGGAGAGGACCATTCCTCATTGTTTTCACTCGCATTCTGACTCGTTGTTTCTGTCAATACCTCCGTCGAAACTGGGATAACTTCTTCTTTGATCCCCTTTGCCGACTGACTTTCCACTTCCTTTGTTGGTGAACTGTTTGTTAAAACCGCAGCTTTCTGTACCACTGCTAGAGCATGCTCCGTACCAGTATTGTTGAACCCTTTATTAGCCACACATACCGTGTGTAAATGCCCCCATTTCTCACAAATAGAACATTTAGGTGGTAGCCATGGGTATGAGTATTCAACCAGAGTATCCTTTCCTTTATAGTTGAGTTTCATCGATTTAGGCAATTCTTTTGTGAGATCTGCTTTGACAAAAACCTTCGCCACCTTAACATCCAACCATTGAGCTGTATCTGGGTGCAGACGAACTCGTTCTCCAACTGCACTAGTCACAAATTTGAGACCTTTCCACGAAACCATTTCTATCGGAACATGTTTGAGATTTTGTTAACAATGGCGTGAACCTTAGCTACATGGGGAGCCGAATCCAAGAATTTGCCGATGAGGAAATCCTCCCATAGAGGAGCAGGATCTTCGAAAACTTCATCTGTAACATCAACCAAACAAACACCATCCTGTGTCGAAACTTTCAGATCATATTTAGTAAGACTCCTCTTCTTCTGAACCACATTAACCCATGAACCCAAAGGCTTAGTAATGACTGGAGATGGAGAAGGCATCACTCCCCCACCGTCGAGACCACCTCCTCCATTAGCAGCCGGAGGAGACGGCGGCGGCTTGACTTGTTGAGGAAGAAATTGAAAACCCTATCGCTTTCAAAATCGCTCCCTTAACAACAACTCTCTTCTATTCTCTCGATTCTCTTCTTCAATCGATATTCTCAAACTTAATCGATCTTCTTCATTAAATTATCTTCTTCTTCAATCGATTGAGTCTTCTTCTTCTTCTTCTTCTTTTTCTTCAATTGATTGAGTCTTTTTCTTCAATCGATTGTCTTCATTCAATTCAGTCTTCTTCTTCAATCGATCTTCTTCAAGCTTCTCTATTGATTTCTCAAACTCAATCACTCCTCTCTAGCTGGAACTGGAAGATCTTTGAGAGGTCGCGGTAGTAAAACTGGAAAACAACCGGAGTTCAATATTTTTCTCAGTAAATTTCTTCAACTTCGTCAAACCCTAGTACCTCTAGAGGGTCAGATTCTCTTGTCCACTCCCGGTTCAATACAATCTTGCATCTAATCCACCAAGGCCACAACCCCCAAATTGTGTCCCGGAGACACCACCGGTGATGAGCTCCGATCCTCCACCACGTTAGAACAACTCTCCACCGCCTGAGAACAATTCTCCACCGCTGCAAAATCAACACGAGCCTATGGATATTGATGGTTTACTCTGTCGTCCTGACCATGAGCGATATTTGCCGGTCTTAGACCCAATCCCAAGCGAAAACACTACATGGTATTATTTCTATCAATTGACTTGTGATTTTTCTTACTTGTTTATGATTGATATCGCAAAGTACATGTTTTTCTGTTTTACCTTCGAATGTGTTTCAGTCTTGTTTTGGATTACAAATTACTCGAATACATGTTTGATTTATTGTTTGTTCTCTTGTTTTCCTTTGCAAAGCTCCATGTTTCTTTGTCGTGTTTGATTTGAGTTTGCCTTCATACCAGTTTGCTTTCAAGGCTTCATGTTTCGCTTGCTGTTTTACTTTTATCAAAGACTGAATGTTTCAAAATCTGTTTGCTGTTATATTACGTTTATGTTTGATGTCTGTCTGCTGTAGCTAAAAGATCATGTATAGAGACTTTTGTATGCATTGTGATGTGTGAGGGTTCAAAACAGATCTAAAACTTATGCCGGTACCAGTCCCTTTACTCCGTTCAATTTTGGCACCAGTCCGTTTCATGACTTTTAACTTATTGAAGTTTGCTGGTTTGAAACTGATGCTGGAAACTTATAAGTTGGATTCGAGCTGTTTGTCTGTCGATGTCTGTTTGGTTGATGTCTGTTCTGCGATAGCAAAACTTCCTTATTGTTGTTTTGAGTTTGATATCTTTATTTGCTGGTTTATGTTTATTTGCTTTGAGTTTCCTTTGTCGTTCTGTCATAATTGATGTCTGTTTGTTGTTACCTTTGTCTATTTGCTCTCACAATTCGAGCTGTTTCCTGTTTGATTTGAGTTTCCTTCGTGACATATTCTTTGTACAATGCTAATTAGACTCATGTTAACACAAGAGATGAACACTTATTAGTTGATGTTTGCTTGGTTTGATGTTTGCTGTCTGTTTCCTTGATTCACATAAGAGATGAACACTTATATCAATCACATAATTGCTGTTTGCTTGTTTTGATGTTTGATACAAGCAAACCGATATTAATTGCTGTTTTCTTATACAAGTTTGCTTTATCTTTTAGTTTGGTCTCTTGATGAGAATCAAGATTAGTCTCTCAATTGCAAAGCCGCTGAATCCGTTCGACTTGCAGCAGATCAACAAAACCGGTTCAACAACTTGGAGATACTCGTCGGCTACCTTCGTACCAAGGCACCACATATGACTACTAGATCACCGTCGTGCCATTAGATTTTCTGTTTTCGTTTCAAACTATTAATTTGCTGTTCAAACTATTTTCATTTGTTGTTTAATATTTTAAATTAAAAGTTTAGTTATTAATTTGTGCAAAAAACAATTCACATTTATATTTTTGCAACCTAAAATTTAATTAATAAATATGTTATAAAAGGTAATAACTAATGGTAGGTTCATGAGAGGTTCATGAGAGGTTTTTAAGTTAAAACTGATCAAAAAATAAATCAAAAATACTTATTTTGCTAAGAACCAGCCCTTAATTAAGGAGTTTTAGAACCAGCTCTTAGAGCTGCATGGCAGATTCTTATTTGTGGAAGATGGAGAATAATTTTTTTGGCCAAAGGGGTTTCGCTCTCTCCTCGTCATTTTTCACCTCTTCTTCGTTTGTTCCGCCGAAGGTGAGAGAGAGAGCGTTTCTTCTTCGCCGCTTCGATTGCGTTTCTCGACCAATGTTGTGGCCCGAGATCGAGGAAGTGTCGGAATCCTAAGTGTAAAGGTTTGAAGAAAGCGATGGAGTTACAGACAGAGGAATGTGTTAAATCAGGAGCTACTAAGGAGATCGATCGATTGCCATGGAAAGGAGGTAGTGAGAGCAATCCTGATCATGAGTGTTTAAGGGCTGAGCTTAGAAGGATGGCTCCGTCTAATGGTCGTGCTGTATTACTTTTCCGATCTAGATGTGGTTGCCCTGTTGCTAAGCAAAGGAATGTGAATTTTGCAGGCAATTGGAGCTCATGTTGTAATGGCGGTGAGGAATACAAAAGCAGCTCATGAGCTTATTCAACAATGGCAGAACGATTGGTCTGGTAAAGGTCTCCCACTTAATCTTGAGGTAAAATCTGATTATCACATTTTAGACTATAGTAATCACATCTTTATATATAGCATCTGTTTCTTGGACTAAATCTAGTCAAGAATGTGTAATTTAGTTAAGAATAGATAGATTTTTTCAGATAATTAACTATGGTGAATATTGATTTAACATCCATATGGCTGATGAATGATGAGATATAATACTATGTTTCTTTTTTTAACTCAAGGCCATGGAACTTGATCTTCTTTCTCTCGACTCCATCGTCAGATTTAGCAATCTGTGGAACGCAAGATTATCTCCTTTGAATGTTCTGATTAACAATGCCGGCATATTTTCCATGGGAGGTTAGTTTTATTGCATTTTAGCTGTTAAAGTTTGATCCTTTTCCCCTCTTTATTAGCGAGCTTAATGTTCTGCACTTCAATAATCTGGTATTATAGTATTGAGGTCTCAAAGCCATACTTTTCACTATTCACCATCGTTCATACTTATGCTGGTTTCCTTGTTCACTCTCTCAAGTGTTTGTTTTTTAATCAATGAGCTTCTTCAGATTGGCTGCAGCACATGTTGAGGAAAGCCCCAACTAAGTTTTCTTACCACTTTGATTTGTGTAGAGGAACAGAAGTTTTCAAAGGATGGATATGAGCAGCACTTGCAAGTGAACCATCTAGCTCCAGCGCTGCTTTCACTACTCCTTTTGCCCTCCCTTATCCGAGGCTCCCCTAGCCGAATCATTAATGTGAACTCTGTTGTAAGTATCATCTTCACTGAAACTGCCAGCTGCATAATTTTGTTATCTAGTTTTGTAGTGATGTTGAAAAGATTTTCTTGCTATACAGAACCGAAACAAACCGAAACTTTTAACTCTGTAAATACAGGTTTAAATCATTGCTTCTATTTATCGTCTTGAGGTTTATTCCCATCTCATGCAAGATCATTGTTTGTTGGGTTTACTCTTTTGGTAGATGCACTATGTTGGTTTTGTTGACCCAGATGACATGCACGTTGTTTCTGGAAAACGAAAGTTTACAAGCCTTGTTGGATATTCGAGCAGCAAGCTTGCACAGATGAACTTACACAAAACATCATTCAAGCTCCCACTGAATCCTGGTCAACCATGAAGCAAGGTAAATCATGTTGCTTACTCTCTGTTATTTCTTTGATTACTGAATTTGTGTTGTAACCATATGTATCTTTAAATTGTGATGATTGATTGGTTTTTTTTCATGTGATTCCTTTGTGAAATTGATGTTTTTTTTATGATTTGGTGTAATGTGGTATCTATATTTTGTATGTTTTAAATTTCATGTAATGCAATATAATTTTGGTTTTATAAAATATTGTATGTTTCTAATTTTAAACAAATATAATTATATTTGAAAAAAATAATTATAAAAATATTTATTAAAAATTTATTTTTAAGAACCCTTTATGAAGTTCACCATTGGAAGGGCAAAAAATTAAACATTACTAAAGAGGTTCTTAGTACACAATTTTCAAAATTTATTAATAAAAATTTTTTAAGAACTCCCTTCATGAACCTACCATTGAGGATGCTCTTAAAGAGTCACTTAACAGTCACTAAATTTTGCAACATATTTGTGACTCCATATAATCTGCAGCGTCACAAATAAATTACTATTATTTGTGACTCCTTTGTTACTAAAACTAAAAAGTAGTTGCACATGATTCAATAAAAACTGTAACTAATATATGATTACAAATATCACAGGACTCGCTAATTAGTCATTTAAATTTGCCACAGTGAACTAGTCACAAAACTTTGAGATTTATTTGCGACTACAGTTTTTATCACCCGATACAAAGTCTTACAATAGTCATAAAATTTTATGACTAATTTGTCTCTTTTCAAATATAGGGACTGTTTTGCGACTTTTTTTATCGACTAAGTAGCGACTCCCTAATTTTTGCGACTACAATATTGATCGCACAACTGTCGCAATTTTTGTCGTCACAAGTTAGTCGCAAATTAGCGACCAATTTGCAACTCCAGCATTTTGTGATGATCAATTTGCGACTATTTTACAGTAGATTTACAATCCTAATTTGTGACTACTTAGCGACTCGTACTGTAGTCTCAAAATCAACGGGTAATTGATCAAGTATTATCTCCTTAACTGTGTCTGCAATACCCACCATGAAAATAGTAGATTTTTACAAACTTATGTTCAGACCCGAGAATTTTCCAAAATCTAAGAAGACATTGAGAATGCCCTCTATTGATCTGTTCTTTCCATCTGTAACACTAAAATATCATTTGCAAAGCATCTGCAAAGCATAATTCTGAGTTTAATGTTTTGACAATACTGATGAAACCCAACCAGCCTTGTCTAGCATCTTTGAAAGAACATTCATGTTTATGACAAACAAATATGGCGAAAGAGAGAATCCTTGTCTTAGACCGCATTTACTATGAAAATAACCAGTCAATTCTCCATTTACTTGAATTGAAAAAGAAGCCGATGTAATGCATAGCTTTATCCAATGAATAAATTTTGGTGGCAAGTTAAGAGCTGTTAATGTCGTAAGAAGAAACGGCCATTGAACTGAATCTAAAGCCTTTGAGATATCAATTTTCACCGCACAACAAGGGGATATTGTGTCATTGTGATAATTCTTCACCAGTTCTGACGCTAGGAGGACATTTTTGATGAGCAGTCAATCCTTAACAAAAGCAGACTGATTTGGCGCTATAAATTTTGGTAAAATCCCTTTTAACTGATTCGCGAAAATCTTTCATATCACTTTGTGAATAACATTACAACAAGATATGGGTCTATAATCCTTCATTTCACGCACCATTATTTTCTTCAGAATTAAAGCCAAGATAGTAGAATTAATACCTTTAGTTAGAAATCCTTTTTGATAATTCAGTTTTGCAACGAAGGTTATCAAATAACCTTATATGCTATTGAGCATAAAAGGTATCAAATCCTCAAGGAAACAAGAATAGCAACACTAGGAATACAAGTCCTATTTCAATCTAAGCAAATAAAAGTTTTTGAGTTTTGAAACCAAATTCAAATATAAAGAAAGCGGGAAAATAGAGAAAACGGTTTTGAATCCAATAAAGAAAAATGATGAGTCTTAGGAAATGGCTATGACTTAGACGAAATGATGAACCTTTAATGATGCTAAAGATACATTAAGAACAATTTCCTAGGCTAAAGGATTACTAACTAGACTAATATATTTCCATGGTATTAGCCTCTACACTAATCAATGAATCATCATCAACTTCCATTGGCAATTCAAATGACTAATGAGCATTGATAAAAATTCTAATCTAACCACTAATCACCCTAATCAACTATTTCCATAGGCTAGGCATGAAAAACACATTTAGATTCTCTCAAGCATTTCATCAAACAGCTTCCGGGCATGAAAAGCTAATTATCTAGATTTCTTAATTACAAGCTTAATCTAGCTTTACTAACAGCCTAAATGAAAGACTACATAAGATCTAGCCCTAAACATCATCATTCAAATCATCGCAATCACCAAACTCTAAACTCATCTAAAAGACTACTCACAATCTAGCATGATAACACAAAGCAATGAGTTTAATCTTTGCATAATCATGGTGTAAAGATAAGTAGATGAAATATTTAAGAAGAAAGAAAGATTTGATAACTTAGATCAAAGAGATTCATACAAAGATCTAAAAGAGGCTTAAGCCAAATCTCTCTAAAACCAAGCATAAGCCTTAATCATTAGGTTAAGGCTATTTATAGTAAAATGACAAAGGAAGCTAAGTAAACCAACATAGACCAAAGTAAAATCGAAATAACTAAGATTGGACCTGTTTAGACTCAGTTGAGGATCAAAATTAAAAAATCTGGGTCAGTCCAGCGGTTACACGAAACCGCTGAAGGCAGGCCGCTGGAGCTTCTTGAGGTCACCACGCCGCTGGGGCTGGCCGCTGAAGACCAACAACGTCACTATCCCACTGGAGAAGGCCCACTGAAGCTCAACAACGTCACCATCCCGCTGCATCTCCTAGACCAATCCTTCGGGTAAATTTCTTCTTCTTCCCATGGGTGTCTTCAACCCGCTGCAGAATCCCGATGGAACTTCTCGAGGTGGTGATGCCGCTGGAGCATGCCATTGGAGACTCTGTTCTTCATCAAGTCTTCTCCTTTACTTCTTTTCCACTCCATTTGATCCATGTTCTTTCACATCTCCAAGCCAAAACCTTTGTTGAGTAAACACATGCAAATACGCATCTAGACTCTAACATGGAGTGAAAATGCAAGAAACTAGAACTAAAATGATCTTTAAAAACTCTAAAAACTCAATATATCAATTCCTCCAAACTTATATCTTGCTTGTTCTCAAGAAAACAATAAGAAACAAGTCGGGAAAGGAGTGTGAAAATGGGCAATCAAGCCATAAAGTATCAAACGAAAGATTAAACACATTGTCTTCAAAGATGGTTAAATGGTGAAAGAACAAACATCTTACTCTTTAGTACTTCTTCATGTTCATCTCAATGCAAAATTCTAATACAACCCTTAAACTCAAGCAAAGACTCACAATCAAATAGAAGAAATCTCTTTAACATTCATTAAGGAGTTTATAGTGTGGTCTCAATCATGGAAATCAGATCAATCTCAATCGGTTTAGGATTAAGGCTTTTTGGAGGTAGTTTAAAAGGAGTTTTTCTTTGGGTGGTTGCTCTAAAAACAAAATGCAAGTCACATAGCATAAACAATGGAGAGTTCGCAAACCAATGTTCGTACAAGAGATTCTTCCACTCATCTACCCAATGTTATGCTTAAACTCTAATGACCCAAGTGAAGACCTATGACTTTAACATTCACTTCCCAACTCTTATAGGAATCTCAAACCATTCAAACACAAAACCTCAACCCTTGGTAATTATCTTAGACCGAGTCTTCTTTCTTTTCTTTTTCTCTTTTGCTAACTAGAGAGATACATTTTTCTTATTATTTGTTATTTGTACATTTGTATACAATCACAAGCTTAACTTCTTATACACAATCACAAGCTCAACTTCTTATTTGTACATTTTTCTTTTCTCTTTTTTTCTGGTGCATACACTCTTATGCTTTTGATCTTTCTTTTTCTTTCTAGCATATGCAAAATCTTTTCTTTTTTCTATTTTTCACTTGAGCAATCTCTTTTCACTTAAGCACTCTCTAGTACCTTTTACTTCCTAATAGACTTTTTTGGTCATCACCATATCTTTCCTTGATTCTAAATACCCTTTTCTCTTATCACTACACAACCCTAAGTATAAGTAGAAGTTGAATTTCAAAAGATGCAAAGGTCCAAACATGGATTTTTCAATTTTTCAAAGATGTTCAAGCAACAAATAACCGTGACTAAGGGCAACGATCTTAATCCTAAGCATGAACTTCTACAAGGTAAGAATATCATATGCACATGCAAATCTAAATGCTTGTAGGCTCAATCTTAGTATGCAAATGACACTACAACTTCTTTTTTTGTTTTTCAAAATTTTCAATTTTTTTTGCTTTTTCAATGCACATAAATGTATGCATAAGACTCAAATATGCAAAAAAGAAAATAAGAACACAAAACACATGATTATTAGACGGATCTCTCCCCCAAACTTACTTCACAGCGTCTCGGTGTGAAATAAAATTCAAGGAAGATACTAAGAAACAAACAAAGCAAGACGAAAAGACATAAATAACAAAAAGAATGGTATATACAAGGATAAGGGAGAGGACCATACCTTGGCCCTAGTCGGGGACCTTAGGGAGAGGAGCGAATGGGGATGAGGAACTCCTTGGACCAGTTAAGTTGGTGGAATGAACATTGCAGAAGTGTCCTCCACCCTTGAGTTGTATAGTGAGTACCTCCTTCATCCGTTCAACTCCTTGTGATCCTTTTTCTTTGAGCTCCGGTGAATGGATCACCTTAACCGATGCAAAGGGATTGGACCACCCTTTGCTTTTGACTTTATACTCTAGCTTCCCATTAACAATTCTCAAAGGTGTTAAGGTCATTGAAAGGGGGACCAATGGTGAGTGAACAAGGGTGGGAGGGTGGGCTTCTTTCATCTTCATCTTGTTCTTTTCAAGAACCTTCTTTGGTTTCACCAACCTCTTCTTTTACAATTTCCTTCATCCTTATCGAATAAGGAGTGTAGACGTTCATCATCTAAGACTTTCTTATTAAGCTTTAGTGTTCCTTGGTTCTTCACAATCACAACCTTGGTCTCTTCATGTTGATTATTCAAAGTTCTTGGCTCTTCCTTAGTAATGGTTCTACAAAACATGGTAGATGAAGACCTAATTGGATAAGAAACCTTTGAATTCACATGGACAAGAGTTACTCTTTTAGTTGGGAAGTCGATGCTTGCTCCCGCCGTGTTGAAAAGCGGAGTTTCAAGAATGAGTGGAATTTTATCTGGTTTCCCTCAATCTACCACCATGAAGTCCGTTGGGACTAAGAAATCTCCAATCTTAAAGGGGTAATCTTCAATCAACCCAAGTGGTGGTTTTGAAGAAGCATCCACATAAGTGATTGAAGAAGAATATTTCTTCATCTCCTTGATTCTAATACTCTTCATCATTTCAAATGACATCATATTCATACAAGCACCGGAGTCACACAAGGCATTATCAACTTTCAAATCTCCAAGGGAGCAAGAAATGAGGAATGTACTGGGATCTTGAAGCTTTGGGATACTCTTTGGTGCAAGTGATGATTCACTCGATGGTTCATATAACCTCATTACTTCCTCTACCTTCACCCGAATATCAAGAATGGTTTGAAAAAACTTCTTGTGGATAGGCACTTGGTATAAATTATCCGTAGAAGACAATGGGTCTCCAATCTCATTCATACTTACCTTGAATCTTGAAAGCACCTTCTTTTGTGCTTTGGTATAGAATCTCCCAGGAAATGGTAATGGAGGCTCATAAGGAGAAGTCTCAACACTTGGTGTTTTTTCCTTTTCAACCATGGGAGCCTTGTCTTCTTCCTTATTGCTCACTTCCACCTTGGCTTTGTTCTTATCAACCAAATTTTCACCATTCACACCATAGAGAAGTCTAGAGAGCTCTTCTACATCTCTTTCATGGTCATTCTCATTACTTGTGAGAATAGCGTTGCAAAAGTCCTTGGATTTACCTGGTAAAGAGCTCATAGGTTGTTTAGAGGTTGAAGCCACTTGTGCAACTTGGTTATCCTACGATTTCACATGGGAGGCCAAGTGTTCAAACTTGGTATTCAAATCTTTGTAGGCGCCATCAATCTTGGAGTTCATACCGTCTCTTCTAGAATTCATCCCTTCCATCCTTGTGGTCACTACATCAATCCTCATGCCTATTTCAAGGTTTCCCTTGGTCTGCCCTTCAAGTAGTTGTTTGAGGAGATTGTCTATAGAGTTTTGGTTTGGTGGTGCTGGTTGGGTTTTGGGATAATAGGGTTGGGTGGGGTTATTGAATTAGTGTTTTGGTTGGTAGGCGTCTTGTGGGGTTGTGGTTTGATAGTTGGCTTGTGGCTTTGTGGTTTGGTAGTTGGTTTGTTTGTTTGTGGTTTGAAAGTTAGTTTGGGGCTTTATAGGTGGGCAGGTTTGGTCATGGGGGTTTTCGACGTTTGGGATGGTTCCTATAGTTTTAAATGAACCCTTTGTTGTAACCTTGTTGTCCACCAATGTAGTTCACTTCTTCTTGTTCAACACCACACCCATCATTTCCAACTTCTTGGTAGCATTGATACCTCTCACCTTCACTAACAAAGTTAACCGTCCTTTGAGACACTTGAAGCAACTTGTCAATCGTTTCATTAAGAGCCTTGATCTCCTTACGGTGGCGATCATTCATGTCACCACTATCTCTCAAAGTGCGATCATAATCTTCTCCGTAATTTCAATCACTTTAAACAAGATTCTCAACTAACAACAACCTATACTCCGCATTTTGGCCTAAGAAGTTCCTGTTACTTGTGGTGTCTAGAAGCATTCTAATCTTTGGAAAAACACCATGTTATAGAGTTGATTGTAGTGATTATTTAGAGAAACCGTGGGGAGGGCATTGATATGTATATCTCTTGAATTTCTCCCATGCTTCGCAAAAACTTTCATTAGCTCATTGTGTGAAGCTTGAAATCTCATTTTGTAGCCTAGTCGTGCGTGTAATGGAGAAGAACTTTGCTAAGAACACCCTCTTGCATTGATCCCATGAGGTAATAGAGTTGTGAGGTAGGTTCTTCTCCCACACATGAGCCTTGTCCCCTAAAGAGAAATGGAAAAGTCTAAGCTTGAAAGCATCTTATGTGATCCCATTGATCTTTACCGTGCCACAAAACCAGTCGAAATGATCTAAGTGATCAAGAGAATCTTCCATTGCAAGACCATGGAACTTTGACCCTTGAACCATGTTAATCAAGCTTGCTTTTATCTCAAAGTTATTGTTCTCCATGGGAGGTGGACAGATTCCAGTCCTATGGCAATGGATGTTTGGCTCATCATATGCGCCTATAACCAATGCGGGTCTTGGAGCATGTTGAGGCAGATTCTTTTGAGGATGATTTTGCCCTTGACCATTGTTGTGACCAACATCATTCCTTTGACCATTGCCATTGCCTTGAGCAACCCCGCTTGATTAATCTTATTTGTATTTTTTGGCCAAGAAGCCATAAGCTGCAGAGCTGTTTATAAAGCTCCTTCTCAGCTTGTATCATTTTAACCAATTATCAACAAAGGACGAATTTTCTTTGAAAAGAAAACCCTAACCGCTTTTGTCTCTCTTGTGTGTGATTCGCTTGGAATCTCGAGTTCAGATTTATCAAAGTTTCTTCATCAAGTTTGTGGCATCTATCGATCCATCTTGTTCTCAATATTCACTATATTTTGTTGTTGATTCAAAGAGCGTGTTACCACCATTTGAACTAGCCCCATCTCAATCCACTTCACTCCATCAAGCTAAGGCTCCACTTGCCTTATTTGGAGTGATTTCATCATTTAAGTTTCAATGGCTCTATTTCTTCAATTCTTGCAATTTCTTTCATTTATTTGGCTTACAATCGTTGTACTCTGACCCTATAAAAGCATAGCTCGAGTCTCCTTGTAAAGGACCCTTAATCGAGATTTTTAAGTTCATAAGAAAAAAACAGTTTTTCTTCTCTTTCACAAAGTTGTGAATTCTTTGTGTTTCCTTTCATTAGTTCTTATTTGAGTGATTCATTTAAGTCATTTTGAGTCTGCAAGTTAGAGTTATTTGAGTGATTCATCTAACTAGTCTTGTTCATCAATTGAGAGAGTCAATAAACTCACCCCCATCTCTATCTCTTTCACCTTCTGCTCAAGCTAGGTTTTTGGAATCCTTTGATCACCAAGTGATCTAAACTCGGTGTGATTCTGAGCCTACATCATTATCCAATCAAGCTTTCCTCTACAAATATTTGGGGAACAATCCCACATTAGGACATACAAGATGAGAAGGTCAAGAATGAAAAGATTCCTCGTGTGCTCAAACCCAATGATGTTGAGGTTTTTGATGGTAGTTGTTTAGGGCTTTTATTCGAAGAATCAATGGAGGAAAAGGCCAAGGGGAAGGCATCAAAACCAAACCACCCTCCCAGCATTGTGAATAACTTCAAAGATTTGTCTCCCTCTAAGACCTTGCACCCTTGGAGATGTGTTGATAGAGAGATTGAGTACAAAGTCAAATGCAACGGCATATCAAATCATGTTGCCATGGTTAAAGCAATTCTCATATCAGACCTTAATGGAAAAGATTTGAAGGGTCTTCAAGGTGTAATGAAGGAGGTACTAACCATCAACCTGAAAGGTGGAACACGCTTTTTCAATCCTCTTTCCACCAATTCCACCGGTCCACGGAGTTCAACAAGTCCTCCAATCTCTCCACTCCCTAAGGTTCCCGACTAAGGCCACGGTATGGCTCTTTCACTCCCTTGTATATACCATTCTCTTTAGTTCTTTATATTTTCCCTTGCATTTTATGTTTTTGGTCTCTTTCTTCAATTTTGTTTCACACTAAGACAGTGTGAAATAAGTTTGGGGGAGAGACATATCTACTAATCATGTATTTGTTTTTATTTTCAATTTCTCTTGAGTCTTGCATTGTGCATATAACATATGCATTGGAAAAAATCCAAAACTTAAAAATTTTGAAAACACACAAATATAAACATGTAGTCTCATTTGCATATTAGAATTGAGTCTTAAGTATATAGGTTTGCATATGCATATGAGATATTTACCTTGTAGAATTTTACCCTTAGGATTAAGATTGTTTCTCTTAGTCATGGTTATTTGTTGCTTGAGCATCTTTGAAAAAATGAAAAAAAAATCCATGTTTGGACCTTTGTATCTTTCGAAATATGACTTCTACTTTTGTAAACCACATATGATTCTTGAAACATCTCTACGAACTTGGACTTAATTTGAATCTAATTTCTCGCTTAGGATGATTTAAATGCGTTCTCATGGTTGACTATAAGTCACATTTGGTTTTTTTATCCGCTTCACCACTCTTATGCTAACCCGAATGGCCATTCTCGCCTTTAGAATGGCTCTCCTACCTTTAATCTTAGCCATTTCTTTCAAACCCTTGGATTTATTTGATGAGTGAGGTCTTTTGTTATAATGTTATGATTTTGTAAAAACTTGATAGTATTGGGAACAACAAAGGATTACCTCTCGTTTTAGCTTGCAATGGTTACACTAGCGATTAAAATGGGAATGAAAAACTTGGATAGATAGGATGAATATTTGGTTTGGGTATGTTGGAAAAGAAAAAGGTGAAAAGAAAGCTTGAACAATGGTATGAAAACCAACACAATGACCTTTCACCCCCAAAACCGATTGAGAACAATTTGATTTCCCTTTGCGAGTCCACACTAAAATACCCTTATTGAATGATAAAGATATGTGTTCAATTTGATTTTGAGTTTTTGTTTAAATTTAGGGGTTGCATTAGAAATTTGTGTTGAGATAAACATGGAGAAGTATGAAAGAGTAAGATGTTTGTTCTTGTATCATCTAACTATTTGTGAGGATAATGCATTTAATTCTTCGTTTGAAACTGTGTGGCATGAATCCCCATTTTCACACTTCTTTCTCGACTTGTTTCTTATTATTTCCTTGCGGACAAGCACGAGATAAGTTTGGGAGAGTTGATATATTGAGTTTTTACCATCATTTGGTTTGCATTTCTCATAAATTTCTTGTGTTTGCATTGCATATATAGGTCTTTAAGTGTATGTTTGCACATCTTTCTTGATTTGTAGGTATTAGAGTGAGCTATGCAACAAGAGGGATCATTTGGATGCAAAGAGCAGAAATGATGATAAAAAACCAATCCAAAGTGTCTGAAAGATTCTCATATGAAGGGTTTCCCTTGCGATTTAGCGCCAGAATCCTGCATGAAAATAATAGAAAATTGAGTTATATTTCCAATGGTGGTGGTCTCGAGTGATTTAGATCAGCGGTTGAGGAGATACAACTCATTTAGTGAAGACCGGTACAACCCATCCGCCTTATACAGCGGTCTCGTGTGTCTGCTGGAGAAGTGAGAAAACCCACCTGGAGATCTATCGACCCTTCCCAATGGCCATGTGACACGGCTGGGAGCCAGCGGCCACTTCCAGCGTCCAGACGACACCGCTGCTTCTGAATTTAATTTTCCATCTCCTAAATGGGTCAAACCTGTTTTAGTTTGATTTGACCAAGCTTGTTTGCTTCCTTCTATAATTACCACACACAAAAAAAAACTAATTTATTGTGGGATGCTTGCTTTTAGAGATTCTCCTTAGCCACTTTTGGGTTTTAAGAAACTCTTTGTATGAATCTCTTGAATTCAAGCTATCAAATCTCTTATTTTCCTTAAATCTTCTTACTATTTATCTCTTAAATCATGATTATGCAAAGATCAAATCAATTGCTTTGTGTTCTCATGATATATTGTGAGTACTCTTTTAGATGAGTTAAGGGTTGGTTTATTATGATGATTTGATGGGTTGATGATGATGTTTAGGAGTAGATTTTAGGTTATCCTTCATTTAGGTTGATAGTAATGCTAGATTTAAGATTGTAATTGAGAATCTAGATCAAGAGGATTTCATGTTTGGAAGGTGTTCGATAAAATACTAGAAAGAATCTAAACGATATTTTCTTCCTTAGCCTATGGAAATAGTTGATTAGGGTAATTAGTGGTTGGATTAGACTTGATTATTAATGTTCATTGATCATTTAATTATGAATGGAAGTTGATGATGATTAGATTATTATTAAAGGGATTAGTATCATAGAAGTGGATTGCTCTTGATTATTGTTTTATAACCAAGGATAGTGTCATAATATGTTCTAGCATCATCAAAGATTAATCATCATTGTCATTCCCTTGACTCGTCATTTTTCTTTATTTGAATTCTAAAACCGTTTTATTCTTTTCCCATTTTTATTAACTTTTAATTTGGTTTCTAAAACACAAGCTCTTAATTGCTTAGATTGAAATTGAGATTTTTATTTTTAGTAAGTTGATCATGTTTCTCCATGGATTCAACCCTAAAGTGCTATGCACGATAGGTTTATTTGATAGACCGGTCTAAACAACCACTTATCATTACCCTAAGCCGTTTGATTCTTTGCTTTAGCATGTTTGATGGCAAGTCACGAAATATAAAGGAACGTAATGAGTATAATACCAACTGATAGAGAAGTGAAAGCTATGAACAAACTTATGAATAGATCTCTAGGAAATGTATACGATATGCTTGGGTCTTGACAAGATCAATGGAGATTGATATCGTCAATAAAGTCGAAAATTCTCCTCTCATGGCTTTACACAAGCACTTTGGAAAACTTGACTTTCTTTTTTTGGGTTTTTATTGACTTTTATCTTCTTTGGTTTTTACAAAAGCCCTCTAAGATCACCTATTTATGATGTGATCCTCCCAAGGAATCGACACTTTCGAGGGGTAAAACAAAATAAAGGATAGATGGATAGAAAAATGGATCGAATGGTCTCACAGGAGATTTGGAATAGCTCCTGGATGCCAAACATAAGTCTCAAAGCTTGCAAACCAATTGGTTCTAGAACTCTTCAAGTTTTGAACCAGATTGACCCATCTTGGAAAATGGAGTGTATCTTTCTCATCCGATGGAATTTCCTTCTTTTCTTGGGCTTGTTGAAATGATGAGAGATGCATTAACATTCTCCAACTGGTCTTGTGTCGATATTGTTCTTGAGTTGGACTGTGGAACATAATCTTTGGCTCAGTTGTGCAATAAGGCCTGAAGCAGATCCATGGAATTGTAAAATTCATATCTCCCAAGTCTGAACCGACCCGTTGTGATTCCAATTTTCACAGATCCTCTGATGATTCAAGATTCCAGAATAATTTGTTTCATAGCTTGATTCCTTCTGGTTTGGTTGGAACTAATTATTCAACGCACGTATGTCTGAATCGCGTAAACTGGGAGTCACTTGACTTGGAAGTTGAATAACTTCTTCACCTGAACTCGGATTGGAGTGATTCAACTTCGAGGTGTGCTCTAGATGAGGTGAGAATGTACTCCAAGTGGTCGATGGGATAGAAAAGTTGATCATAGACTTCGTTTGTACAGAACAAGGCACACGGGTCTTCTTGGATGATTCCATGATCACATCAATTTATAATGAAGAAAAAAGGGCTTATCTAATCCTAAACTAAGTCGCTTTAGGAGATAAAGAAATAAAACTAAACCAAAACTAAATGCAAATAAAACCTATTACTTGATGGACATGTAAAACACTCTAAATGTGTCCATCAAAGTTAACATAGAACCTTCCATGCGTTGCATAATAAAAAGAGCAAATTGATCACGAAAAGCATGTCAGAGATTAAATGGATATGTCTTTCTGCATATGCAAAACCTGAAAGTGCACCACTTGTTGGAACAAAAAGCGGCTTGATGGAACAAGTTCGAGATTAATCGATTGATGATGGCGTGTGAGACATCTCGATCCTTGGTTCCATGGGTTATCCCAAAACCAGACCGGGCGATGCTACTTATTGGCTCGGATTTACCTGCATCCAATGATTATTATGCATGAGTAAAAGGTTTGACGATTTACTCAGTGAGAACAATCCTTTTTGTCAACCAGATTCTTCATGCATACTAAACACATGGAATTCTTTCATTTATCTTAGTATTTAGTTCTAAGTTGTTCTATCAATTGTGTTTCCATGTAAAATATGTCAATATTAGGTTTGATTTTGATTGTAGTCCTTTTCACTAGACTTGGTTTTTGAATCTCATCTTGTTATTCTTTGTTTTTGTTTTGCAGGCTTATAACCTTTCAGTTCATATTTGTTAAGCGTGTAGAGATCAACATATGCCTCTCCTTTTCTTACAAGTATTTTTTCTATTTATTTCTGCTATTTGCTAAAATGTTATTTGTTTTTTCATTTTAGTTTCTTGTGTGCTTATAGATAGAAATTAATTAAGGTTATCATCAATAGATTGGGTTTAAACTCTCGCATGAGTTTTCTTCCTAATTTCAAACATATGCATCTTCTTTACAGATTACAGAAGGATTTGTAATTATTTAGAAAGGATCCATATCTATTTAGGAAAGCTTTAAAGCAAAAATCGTACTAGTTAAGGTAATATTAGAGCATCAGCATTGGTAGAGACTCATAAAGTCTCTCAAATATATTATTTTAATACTGTTAATATTAATTTAATTGTTTTTTAATTTAAAATTAAAAAAAAACAATCAAATCTCAATATGTGTACAAGTAAGAGCTCTCATGGGTTCTCAAGAGTTTTCAAATGAGAACCAATTCTATTATCTCTCTCATACTTTTGATTATTTTTCTTTTTTTATATTAATGAGAGACTCTGAAACGACCCGTCCCGGAAAACTACTAAACCGGAACCGGTTACTAACACAGAAAACGCACAAAAACAACAAATTTAAAATTTTGAACAACTTAGACAGTTTATTTATTAAATCTACCAATTAAATAAATAAATAAAGTCTAGCAACTTAGCGGAGGCAAAACACCAATTAAACCACTCTAACAACTTAGCGGAAGCAAAACATCATACCACAACGTCTAAAAATCGACATAAATAAAACAGCATAAATCACCCAGACTCTGGTCATGTCATCCACCCCATAGCCTTGGTCCCACGAGCTCCAGCAAAACTCAGTCCTTACCTGCATCACATAACAAGATACCTCAGTATAAAAGATACTGAATGAGGCAACAACTACACCAAAGCTAACATTCACCAATGTCAGCAATCAACAATCACAATCATATCAACAAGCAACACATGCCATAAATAGCAACAATAAACATCCATCACTCCTAATGGACCAACAACAAGAACTACAGAAATGAGGACCACTCCAAGTCCTCAGACTAACTACAGTATAACACACAAGCACTCACCTTTGCTCACAACGATTTCTTTGATGGTACTTTCCTTTTTATGAAACTTTCCTTTTCGTGGAACTTTCCTTTTTAGGAAATTTTCCATTTCAGGAAAGTTTCCTTTTTAGGAAACATTCCTCTTCAGGAATTTCTAGGGTTTCTTAATTATCATAGCAACACAACCGCAACCTCCCTTCCTCACCCTACATCCAACCACAACAACAACTCAACATTTAACCTAAACTGGAAAAATAACAGAAATGATCCACCTCAAAGATGGGATCACAAATCGAAATCTAACCGTCCACATTCCAATCCTACCATTGAAAATCTTCCTCTAGATGTCCTGAAGCTACCTACGAAATTTCGTGACGATCTGACGAAAGGTTAACTCGTTATCCCTCTTTGAATATACACTAGTCCAAATCACGTCTGAAACAGAACAGTTCACGAAAACGCACATAACTATTAGAATATTGACTCAAATCAATATCCGCAAAAGGTCACATCTAGATATAGGTCTTAGCTACAACTCCATAAAAATTTCCTTACCATTAGAGACGATTTGCTAGGTCAAACCTTTGTTCTACCACGACATGTCGGAAATATCTGCATCTCCTTCATTTGCAAGCTTCTCCTTCATCTCTTTCAGCCACATTCAACATCTCTTTTCTCTCCCTAAAGGTGGCCACGAAAAAGAGAGAGAATAACTAGGGTTTCAGCTAATTTTAGGGTTTAAATAGGTTTAGGGTTTTATTCTCCAAAATTACCTTTAAGTTCTTCAACTTTTTAGTCTTCCCAATTCAGCCGCACAATTCTTTAAATTGACCCTTAATTTTTGAATTCAACAATTACACTCCCATTACTGGTTTGCGGATGTTACAATTCTCCCCCACTAACATAGATTCGTCCTCGAATCTAACATCTCCAATCCCCTAGTAAAAAGGGACTTAGTTACCAACCTTACATCAGTTTTCTTTTCTCTTGGCAACCACCAGCCAACACAGCTCAACCACTAGATCCACTCACCACTGACCTCACTTGGTTCACCTCCAAGCTACTCAGCTCACGGTTTGTACCCTCACTCTCAGAAACAACTATCCTTCGAGTGACGGAAAAATCCACCCTCCAAGAGAACCAAATATTCTCTTTCAGCAACCAAGAACCATTCCGGCCTTTAAATTCCCAACTACCTAACCTCGCAAGGTTACACGACAACAACTGCTTCTACTCTTAAAAATCTCAGCACGCCATATTCCAATCTTTAGAATATCAAACACAACATATTCTTACCCAGAATATCATTCACAACCAACAACAGCTTTGAGTAGGTCGATCTGATTTAGATCGATCGTTCCCCTTGGCTCAACATAATCTCGGCTACTGCTTTAATGAACAGCTTATCACACTCCACAACTAGCAGTTCAGCTCCATAACTCCACAGCCCCAGCACAGCTCAACATAAATCTATGTCAACGACACGACTTACAATAGACTACAACCAATAACACGGCTCAGCATAAACTACAACCCACAACACGGCTTAACCGTAACTCCACGGTTAACAGCACAACTCAGCATAACCTTCACAGCTAACAACATAACACAACATAGCCTTTCGGCTATCTACTTAACACAACATAACCTTTCGGCTATTTCCAACACTGCATAACATTGCGGCCATCAACACCTCACGACATAGCCTTTCGGTTATCAACACATCATAACATAGCCTATCGACTATCAACACAACACAGCATAGCTTTTCGGCTATCAGCACAACACAGCATAGCCTTTCGGCTATCAGCGCAACACAGCATATTTTCGCTATCAAGACAACAAGCATAGCCTTTCGCTATCAAGATAACACAAAGATAGCCTTTCGGCTATCAGCACAATACAACATTATTTTTTTTGGCTTTCCGCACAAGACCTCATTGTCTATACTGAGTTCAAATACTCCATGAATCTGACACCATAAGACCCCAACTTGGTTTGAATAAGCTACGCCTACCGGATCCCCGGAACAGCTCAGCGCAGCAAGAATAACAAGCATCTCAGAGTCCAGCGTGACCCGATCAGCAAGAACTACGCCTACCGGATCCCCGGAACAGCTCAGCGCAGTAAAAATGACAAGCATCTCAAAGTCCAGCGTGACCCGATCAGCAAGTATAGCAAGATCCTAAGATCTCTAGTGGCTTACCGAGACAGCATCAAGAATCACACAGAAACCGACCAGAAAACACCACCCAGCGATGAGATTCCAAAGCACAGAACCCCATCAAACAGCATTAGGACAAGTCCTAATCAGCCAAACCAAGTGCAAGGATCAACACGGCACGATCCATACAGCCGAACTAAGTATAAACAACCCAACATCATAGCATTACGGGATGCAACAATCCCCACAACACAGCTCGATCCTTGATCGCAACATCGATCAGAACTCTTTTACCCACTCAGACACACCAACAAACTACCTACAACAAGGTCAACAACAAGACCTACAAAAAGATCAATCAGCAATGATCTACCACACTGCAAAACCTAGATCCACAGCAAGGATCTACAACACCCTTACCACAAGTACCGAAACTCCCTTGCACCCTGTCCCGAGTCTCCCGCGGGAAATACTTGAGATCGAACTCCCTTCGGAACTCGTCCCAAGACAACACTACCCCATCTCTCCTTGCAGCAACACGCTGCCACCACTCATGTGCATCTTCCTCCAGATAATGCACCGCCAAGTCAATTCTATACTCCTCAAGCACCTGATCGTCTGGAAGTTCCTCTCCACCCAGAACCTCCACTCACCAGACTCAATCGGTCGAGCACCACCACTGAAAAAAAAAACTTGGTGCCCCAACCTCTGCATGTGCTCCATCACCCTCAGGTATGACAGAACCACTGGCTCAACCTCATCAACCACTCTCGGCACTTCCAGAGCATTCTCCTACATAACAGTCTAGACCATCTCCTGATCTTTTTTTTTTTTTAAGGCAATTTACCCCTTTTTGGAAACCTTATATTCTTAGCAGTTTTCCATTTCTAGAAACTTACTAATTCGGGAAACTTTCCTTTTTAGGAAACTTACTATTTCGGGAAACTTTCCTTTTCAGGAAACTCTCCTAATCGAGAGACTCTCCGAACCCTCCCGAAACTTCTCCAGAATCTCTTATGATTCCTTCTACATCTTATCGACTTACTGGCCTCACCAGTTCCCACATTTTTGCCTCCACGGCCCCCTCGGCTAAACCACCTTACGGACATGCTTCCAACTACAACCCACTTGGTCGCGTCAGAAGCTACAGCTCCTTAGTCTAAGTCATACGACTAAACGCCGAACTCTCCAACTAAGCTCCATCCTCGATCGCCTCATCGATAAGGATTTTGCACGCTGCCCATGTTCAACACCAAATGATGTCTACCACAAGGTCAACACATGACCTCTGACAAGATCTCCACCAGGATCTACCATACTTATACAACATGATCCACTTCAAGGATCTACCACGCTATACTGCTAGATCCCACAACAAGGATTCATACAACTCTCCATCATACCTTCCGGTATCCCGGAACAACACCTCCCCGCATAGCAGACAACTCTTGTAACGCCACTGGAGCCAGATACGGTACCACAACTGGTATCCGCTCCTAAAAATTGGGCCAACGATCCCCAACACAGCCCCCTTCGGGATCTGGTCCACCCAGTCTTAGCCTTACCCTTTGCCGGCATAACACCATGTCCCACCACATGCTCAAGCTGCCCGTCACCCTCTGGAAACTCAACCCCTGCATACTTACTGCAATGCTCTGCACCACAACCTCAGCGGCTCTACTGCCCTGCTTGCTCTGCCTCCTCGGACAACTTTGCCACCACAACCTCGGAGACCCCTCTCAGCTCTGCTTGCTCCACTAGCAAACCCACCCCGGATGTTTAACTACAGACTTCCCGTGGTTAACCACATGCAACACAACTTTATACTAATTTACACTAAAAATTAGCATAACAACAAAACGAGTCTTACCGTGGAACCCATTACCGACTGAGAGATGACATGACCCTGCAACTCAGAACATAACTACAACTAGCTAATAGTCCTAACGAGCCAGAGTGTTCTAGAAACAACTCCGCTCTGATACCAAATTGAAACGACCCGTCCCAAAAAACCACTAAACCGGAACCGGTTACTAACACAGAAAACGAGCAAAAACAACAAATTTAAAATTTCGAACAACTTAGACAGTTTATTTATTAAATCCACCAATTAAATAAATAAATAAAGTCTAGCAACTTAGCAGAAGCAAAACACCAATTAAACCACTCTAACAACTTAGCGGAAGCAAAACATCATACTACAACGTCTAACAATCGACATAAATAAAACAGCATAAATCACCCAGACTCTGGTCATGTCATCCACCCCAGAGCCTTGGTCTCACGAGCTCCAGCAAAACTCAGTCCTTACCTGCATCACATAACAAGATACCTCAGTATAAAAGATACTGAATGAGGCAACAACTACACCAAAGCTAACATTCACCAATGTCAGCAATCAACAATCACAATCATATCAACAAGCAACACATGCCATAAATAGCAACAATAAACATCCATCACTCCTAATGGACCAACAACAAGAACTACAGAAATGAGGACCACTCCAAGTCCTAAGACTAACTACAGTATAACACACAAGCACTCACATTTGCTCACAACGATTTCTTTGATGGTACTTTCCTTTTTATGAAACTTTCCTTTTCGTGAAACATTCCTTTTTAGGAAACTTTCCATTTCAGGAAAGTTTCCTTTTTAGGAAACATTCCTCTTCAGGAATTTCTAGGGTTTCTTAATTATCATAGCAACACAACCGCAACCTCCCTTCCTCACCCTACATCCAACCACAACAACAACTCAACATTTAACCTAAACTGGAAAAATAACAGAAATGATCCACCTCAAAGATGGGATCACAAATCGAAATCTAACCGTCCACATTCCAATCCTACCATTGAAAATCTTCCCCTAGATGTCCTGAAGCTACCTACGAAATTTCGTGACGATCTGACGAAAGGTTAACTCGTTATCCCTCTTTGAATATACACTAGTCCAAATCACGTCTGAAACAGAACAGTTCACGAAAACGCACATAACTATTAGAATATTGACTCAAATCAATATCCGCAAAAGGTCACATCTAGATATAGGTCTTAGCTACAACTCCATAAAAATTTCCTTACCATTAGAGACGATTTGCTAGGTCGAACCTTTGTTCTACCACGACATGTCGGAAATATCTGCATCTCCTTCATTTGCAAGCTTCTCCTTCATCTCTTTCAGCCACATTCAACATCTCTTTTCTTTCCCTAAAGGTGGCCACGAAAAAGAGAGAGAATAACTAGGGTTTCAGCTAATTTTAGGGTTTAAATAGGTTTAGGGTTTTATTCTCCAAAATTACCTTTAAGTCCTTCAACTTTTTTGTCTTCCCAATTCAGCCGCACAACTCTTTAAATTATCAATTAAACCCGACTATAACTCCTGGATTTCATCAAATCGACCCTTAATATTTGAATTCAATAATTACACCCCCATTACTGGTTTGCGAATGTTACAGACTCATTAAGAACCTCACTAAAAATACTCTTAGAAAAGATTTGGAAATGATCTGTAGTTATTTAGAAAGATTAATACGGTAATAAAAATGTTTGAGTTAAACATATGATCTCATATCCACTCTGAGTTTTTTTTTTGTCTTGATATTGATTGAAATTGCTTATTAGAGCATGTATAGAGCTCCGAGACAATTTATATAGAGCTGAGATTTTGTCTTTTCTTATTGTTGGTTATATATGAAATAATCTTAAACAAAATTTGATGGTTTGTGATTTTTACTAAGTAGAATTTTGCTTATACTGAGTTTGAGTTTAAGTTTTCAGTTTGGTAAATTAGGACTAGGAATTGATAGATTTATAACAATATAACTCTTGTTTTAGTAGCTTGAATCCAAATATTTGTAGTTTTAATAGCTTGACATTTTTGTTTATTGCTCTTTAACAGGTGAAACAACAGAATTGGCAAAATAGAAGATTCATAAAAAAAATTTGTTACCTTAGCACTTTGAGTAAAATTAATTCAATAGGTAAAATGGGAAGTGGGCCAATAAATCTATACATACAAAAATATAATTATAAGCATACTATTAAAAATATTTATATAATAATAATATTTGAAACAAATACAGTAAATAAATGCGATAATAAACAAATAATAAAAGAGTTGAACAGTAAAGGACAGTCCTTGGGACTAGACTAAGTGGGAGTGATGAAGGGTCTGAGAAGAGGAGGCAGTCTCTAAAAGCTCTTTTCTTTTCCTTCGTCTGGTAACTTTCAGATCCCAGTTTGTTAGTATCTCTGTCGTCACTTAATAATTGACCCTTCATCTTTTTCGTCTCCTTAAATCTAACCCCATTCTATAATTTACTTCCATGTCTTATGTTGTGTCGTTGCTCTTGATTACCACTTATAGAAGTAATCAAAACATGAGTTTCTATTTATTTATTTTCTTTCTACACTTTTATTTTAAGTCCACCTTCATTAATTTATATAAGCCATTCTAAATCCTCATTTTAAACACAACACAGTTTTGACCGTTGAATGCGTTTGCTCTACAAAATGCTCTTGTCTTTATCTGTCGGCCAAAAGATATTTAGATGCTTTAGGCTAAAGGCTTTAGCTTTCCAGAGAATATTATTCAATAAGCCAAATTACTCTATCATTAGTGATTAGTAATTACTAGTGTATGTCTTGCTAGAACTTTTTTTCTATTTACATACCTAAATAGTCATTACCTTCTACTATACATTGGCAAATGTAACATTTTAGAGACTATAAACAAACATTAATTGGTTGTAACTTTGTAAGTGATAAAAAGAATGGAAAAACATTTCACTTAAAAATTCAATCTAGTTTAATTTTATATATCTTTTCCTTAACCCTTTCTATGTACTTTAAGAGTACACAAAATACGATAGACAGTATCAATTTATAATATAATATGTGTATACATAGCATACGCATTGGAGCTGCTATATAAAGTTTCTCAAAAGGATTTTTGTAGTTTGTTTCGTTTGTTGAGATAATGTTATATTTTACTCTCTCTCTCTTATTTGGTTTTGAACCTAATGAATTTGGATCAAAACAAATACCGAATTGAAATAGATAATTTTCTTAGAACATATGCAAGAAAAAGGGTGACTAGCTATATTTAGGTAAAAGCAAAGTAAAAAAAGAGTTGGTTTAGCTTCTCTTTCACATCAATAAATAAAATGCTTAGCAGCTGTATAGATCGAAATCATGGAGTAATAAAAGAAAAGATAAGCAAAATATGTGAATGATATGTTTCCACGAGATTCTATATTACATATATTGCATCACAAGACAAACAGCATCATGGCTTTGTCTTCATGTCGGTTTATAGTTGCTCCATCTTTTCTAATGTTATAAATTATGATCTGGTTTCATTTACTAAGTTGTAACAATATTCGCAGTTCATCTTTTTTTTTTTTTAATCTTATTACATTGTTAAGTGGTAACAATCCATCATATATAGTTTATCTTGACCTTTACAATTTATTACATTGTTCAATATCAATCAATACTTGTCTAACAATGTATATATTCATATGTGGCCTCCGTTTAGTTCCGTTTAGTTCTACTTAAGTCCTAAAGCAACGCTTCTAAGATACAAAGTTGTTGCCTTGAGGGTTTGAATTTAAATTTTGCATATACATTAGATGTTGCATGCCTTCTTTAGTAGAGGAAAAGAACATTGCATGATGCAATAGTTCAGTTTATGAAATAGGTGAACCGTGTAACTGTGTAAGAAAGAAGTATTTTACCAAAGTGCTTTTAGATTTTTGAAACTTTTTCATGAAAATGTATTCATAAATTAAGTCTGTTTATCAACACATGCAACATCTTGTAGAGCCTTAGCTAACTACTGTACTTAAACTTGGGTTCGGAAGACAAAGATGTAGTCAATTAAGCTAGTGACCTAGATTATGAGAAAACAATTTTTAGCATGGTGATATTGTATAAGAAACAGTATAATCAGTTGAAATGAACGGCTAAATGGAATCATATTGGTGTTAGTTGAAGGAAGAAACAAAAGGAGGGGTGGAGGCAAAAGTAAAAAGAGGAAAGGTATCGAGTGACAAAGCCAAGAACATAATTTCTTGGACTCCTATTTACATTCCACATGTATATATGCATATATATATATATGCTAAAAACATAGATAGAGATGTCAACTCCATTTATAACCAAAACAAGAGCAAGAGCATCCATCGAAGTCTAGCTCCAAGGCAATGCAACTTCTTCAAATAGTGTGCGAAAAAAGACCACCCACCAAAAAAGTCTTGGATTCCCATTTGTTTTATAAATAAGTATAATTAAATATTTTTTATAAAAATGTAATAAATGATGATGAATTGATGATGATGTGAATAGAGTTCTGACAGAAGATGGGGTCCGTCTATAAATGTCCCATCTCTCCTTTTGTAGCGCGCATCTCTCGGGGGACTTGTATTTTCTGTCTGGCCCAATGCTCTTTCTCTCTCTTTCTCCTTCTCTCTCACATGCAAATCAGCAATGACAACAGTCTAAAGTTTTTCCTTTATTTTTTTTCTTTTTTGTCAACAAGTGAAAATGCTAAACCAACGTCTTTTTTTTTAATATGTTCTTTTTTGGGTTTGATTAGAGGTTCTTTTTGTTAAATGATTAGTGATCTTTCGACGGTAAAAAGTCTATCGTTTGTATTTTTCTATAAATCGGGTAGAAAAAACATTTCAAAGAGTTGAAAAAGGGGTGAGGAATCGTATTACAAAAAACAAAAAGGTTAGAAAAATGTTGAAGTGTTATTTACCATTAAAAAGAAAAGAAAAAACATCATGGCAACCTAAAAAAACAAGAAATATTCCAAAAATTATTATATATTTTTTTTCTAAAATATTAAAAAATATTTAGAAAGTTTTTCTAAACTTTTGGAAAGGGTTTGCATATATGGTACTTTAAAAATAAAGGTTTTTGATGGTATTTAAGAGCATTTTAAGTGGTAAAGGTAATTTTTATTTTAAAGGTTTTTTAAAGGTTTTGTTTTCCATTTCTTTCAGGTGTTTATATAATGATGAAATTTCTTTTAATAATATTATGATGTTTTAGTCACATTTACTATTAAAACTTTTCAAATTCAACAATTAGAATTACTACTATGTTACTGTACTGTCATTTGTTATCTGTTGTTATATGTTGTTGTCTCTGAGTTAATCGTCTTTTCTTTACCACCAAAAACAATTATTGCCAACCCACTAAAATTTGATCACCAATAAAGTTGATTTGTCTTTCAGTTTGTTATCCGTATCTTCGGTCTAATTCGTATGTACATGGCATCATATTTGTAAGAAATAGAGTAACTTCAAATCTATTTATTTTTAGGAATTTCCCTTTAAGATATAAGTTTGTAAAAATATTTTATCACTGAAAAGTATAAAATGAAAGAGAAGATTTACGTTCGTTAGTGGTCTATTTTTAATGTAATAAATAGATAATTTTAGCAGGTTATAATAATGCAGTAACGATATTATTTATTAAACATACAGTTTTAAACAAACATCAACCAGCTATGTTTTGTTTGGTATACAATTCATGTCATATAACAATAAATATTAAAGGATAAAATAAAATTAATCTTATGATTTCAATAGAATACACACATTTTAAATTCAAAATATAGTTCTTCACATTGTGAATAATAAAAATAAAGTTTTTAAACACTAAATTTATTTTCCTAAAATTACAATCACTATGAAAAGCACCAAAATATCAATATAAAAATAAATTGACACATCAAATTCTTTCAAACATATTTAATTATAAAAACTAATTTTTTTTTGTTAAAGAATAATAACTAAACTTGGTGGATCTATCAATATATTTAGGTACCAAATAATTTGTTCACGGCATCCAAATTAATTCTTGGTATGAAACCTCTACGTGATCACTTTTCAATTAAAAGATTTTCTGGAATTAACAATGCCAATCCTGAGCCATATTAATTTAAAACCTAGAATAAAGATTTAATACCCGAAATATTTTTTGAACATATGAGTATTGCCTCTTTTAAATTGTTTTGTTTATCGTTTTTTTCTCTACTTTTTTAAAATTTAAAACAGATTATTTAGGTAGAACGTTAAAATATTTTTCAAGATTGTGTTTTTAAACTTTTTTGGATTGGGATCCCAACCTTTAAGCCTTGTTCTAAAATTCTCCGCCTAGTTCCGATTCCTTCTTCTGCTTAGTTGCTAGATCCATCCTCATCGTCCGACTAGCGCCTAATCGCTAGGTTCACTTTCATCTCTAGATAATTTTTTTTTTGTTATTCAGACATTTAAATTGAGAGTTTGTGATATTTTACAATAACTTATGTTTAAAATTTTAATGAAAATAAAAATAATTCTTAAAATACGTTTTTATGTGTTTACTGTAATTTTAAAAATAATATTATAAAAAAATTTAATTATAATAGATTAATATATTTTTAAAATATTAAAATAGTCTTAAAATCCTTAAAACTAATCTCCAATTAATTCATGTTTAATCTTTGATTTATTAGTTAGGCGCTAGCTCCACTTTTACCGCCTGATTAGTGCTTAGGGATTTTTGGAACATTGCCTTTAAGTTAATCTAAGTAGTTGAAACATTAAAAAAAAATTGGGAAGAAAAAAGTAATGTATGTAGCAACATAAATTGCAATGTAAATTATCCATGTAGACCGTATCTATTGTGACAAATTTACACAAAAACCCGGAACATAAAACCTAAACACACCCACATAATGATTATATGTAGATAGACACATGAACGCACGTGGGATGAAGCAGGAGGAACAGTAATAGTCTGACTCAGTCATTTTTATCTCTTCAATTTACTGCCAAATTGTTTTATCACTATTAATCGTTGAAAAAGATATCCAACGCATAAGTCATTCCCTACTCTCACTTCCACTGGCACTCCTTTACTTTTTTGCTTTTCATTTTGTTTCCAGTCATTAACCATTACTTACTTAAGCTATTTATTGTTCGAAGTTTTTTAACGTTCCGGCTGCTACTGCCCATAAACCGTACAATTTTTACGCTCTACACTTTTTTCCGGTTTATGGACTCTACTCTCATTTGACAGTTAGAGCGTTATTCCGGAAAAGTAAAAAAAGTTGTTACTATTTTTATAAATCAACACATAATTTTTTTTTCTATTTTGGCGTCACTCATTCGGTATCAGAAATTATTTTCCGTTAGGTTACTCATTCTTAAATTGTTCCAGTTCAAGCACACTTAACTTTGAATGTCTTTCTGGACAAATGACGGAAAAAATAAATGCATTTCGGCAACATAGGTAACCAAATCAAATTTTTTAGGAACTCCTCAAGCACCACCATATATTTTTTTTAAATCGATCTATTTCAATCACCCACTTTAACTGGGCGTAACATCCTCGTTGCATATCAAGACCATCACAACTGATTATGTCAGCCCACATTTCTCCACACTCATATGGGTTGGGCATTGATACCACTTATAACATCTCAACTGCCACTGTCATTGGGCCCTATGCCCTCTCTCAACCTGGTGGCCTCACCTTCGTCTGATGGCTGGTGCGCTATCTTGGGAGGCTCGAAAGACTTCTGACTATCCTGAGTTTTCTTGTTTATTTAGTCTCACTCGTACAATACCAGAAATCACTTTTCGGTTAGTTATTCATCATTAAATTGCTCTAGATCAAACACGCTTTACTCTAGAATTCTCTCTCAATAAGTGACTAAAATATATGTTCATTTTGTGGTCATAGTTTAAATGACTGCACCCATTTTTTTAATTAATATTCTCATAAATTAATTCAACAATTAAAACATAATTTAATCATCGATATTAACCATGCAAATTCTTCAAATAACTCCGCAAAGAATCCAAAATTATAAAAAAAATAATTCAACCATTTTCTAGCTTGAATTCTAAACTCCAAAAATCCTGAACAAAAATTGTTACACAATTCAACAATTACTCGTGAACTAAAAATATAAGAGTCGACAATCAAAGACCTCAAAACGAATCTTAAATAATCATCCTCCTCTCTTCGCCATGATTCTACGTTCACACCATTTTTTTTCCTTCGCTCATGATGATTTCCTTGACAGTATTTTTTTGTTAAAAAACCTTCCTTTTTAGGAACTTCTAGGGTTTCTTAAATGTTATAGCAATACAATCGCAACCTCTCTTACTCACCCGTCCACTTTCCAATCGCACCGTTTCAAATCAGCCTCTAGCTGTCCCGAAGCTACCCTCAAAGTTTCATGACGATCCGACCACAAATGAACTAGCGATCTCCCTTTAAATCCACGTGGGTCCAGATCGCGTCTTAAACAAAGAACTCTGCTATACCAGGACGTGTCATATCTGTCTGCAACTCCTTCTTGTGCAAGCTTCTTTCTCTCTTTCAGTCACACTCAGTCTCTCTCTTTCTCTCCTTAAAGGTGGCCACAAAAATTATGAGAAAGAACTAGGGCTTCTGCGATTTTCAGGGTTTAAATAGGCTTAGGTTTATTTGCGGTCAACTTAAATTAAACCAGAAATTAGAATTACCACAATTAATCAATTTCTCCCTTCGTTTAATAATATTTCAAAAACCAGTCTCCTTAACTAATATTAAAATTAAGCTACCTTCAGTTTTCAATCACGACATAAAACTCAAATTTCTAAAACACAGGCGTTACAATTCTCCACCACTAACATAAATCTATCCTCGAATCTAACGATATGATCCATCTGCAATGATCTCAACACACAATCATCGCAATAACTTGATCAATTCTTGACCAACCCGGCTAACACAAACTGATCATGAGATCAAACATACTCGACCTTCGAGGTCTACATTCAGTCACTATGCTTAAGACTCATGTCATATAACTTATTGCTCCCAACTTCTAATCATACCACTTCAATCTCAGGCACGAAATCCTTACGAGTTTGTAGTATCCCATACTACTCTGCTCTCAGGCCACAAAATCCTTTCAAGCTCTCTGTATCATCTTCAGACCAGTCCGCTCTCAGGCCACACAACCTTATGAGTTCTCGGCATCAGAGAAACTATCCATCTTCTATCGAGTTGTACAGAAATAATCTGTCTTTACAGCAACATAACTAACTATACGTCTATAAGCATTTCCGACTGAAACTAGCTCACCTGGTCTGTGTACAACATCGCGATGTCATACTCACTCACATATATCCCAAATCCGAAATATAGTGTTTCCATAACCAATTTCTCAGGTCATCTCAAGATATCTCTATCTTTCATGACATCACAAGTCACTAATCAATATGAAATACTCATCTTAATAAAACTCATAATGTATTAATCGATTACAACACCAAAATGAAATACATAATGACATGAACCATAACATAAATAACCAAAACCAAACTGGCAACCATCAATGATAAGCTCAAGTCTCGGCTTGTTTCTGGAACCATTTATTGAACTTTGTTTTCATCCTCGCCTCGGGTTCCCAAGTTTCCTCAATCACACCGTCACAGTCCCACAAGACTTTGATCATTGGAATCTTCTTCTGGTGATCCTCCATGATTCTCTTCTCGAGGACCTTTACCGGTCTTGCCTTTACAGTCATGTTAGGCTGAAGATCTGATTGAATCTTAGCCAACACCTCATCATCCTTATGCAAGCAGTTTTTTAGCATCGACACATAGAAGACTTGTGAAATGCTTGCATAATTTCTGATAACTCCAACAGATATGCAACTGGTCCCACTCGCTCGACAACCCTAAATGGACTCATGTACCTCAGACTCAACTTAGTCTCAGTAATGGACATGTAAGGACCCCGTAACATCATCATTTTGAGATATAATCTATCTCCCACCTCAAACTCAAGCTCTTTCCTTCTCTTGTCACTATAACTATTTTGCCGATCCTGCGCTTCCTACAGGTTCAACTTAAAAATCTAGATCTTCTTCTAGTTTCCTGAACAAAATCTACACCATAAATGCTTTTCTCCCCCACTTGGGTTCAGTATAAAAGTGTACGATATGGTCTCCTATAAATCATTTTATATGGAGCAATCCCAATACTCGCCTGGTAACAATTATTATAAGTAAACTCTACCAAGCTCATATAATCCATCCACTGATCTTTCCAGTCAAACACACATATCCTCAGTAAATCTTCGAGAGTCTGAATGGTCCTCTCGGATTGTCCATCTATCTGAGGGTGATAAGCAGTACTCATATGTACTTTAGCGCCAATCTTAGCCTAAAAAGCCTTATAGAACACCGAAGTAAACTTGGAATCACAATCCGACACTATATCACTGGTACACCATGACGCCTCACTACCTCATTCACATATTTATTAGCCAAAACCACAGCTCTATTGGTCTTCTTGATAGCCAGAAAATGTGCTGACTTGGTCAAATGATCGACGATGACCCAAATAACATCCTTGATTTGAGAAACTGGCAAACCAACCATAAAATCTTTCGTAATCATATCCCACTTCTACTATACAATGGGTAAAGTCCCCAATAACCCACTTGGAACCCGGTACTCTGCCTTCACTAACTGGCATACATCGCAAGCTGCAACCCAATTAGCAACATCCTTCTTCTTCCTGACCCAATGATGATACCTTTTTAGATCTTGGTACACATTAGCCACCCCTGGATGAATCAAAAATATGTTAGGATGAGCCTCGCTCAGGATCTCTTGCCTCCAATCTTCATCCTTGGTTACACATACCCAATGATGCACAATAATAGTCTCATTAGCGGAGACCTGATATTCTGAACCCACATTATTGGAAGCTTTAATCAAACCCTCATCTTTTTTTGAGCCACCTGAACCCTGCTCAGAAGATCTCCATGATTAGCTGCCTTGAAACCCAACGGTTCCTGAGATGTAGCACACATCGTCAATGTACTAACTTCACACACCAATGAATCCATATTCCGCTCATTAGCCAAAACTACTCGCTTGCAACTCAAAGCATCTACAACTAAATTAGCTTTCCCATAATGGTAAGGTATCTCCAGATCATAGTCTGCCACTAACTCCATCCAGCGTCTCTGTCGTAGATTCAACTCTAGCAGAGTAAAAATATACTTCAGGCTCTTATGATCCGTAAACACCCAAAACTTTTTGCCATAAAGATAAGATTTCTAAATCTTCAAGGCGAAAACCAATGCAGCCATCTCAAGATCATGGGTACAATAGTTGCTCTCATGCTTCCTCAACTATCACGACGCATAGACAATAACTTTCCTTGCTGCATCAACACACAACCGAGACCAAATCTTGAAGTGTCTATGTACACCACATAAGGCTCGCTTAGCTCTGGCAATGCCAATACTGATGTACTCATCACTATCATCTTCAGGTTAGCGAAACTCTCCTCACACTCTGGATACCACACAAACGGGTCATCTTTCCCCATCAGCATCATTATAGTCTGAGCAATACTTACGAAACTCTTGATAAATCTCTGATAGTAACCCGCTAAGCCAAGAAAACTCTTGATCACAACCGCAACCTCTCTTACCCACCCGTCTATTTTCCAATCGCACCATTGCAAATCAGCCCCTAGATGTCCTGAAGCTACCCTCAAAGTTTTGTGATGATCTGATCAGAGATGAACTCACGATCTCCCTTTGAATCCAGATGGGTCCATATCCCATCTTAAACAGAGCACTCTGCTCTACCACGATGTGTCAGATCTGTCTGCAACTCTTTCTTGTGCAAGCTTCTTTCTCTCTTTCAGCCATACTTAGCTTCTCTCTTTCTCTCCTTGAAGGTGGCCACGAAAATTATGAGAAAGAACTAAGGCTTCTGCGATTTTCAGGATTTAAATAGGCTTAGGTTTATTTTCGGTCCACTTAAATTAAACCAAAAATTAGAATTACCAAAATTAATCAATTTCTTCCTGGGTTTAATTATATCTCAAAAAACAATCTCCTAAACCAACATTAAAATTAAGCTACCTCCACTTTCCAATTCCGACATAAAACTCAAATTTTCGGAACACGGATGTTACAATAGATAACCAAATCAAAAATCTTAACTACTCTTTGTGCACCACTTTTATTTCTGAATAGAGGTATTGCAATCATCCCAACTAACTGAGTGCAATAACCTTGTTGCATACCAAGATTGTCCCTCTTTATACCAAGATTGACAGATTTACTCTTTTTTTCATGAAATAGAGTAATACATAAAATGAAATGAACAAATATAAAATTGAATGTTGACCGTGGAACAGAACAAATGTTGAAAGAAGTGTGCGTAGCCATGGTCTTATCATAGAGGCAATAGTTGGAATTAATAAAAATTCGTATAATATCCACTAAAGCATATTTGTAATTCCATTTGTTCTTTATTTCCTCGGTTTCGTATGCAATCTTCTATCCGATAACGAACACAGCATAGTCTCGCTCCACCAATGTAACACGGATATTTAACAAAGAAATGAATCCATTTGATCAAATTACCACGAATCGCTGTGGTATAGGGAGCTTTAACAATTACTAATCACAAAAGTAATATCAAATGCGTTATCAAAAGCAATATTTTTAGTTTTATTTTCCGTTATCTCTTACAATTATTTATATCAATTTTAACTACTCTACTATCAATTACTAATATTTTCTTCTTGCTCAAAAATTCATACCGTTTTGTATCACTAGTCACGGGCTAGATCATATATATTTTCTACTACTTGATGCCAAATATCGATGATACTAAAAATATATATGTATGGATGATACTATTAGGAGTATTCTTTTAACCCAAAAACAAAATATTTATTATCACCAGAAATGACTACAAAATGTATCATTTAACCTAGCAAGAAGCGATAGGCTGATAGCTGAAGTAGCCGCGGAGACCTACTTGGATAAACAGTGAAGGGAACACATCTTAATTATAAAATTTATAATTATAATCTTGTAAAATACTTAGTTATTTAATATATAAAATAAGCCTATGAGAGGAGCACAGAAGACACAGGAAGAAGAGGAACCCTTTGCCTTATCTCATGTCCCTTCTCTCTTACCTTTATTTTTAATTTTCAAATATTTCTTTTTGCTCTCAAAGCAAACGACGTCTTGTCAATCCACTCAAGCCACCCAACTTCTTCATTATTGTTAATCTCTCTCTCTTCTTCCCTCTCTCCCACACCTTTTTTTTCTTAATTTCTTCTCTTCCATGTCACTTCCTTGACGATTTCTATATACCTAGTTCGTTTTTTCTTCCTCAAATATTTCTTTTTTAATTTATTTGGTTTTTTCTTTGGTGCAACTTCACCTCACAATTGTTTTTTTTCTTTTTTTTTTTGGATTCATAGATGAGTCGTCTAGTCATCTGGATTTGATGTGGTTTTAGTCTTACACAGAGACCTTTGATTGAAATAAGAACAAAAGCAAGAATACATACATCCCCTTCATCTTGCACACATCCCTTTTTATTTTTCTAGGGTTTTAATTTTTTTGTTTTAATTTTTTTTTTCCTATTTTTATATATTATCTCTCTATCATATTTTACTCATCTGGGTATGGAAGAATTTCAGCACAACACCAGCTCCACTCCTCATAGAGTAAGTTTCTTATACTCTCCAATCTCATCTTCCAACAAAAACGATAACTCTAGTGATACCACTAACAATAATAATAATAATAATAATAATAATACTAATTATGGTCCTGGTTACAATAATACTAACAACAACAATCATCAACATCACCAACACATGTTGTTCCCACATATGAGTTCTCTTCTTCCTCAAACAACTGAGAATTGCTTCCGATCCAATCATGATCAGTCCAACAACAACAACAACAACCCATCTGTTAAATCTGAAGCAAGCTCCTCAAGAATCAATCACTACTCTATGTTGATGAAAGCCATCCACAATACTCAAGAAGCTAACAACACTAACAACAACAACGATAACGTTAGCGATGTAGAAGCCATGAAGGCCAAGATCATTGCTCATCCTCACTACTCTACTCTCCTACAAGCTTACCTGGACTGCCAAAAGGTTTCATTTTAATATCTTATATTATTAATATAATATATTGTTCTCTATGAATATACATGTTCATGGGTTATGGTTTATACAGATTGGAGCCCCACCTGAAGTGGTTGATAAAATTACGGCGGCACGGCAAGAGTTCGAAGCTCGGCAGCTACGGTCAACACCGTCTGTGAATGCATTATCCAGAGACCCGGAATTGGATCAATTCATGGTTAATTAAATTATTAATCAAAATTAAATTTGTGTATATATATATGTTAATAGTTCTTGATTTTTATTTGTTTGGTATGAATAGGAAGCATATTGTGATATGTTGGTTAAATATAGAGAGGAGCTAACACGGCCCATTCAAGAAGCAATGGAGTTTATACGTCGTATTGAATCTCAGCTTAGCATGTTTTGTCAGGGTCCCATACACATCCTCAACAATCCTGGTACATGTCATCAATCTTACGTATATATACATACATATATACATACTTATACACACATGTGACAATTGATTGTAGACAACAAAGTGTAGTGGCAAGGTAGGGCTTATAATGAATTGCTTAAAATTTCCCTCTTTCTTTGGTGCCGGGGAAATTATTGTAAGATTGAGAGATGTTTTTTTATATTTTATTTTATCCTAACATACATAAACCTTTTAATGATTTGAGATTTACATAATGTCACTGAGATGAATTATTATTGGAAAATAAGTAAGATGTAAATAGGTTTACATATTTGTTCTTGTTTTCCCCATTGTGGAATCAATCCAAAGAAGGTGGGGTTTGTTTTCTTTTCGTTCGGCCCGAAGTACTATCACGAGCACTCTTTGTACTAACTCGTGAAGATTCTTTAGGATATATTATCTTAAACAATTATGAAAATCATCAATTGCTCTAGTCGGAATTAATGATAAATATCAAAATTCATGAAAAGATGAAATGTTAAAGCAGATGGGAAGAGTGAGGGAATGGTATCATCAGACGAAGAGCAAGAAAACAACAGCGGAGGGGAAACAGAACTGGCAGAAATTGACCCGAGGGCTGAAGATCGAGAACTCAAGAACCATCTGTTGAAGAAGTACAGTGGATACTTGAGCAGTTTGAAGCAAGAATTGTCTAAGAAAAAAAAGAAAGGCAAACTTCCCAAAGAGGCAAGGCAGAAGCTTCTCACGTGGTGGGAGTTGCATTACAAGTGGCCGTATCCTTCTGTACGTATAAATTTTACTCTCATCTCTCAATGCTCTAATTTTTATTTTGAAAATATATATTATACCACTGTTTTTCAAAACAAGTCTTTAAGCTAGCTAAATATTCCCTGTTTACCCCAATATCCTCTTAAGCGACTGCTACGTTATCCCCTTTAGATAGCTGATTTGATTATAACCCATATATATAAAAGCATGTACACAACAATCATAGTAGTATATATTGGATCGTACCCACAAATATATATAAAAGATTAGGTTCTGTATTTCTGTATACAAAATATTCTAACCTTTTTTTTTTTTTTACTTTCAACTATATACATTATGTGATTTAAAATTGGTTCTGATGCAACAATGATACTAGTATTAAGGGTGAATTAGGGGAATATGACATTTTAACCTTTTTACCTAATTGTGAATAGTGAAGGCACCAAATCTCCAATTACTTTTCCAAATAAGTGTCTACTTTCCCAATATCCCCTAGTATTAACCAAATATATGTTTTGGTTTTAGTGTTCTAACCCTTGTGCAAAACTCTTTTCTAACACACATCAAAAACCGTTTTCACTATATACATCAATTGTTTATAACATATTATGATTTTTAAAGTTACTATATACATAAATTATTTATAACATATTATGATTTTTAAAGTTAAATTGTGAAATAACATAGCAAAAATTAATGTGTGATCCCAATAATTTATAAAATATGATTTGACATAAATGAATATTCTAATTTAATCAGGTTCAAAGAAGTTTACCTAAACTAACCTATTGTAGTGACAGTGAATTTTGTTTTCTATAACATTAATCAATATAAATGCCATGCTATATAAAAAAAAGATATAATATGAAAGCATATAGTCAATCAATACTTATATAAGATTTATTTATCGTCTAGAATTCTTTATTTTCTTGTGTTTTCTTAAAATATTGATTACTACAAAAGTGATAATGGGTGGTTTATGTTGTGTTGGCAGGAGTCAGAGAAAGTGGCATTAGCAGAATCAACAGGATTAGATCAGAAACAAATCAACAATTGGTTCATAAACCAAAGAAAGCGTCACTGGAAACCTTCTGAAGACATGCAGTTCATGGTGATGGATGGTCTTCAGCACCAGCACCACGCTGCTCTGTACATGGATGGTCATTACATGGGCGATGGACCTTATCGTCTTGGCCCATAAAAGATCCAAAATGTTAGCCATATATCATAATAACCTCTTAATATTGCTTTCTTGTTATAATTCATGATTTGAAACTCCCTACATCACTTTGCTACTTATAGCTTTACTTGTCTTGCAATGTGTTATATCGTCCGAGGGGGTTATGAGACTTCCTAGTCAGAGATATCTCTTCCATTTAATTTCAGTTTTTTTTTTAAGTTTTTATGTTTTGGGTTTCTGCTAATGTTTTATTTAAGATATATATAAAAGATTTTTAATAATGTGTGAATATATATATCAGAGTTATAATAATGTGTGAAAAGACAATGTTACACTTCTTCTTTTGTTTTGTTTTTCTTCTGAATCGAATGGTAATTTTTTTCAACTCGAAAATATATTTTGACAACTGGGTGCTACATACGGAAAGTCAGCCATTTCATGCTTGAAATTATACCATATGATAAATTTATACCTAAACTGTACTCTCATGCAGATTTATACATGAACTAACAATTTTTTTTGAATTTGCTATCTTAACTAATAAAATTGTGCAAACATATACATTTTGGTAATACCGTTAACTTGTCTTTAACTCTCGATGACAAGACATCCACGTAATTAATGATAAAAAAAATTGTGATGAAACAAAGATTCCAACTCAAGACCATTTGCCCTTTAACTTCTGCTTGGAACCAGTTGTGCTATCACATTTTCTGTTATTATCTTAAGCACACAAATATATATACTTTGAACAATTGCTTCATCAAAGCTTCAACCTTTCTGAAACATTGTGATGATGATTAGATTTTATCTTACAGGAAGAAACCCATATGTCTTGTCCAAATCTCAATCAGATGAATCTCTGTGCTTTGGTCTGTTGAGCCAGAGAACCCTACATACATCTCACCATTCAAAAACAGAGAAAGATCGATCTTTACAGATATAAGAGGCTTCTCTAGCTTCTTCGTTGTGGTAGCTATTGTATCTGTATAACTCAAGAACATGTTTAATAAACATTGATCGTTCTTGTAATCAATCCAAGAAGTAATCGATTTCCCAGATTTAAGATAAATTTGAGATGATATAAATGGATGTTGCGATTGAGTTTAAACTATCAACAACTAACCCAATATGATTACCACTTGGATCATTGAAATGAGGAACCAATTTGGTATCGAATTTGATAGCGACAAATCGATTCTTCATCGGCTGAGATGAATGGACGAGACAAAAGTAACCACCAGGACATCCTAAAGTACCATTTTGGAAAGAGAGTCCGTCGCCGGAGGAATCTGGGTTTCAGAAAATCTAATCATCGTCGCAATGTTTCAGAAAGGTTGAAGCTTTGATGAAGCAGTGGTTCAAAGTATATATATTTGTGTGTTTAAAATAATTACAAGAAACGTGATAGCACAACCGTTTATAAGTGGATGTGAAATGCCAAAAGTTCATGGGTTCAAGTCCTTGTTTCATCACAATTTTTTTTATCGTTAATTACGTGGATGCCCCATCATCGAAAGTTAACGACAAGTTAATGATGTTACAAAAAATGTATATGTTTTCACAATTTTATTGGTTAAGGTAGCAAATTCAAAAAAATTGTTAGTTCATGTATAAATCTGCACGGGGGTATAGTTCATATATAAATTTAACACTTGGTCCAACTCCAGGCATGAATTGACCAATTTTTCTGCTACATACACTACAAAAAAGACTTCATTGATAGCATTTGACGATATTACGAATTTTGTAACTGCTATGAATGATTAATTTGTGATTTTCGTAACATTGTCATACCATTTAATAAATGCTAAGATAGAAAATCAGTAAGCAAGAAGCTAAAATCACTTATCCCGCTAACACTTAGACAAAAAATTCACTTAACCGCGAAGACTTAGAAATTTGCTCATTTCACTCATGAATTATCGAAAAAACTTCTGTAACCTAAACAAAACTATATGACTCACGAATCTCATCAAAGCCACCGAAAACTCTCGCCGTCATTTTCGACAAAGCTAGCCGCAACCATTATCCCTGTTGCCATCAACAAAGCTAGCCGCAACCATTATCTCTGTTGCCTTTGACAATTTCTTCCTCCGTTGCGACCACATTCTTCATCTAAGTCGACATTAACCTCAAATTGAATGTATATATATGTCTTACTCTTATTTCTTTCTCTCATTTCCTTAGTCTTCCTTCTACCAGTTTCTGTCTGAATGAAGCTTTACAAAGTTTTGATTTATAGGGTTTATTTTGCATCTGTTTTGTTAAAGTTGTTACCTTTTTGCATGTTTCTGTTCTTTGCCAATGTGGAACCAATTTTGCTTGTTAGGGTTTTTTTTGTGATTTGATTAAGATGTAGCTGGAGATAGAGAAGGAATCATTTTGGTTGTGAAAGTTTATATTTTCGGATTTTAGGCTTATCTGTTTTCTTAAACTCTAGAAACCATAAAATTCGAAACATTACTCTAGATTTGATTGTCTACAAAGCTCAATTTATATTCAGTTTTTTTCAAGTACATTAAATTCGTGACATCAATGGTTCAAGTTCTTCCTCAAACGTAAACTGATTCTGTAAAATTTTTGCTAAAGGTTGTTGATTGCTATATTGGGAAATGAAGCTTCAGTATGGTTGAAATCACAGGACATCTTAGTCCCATCTAACAAATGATATCTTTGTTTATTTCTCAACTGGATTGTTTATTTCTTTTGTTGATGTGGTTAAAATTGATAGGTTTGAAACATGATGATATGTGTTTGACATACTGTACTTTATTTGTTAATTTAAACTTGATATGCTAGCCTATTTAATTAGTCTGAGATTTGAGTTATTGTCTGATCTGAAACCATTTTTTATGGGAAAATATCAAAAAAGCCTCAACTTTCAAATTGTGGACGTTTAAATCCTTAACTTTCAAAATGCCGTTTAAATCTCTAAGTTTTTGTTGGCTTCATGATTAAATGGTTAACTTATGTTGACTATGCTATCTGAGGCACGGCGTTAAATTGAGAAACGGAGCATGTTAACGGAGTTAAAGGTTCGGTTAGTAGCTTCCATTTAATCAAAACAACGTTGTTTCCCTCTTACTAAGAATCACTAAACTTTCAAATTGTGGACGTTTAAATCCCAAACTTTTAAAATATGGCGTTTAAATGCCTAAGTTTTTATTGACTTCATAATTAAATGGTTAACTTATGTTGACAATGCTATTGATAATAAGATTTTCACTAAGATCAATCCCTAATACACTATCATGTCATTGTGGTACAAAAGGTTATCAATCCAATCAGGCGTGATGCTAGCAATCATGATATGATCAGAACAAATGAAGTCAAGCCAAGCAATGAGAATTATAATCTAACAACCTAAGTGAACAGAAGTAAAGCGCAATGTGAAAACTAAAGCAAGACAAGGCAGCTAATGGTTTAAAAACACTTAGAAAGATAGAAGCTCCTAAGGATGGGGTAATTGACTAGTGACTCTCCTTAATCAACCTCAGATGCTTAACAAACACTCAATCGGAGCTAATCCCTAGACAATAGACTCAAAAGCAAACAAATCCACTGTCGTGGTAGAAGTCATCGAGTCTAGCTCACCTTCAGACCCAATTTTGCAGGCCAAGTATAACCTAGACAAGCATTAAGATTCAGTCTATTAAAGCCAATAAACACTCTAGACAACCAATGTCTTGGGCTAGAAATGTAAATCTGTGGAAATAGTTGGTTCATGCATTTCATCAAACACTTGGTGGGTGTGGAAATGCCCAGAATCTAATTCTAATTGATCAGAGAGAAATTAGCATTAATAACACTAACCCAAAAGGGATTCAATTAATTCTAAGCTTAAGAATCTAAGGAGATCAAGGATCATTACTAATCTAACTCATCCTTAAGAACTCTAATTCACTTCTTAGAAATTATCCTAAAATGTTCAAATCCAGAAATCCATAAAAAGCACATAATCATAAAGATAAAGAAGAGATGAGAAAGATGGTGAAGAAATCAAAAGCAAACACTTAATGGATTGAAAGAGATCTGGATTACAAAAGCTAAAGTTGTTCTTAAGTGACTGAGTAATACAAATGGTAAAAGATAAGATCAGAGATAAGATAATTAGGTTAATGACAAAAAGGGGTATTTATACAAGTGTGTTTCGATGATATTAGTCTTGTTCGGACTAACACAACACTCGGTCACGGTATGGGTTGAAAAATCTAAGGTTGCAAAGTTGAAGTGGGATGATGTCACGGGTGAACTGACTAAGGTCTAGACTCGTTCTAAGCCTCAGTTGGATCATTGGTGATAACTATCATTGTAGCGTTTGCGGGCCATTATTGGTTTGTCTTGTTATAGATCGGTTCGTGTCCACTATAAACATGACCAGCAAGTATTTGGTTGTTAAGCTAGGTCTTCAAAAGAAAAAACATCCTGGGCCTTAGAAGCTCAATTGGCTTAATGATGAGACTGAGCTCAAGATTTCCAAGCAAGTCACCATTCTTTTAGGCATAGGTCGGTACACGGATCAGGTTATGTGCGATGTAGTTCCTATGCTATTCGACATCTTCTACTAGGGAGACAATGGCAATTTGACAAAGAGACTTTACACAACTGTCAAGTGATAGCTCGAAAAGGTTATCAATTAACCTTATATGCTATTGATCATAAAGGGTATCAAATTCACAAGGAAACAAGATCAACACACTAGAAATGAAAATCTCAATTTCAATCTAAGTAATAAAGAGTTTGTGTTTTAGAAACCAAATTCAAAGTAAATAAAAACGGGGAAATGATTAAAAATGGTTTTGAAATCAAATGAAGGAAAACGACAAGTCAAGGGAATGACAATGATTTAGATGAGATGATGAATCTTTGATGATGCTAAAAACATATTACGAACACCATCTTTGGTTATAGATCACTAATCAAGACTAATCCACTTCTATGGTACTAATCTCTTCACTAATCATCTCATCATCAAAAACTTTCGTTCGTAATTAAATGAATAATGAGCATTAAAAGTCTAATCTAATCCAACCACTAATCACCTTAATCAACTATTTCCATAGGCTAAGGAAGAAAAGTTCATTTAAGTTCTTTAAAGAATTTCATCGAACACCTTCCGTGCATGAAATACTAATGATCTAGACTCAATTACCATCTTAAATTTAGCATTACTATCAACCTAAATGAAACATAACCTAAGATTTAGTCCTAAAAATCATCATCTATCCATCAAACCATCACAATCAACCAACCCTTAACCAGGGCCGGCCCTGAGGGCAAGCAACCCAAGTTGTGGCTTGCGGCCTAACGTAAGGTTATCTATTTTAGCAGCTGCCAATTAAATAAAATCTTGCGCTAGTCTGGTGGTAGAAGGCATAATAGTTATAATAGTGAATTCTAGTTCGAATCTTTCAAGTGACATAATTTTTTCCCCTTATAAAATTCGGCCATTTTTTCTGTTGGGCTTGTGGCCTTTAATAAATCAGCGCCGGGCTTGCCCTTAACTCATCTAAAAGACTACTCACTCATAACCATGAATACACAAAGCAATTGGTTTGAACTTTGCATAATAATGATTAATAGATGAATTGTTGAAAGATTTAAAGATAGAAAGAGATTTGATACTTTGAAACAAAGAGATTCATACCAAATGTTTATGGCTTTGATCAAGCAATTTTGTGGGACTGCCTATGAAAGATCAGATATAATGGTGATTGAAGAGCTAAAAATGCAAAGGCATCATCAACTTGAGAAACTTTACTGGTCTACTCACTTTGCAAAGGTTAGACTGAATTTGACTTTGTCTTACTTCAGAAAGTGACTCAATGTTAATGGCATTGTCTGTCTTGATTTGATCTTGGTTTATGAGTTGATCTTGGTTTATATGAGTTGATTTTTGGGGGATACATCTTCTCTGGGTTAATCCGATAATGGAAACTCTTGGAGCATTGGCTTTGGCTACTAAACCACCCTCTGATCACCTCATGGGGAGGCCTCCCATTGGCAGAAAGTATTATATTCACAACTTTTGTTTTCTCCCAATCAAACTTGATAAGACATTTGGTTTTGAAGAGAAGACTTATCGATGTATATCTTTTTGAAATGACTTCTTTTTGGAGAGTTCCTCTTATTACCAACATCATGTGGAGAAACTTATCAATTCAGGTTAAAATATCAGTGAATAAACTTTCTGATTATTTGAAATCAACGCTCATGTTTAATAAAAAGTTGAAATTAAATATTTCAGGGATCTATCAAGTGAGTGTATTGTTAACTTGATATTTCCGAGGCATAAGCATACTTGGCCTCAAGCATGAAGTTCCTGCACTCGCCACCAGAGTGAAGAACACAATAATCTTCAACGCCTTTGTTCTATGCCAAGTGAGTTAATTAAAATCAAAGTCTTCTTTTTACTATATAAAAATCAGAATGTCAACAACATGTGTTAATTGATTCTTTTTTGGTTAACAGGATTTTAACAAGTGATATGGTCGGAAACCAGACGAGAAGAACATCATCAAAGGTGTGATCAAAAGTCTTCTCATCATGGGCGTGTGTTTCAGTGTGTTTTAGACACATTAAAGCATGTACTTATAAGTGAGTGTTTTGTGTTGCCTATTTCTGATGATGATACATTTGTGATTTTGTTTTTAATGATCTTTTAAATGTTATGAACCAAACCGGTTTATGCTAATCTTCTTTGGATCAGGTGATGTGTGTATATTTTACCTCAATTTAGCATGCATTTCTCATCATTTATGTATAGTTTCATCACTTAGTTCACCCGATTCATTGTCTCTTTTTTCACTCATTTAACATTCATATTAGGTTTTGCATTAGATTTTCATACATATTACATTTTGGAGTTGTTCTCAGGTTAAATGGATGCTTTGGAAGAATATATGGAGTTTGAAGAAGAATAGTGCAGAGCATTCGATGAAAATCACTAGATCTAGCATGCAGAGTCCACAACTCGAGGTAGAAGCCGAGTCCTATGCCAGGACACAACCTTTGGAGGATCACTACTCGGTCTGAGGACTCGACCTGATGACCGAGTCCACCACTCGACTTCATGACAGAGTTGAAGACCAAGATCTTAACTTTAAAGATTTCATCAACTCGACATCCACTACCCGATCTGCAAACCGAGCTCTACCACCGACCTAATCAGAATTAGTTGTTTTATATTTTTATGTGTTTAGAGTTTATTTTTGTAAAGGGTATAAAAACCTTTCCTTTCAGAAACCCTAATTATCTTTTACTTTATCTTAGCTTATTTATTATTCTCTATAACCACCTCTGAACCTCTTAAGATTTTGTAATTTAGATCTACTTTGATCCTTCAATCTTTTGCACTTATTTTTTTTTCACGATCCTTCTAATCTCATTCTCCTTATCATAATTATGTACTTTATTTTATTTTTTGGATTTAAGCATATTAGGATGATTTATGAGTAGTGAACTAGGGTTCTTAAGGATGGGTTAGATCTGTGTAGGATTCGTGGTCTCCTTAGATGTTTAAGCTTGTAATTGCATAGATATCTTTTGGATTAGGTGTTTGTAATGCTATTCCTTGCTAACATCTTGGAATTAGATCTCAGATATTTCACATCCGAAAAGTGTTTGATGAAATGCTTGATCAAACTAATGCCATAGATTTATGATTTTAACCCAAGAGATTGGTTGTTTTAGTTGTATTTTGACATTAATGAACTGATTTTTAATACTTGCCTATATCATGTTTCATTGATACCTGCTATCTATCTCATTGAATGGGCGTTAAGATTAAGATGTTTTATGAGCTTGTTGGTGTTTATCACGAGAATGAACTCACCTTGTTTTGATGTTCATTGTCTAGAGATAACTTATGTGAAGTTCTATTAAGCATTTAGGAGTGACCAAGGAGAATCACAGATCCATGAATCCCATTCTTAGGACCTTTATTCTCATCTGATTGTTTATCCATCATCTGTTTTGCTTTGTTTAGTTTCTATTTCCTTTTTGCAATTTAGAACTTTTAGGTTTTAAATCACTCTTGATTGGCTTGACTTAGATTGATCTGTCATATCCTGATTGTTTACACTCAGCTGATTGGATTGACACCTCTTGTGCTATAATGACTTGATTGTGCAATAGGCAATTGAACTCTGATAGATACAAATATAAATGATCAATTTGGCGCTGTTGCCGTTTGGCTGTTGATTGTTTCATTTAGGATTTCAGATCTTTTAAGATCAAGTTTGTTTTCATTCTACTTTGGTTACTTACTTTATGGATTTACTGTGTTTCAGGTACCACTCGACTTCCAACTCGAGTTCTCCAACTCGGTTTCCCAAATCGAGTACTAACTCTGTTTCAAGCACAACTCGTTTGAAGCACTCGATCACATCTCAAGTCCTACAACTCGACCTGCCACATCGAGTAGTCCTCATCGAAACAACAACCTCCTTCGCTACCTTAACACTATCCACATGCTACCTCATGAATTAAGAGAGCAGAAGGACAAAATCAGAGAGGATCCACAAGATCAAGTGGACATGTAGAACCCACGGGGACCACAACAAGCACCTGGTGCTCAAGTGCCTTAATAGAGGAGGCAATATATATTGGAGCAGGAGATGCTTTTATACTCAAGCACTCATACTCAGAAGCAAGGGAATGTGCCTCCTGCTATTCAGAACAAAAACTTTGAGATAAAGAGCAGATTGATTTCCATGGTTCAAAGCAACATGTTCCATGGATTACCAATGGAAGATCCTCTCGATCATTGATAAGTCTAGATTTATCCTAAATCCTAAAACGTAAATACTAAACCCTAAACTCCCAAATCCTAAACCTTAAACCCTAAACCATAAACTCTAATCCTAAACCCTAAATCCAAAACCCTAAACCCTAAACCCTAAATGCCATACCCTAAATCCTAAACCTTATATCCCTAAATCCCAAACTTTAAACTTTGAATCCTAAACCCTAAATTCTAAACTCTAAATCGTAAACCTTAAACCCTAAACCAAAAACCTAAATCCATAAACCTAAACCCTAAACCCAAAACTCTAAACCCTAAATCTTAAATCCCAAATCCTAAATCCTAAACCTTAAACTCCCAAACCCTAAACCCTAAACCCTAAACCCTAAACCTGAAATTTGAAACCCTAAATCCCAAACACTAAACCCTAAACCCTAAACCATAAATCCTAAATCCTAAAACCTAAACACTAAACCCTAAACTTCGTAATCCCTAAACGTTACACCCTAAACCTTAAATCTCTAACCCAAAACCCAAAACCTTAATCCCTAAACGTTAAACCCTAAACTTTCAACTCTTAATCCTAAATCATAAAGCCTAAACCCTTAACCCTAAATCCCAAACTCTAGACCCTAAACCTTAAACCTTAAATCCCTAAATCCTAAACCCTAAATGCTCAACCCTAAACCTTAAACTTTAAAACCTGTTTTAAGCATTCATTTATCATTAGTTTAGCATTGTTTCACCTCCTGTTCATACTATTTCTGTCCTTTTTACTCATTTAGCATTCATATTAGGTTTTGCATTAGATTTGCATACATATTGTATTTTGGAGTTGTTCTCAGGTCAAATGGATGCTTCTGAAGATTATATGGAGTTTGAGGAAAAATGGTGTGGAGAACTCGATTTGGATGACTCGATCAAACTGCCAGAGTCAGTGTAACTCGACCAACAACTCGAGTCTGAGTGAAAAAAGCCACCATCTTTGGAGAAGATGACCACTCGGTCTGAGGACTCGATCTGTGACTGAGTCCACCACCTGATTTGAAGCCAAGTTGAAGGCCAAGAAGTCAACCTTGAAGAAGAGCTTGATCCAGTTTGATCCAGTTATAGATCAATCGATCCAAAATTTTACAGTAATTGGGCTTGATCCAGTTCTTCACGACAACAATTCTCAAGTAGGATCAATCAATCGATCTAGTGTGAGATCGATCGATCCAAGGTTACATAGATCAATACTCCCCCCTTAAGCTTAGCCAACGATTTCAAGGCTAAGCTTGGAAACCCATGAAACACCACTTCATTAAAAACCTTAACATAGAAAAACAACGTGGGAGAAAACTATGTTAAGGGAAAAGGAGTATAATGTCCATGGATTAGAGGACCTTTGATCAAGGACGAGAAAGGTCCACAAACCCTAGTTTACTATGAATGTGAGTACAAACCTTGATCATTTTTGGACACAAAGGATGGAGTAGAGAAAGGAGAGAGAGTTGAGAAGAAAGGGGTCGAGTTGAACAGCAGTTTCCGGAGGAGAAACCGTTCTGATTCAAGCTTGCCGCCAATCATTGACGAGTCTTCCACCAAACTATTTTTTCAGTGAGTCACTGAAGCATGTGAAATGGCACATGATGGGTTAATTCATGGGTTATTTCATAGTTATTTCGTTGGGTGTTTTCATGATTATTACTTGAATTCTTTGCTAATTCTTGTTTTGAGTGTTCATGCATGAGAAGGGTGAGGTTAGGACCTAAATAGTTAGCCATGGTGGTTAATTATTGGGGTAGGTCCTAGGGTGAGATTTAGGTGAGAAGGGACACGGGTGAGTGGGATTTCATGAGTTATTTGGAAAATCCAAAGTGTTCAAGAGGAACATGGATGAAGGGATTTGCGAGAGAGGGAACTCCAAAATTCCCTAGTGCGCCCGGGTTGAGAGAATACAAGAGCTTTATGAGTCATGTCGACCATAAGTTTGTTGTATTCTAGTGAGAACCGTTTGTGGATTGCTCATATGAAGGAAGTATCCTTGAGTAGTGAAGCAATTCGAAGATGTGTTGTTAGATCCTATTGGAGTCTTCGCATGGTTATCTTAGATCTCCTGAGCAATATCAACATAACGAGATGAAAATCATAACTAGTTATGTCTAGATAAGACTAGTGAGAGTCTTGTCTAGTGGGTGGGGTATAGAGTCAAGTCTAGATTAGACTAGTTAGAGTCTTGTCTAGATTAAGAGAGAGAGAGAGAGTTGTATGCATTGAGTCCAATCACTACCTGGGATGAATGCAATAAAGTTTTTCTTGTAAAGTTTTTCTCCAACTCAAGAACAGCATGACTCCGCAATGAGATCTCCGGATTTACCCAGAAAAATGGTGAGACCTTTTGTGAGGCCTGGGAACGATTCAAAAGTTACATCTCTAAGTGTCTTCACCATGGGTTCAGCAATGAGTCTCTTATTACCACCCTCTATAGAGGAGTCCTTCCCTAGATCTGAATGCTGTTAGACACGATAAGCAATGGGAACTTCCTCAACAAAGATGTGGATGAAGGCTGGGAACTTATTGAGAACCTTGCTCAATCCGATGGAAACTACATCCAAGATTATGACCGACCTGTCATGGGAAGCACTGATTCTGAAGATAGTAGGAAAAAGGAAATAAAAGCTTTGAATGACAAGATCGATAAGTTTCTCCTAGTCCAGCAAAAGCATGTGCACTTTGTTTGTGAAGATGAGCAACCTCAGGTTCAAAATGGGGAGAATGACCAGTTGGAAGAGATTAAATATGTTCAAAACCAAGGTGGCTACAACAACCAAACTTGTCTTATAGGAGTACTAATGTGGCGAACCCACAGGATCAAGTCTACCCTTTATAGATGCAGAACAAACCTTTTGTTCAATACAACCAGAACTAAGGGTATGCTCCTAAACAATAATTTCAGGGAGGATATCAGCAGCAGCCAATGCTCAATTCACCACCAGGTTTTGCAACTCAGCAACCCCAGCCATCCAATGCATCAGATCTTGATATCAAGAACATGATGCAGCAGCTCCTATAGAACCAAGCCTATGGTACAATGGACATGGCTAAGAAGCTTGAAGAAATGAAGAATCATATGGACTGCACTTACAATGCTCGCAACAGCAAGATTGAGACCATCAACTCCAGACTCCAGTACTTAGAAAACAAGGGTGCATCTATGTCCTCAACACAGCCTACAGGGCAACTTCCTGGGAAAGCTATCCAGAACCCAAAGAACTTTACACATATAAACGCTGTCACACTCTGTAGTAGACCAGCCTTACTAGCTAGGGAAGAGAGTACATCTCTCACTGAGGCAAGCGAGATTCAAGATGGGGAGGGTTTCAATCAAAAAGCTCAGTATGAGACTCCAGCAGCCAAACTGGATGATACCATCCCAACTGAGTCTGCCTACCGAGCTATCCCAGAGGAGAAAAAAACACCCTAAATTCCTCCTGCATATGTTCCAGAACTCTCATTTCAAGAAAGAGCTAGTGAAGAAGTATAAGGCTCTCTTTGAGCAGCAGCTAAAGGAAATTGAGTATGTTATGCCTCTTTCAGAAGCCATCAAGCTTATACTTCCAAATTAGCAATCCTTGAAGAACGCGGTACTAGAAAGGATTATGGAATATGAGAGCTTAGAAGCAGTAAGCCATTAATTTAGTGTTATGATACAGAAGAAGGTGGTCTATGAAAAGATTGGTGATCCTGGTTCCTTCACTCTGCCATGCTCACTAGGTCCGTTAGTTTTTAAGAACTGCCTCTGCGACCTTGGAATATCGGTAAGTCTTATTCCAGTCTCAGTAGCTCAGAGACTAGCTTTCAACAAGTACAAACCTAGGAAGATCTCCTTGATGTTAGCTGATAGGTCTATTAGACTACCTCATGGTATTTTAGAAGACTTACATATCCAAACCGGACATGTGGAATAACCAATAGACTTTGTAGTTCTGGATATGGATGAAGAGCCAAGTGATCCTATGATCTTGGGAAGACCTTTTTTGGCTACTGTTGGGGCATTGATAGATGTAAGAGATGGAAAGATTGATCTCAATCTTGGAAAAGATCTGGTGATGAAGTTCAACATCAACGATGCTATAAAGAAACCCACAATTGATAGACAGCTCTTCTCAATAAAGGAAGTGGATAAGCTTGCCGAAGAACCACTAGAAGAGTTTGCTGAGGAAGATGAACCTCTAATTGATCAAACCAAGTGTGAAGAAGCTGAGAGTCTTCAGAGTCAAGCCTTGGGAAGTAAAGAGTTGTTGTGTTCTGGAGAAGAAAGTTTCCCACCAGGTCAACATGAGGCTTACTTAGATGAAGAAGCTATTGAAAACTCGGTTGCTGATCGGTCGAGAGAACATGCAGAGTTTGATGATCCGTTTATTGAGGAAGAAAATGAAGCTTTATCTCAAGGAGCTATCATTCTTGTCAGTAAAGAGGGGACCTTAGTGCCTCTCAACAAATAACCCAAAGCCTAAGAAGTGTAAGAAGTCATGCTTAGCGACTTAAAACAAGCTCACTTGGGAGAAAGTTCTATAACTATCCTTGTGAATATTCTTTGCTTTAAATTTCTTGTTATTGTTGATGTGTTTTCTAGTCCTTTTGTTGATCAGGTTTTAAGCACCAGATTTATGAAAAGGGGGATTAAGGAGTAAGTGTTGGAAAAGCTAAAGATGGACTCGATAAATAGGATTCGATCAAAGAACTCAAGTTAGGCACAACTTTTGGTCCAGGTATGGACTCACTTGATAAAACTTGGTCAAGTTGATTGAGTCCTTAGTCAGACTCGGTCAACGAGCTAACTCGGGCAGTCAATCCGAGTTAGCTCACCGAGTTAGTCAACTGAGTCAACATTCCCACTTAATCGCGTGTATTTGAGTTTGAATTTCAAATTTGAATTTAAATTTTAAGCTGAACTCGATTTCCTAGCTCGAGTGGAGCCTAGGATTTTTGGATTTTTGCCCAATCTTCTCTCTTTAAATAAGCCTCATACACCCCTCCTCTTCATTCACACAACTATTTGCGATTTCATAGACATTGCTCTCTAAATTCAAAGTTTTCAAAGCACTTGCTAAAGAATTTTTGGTTTTTAAACTCGATCTCTCAAAATCGATCTCTGATAATGTTCAGTCAACTCAAGTCAATAAGGCTCAAGTAAGAATCTTACACTTACACCTTTAAGAGTTTCTGGATTTTGAGAATTTTTGTTCTTGAGTTTCTGGGTTTTGATGTTGATTGAATTATGAGTTTTTCATGTTTTAAACTTGTTAAATCTGCTTGATTGAAGCTTAAATTGAATGAATATACTTTTAGAATAAGTTTGTATGGTTGAATCTGTGATTAATTGAAGAAATTTCTAGAAATTTCTGGGTTTAGGGTTTGAATGTTCTTGAGTTTGAACCTAAATTACTCACTCAATTCTCACTAAAACTTGAAATTTCTTTCCAATTTGGCTTGTTCTATTAGTGTTTAATATTCATTGCTTTGAATTGATGGGAGTATACATGTTTATGAAAATTTTGGAAAATTGTTCTTGCTAGAGTTGGATTTCAAATCTTGTTTAATCCGTGCTAATATGCTTGATCCTTGATAAATACGGTTTATATGTTGTGGATTGCCTGCTATTAGGTTTATGAGATAGAGTTTTTGAAAGTTTTATTCATGAATCACTGACTTGATCAGACCACTCGGTTTGTCAAACCGAGTCAGTGGACTTGATGTAAGAACTTCATCAAGCTGACTGAGTCAGAGCTCGGTGAAATTTTTTTTCATTTGACTCGATTGGTTAGACCGAGTTATGCACATCGAGTTATGACATATGACTAATTATTTCAATGTTGTATGCATTTCAGGTACCCACTGTAGAACTAACCACTACCAAGGCTATCAGCTGAGGCATTGTCACGAGGATTTGCAAAAAGAAGAGGATCGTATATGAGAAACCAACATATGGAACAAGATAAAGAGGAGATAGCCAGGGAGTACTCCAAGAGATAGAAGAGACATTTCAAGGGGGAAGCGACCAGAATTGGTTGATGAGGACCTGGACACTGAAGGTGAAGAAGTCGAGGTTCCTAAAGTGGTTAAGAGGCAGGCTAAGAAACCCCAGAAGAACCAACCAACCACAGAAGAGTTCTATGATGCTCTCTCTAGCATGGACTTCAGTGGAACGTGATATCCACATCATGAGACTATGGCAGCCCTTGGGATCTCTAGAGATGTAGGATACCTATTTGAGTCATGCCACCTGGGCACCTTCATGAGCCATTTTCAGTTCGTTGCCACCCGGAACATCCACTTCTACGATACAAAGCAAGAAGCAATGGATGATGCACAACATGCTGAAGAGATAGGCTTCATCACCTTCGAAGTAAACGAAAGGGGCTTTCTCTTCACAATCAGCCAGATAGATAACTTGTTTGACTTCCCCTCTGGGCCAGGCACACAGCAAAACTTTGACAAGGTTGAGCTGCAAGCATTGTGGAAGAGCATAGCTAAGAAGAATACCTACAGTTCAGCGTGTTCTAAGAGCACTTAAATCAGGATCCCGGCTATCAGATACTTCCACAAGTCACTTTCGAGCATGCTCTTTGCAAGAAAGGTCAAGGGAAATGTGAACGAAAGTGAGCTTCAGATGCTAAACTTGGTACTTCTATAGGGGCTGAACTACGCAAGGAACATCAAATTCTTCAAGCGGGATAGAGCATACACAGGTCTAACTATGGTGATGCTTAATCAATTCATGTGGTACATGGACTGTGCAGCCAAGTTGACCATGAACGAAAAGAAAGGGGAACTCACTGTGGGAGGGATAATCACTCCGATCCTTCACGCTGCTAATGTGGAGTTGGTGTCTAAACCATATGACGCTAAATGGTTGGACCTCAACAACCTCACAAAGCAGCACCTCCTAGACAGCAAGAGGATAGAGCAAGGCTACATCTACAAGTTCACCCATCCGGTGGTTGGATGGGCTAGGCTGGTCCTTCCAAACTCACCACTTACCAAGATCATGTTAGCTGAGAACATCGATTTCTGCGCACCTATGGAATCTCTCTATCATCTAGGAGTAGCACCCACCCATGAAGACCAAGTTGAGGACAAGATCGAAGCTAAACAAGAACCATATTGTTACTTGTTTGAAGACGAGCCCCCAACAAAAACTCTTAAGGAAGCAAACATGCAAATTAGCCTGCTCCCAAAATGGAACAAATGGCAAGGGAAGACAGTGAAAGCTTTGAAAAGCATGGTTAAGGAGCTCGCAGATTCTGTCAAGGTGATGAAAATCTAAATAAAGGGGTTACAGGGCAAGAGCAGAAGTCCTTCCTATAAGATCTCATTGAGAAGGAGTGGATCCTTCAGTTTCAGGCCAAGATGTAGTGTACTAGTGGAGCCTCCTAGGAAATTAGCAGGAAAGCCAAGGCAGAGAAAGAGGAGAGCAGTTCCATTGGACATAGGCGAGGTCTTGACCAGAGAACTCGGTCAACAGACCGAGTTCAATGTTAGGAGGTCAGACTCGATGCCACATTGAACTCGAAGTTAGGAGGTCATGCTCTCCCTGGTGTTAGGAGGTCATGCTCTCCCTGGTGTAATCCAAAATTGAAGTCAACGTGGTGGGCTGCTGGGGGGGGTATAACTCCTAACAATGATCTAAATGTATGTGTTGGTTAAGGCTAAGTTTAGGTAATGTTGCGAAGAGTATGGCTAACACTTTACAAATAAGGCTCAGTAGCATTGCATTTAGAATAGCTATATGGGATGTTGATTGTATATTTTCTAGTGGCATTGCTTAGGTTCTGAGTCCAACAACTCGAGGTAGAAGATGAGTCATATGCCAAGACGCAGCCTTTGGAGGATCACCACTCGGTCTAAGGACTCGACCTGATGACCGAGTCCACCACTCGACTTCATGACCGAGTTGAAGACCAAGATCTCAACTTTAAAGATTTTATCAATTTGACCTCCACTACTCAATCTGCAAACAGAGCTCTACCACCGACCTAATCAGAATTAGTTGTTTTGTCTTTTTGTGTTTTAGGTTTTTTTTTTTTTTGTAAAGGGTATAAAAACCCTTTCTTTTAGGAACCCTAATTATCTTTTACCATTATTCTCTGTAGCCACCTCTGAACCTTATAAGATTTTGTAACTTAGATCTACTTTGATCCTTCAATCTTTTCCACTTATTTTCTTCACAATCCTTCTAATCTTATTCTCCTGATCATGATTATGCATTTTATTTCATTTTCTGGGTTTGAACATTTTAGGATGATTTCTAAATAGTGAACTAGGGTTCTTAAGGATGGGTTAGATCTGTGTAGGATTTTTGGTCTCCTTATATGTTTAAACTTGTAATTGCATAGATATCTTATGGATTAGGTGTTTGTAATGTTATTCTTTGCTAACCTCTTGGAATTAGATCTCAGGTATTTCACACCCGAAAAGTGTTTGATGAAATGCCTGATCAAACTATTGTCAGAGATTTATGACTTTAACCCAAGAGATTGGTTGTTTTCGTTGTATTTTGATATTAATGAACTGATTCGTAATGCTTGCCTATATTATGTTTCATTGATACTTGCTCTCTGTCTCATTGAATAAGTGTTAAGATTAGGAAGTTTTATGGGCTTGTTGGTGTTAATCACGAGAGTGGACTCACCATGTTTTGATGTTCATTGTCTAGAGATAGCTTCTGTGAAGTTCTGTTAAGCATTTAGAAGAGATCAAGGAGAATCACAGATCCATGAATCCCATCCTTAGGACCTTTATTCTCATCTGATTGTTTATCCACCATCTATTTTGCTTTGTTTAGTTTATATTTCTTTTTTGCAATTTAGAACTGCTATGTTTTAAATCACTCTTTGATTGGATTGACTTAGATTGATATGTCATATCCTGATTGTTTACACTCACCCGATTAGATTGACACCTCTTGTACTACAATGACTTGATTGTGCAATAGTCAATTGAACTCTGATAGATAGAAATATCCATTATCATCAGGAACCAAATTGACTGGTGAGTTATTTTTCAAAGTTCCAAAGAGACTCTTCTTCATCTTCTCTATTTGATGATTTTTGATGACTAAACTCTGTTTCTTTGGTGAGAAAAAAAAACTTTTGAATTCTCTTTGGTTTTGATTGTGTTTCTTGAATCTCGTTAAGCAAGTATGTGAAATATTTGGATGAATAATTTTTGCAGGAGGGTCTTCCGGGATCTCCAGATATAGTTCCTCGAGCGATCCTGGGATTATTCAAACAAATCGAGGAAAGTAATCATAGGTTATTAATCACCTTTAAAATGCTTTAGATTTACATGGGAAATCTCAGTGACTTGCTTATTTCTCAAGCAACTAAACCCATTGATCCAGTACCTCGTGGGTAATAAATATTACTCACAACATGTGCATAGATCTCTGTTGAAAGGGTCGAACCAAATATTTTTTCTTTCTTTGTTTCAGTCTTTTGATCCACACAAACGCAAAGGGAGAGTCAAATATTGAGAATTTGGTGGCTACTAAAGTAAGTCACTTTAGGTTTTATCTGTTCTTATAAAGTATGAGTTATCAGTGGTGCTTTTAATCAATTTTTTTTTTGTTTTAATTTATTTTTGCTCTCTGTTATTGTTTGGTTGTTTATTTGGCTGAGAGACAATGTTTTAGGAACAATAGATAGTGTTAAACGCCGAATCTCTGACTAAGGTCCTGGCTCCAGGCCCGGCTGATGTCACGAAAGACTTTACGGAGGAAAAAATTCAAAACCAGCTTTGGAGAAGAATTCTGATGAGTCCAAAGGCATTTCCATTGTTGAGAGTAAGTTCTCTTTCTTTATGCATAATTATTTTGTAAATTACGCATCAACTAATAAATTTATTTAGTTATTTAAAGGTCTTTTTAAGTTCTTACGTGGCGCAGCGTATGTAACAGAGTTGTAGCTTGATCAAGGGGTTTCTTGAAACCTCTTGAGACGTACTTGCTCAACTAAGAGACTTGAGTAATCTCTTAGGACCGACTTCTTGGTTTGATGAAGTTAATCGAATCAAAGCAAGGAAAGAAGAGAATTCTCTTAATATTATTAATTATCAAAAAGCTGCCTCTTACAAAAAATAGTCTAAGCCTTATATAGGCGAGAGGTTCTCAAAACAAAAAGGAAAAAAAATGCTAAAAGGAAAATAATAGAGCCGACATTAGTTAAAATAGAAAAGTCTAAAATAAGGAAAAGCCTTTTAAGGTTGTTGAGGCGGTGCTGCATCAGGTCCCTCCGGGTTTGAAAGATTTGACCTCGAATCGGGCAAGGGATCATCAGCGAGAAATCAGGAGAGGTATTTGACGTTGAACACATCAGAAGTGGTTGATGTCAGACGGAAGTCGTAGGCGATAGGCATTGTCATTTATTCTCTCAAGTACTTCGAGAGGGCCAAGCTTCTTTGCTTTTAATTTGTTATACTCCCGAGCTGGCATACGATCTCTGGTAAACACAGACCAAACAAGATCTCCGACTTTTAAAACAAGGCGTCTACATTTTGTATAAGCCGCCAATTTGTATTTTTGACTTGATGTCTCCAAATTTCTGCGAGTAAGCTCATGAATACGATGACTATCTTCAACAAAGTCAGCAGCTATTCCATGCGAACGTGTATAATCATGTAGCGAAGACAGATCAACAGGTGCACGAGGAGAGAAACCCTAAATGACCTAAAAATGACTAAAACCAGAACAACGATTTACTACATGGTTGTGAGCAAATTCTGCTTGAGGTAAATGAGAATCCCAAGTCTTAATTTTCTCGCCTACTAAACAACAAAGAAGATTGCCAAGGGAACGGTTGGTAACTTCGGTTTGGCCATCAGTTTGACGGTGATAGGCAGAGCTCATATCAAGGCTTGTATTCAACATCTTCCACAAAGTACGCCAGAAATGACCAAGAAAACGTGAATCTCTATCAGAAGCAATTGAAGAGGGAAGACCATGTAGACGATAGATTTCATGGAAGAAGAGAGTAGCCACTTTAACTGCATCAGTAGTACTCTTATATGGTATAAAATGGACCATCTTCGAAAAACGGTCCACCACTACAAAGATCGAATCAAAACCTCTTTGAGTTCGAGGAAGACCCATCACAAAATCCATGCTTATATCTGTCCAAGACTGTGTTGGAATAGGAAGTGGCAAGTATAACCATGCATTGGAAGCATGTCCTTTTGATCTTTGGCAAGTGACGCATCTTTCAACAAACCTTTCAACATCACGGCGAAGGGAGGGCCAAAAGTAAGAAGATGAGACCAGCTGTAGAGTACGATACATGACCTTCCGTACGTAGCTCCAAAATTAATTGAAGTCGAAGACTACAATCTGGTATACACAAACATGAGTCTCGAAACAAAAACCCGTCATGAATGGTGTAATCAGACGTTCGTCCGGCCATAGTATCTTCCCAAATACGACCAAAGAAAGGGTCTGTAGGATATAGATCCATAAACGTACTGAAGCCTGACACACGTAAGACGACGAGGACAGAGTGACGTCGACTTAATGCGTCAGCCAAATGAATGGATATGCCAGAGGTGTGTTTAATCACAAAGGTAAACTGCTGCAGATATGCGACCTAAGAAGCATGGCGCGATGATAGTTTCTCTTGACTGGTTAAGTGTTTAAGTGCGTCATGATCAGTGTATAGTATGAATTCCTTGTGAAAAAGGTAATGTCGCCAATGTTTAATGGCTTGGATGATCGCATAAAACTCGATGTCATAGGTGCTAAAGCGAAAACGGGCACCAGCTAACTTCTCACTAAAGAAGGCAATGTGACGCTGTTGTTGACTTAAGACTGCACCAATGCCGGTCTTGGAAGCATCAGAGTGTAGTTCGAATACCAGAGAAAAATCAGCTAGAGCCAATATCGAAGCTGAAACAAGATTTTGTTTGATGATCTCGAATGCGGTAGTTGCTGCCGGAGTCTAAACAAACACTCCATCACACATACAATCTGTAATAGGAGCCATAAGACTGCTGATTGCGGAACAAAACGTCGATAGAAAGACGCCAATCCATGAAAGCTGCGAGTTTCTGTCAATGTCTTAGGAAGTGGCCAAGAACTTATTGCTGAAACCTTACTTGGATCGACAGCTAACCTTTGAGCAGAAATAATATACCCCAAAAAATGTACCTTCTCTGAACCAAATTCATATTTTTTAAGAGTTGCGTAAAGCTTACTATTCTTTAAAACCAACAAGACATCTCGCAAATGCTGCACGTGATCATCCCAAGTTAAGCTAAAGATCAAAACATCATTGAAGTAAACGACGACAAATTTACCAATAAAAGGACGGAGGGCTTGATTCATAACACGCATAAATGTGCTAGGAGCGTTAGATAATCCAAAGGGCATCACCAGCCACTCAAATAAACCTTCTTGAGTCTTGAATGCAGTTTTCCACTCATCTCTGGGTCTAATGCGAATTTGATGATAACCACTTTTCAAGTCAAGCTTCGAGAATACTGTGGCAGTTCCTATTTGATCCAACAAGTCATCGAGACGAGGAATAGGAAAACGATAACGTACTGTGATTTTATTTATCGCACGACTGTCCACACACATACGCTAAGAACCATCTTTCTTGGGTATAAGTAAAGCCGGAACAACACAAGGGCTTAATCTATCTCGAAAAAAACCTTTAGAGACCAGATCTTCAACTGTCTTCGTAACTCTGCTAGGACTCATGCGGTAATGTGAACGATTGGGAAGAGGCGCATCAGGAATCAAATCTATACAATGTTGAATATCATGTAATGGAGGCAATCCAGAAGGAAGATCATCTGGAAAGACATCAGAGAATTCTTGAAATAATGGTTCTACTAAGGTACGCTGCGAAATAGAAACGTCATTCCCCTTTTGTACGTTCCGAATCTCGAATATCAATACGCGTTAATAGCAAAAAAAATTCAGTTGAATACTCTTCCACTGTGCGAGTACCCTGTCTCAAATTTTGCAAACGTTGGAACATAATATGATCGTAGTTGAATGGTAGAAACGTCTTGCGCAAGTGTTTCTTCAATTTATCCCACGACGTAATTCTTGTTTTACCTCCACGAGCTCGAGTTGCTTTTAACTGTGTCCACCACGCAGCTGCTCTGTTTCGAAATCGCATAGCAATGACTGGGACACAACGATCTAAAGGAACTCGTTTGAATTCAAGTACTTCTTCAACGGTTACGATCCAATCCAAGAGCTCCTCTGCGGTTGAACCACCATGAAACTCGGGAAGCTCAGATTTAAATCCTTGTTCCCATCGATTATCGAATCCTTGGAAGTTGACAGGGTGTTGAATTTGACCTGCAAAAGGATTGTCCACTCCATCGTTTTCATCTTCATGTTCAACATCGTCCCCAACAGCAACGTGTCGCAGACGAGGGTATTGTGCCGCTAAAGCCTTCATCGACACCGTAAGTTGCTGAATCTGTTCTTGAAGAATAACAAGAGTTTGACATGTGAGCTCGCCTTCTGTCGGAGGGGGATCGCGGCGTGGTCTGGCCATGGTAATCGAAAGGGTTTTGCTATGATACCAACCTGGCGCAGCGTATGTAACAGAGTTGTAGCTCGATCAAGGGGTTTCTCGAAACCTCTTGAAACCTACTCGCTCAACTAAGAGACTTGAGTAATCTCTTAGGACCGACTTCTTGGTTTGATGAAGTTAATCGAATCAAAGCAAGGGAAAAAGAAAAATTCTCTTAATAGTATTAACTATCAAAAAAAATCTATAGGGAGAGCTTTTAAAAAATTTTTACCTTATATAGGCGAGAGGTTCTCAAAACAAAAAGGAAAACAAATGCTAAAAGGAAAAATAATAGAACCGACATTAGTTAAAATAGAAAAGTCTTAAATAACGAAAAGCCTTCTAAGGTTGTTGAGGCGGTGCTGCATCATTACGAGGCTCATGAAAATAATAGTGGTTGTGTAGCATAAAGAAAGAACTTAAGATAAAATAGTGGTGCTTAATCTGAGGCAAAAGTCACAAAAGACCCAAAATATTTAGAAAGTCTGTTTGAGATAGTAACTAATGATTTGCAAGAGTTTGAGTGACGATCTTTTAGATAAAGAAATTGTTTGGTAAAGTATATTTTCTCTGTTTCTTTGTAGTTTTGTGAAAAAGGAATGGCTTGGTGTTTCTGAAAGCTGCTTGGTTTTGCACTTGGAATCTTATACAAGTAAATCTTCGCTTGATGGTTATATATCTTTTTAAGTTTAATATTAATATCATTAAAATTTCAATTGCTTATTGCTTCAATAGCTGGTCATAACCACTAGATTTTGCATCTTTATTAAGAAGAATTGATTTTTTTATGAACTGGTGATGGGCTACTTGAGATCTTTGCTTTATAAGCAATGATACATGATTCCTTCGTCATGGTTGAACTCATCTCTGCCAAACACATTGAAATGGTACCTCAGTTCTAACTATCCAAACCAGACTCATTTTTCTTTTTGAGATTATGGAAAAAGTTAAGGTACTATCTGAGCTGAGACAAATCAGATCTATCAAGTACCAAGCATTGGTTTCCACGGCCCTGGTATTCCCATGACTTTAACGGCCACTCCTTCGACTTGGTAAGGCTTTTTTTTAGCTTCAGAAGGAGCCCTATAGCCTATGCATCAAAAGGAACCAAGGAAGAACGCATCTGTTACACCTTTTCAGAAAAACTTTTCTGACTCATTGGCTTGCATAGAAGGATAGAGAGATGGCAAAGAGATGGTATCAAAGAAATAAGAGTAGTTATTCAGAAGATAACAATGTAGAAGGTCAAAAGTGATTAAAAATAGCAAAATAGGTCAAGAATGCATGTACTCATCAGAAATAAGTCAAGAAATTTGGCGAACATGCAACATTTTTTTTTTCAACTATATTATCAAGTCTGTTGGAGAATCTCTTGAGTCTTGGTGGTTTATGTAGATTAGTAAGATATTTACATGTTGTATACACACAATGATCGATCGAAACATGGTTTTCTAGGTTTATGTATTTTCTTAAAATTGTTAGAATTATGTTTAATGTAATTATCATTTGATTGTAATTATGGTTCTAATATATTAGTTTTGTTTGTAAGCTTTTTTGTTGAAATAATTTAAATAAAAAATCTTATTTAAAATTACTTACACAGAAAAATTTGGCTTTCAATAATTTTTATCAACTTTTGAAGCCCATTACATATATTATTGCAAATGTTTATGATCTTACATATATTGGCCCATTACGTCTACAAGTTGTTACAAAAACAAAAACCAATGCAAATTAAGATAATTAAACTAAATCTGTATACTTTAATTACGGTAGTATAATAGATTATTTACATAACTTAAAATCACTAAAACCAAAACATATTAATGAAGGTCACAAATTATAATTCATAATTTTACCTTAATCATAACTTTTTATATATCAAATTGATTTAATAAAACTACTATAAACTACTAACAACATATTACTATTTATTTAATTTTATACTTTTTAATCCGAAAATCTGCCCCAATAAAAAAAAACATCAACCGGTTACAAAAAAAAAAAAAAAAATTCGCATGTGGATGGAACTAAGCCCGAAGAATGGAAGATCGCTTGAACTCATCTTAGAAGATGAAGAGGTAACAACTACAAAACAATTTCTAACGCTTTGGATTGATGTTTTATAGATTTAACCTAATAGAAAATTGTTTTTTTAGTCTACGAAGATCTATGCCACTATCCCACACGAATGGCATAATGATTTCAAAGATGATCTAAAAGAATGTGAAACTTATGTTATTACAAAGTTTCAAGTGAAAGATAACAAAAAGGAAATAAAAAATGGATCTAGGCTACCGGATGTTCTTTACATATAAGATATGGATCCGAAATGCTTTAACACCCATCGAAGAGAATTTGTCCTCCAAAACATCTTTTCAGAGTGTCCATGATGGAGATATTCATTCTATTTTTCCTTACGGTATTATAATGGGACACCATTTTAATTTCTTAATTATTTTATTTATATTGGTTTTACTAAATTTTACATGTACTATTGATTTTTTGTAGTTGATTTGATTGGATCCATAACAAAACTTAGTGAAATAAGGAGTTTTGAAGATTAGAATAGCCCTATTAATGTATGGAAATTTCCGCATCGATACATTAAGTTTACCATAGGAGATATAAAGTAATTTTTTATAAACAAAATGTTTGATAATTTCTAGATTTAGTATGTCGTTTGACTTGCTTTTTTTGTTAAGTGGGTTGGAAATAGATTGTTTTGCAACCAGTGTCTTTGCGAAGGAGATGTTCAATAGGTTTAAAATGCCTTGTGGTATTGAAAATCTGTGTTTTTTCAAGCTTTGGAAAGTCATAAAACTTGGAAGTAAATTCTCTACTAATGTACATATTAAAATCCAATTGTAATAAGCAATAGTTTACGTAATTAGATTATCATTTCCACCCATAGTATTAGACTTAGAGTTGGTGCTCCTGTTATGTTTATGAGAAACATTGATCCTAAGGGTGGTTTATGGAACAGTACAAGATTACGAATAATTCAGATGGGTCACCATGTCTTACAAGCTAAAATTATTACGGATGACATAGCTGGTGATATAGTGTTGATTCCTAAGGTTGTAATTAGTCCATTAGACACCAAATTACCATTCAGAATGCGTAGGAGACAGTTCCCAGTATCTGTAGCATTTGCTATGACTATCAACAAGAATCAAGGTCGATCGCTAAAGAATGTTGGAATTTTTTCGCTGAATCCTGTTTTCTCTCATGGCCAGCTTTATGTTGCTCTCTCTATAGTCACTTCTAAGATAGTATTAAAAATACTTATCGTAGACAAGGAAGTAAAGGTTCATAAGCAAACAATGAACGCAGTTTTCAAAAAGGTTTTCATAATTTGTAGAATTAGAATGTCTACCCAATTCCGAATAAAAATTTAGGTAATTCAAAATTGTTTTGTGTGTTTTAAAATATATGTTCTTACTACATTCATGTTTTCTAATTGTATTTATTTATTTTTTGAGGATCGCAAACATTTTGGTCAATAGCAAACAATGAAAAACAGATTAAAGGATAGTAATATGTTTTTTTGGCTACTGTTGTAACACCTACTAATTTCACATTACATTTTTAAGTTGATTTTAAAATTTAGAATTCTATCTTTTAGTTGATTTATCATTTGTGGAAATAAGCTCTGTTTTAAATGTAAGCAGATTAAAGGATAGTAGTACTAACAATATTGCATCTTCTGGAATTTCACGACTTTATCTCCATTTATTTTGACTGATCTTTGCTTTCCATCCACAAGTATTTTGAAAATATAGCAAATTTATCAATATTTGTATTGGTAGCTTAGCTTGCTTTGGATACCAACATTTGTTACTGAATTAATTTAATTATCTATTCAACATAACTAATCACTGCACTTTGTTACTTAATAATTTTCAGTATCATTTTAGACCATTTGGAGAATCGAAGTTCATCGGATGATACTGATGATTCAGCCTGAAATGGAACCATGTTACCATCTACATTGTCGAATCAGAACTTCTTGGCTCTATAATCTTATGATTTTTAATTTGTTGTTTAAAAGAATTATCCTATTTTTTTTAATAATCCACTTAACATTTTCTAATCTTATCTATTGCTCGAAATCATAACTATTATAAACTACCAATAAATTAGAGTCTAACCTTCTTACTTCATGATTTTTTTCCATTGACATCTACTTTTACAAAAGCTGACATTTATTCTTCTTCTTTCTGATGAAATCCTAACAAAAAGAAAAACCATATCAGTAAATCTCCAAGCTATTTAACCAAATCTGACAAAAGAAATTGTAACAATCAAGTAGACTAAGGAACATAATTCGTCTAATTAGAACAATCTAGTAGATGAATGAAGACAATACAATAGAGAAGATGAATGAATTCAGTACAAGAATCACTTATCTTTGATTGGTAGCAGAGAATATGTTGAACGATCGGTAAAAGTTTTTCAAGTTTCTATGTGATCTCTGTATTGTTGAAGTTGTCCGTTTGTTTACATGCAAACCCAAACAATAGCAAAATCAACATCAAACGAAGGTGATGATGAATGATCTGCTCGACTTAATTTTGATTAAAGTGGGCGAAGTTGAGATCAGACAAAGTTGTCAGATGAAGTTGAAAGATCTATAATAAGAGGAAGATGAATAGTGTCATAGTTTCGGTTTATTAACAAAACCATTCATCCAATTGTCTTCAAATTTGGGCTGTTAATGGATTTTAAATTTTTTTAAAGCCCATTAATTTATGCATTAGTGTGTCATATATTTTAACAGTCCAATAATTTATGCAAATTAGGATAATCAAACTAAATATGTATATAGTAATTGGTTTGATTTTAATTAGCATATTTCTATTTATATTTACTAACACATCTATAAATGATTTCACTAATACTTATTTAATTTTCGTAAAAATTATACATCCGAAAAATTGAAAACACAACTAAAACTAAATTCCAAATCTACTTCTTTTAAAAATCATAACTACTATAAAAATACTATAAACTACTATAGTATTATTACTATTTAGTTTTTAAATATTTTTTTTTATCCGAAATCTACACCAATAACAAAAATATCACCTGCAATGTACCGCAGATCAATTACTAGTTGAATACTTACAGAAAGAGTCACCGATCTTGAATTAATAATAATCAATTCCCAGAAATGAACAAACTATCGTCAACAATTATCTTATACGAAGAAAAATTTTAAATCAAAATATAATTATGGAAAAGTTAAAAAACTCTTACTACAATAAGATTGAAGAAGATGAAGATTTATTATTACTTTTCAAGCTATATATATTTATGTGCTGACACTATATATCTCACAGCATTATTGGTATGGAGTATAATTTTTTTTTTTGGATAAGAATGTAAATATCATTGAAATGAAATGTTCGGTTTTACAAAAAGCTTAACATATACTTATAACATTTGCCAAAAAATAAGGTAAAAAACAAAGATTACATGAAGAGAGATGAGAAAAATGTTTTGAGCATTACTCCCACTGAAGCCATATCCCCATGAGGTCCTTGAACTTTCGTCGGTGTCTCTTGGATGATATGGTATTACGAATCTGTCTATCCACTTGCTTGAAGAGGACTGATATTGGTGTCGTTTGCTGATTATGAAACCGGTTGTTTCGTTCCCACAAGAGGTGATAAATCGTAACATGTGCAGCTATTTTCCTTAAGATTGAGGGAGAATTAGTCCCACTGGTCTTGGTCCAAGCTAACATAGCTATCCAAGTTTGGAATCTGAGATCTCTGAATCCCATCCTGCACAAGGTGAGTCTCCAAAGGCTTAAACTTACTTCACAGCGTAAGAGAAGGTGATCCTTTGTTTCATCAAAAACAGAGCAAAGACAACAAGTTGATGGAATCTGCATCCCCCATGATGCTAACCTTGTTCTAGTAGGTAACCTGTCCAGTGTAGAAATCCACATCAAAAAGGCATGTTTAGGAATAGCTCCCTTAAACCAGACCGCAGAGAACCAATCCTTAGAAGACTCCCGTGGCCTTAAGCATTCCCACGTCTTTGAAGATGAGAAGGAAGGCATATCTGATCCAGTGATTATCCAAGAATAGGCATCAACTTGATCAGAAGCTGAAGGAAGAGTGGTAGTGGTAAGGTGGATTTGAAGGCATAGAGCCTCCTGTGAGCGGGGAGCCGCCAATTTCCAGCCTACTTGGTTACAAACTTCACCAACCTTTGCATGTAATGGTACTCTTATATCTCTAGGTCCCTCTGGGCCGAAGAAAGAGATTAGTGGGCCAAAGGGTGTCCAAGAATCATACCAAAAACTTGCAATATCTCCATTTCCCACTGAACAAGTTATGAATCTCTGAGCCAAATATCTCAAGCGAAGTAGCGATTTCTAGTTCCAAGAGTCAGTTTGTTTCTCCTCTAAAGACCAGAAACTCATGTTTTTCAAGCTATGATGCTGGTGCCAGGCAACCCAAAGAGAGCCTCCTTGCGAGAATAAAAGCCATACGAGCCACAAGCAAAGAGTATTATTCCACACTTTATACCTTCGGATGCCTAAGCCACCCTCGTCCTTAGGCAAGCATACTGATGACCATGCTACCTTAGTAGAATGGAAGTTGTCGATGTCTCCAGTCCATAAGAAACGGGAACACATTGATTCAATTTTTGCAATGCAACCTTTTGATAAGATGAAAGCTGAGATCCAAAAGTTTACAGTTCCAGAGATTACTGATTTTAACAGTTGGAGTCGACCCGTATATGATAGAGCCTTGACAGCCCAAGACTTAAACTGACCTTCGAGCTTGTCTAAGAGGGGGGAATACTCAGAGAACTTAAACTTCCTGTGCATTAAAGGTAAGCCTGAATATCTTATTGGGAGAAAACCAATTGGAAACCCGAAACTGGACAGTTCTAGGGATTCTAGTTGGTTCAAGCCTGCTGTAAATATCTCTGTCTTTTGTGGATTCATGTGGAGACCAGACCAGCTGCCAAACAAGTAAAGCGCTTCAGTTATACCATGAAGAGAGTTGCTGCTACCATCAAAAAAGATCATCACATCATCAGCAAACATAAGATGGGAAATATTCAGGTTAGCCGTGTGAGGATGATAACCAATTTGAGCTGCTGTAAACTGGGCTTCAAGAAGCTTAGAGAAGATTTCCATAACCAAGACAAACAAGTATGGGGACAATGCATCTCCTTGCCTAAGACCTCTTGTGCTCTTAAAGAAGCCACCGATATTTCCATTCACCAATACCAAGAAAGTCGGAGAAGTTAAGCATTTAGAGATCCAATTAATGAAACGATGTGGGAGTCCAATGACCTTGAGAATAGTCAAGATGAAGTCCCATCTTACAGAATCAAAAGTTTTGCGAATATCAACCTTTAGCATTGCTCTTGGCTCAATAATCTTCCGACCGTATCCCTGGATAATCTCAGTGGCAAGGAGGACATTCTCAACAAGCAGTCGTCCTTTGATGAAAGCAGACTGTGTGTGAGAGATAACTGAGGGCAAAAGATCTTGTAAGCGACTAGCAAAGAGCTTTCAGATAACCTTTATACAAGGTGTTGGAACACGAGATTAGCCGAAATACAGTCATAGATGAAGCATTGGATATCTTTGGAATGAGTGCTAGAGTGGTAGCATTCCACTGTTTTAACATCTGGCATGTGATAAAAAATTCCCTGATTGCTGAGATAATCTCAGACCCTAGTACACTCCAGCAGCTTCGAAAGAACTCAGCAGAGTATCCATCAGAGCCTGCTGCTTTGTTTCTTGGTAAAGAGAAGAAAGCTGTTCAGATTTCATCATTAGAAAACATTGAAGCCATTTTCTCAACTTGTGATGGTGAGCATCTAAAACTTATTAGGCGACTAATATCTTAAGAGATAAACAACGGTTGACTTTCACTGCTGCCTAACAGATTTTCAAAGTAACCCGCACAGAGATTAATGATTCCTTGTTGAGATTCAACTCGGTTTCCATCACTATCAAAAAGGAAGTGAATATGCTTTTGAGACTGTCTGGATGCAGCCATTCGATGAAAGAACGCTGAGTTGCAGTCACCATTTGTTAACCAATTGATCCCAGATTTCTGTCTTAAGAAAGATTCCTCCGCCTTAACAAGTATCTGCCACTTTCTGTGTGCTTCTCTTTCATCAATTGCGAAGCTGATAGATGGTTGAGATAAGAGTTGCTGCTGCTTAGAGAGAAGGATAGAGTGAGCTTCACACACTCGTTTCTCAATGTTAGAGTAATTATCCCTGCTAAAACTCCGGATTGGGGCTTTCAGTGCTTTGAGCTTCTTACTAACTTTATACATATCTGAACCGGTGAAGTTAAGAGAATACCATTGGCCTTGTATCATGTGAAGAAAATCTGGATTCAGAAGGAGCAGATTAAGAAACTTAAATGGTTTACGCTGCCTCTGAATTACTGGATTTAAAATGATACAACTTGGGCAATGGTTCAAAAAATCAGGCTCACTAAAGAGGGCAAACGACATTGACCAAGTGTCAAGCCAAAGAGCATTGACCAAAACTCTATCTATTTTCTTTGCTCTTGGATTAGACTCACTCATATTCCACCAGGTATAAGTGCTTCCTCTGTAGGTTAAGTCTACCAAAGATGCCTCATGAAGACAAGACCTGAAGTCACTTGTACCACGGTCTATCTGCTGCCTTTCAAGCAAAGAATGATTCTCCGGGTTGAGAGCTTGGTTAAAGTCCCCCAATACAGTCTAAGGCTTATTTACAACTCGATGATCAGCTGAGAATGAAGCCAATTCTTCCCATAACATTCGTCTTTCAATTTCACAATTTGATGCGTACACAAACGACACCACAAACGCAGATTGATACCTTGGGAGTTTAACTTCACAAGAGATCATTTGTAACGATTTTGATAAGATCGTTACCTGAACACTGGGATGCCAAATGATCCATATTTTTCCCAATTCCGAGAAACCATAATTATCTTCAAAATACCAGCCGGGTAAAAGAGCGTTGATGTACTTCTTACGCTTTGGCTGTTGAACATGAGTCTCTATAAGACTCCCAAAAAGTGGTTGGTTAAGCTGCAACCATTTTTTAAAACCATTACGATGGCTAGTTTTATTAAAACCGCAAACATTCCAACAAAAAGTGTCTATCGACATAAAATTATATGGGATTGGGGCCTCTGCCCCGAGTGCTCCTGAGAAGGCGTTTTGATGCCACCTTAACAAAACCTTGATCATCTTCATCTTCCTTATCAACCACAGGGGAAGGAGTATCCGAAATAGTAACGGCCTCTGAAAGTGCTGGATTAGCTGCCTCTACAGAGATTGGACCAATCTTGGGAGTGAGGGGAGGTTTGTCTGTTCTTAAAACTGTGCTGGCACTGCCACTCGCCTCACCTTCTGATACTAACTTTGTTGGAGTATTAAAATTTGGATTTACGGTCGTTGTTTTTTATTTCTTTTCCCCCCTGCAGCTTTCGCTCTAGGACACTGTTTTGTGATGTGCGCAGTAAAAGAACAACTCGTGCACGTGATAGGAGCTGTGGAACAACGCTTAATGTTGTGATCAATGCCTTTACAGTGTAAAAAACATAGGAGGCATCCACGGACTAGAGGTCAAGATTCTGACAATATCACCTGTAAAAAACTTCACATTGACCGCTTTTGCTACTTCCATGTTTTCTTGGGTCAATGATTGTGAGCACTTTTGCTACTTCCAAGTTTGTCAGATTGGCTGTGGATGGATGAAGATCGAGTGGGTGTCCCACATGACTTGCAATGTACTCAAGGCCATCAGAGTTAAAGTATTGTAGTGGGACATTCCTTAGCTCTAACCAGACTGGTGCCGAGGTCAATTCAGGCTTCTTTTGCGTGGGACCAGGTTGCCACTTTGCAACAAACATGGTCTGACCCTCAATTTGCCATAGTCGTTGAGTTAAAATTCTTGTTCTAGTAAGGGTATTGGGAACTCTGAATAGGTATGCGTTACCTTCCATTTTTGAGACTGTTACATCTCTGTTTCTCTTGCTCCAAATCCCATTAACAATCGCATGGACTGTGCCTTGAGGAGGTGGGTCAGAGTAAAATTGCCCGATAATGAAACTATCCCAAGCCTTTCTGTTCTTTTCTATCACCGAATCTGGGATCTCTACACAGGATTCTCCAGATGGTAACTGGAAAGGTGTACCTTTCCTCTGAAGACGCTTGGAACCTTTGACAAGGTCACACCAAGTTTCCAGATTTGCATCTTTCGGAGACTGTTCCTTGACAGCTTCTGGTTCCACCGCATTAGCAGCTTTCGCAGTTTGAGTTGTCTGAGTGAGGGATTGATTCAGATCTTGAGTTATCTGAGTTTGAGCTGTTTCCAGATCTTCAGTGGATATGGCCGCAACTGTCAAATTGACAGTGTTGCAGGCATTAGAGACTGCCAGTAAGGAGGCAGAAGAGTTAGGAGACCCTTTTCTTGAGTCACCGGATTTTTGAACAAAACTTTTAAGTGACGAAGAGGAAGCTTTCGAAGAGCTCCCACGATGGGGGGGTGTGGTATTTGGGTTTTTTCTTCCCCATGAGGAGGGGAAAGCCTTGAACCAGAAGAAAAGAGAGCCACCGAAGTCATGAGAAACGACGGTGGTGAGAAAAAAATGAACAGTATTTGAGTGTACTTTAAAGTAAGGCTTCAACGAAAAAAGAAAATAACTATGGAGTATAATTTTTATATTTAAAAGTTATGGGTACGAGCGTTCTTTCCTACCCAATAAGTATACAATTGTAATATTTTATTATTTAAGATAGTAGATTCAAACTTTTTATTAGTTCATATTTAAAAATGTATGAATGTATAGTTTATGTATCAATTCAACACATAACTTTAGTTGAATAATGAAATGGACGCTTTTCTCCCATTTAGCATGTAGATATAAATACAAACATAAACTTAAATGAAATAGCCAAGCCTTACACCGTTACACGTTAATAAACAAAAAGTAAAACATGAAAGGCCCAGAATTTTAAGTTTTCTTATATTGGGCCTTGATATTTCCTTATAAACTCGGTCAATCAAGCACCTAAAGTAGATGTAATTTACTTGTAAACTAAAATCAAATGTTTTTGGACGTCTTCTTGGCCTATTTATAGCTCATGCATGTTTCTCATTCCACAAATAAAGGAAAAAAGAAACACAGACATTTTTATTGGAAAAAAAATGGTAGGTATTCTGCACTTTCTTTTAGTTAAAATCATTTTGCTGGCTCTAGCATCTTCGTTTGTATATTGTTACGACCCATCTCCTCTTCAAGATTATTGTGTTGAAGTCGACGATAATAATGGAGGTAATCTCTATTTATTGCACATATGTGACTCCTTTGATCTCGTTTAATTTTAAACCAGATATTATGACGAATCAAAAGCATACTAAAAATCATTGAAATACTTATATAATTATTATGCAACATTCTGAAGTACTTATATATATATGTGTGTTCTCGACCACTAGTAATGTCACTAATAAACGTTTAAAATAGTTTGAATTATATGATATAGAGTTCGGTTGTTTAAAGCAAATATTAGTTTAAAATAGTTTGAATTCGTTTTAAAAATAAATAAATAAATAAATAAATTTTGATATATATATATTACGTCTGAAAAAGGCAAAAGAAAATAGATTTTGTAATCATATCATGTACTTCAAATATTTTTAAAACACCCATATTCTTGCTAATTTATGGAAGTTGCAAACTTGCATGCATGATTGCATCTATGGCATGAACGCGGGCGAGTAATTAAGTACCATGGAATAATACACAGACACATACAGTTTTTTACATTTAAGTCATTTAATGTTAGTGCAACAATTGACAGTTACTGTATAACTTCCAATTTTCAAACCTAGTAACCTTTAATTGTTTTGTCTTTTTATTTTGACTGTAGTTTTCGTAAATGGAAAATTCTGCAAAGATCCAAAATTAGTAACAGCCAGTGATTTCTTTACTTCTGGCCTGAACATCCCGGGAAACACAAGCAACCGCCTTGGCTCCTCGATCAGCCCCGTTGAAATCCCTGGTCTTAACACACTTGGGGTCTCCATGGCCCGCATTGACTTGGCCTCGGGTGGTCAACTCCCACCGCGCATCCTTCCCCGTGCCTCCGAGATCTTCTTAGTCATCAAGGGCAAGATTTTAGTTGGTTTTGTCTCGTCAAACGAATACAACTACACACTCTTCTCCAAGATTCTTTGTCCTGGAGATCTATTTGTTGTTCCCAAAGGTTTGATACAATTTCTTGCAAAAGCCGGGAAGACAAATGCAGTTGCGATTTCGGTGGTTGGGAGCCAAAACTCTGGTTTTATCGCCGTAGGTGACGCGGTTTTCGGGTCGAACCCTTCCATTAACCCAAAGGTTTTGGCTAAAGCTTTTGCGTTGGACGTAAAAATAGTACAATACCTTCACACAGTGTTTCTTCAGGAGATGATCGATATACATAGTTAATGAATAGGAATAATGATAAAATATAAGTGTGGATAAATAATCTGATGGTTAAAATATTAGATAAAATATGTAATAAAGTGAAGGAAATACAGATTAACAGAAAAAATGTGTGGGAAAATAAATATGTAACTGTGTATAATGTAACGTGCCAATTTAAAACTATTTATGAGAAATTAATAAAGAGAAAGAGATATATATGGGTATTATAAAGAGGTAGTAGTGGGCGACTTTGAATCAGAATCATGAAATGTGAACGATTAAACGTCTCATTTTCGTGTCACAGTTCACCACGTTTTCTCTTAATCTCATACTTTATATCGACTCATGTTATTATTAAAGACTTACACGATTAATATTGAATGTGGTCACTTCTCCTCTTGACGCATAGGCAACCATTAATGAGATAATGATCCATTTAAACTATATATAAGAGATCACACAATTAATAAGGTAATGGAGAGCAAAGTAATTGGTGGATTAAATTAGTAGAGTTTGTGTGGTTTTATGCTTATGATAAGAAGTGTATGATACTATTAATTTCCAAAATTAATAAATACGTTTGGTTAATACTTGTGATCTTAGAGATGATACTGCCACTTGTTTTCTACTCAATGCATCGGCAACCATATTAGCCACTACAAAAAAATAGCCAAAAATAAAAAGAAAAATTCATTGGAAATCACTGTTTCCGACGGATTTCAGATGGACACATCCGTCTGTTCTAGAGCGTCAAAAAAGAAAAACACATCAAAAATCCATCGATAATTCGGACAGATTTCTGACAGATTTTCGACAACCATATTTATGATGGATATATGACAAATATGACGGTCAGTAATTCAGTCAGAAATCTATCAGGAATCAGTACCGATAATTTTCCAACTGATTTCCAACGGTTATGTAACCGATGGATGTCCAAAAACTTTTTTACAGTACAAGAAATGACGGATTCCAACAGTACTTGATGGATTTCCGATGGATGGATTTCCAACAGATTTCTGATAGATTTCCAATTTTTTTAAAATTATTTTAAATTAGTTTCAAAATTCAATAAAATTGAAAATTTAATTTAAAATTCAATAAATAAAAATATGAAAATTGAAATGAAAAATTAAAATATTCAAAATCTGAAGAAAATAAAGAAAAATCATAAAAATTGTTCTAAAACAAAATAAAAACAAATTAAAAGAAATTAATATTAAAAAACTATGAGGCGTACAGTCCTGAAAGCCCAGACATGGAACGTTAAAACTCCTCCAAAGATTAAACATTTACTTTGGCAAATTACTTCAGGAGTACGCGAATTTAACTCAAGTTTAAATCATCGGAGTGTTAGATGTGATACTATTTGTTAATGTTGTGGAACGACTGAGGAAACTATTAATCACGTCTTCTTTGAATGTTCCTTCGCTTTACAAACTTGGACACTATCAAAGGTTTCGTCGACGGCTGGTTGTTTTCCAAAAGGGTCAGAATTTACGAATTTGGATTATTTATATTGGAGAATACCATCCCATATAAAGGAACAAGGTAGTTCCAATTTTTTTCCTGGATATTATGGTTTTTTTGGAAAGTTAGGAATAAAAAGGTATTTCAAGGAATACAAAATGACTCCACGAACATATTTAATCGAGCAAACAGTGAACACTTGGCCTGGGAGGCTGTCAAGACATCTCCCCTTGAGGAATTTGAGAATAGGAATTTATGGAGCCCCCTTCTACATCGCTTAGATGTCGAATTGATGGTTCATGGAAATCATCAGACCCTAACAGAGGTTTATGTTGGATTTTCCTTCAGGGAGAAGATAAGGTCGTGTTGCTAGGTGCTAAGTGTTACCAGAAAATATTATCACCTTTGCACACGGAGTTGGAAGCATTATTATGGGCTATGAAAGCCATTCTATCGTCAAGGTTAATGTGTCAAGTATTCGAAACAGATTGTGCTAAACTTGTCTCAATGCTGAAAGCTCCAGAGGAGTGGCCCACTTTCTCCAATCAGCTAGAAGACTTTGCCTCGCTTCGTACCTCTTTAGCTGATTTTATGATCTCTCGTATTCCTCGTTCTTGTAATAGACAGACCAATTGCTTAGCGTGGACCTCTAGTGATGTGATCCTAGATGGCATAAGGAGCTTGGAGCATGGGAAAGAACCTGAACCAGAGGAGGAGCTTGAACCCGAGGATGAGCTTGTAGCTGAGGATGCCATTGCTACACCAACTGGTCCAATGACTCGATCAAGAGCTAAGAAGTTCAACCAAACTGTGGATGGATTGCTTAAACAGATATGGATTCAAGGCAGCCACGACGAAGGTGAAGCTTATCAAACCACTTTGGTTTTGATTCAAGCTAAGTGATTTTAACAAATGGGAAAAGTGTCTCAGTTGTACTCTTTTTCCCTTGTCAAGTTTTGTCCCACTGGGTTTTCTTGACAAGGTTTTTAATGAGGCAGCTGTTTCACTTCATCATTGTCCATTTGTTGAAATTGAAAGCACAAGACTCATTTTGCATATCCATTTCGTGGCTAAGGGAAGCAAAGGGAGCTGATGAGTTATTTTTATTTTAAACTCTGTTTTATTTAGTTTTGTTATTTCCAAGACATTCTGCATGATGTTTCAGCCTTGTTGTTTTTCTCTTTATATTTTCTTGTAAGACCTGAACTCAGATCTATCTATCTTTTTATTCTAAAACCTTTTGAGTTAGATCATTGAATCATTTTCATTTATCGAATCTGAATCTTTTAGACTTATCGCATCGCTTTTCCGCGGCTTTGTGTGGCGTCATTCGATCCATTTTCTCTTGTTTTTTGCTTGTGTGTCGAGCCTACTCCAAGATCAACCCCGTGACTTCTCTCTGGTGTGATTGGGAGTGCGTCATCCTCACCGGATTCGCATCAAGTGGTATCAGAGCCACCTTAGGGAAGTCAAGCCGTTTGGAGCGGTTTTGTTTTATTTTTCATAATTTCGTTTTGAGTGATAAAATTCTGAATCCAATTGCTATTGCTGTTAGGATGTTTCTAGTATGTGTAAGAACTGTTTCAGGATTTTAGAAGTCGATTTGCTATTTGTTTATGCCTGTTCATCTGCTGTTGTCGAAACTGTCTTTTGGACTACTTTCTGCGTGTTGACTTGTTCGAATTGTTTAAAATTATTGGCTTGTGATAAAATCGTGAGATCTGTTTCTAGTGAACCTAGATTGAGTCTAAAATTTTTTAAAATTGATTCTGGAATTTTTGAATGTGTTTTAATAATTTTTCGAGGTTGATTTCGTCATACAGTCGCGATTAGGGTACTTTGGCATTTGAAGAGTCAATTTCGTGTTTTGATCATTTGTTCGCGATTTATTTCAAAGGAACTTGTTACTGGCTTAGTGTTGTGTTGTTTTTCATGTAGATATGGCCGATCTGGATAAGGATTCAAGCAAGAACCGCAACAATCTCTTCATTGAAATGTTTACCACAAAAATGGAGCAAGTGTGGGATAGACAAATGGATGCACTTCGAGAAGGACTTCAACAAGATAGAAACAGAGCAAGAAAAAGGAGGGTGCAAGAGCTTAATCCCAAGCCACCAGATGATACATCGAGATCAACTTGGCACAGCTTACATAAAACCTCTCAAACTCCCAAATTTAAGTTGAATTTCGATTCTGATTTTCGGTCTACTAATGTTCTTCAACTCTATAAATTTTCAGGAAAAGGAAACTACTTAGAGTGGGAAAGAAATATGGACAAATGGCTATACTACCACCGCATCCTGAGGAAAGAAAGATTAGCTTTTGCAGTTAGCCAACTCACCGGAGACACTTATAAATGGTTGTTGCAAGAAGTTGATGATCGCTGGTATTACAAGGAGCCAACTCTCACCACGTGGGAAGAACTTAAGGAACTACTGAGGGATAAGTATCAACCAAAGGGTTTAGCGCCAAACTGTTCTCCACAAGCCAATGCCAAAGTCCAAGTGTCAGCAGTTCAAGAAAAGAAACCAGCCTTAGTCCCAGATCAAAAGAAAACTCTAGTACCCGTGGAGATTAAGACACAACCAGATCCTTTTGAGAAGTTACAAAAGAAAGTCTCTACGCACGTTCTAAGTAAGAAGATAGAGGCTAAGTCAACATCTCAACCAAAGGAGGACACCAAACAAGTCACAGTTCACAAGCAAAGCTTAAATCCATCACTTGAATCAAGTAGTGAACCGAAGCAATGTAAGTCCTCTAATCTTTCAAAATCCAAGCCAGTCACTTGTTATAAATGTCGTAAGAAAGGTCATTTTGCTGCAACTTGCCCTGAAGAACACGAGCTTAATATCACTTCATCAGTATCAAAACTAAGCTCACCAAACTCAAGTAGTGAAGTAGTTAATCAAGCTTTAGAAAATTCTAGTTCGTGTATGATGCACTTGGTGTTGTCAAAGAATGTTGATTCAGGTCACACTATGGAGCATGAGAATGCTGAAGGATATAAATAAACATGTGGTGTCAACCAGTTCACAAGCTTGCCGAGATAACAAGTACGAGCAAAATGACTATGAGTATGTGGTGACTAAAACTGGCTGTGCTTCAAATCTCACCATCTTCAAAGATGAAATGTTATCAAACGTCTTACGAGGTACTCAGGTAAGTTTAGCTTTCGAGTTTATTCGATGATGGAATAATTTTATTTTCACTCGTAGCTTCAAACAACCTGTTTTGAAAGTTGAAATTTCAAGTATAATGCACTTAATTTTTCCCTTAAGTGCCAACGAAGACACATGTACCTTAGATGTGTGCAATGGCCTAAAAGCAACCACACCAACATGGAGATTAGCAATGGATCAAAAGGAGAAACCACTAGATGTTTCTCCACCAGTCAAGACCCGAGGTAACTATCTTGACTCCCAAAGGCGAATGAAAGCTAACCTACTTTCTCTTGGTGTAGATTGTACAATTTTGAGTCCAATCAAGAAGTCTACTGATCCAGAAATATTCACTACTAATCGGAGTCAATCAAGAGATCAATATGAAGTTTATCAAGATCAACTTTGGCTAAAGCACAAGGAGGAACACATAGGCAAGCAATCGAATTTCTTTAATTGGGCTGGTGACGTTAATCAAAACTTGTTTTCAAAACAGCCATTATTATTTTTTGTTTATAAGGAAACTCTCATGAGCTTGACTGACCTTACACCGGTGCTGCCGAGTGAGATGATGTCTCTTTTGCAGGATTATGAGATCGTGTTTCCAGTGGATGACCCCATAGGACTACCACCCATCTGTGATGCATCTTATAACCACATTTGGAGACCTGGAGACTATCTAGGACGTCCAAGGACTGTTCTGCACGAGATTTGGATCACTTCACTTTACATGTTCTTCGTTGAGCTTAAAAAGGATCTTTCATCATTTTGTTCATTTCAAGCTTATCAATGGCGACCAGGAGAGCTCTCATTGTGTAAATTTATCTTTAGAAGGGATGAATTGGTCACCAATAATGCCCTAATGCAAGAAGAGCCCCCTGATCAAACACCATTTCCTTTACCAAGTTGATTACTAACACCGAACACACAAAAGCTCATATTCAGGTTAGTAACTCTTTTCAGTCTGTTTCTCATGATTTAAGTATTGTGAACATGAGATTTTCATATCTAGAAATCATTGAGAAAAATTTAGGTCATACGTGGATTCAGGTTGAAACATGTTTACCTGTTTATCTTAATTCCATGACTGTTTTAACGCACTTGTTCTTTGTCAAAAGCGTTGACAGCTTTGCAGGTACAAAAGAGGAGCCACCGGATGTAAATATTTTCTCATCCAATTTCTTTACGAGGACTGGAATTGGAGATGTTTTCATGCAAGACAAGAAACCTATTGATTATTTTAGGATGATCTTTGAGGTTGGAGGGCAAATATGGATGCTTAGGATTGATAGTTCATTTCACTAAACAAGAAGGATCAGTGATAATGCTTATCAACTCGATCTGCGAGGTAAGTATAAATTGAGTTCTACTTTTAATGATTCTGATCTGGTTCCTTATATTGCAGATGAAATGGATTTGAGGTCAAATCCTTTTCAAGTGGGAGAGGATGATGTGATCCTAGATGGCATAAGGAGCTTGGAGCATGGGAAACAACCTGAACCAGAGGAGGAGCTTGAACCCGAGGATGAGCTTGTAGCTGAGGATGCCATTGCCACACCAACTGGTCCAATGACTCGATCAAGAGCTAAGAAGTTCAACCAAACTGTGGGAGGATTGCTTAAGCAGATATGGATTCAAGGCAGCCACGACGAAAGTGAAGCTTATCAAACCACTTTGGTTTTGATTCAAGCTAAGTGATTTTAACAAATGGGAAAGTGTCTCAGTTGTACTCTTTTTCCCTTGTCAAGTTTTGTCCCACTGGGTTTTCTTGACAAGGTTTTTAATAAGGCAGCTGTTTCACTTCATCATTGCCCATTTGTTGAAATTGAAAGCACAAGGCCCATTTTTCATATCCATTTCGTGGCTAAGGGAAGCAAAGGGAGCTGATGAGTTATTTTTATTTTAAACTCTGTTTTATTTAGTTTTGTTATTTCCAAGACATTCTGCATGATGTTTCAGCCTTGTTGTTTTTCTCTTTATATTTTCTTGTAAGACCTGAACTCAGATCTATCTATCTTTTTATTCTAAAACCTTTTCAGTTAGATCATTGAATCATTTTCGTTTGTCGAATCTGAATCTCTTAGACTTATCGCATCGCTTTTCCGCGGCTTTGTGTGGCGTCATTCGATCCATTCTCTCTTGTTCTTTGCTTGTCGAGCCTAGTCCAAGATCAACCCCATGACTTCTCTCTGGTGTGATTGGGAGTGCGTCATCCTCACCGGATTCGCATCATCTAGAGTGTTAGTTTCAGAATTTTCTTTTGTAAGCACTACTCCTCCAATTTGGACAACCAATTTGTGGAGTGACTTTTTAATTAAATGTTTGTTTGAAAAAAAAAAACTACGATGGCGTTGGATGGAATTGCGCCATGAATGCTTGCAGCTGAGCTCTCATTTCATTCATTTTTTCCTAGTACTATACTCGTGCTTTTTCCAATGTGTCAAGTTTCATATTTAAAGTTTCAAGTTCAGTTGTCTTTTGTGCGAGTTCCGTCCTAATATCTGATATAAAGACTTTTTAGGGTCTATCAATTAACCCTTTTGCACGATGTAGTACAAAGGGTATCGATCCTCGGAGAAACAAAATTTAACACACTAGGAATGCAAATCCCAATTTCAATCTAAGCAAATAAAGTTTGATTTGGAAACCAAAATTGAAATGAATTAAAAGCGGGAAATAACTAAAAAATGGTTTGAAATCAATAAGAGAAAGCAACAAGTCTCGGAAATGGCAATGACTTAGATGAGATGATGTATGTTTGATGATGATAAAGACATATTAAGAACAATATCCTAGGTTTAAGGAACACTATCTAGACTAATCCACTTACATGATACTAGTCTTTACACTAACCAATGAATCATCAAGAACTTCCATTCGCAATTCAAAGACTAATGAGCATCAATAATAATGTCTAATCTAACCACTAATCACCCTAATGAACTACTTTCATAGGCTTAGTATGAAAAGCACATTTAGATTTTTTCAAGCATTTCATCGAACACCTTCCAGACATGAAATGCAAATGATCTAGATTTCTTAATTACAAGCTTAATATAGCATTACTAACAACCTAAATGAAGGATTACCTAAGATCTAGTCCAAAAAATCATCGTTAACAAATCAAATTATCCTAATCAACCAAACCCTAAACTCATATAAAAGACTACTCAATCATAATTATGAAAACATAAATCAATTGATTTGATTGATGCATAATCATGATCTTGAAAATAGAGAGATTAAAAACAAAGTTTGTTTAGAACTCTAAGAGGCTAAGAGAGAATCTCTAAAAACAAGCATCACCCTTAACATTAGGTTTAAGGTTATTTATAGTAAATACAAAAAAAAGCTAAATAAACCAAGTCAAGATAAATTAGATTGAGTCAACCTTGCAATGAACCGAAATTGATTTGGTTTAAGACCAAATGGAAAAATCTCAAAACCGGTCTAGCGGCGTTGCTTAGTCGCTGGTTCTTGGTCACTACAGTATAGCGGTGGTGCAAGGGTACTATACCCTGGCCGCTAATTTTCACCAGATGGTTTCTTCACTTCTCCAGCAGTCTCTCACTGCTGCTAGCTCAAGACCGCTACTTCCTCGCGACCACACCAAGCCACTAGGATCTCCCCGCTACAAGATCGTGACGATGCCATCCCACTAGCTTCTTACCGCTGCTCTCCATCGATGATGCTTGGCCGCTACATGTCCCCGCTGGAAACTCTAATTCTTCTACAAGGCTCTCTTTTGATCATCTTCTTGCCCATTTGACTCCAAAATGAGAATGCATATGCAAAATATGAAAAACATGCAACTAAACTCTAAATGTGGAATGTAAATACGTGAAACTAAAGCTAAATTGATTCTTGAAAACACTTAAAAACACTTAAAAACGCAAGATATCAACTGCCCCAAACTTATCTATTGCTTTTCCTCAAGTGAACAATAAAAAAAAGTCGGGAAAGAAGTGCGAAAATGGGGATTCAAGCCACAAAGTATCAAATGAAGGATTAAACACATCGTCCTCCAAAATAGTTAAATGTTGCAAGAATAAACATCTTACTCTTTAGTACTTTTCCATGCTCATCTCAATGCAAATTTCTAATGTAAACCCCAAACTCAAGCAAAGACTCACAATCAAATAGAAGACATCTCTTTAACATTCATTAAAATGTTTAGTGCGGTCTCACTTAGGGAAATCAAATCACTCTCATTCGGTTTTGGATTAAAGATTTTTGAGGTGGGTTCAAAACAGTTTCTCTTTGGGTGCTTTCTCTCAAAACATAGGAATGTTAGTAAAATGCAAAATACATCTAACGAGGAGAACAATTTTGATATTAGTATTTTTATTCAGTACTCAGCCTGTAGTCAACGGAGACCTAGTAATAGGAACTTGTCCTATTGGATGCGAGTCCCCTGTCCTTATGCTTTTCCTAAGTAAAAATACAAGTTTAAGTGTGTGGTGTGTATGTGAACTATAAACTATGGATATATCAATTCCTTAGTCTAACATGTCATTGTAGTACTAAGGTGTCAATCCAAATGGGCGTGATGCTAACAATCAGGATGAGATCAGATTTACTTAATTCAAGCCAAGCAAGTTGATGGGGGAGTCTAACAACGTAAGTGAAACATGAAATATGCAAATAAATTCTAAGTAAAAATACTAGAGAGACAAGTGCAGGTGCTAGAGAAGCAGTGCACAGATGCTAGAGGAGTAATGCAGCAAGTGAAAATGATGAAATAAAAATAAGTGTAGAAGCTGGCAAGCGAAGATGATAACTAAAACAAGGTAAAATCAACTAAGACAAACAAGCTCTCAAGAATGGGGTAATTGGTCAGTGACTCCTCTGAAATCTATCTAAGGCGCTGACAAACTCACACAGAGCTAATCCCTAGACAACGGGTTCACAAGTAATCAAATCCACTGTCGTGACAGATGACCTCAGGTTAAAGCAGTTCCAGACTCAGATGTCTCTGACGAAATCTACCCTAACAGGCACTAAGATTCAACCCGTTCTTGTCAATGAACACCCTAAACATCCAATCTATTAGGCTAGGAATGCAAATCTCTGGCATTAGTTGTTCAAGCGTTTCATCAACCACCTTTTGAGTGTGGAAACACTTAAGATCTAGTTGCAATTGATCAGAGAGAAACTAGCATTAAGAACACTAATCGAGAAGGGATTCACAAACAACTAAACTCAAACGCCCTAGAAGATCAAAGATTTGTCACTAACCTATCCCATTCTCAAGAACTCTAAAAAAAACTACTCAAGCATATTGAAAAACATAAACCCAGAAAATCCAAACTTCTCAGAATTCATTAAAAATAGATTAGAATGATAGATTATTGCAAGAATAACAAGACTGCAAAGAATTAAAACAAACTAACAAGTGGATTAAAAGAAATCTGGATTCAAAGTCAAGAATAATGAAGAACAAATGAAGAACACTCACGAATAGAGAGAAAACCTAAAAATAAAAAGCTTTTACTAAAAATAAAAACGGAATACCCTTTGGACAAAACCCAAAAGGGGTATTTATATGAAAATGCGGAAAACCCTAAAAACGGGTATAGACAAAATAAACGGTCAGTCTCCGAAGATCATGCAGCTTGGGCGGGCGTGTGTGCAGTGGTGATCGAGCTGGGAGTGAAGACTGCTGTGCTCGACGTGTCTGATCGAGCAGATGTTGGACTAGTGTGCTCGACGTGTTTGATCGAGCAGATGCCGGACTGCTGTGCCCGACGTGTCTGATCGAACGTATAGCAGGAGTGCTCGATGTGTATGCTCGAGTAGATGTTGGACTAGTGTGCTCGACGTGTCTGATCGAGCGTATGGCAGGAGTGCTCGACGTGTATGCTCGAGTAGATGTTGGACTAGTGTGCTTGACGTGTCTGATCGAGCGTATGGCAGGAGTGCTCGATGTGTCTGATCAAGTACTCTACTTGATGGTGCTCGATGGACTGCTCGATAGAGTGCTCTTCTTTAGCCTGCTCGAGCACTTGTCCCATGGCCTGCTCGATGGAGTTTTTGATAGAGCATACTGATTCTAGTGGCGTGAAACTCTCCAATCATCCAGAACATCGTCCAAGTACCTGAAATCAACTCCAAAATGCATATGTATGCAAATCTAATGCAAATCCTAGTATGGACGCTAAATGTGTGGAAAAACTATAAAATGGGAAGAAATATATGATGAATCTATTACTAATTGATGATAAATGCATACTAAGACATGCTAAAATACAGAGACATCAACTCCCCCAAACTTAGTCTTTGCTTGCCCTCAAGCAAACAATTTATAAGAAGGGTGAGAGGTTAGAAAATGGGGATTCAGAACCTAGGCAATGCAGTTTTTTTAAAGTTCCCAAACCTTATCAAATTTCCAAGAAGCTACCCTGAATGCAATGCTAACAAGTTCTACATTTAAAGCCTTAGCCATGCTCATCACATCACTTACTTAATAATGATTTGGCCTACGCAAGCATTCAGATTCTTCAAACCCTTTAACATTCATTAAGCAGAAACCATGAATCAAGTTTATGCAGTCATTGAACTCATTTGGCTAAGAGAATGGTCGAAGGACGAAGATGGTCCTTAATGTAACTGGTGACGCTCATTCTCACTCAAGGGACTCTCAAAGAAAAACTAAGCTTTAGAAGAAGGTTAAAGGTCAGGGCCAACCGATGAATACAAGGATAGACTCTCATCTACCCAAACATATACATAATCAAAATCCAAACCCCTAAATCTAATCCCAAGAACAATCCTATCACTACCCTTTGGTACTTTTCTGCAATGAATTCCTTTTTGATTAAACTTTTTCTTTTTCTTTGTATTCTAAGGAGGGGGTGTTCTCATACTTATAGAATCTAGTGCTTTGGGGTTCTTTGTTAGCTATGGCTCTCTAGATGCTTTAGACTTTTGCCCTTGGTTTTCTGCTTCTCTTTGCCTATCAAATTTGTTTCTCTATTCCCAAACCGCTTTACTAGACCAATCACATTTTTGTTTTAAAGACCTTCCCCTTTTCTTATAACTCTTTCCCTTTTTCTTCTTTCATATTCTTTCCCAAATTTTTCTATCCAACACATAATATGGTGATCAAGTTCCCGCCCGTAGTCAAGCTCCTACCTAGTCCTATCTGATCTAAAAATTGTAAATCAGAACTATATGAGAAACTATCCTTGTCGGCTCCAACCTAACACTTTCTACCAAGCTCAATTCATAAAAAGGCCTCACACACACAAAATATTATTGGCTTGAAAGAAAGGTAGGTTCAAAGGTGGGGAAACTGTTCCAATGAGGGGAATCAGCTACTTGGATAACAAGGGTGGTAAAAAAGATGAAAGATAATCCAAGTATGTATATAGGTATCCATGAGTTCAAGTTCAATGCGTAAACATGATAATTATAAGTCAGGTTATGGTCCAAATAGATAGGGAATGAATGCACTTCTCAACAAGCTTCAGCCAAAATCAAATGTCAAGCAATGAATTCAAAGGATGGTGCTGCCTTATGCTTCAAACTTAATCAACATGCACAACAGGACAACTAAGTGGTTCATTAACAATTTATGCTGCATGCTAGGCTAGGCAAGAATCATCATTATCCCATATGCAGAAATCCTAGATGAAATGCAAGTAGACTCCTAAAATGCTAATGCAACTACATGGACACTCTGTTTTTGTGAAATGATTTTCGAAAAATTTTCAAATTTTTATGGTTTTCAGATGCACATAGATGATTGAAAATTTGAAATAAGAAAACAGAAAACAATGTCAAATACAACATGAACCCTCCCCCAAACATAAATTAAACAGTTCCTTGTGTAATAGAAATCTTGAACAGAGTTTGCAAACGAAAGCAAAATTAAACTAAGTACAATGATAAATACAATGGGTTGGAGAGTGATACTTCAGTAGTTGGAGAAGAAAGAGTCGGTGAACTCTTCTATGTCCTCGCGGGAGTACGTTGGTGGAGTGCCTCGTCGAGCTGCTGCTCGAGCGCCTCGTCGAGCTGCTGCTCAAGTGCCTCGTCGAGCTATTGCTCGAGCACCTCGTCTCTCATCTGCTTGAGCGTTTTGTTTCTCATCTGCTCGAGCACGCATCGAGCGTTCTGCTCGAGCTCCTCATTTAGCGTTGCTCGAGCACCTTCATCGGTCTTCTGCTCGAGCACACCATTTTTTATTTGCTCCAGCACACCATTTTTCATTTGCACGAGAACACTATCGGAACAAGCATTAAGTTCAAGTTTGATCTGTTCACAAATTATCTAATCCAAATTACTTTGCAATTATCTAATTTGCTCATTCTAGGTTCTATCAGATTTTAATCCACACAGTCGTGTCAATTTAACAACCTAAGTTCTAGATTCTAGTGATCAGGCCAGAACTAGTTTTAAGAACAACCTAAGTGAAAAACTACCAAGTTATGAATCCTAACCAATCAATCAATCTTCAATTCCATGAAAACCCTAGTGAGAATCTCTGAACCTAACAAGAGATCTACTCAGACATATTCATTGAAATCAAAGACATGAATTGAATAGATATCATATAAAACAATAAAGAGAAATAGAAACAGGGGTTCAAAATCTTCTCTCAAGTGTATAGAGTAAAATCAGCCCCAAGCTCTCAATCTCTCCAATAATCTCTTGCAAAAGTTCAACTCCCCTCTCTTTCTCTCTACACTTAAAAACCATACTTAATAGTCTAAAACGCGATTTGGGATATTTTGTATATATATAAAACTTCTGGGCAAAGTTGCAGCTCTTCAAAACTTGGCAATTTTCGCGAATGGTGTCAGCATATGGCCCATGTCGATCGACACCCATGGTGGTGTCGATCGACACCACTAGTCTTGTTTGGCACCAACTTTAGCTTCTCAGCAACAATGCTCCAAAACGCTCCAGAACATCCAAATAATCCCAAAATGTGCATAAACCTGTAAAAGACTATAATATGATCTAAAGATGCATAGAAGACTCGATTATGTACATACATCATGGCTTAAAAACCATAAAAACCATGATATATCAACTCCCCAAGACTTAGCTTTTGCTTGCCCTCAAGCAAACATAGAACTAAACAAGAGAAAGAAGTTTCAAAACGCAGAAATTCATTCATTGGAGCACCACACTCAAATTCACCATAGTAAGCCACTAAAAATCCTTACCTGATGGATCCAAAATACCATGTACTTCACCCTAGACATTCGCAGCTTTCCAGATCCAACCCATAATTTCATAACATAGTCCATAAGCCCTTCATCGCCGGGTTTCATCTCTGATCTCAATGTCAAGGACCTTCTAGACTCATTTCCTTACAATACTATGACAAAACAACTATACAAAACCTTTGGTACTCTTTCTCTCCACCAGACATATTATTTTCCTTATTCTTTTTTTATGACAAAGGTGTAGGCGAATAATGGTATCACGAGAAAATTTTTTTAACCTCGCTTCCAACCTTCGTGTGATTATCTCTTTCAAAGTAAAATAATGGGGTCATTGGAAATTTTCCTACCCTTTTACTCGAAAGAAAATAATTTCATCTTCATCTTTTTTTTTTAATAAGGGAGAGGAATACCATTAATATTTACACAGGTTGTCGATGTCAAGTATGAACGAGGAGTCAAGCCCTATGAACATCAATCACGTCGATGAGGTAAATCAGAAATAAGCTCAAACTTTAATGGATTTCTACTGGAAATGTAGATGTCTCAAGTCAACTGGTCAGCTTTTGTTTTTTCCATTAGTCTCGGATGTCAGTCAACTTTGAATCAGTGGTTACTTAAGTTCCTGAAAATGTGGTGCTTTCTTCGAAAAATCATAGTTTCATACAAAATTTTGACTCGAAAAAATAGACTCAACTAACTCTGAGAAAAGAGAAAATAATGTTAGCAACTACCTCCCCCTGACTTAAACAACACTGTCCGCAGTGTTATAGAAGCATGAGTTTGGTTTAAAAGTAAAGAAAAGTTAGAGAGAAAGAAAAATGAATGTTACCTAGTTGATGTCCCTGTGTCGATTGATAATACTGCATTTTGGCACGTTTTTACTATGGTTTTATTACAACTTAGCATAGGTTTTAATCATCACCCATGTCACTTTGTGCATTTATTTGGCATATAGGATATTTAGTCTCTTTGCATTAGTTTGCATGCATTTTGCATACATATGGTATTTTCAGGTATTTGGAGCTGTGAGGAGTCATCACTTGAGTAACCACTCAGCCATGAAGACACGTAGGGGTTTCTGTGAGGAGTCGTGACTCGAGTGACATGGAGCCATAGAGTTAAAGACTGCAAAGGAAGCTCAAGTTACTCGAGGAGGCTACTCGGATGAAGACTCGAGGAGGCTACTCGACCAGACCACTCGACTGCTGGGTCGAGTGGTGAGCATCGCGTCGACAAGATTCCGCAAATTATAACGAATTCTCATTATCCATAATTCTTATGTATAAATACTGAGGAATGATAATTCGGGACGGGATCGGACAATTTTTAATTCTGTGCCGGTTTAGCACAATTAGTTTATCTCTCTGAGTTTTCTCTCTCTAGTTTATCTTTAGATTTTGATTCGGATTTTTGCACTCTTGGGAATTTCAATAGATCAAATTTATCATTACTGTTATTTTTCTGGAATCTCTGTTCATCGGATCATCTATGATGAGTCAAAGCTTTTATGGGTTTTTGATTTTGATGATGATCGCAATATGTGAGTAGTGAATTTAGGGATTTCGGGGATGGATTAGGGTGATTTCACTCGATCTCTTTGAGTTTTTGTTGATTGTTCGTAGATTCGGCTTTAGATCCCTCTTGGGTTAGTGATTTTAATGTTTGCTCTTTTCTGGCCAATTCGAGCATGATCGTAGGTGACTTCATGAGCATCAAAAGTGCCTTCAACCATCAGATCCACTTTTTCCAGGGATTAAGACACAATAGCGTGAGAGTCGGTGCATCAGATGTTGATTTACGTCACGACCCAACTACTCACTTGTTATGAGTCTTTCTTGGTTTTGACGGATCGATCCTTAGTGTAAGATCTGTAAACACTGGACCTTTAGGTTTGAGTGAGTTAGATCTTCAGATCCATCACCACGACAGTGGGTTGGGTTGGAAGTGAGATCCGTCGTCAAGGGATTCACCCTGAGTTTAGATTTTCAACACCCATAGTAGATTTAACTGTAGATTACCCTATGATTCCACTCCCTGGGATCTCTATCATTTTCTATATTTTTTATTTTAGTTCTCTAGTTTATTTCTATTGTTTAACTTAGTATCCACTGTTTTTGTTCCTGTTACTCGATCAATCCACTCGAGTGGTCCACTCGAGTGACTCACTCGATTGATACCAAACTTTGTGACTTTTCCTGTTAATTCCATGACTTGTTAAAGAGTGACAGACTTTAGCATTTCTAGGATCTAGTTAAGTCTATTCATCTATTGCATCATTTAGGACTGTTAGTATTCACAAACAACTTCTATAAACTTGGCTAGAATTAAATGTTAATGATCTCATCCTTTTTGCTAATTTCATTCACCCGATGGATTGACACTTTACTATACTATCAATTGATTAAAAACTCAGGCTTTTAGGGTTGTGTTTAGGGTGTTAGTTTCATCACTTCTCATCCTTTTCACTACATAAAAACCAAGTTTCAATTTGGCGCCATTGCCATTGGGGTGATTTAGAATTACAATTAGGATTTCATCGCATTTGAGATCTAGTTCTTTTACATTCTATCCTGTTACTAATTCTGATTACATTTCTTTCTATTTAGGTACCCCTATAACTCGAGTTATCTACCTGGGTAACTTAGTCGAGTATATCACAACTTTCCATGGCTACATAAATAGTCTCACACGAGACACTATTTCACACTCCAAAGAGACGTGGAATAGCTGCTCCAGAAGCAGATGCTGATTTCAAAATTTCCAGGGGCATCATTTCCATGGTTTCAAACAACAGGTTTCACGGGTGGGCATCTGACGACCCTCTTGAACATCTAGATGTCTTTGAACGAATCTGCAGCCTCGCAAGGATCCGCGGGATAACTAAAGATGGATACAAGCTAAGGCTGTTCTCATTCTCCTTAGCGGATAAAACCACTACCTGGGGAAAATCTCTCCCACCAGGATCCATCACAACCTGGGAATCCTGTATGGCTTCGTTCCTCACCAAATTCTTCTTAATCCAACGAACTGCGATGTTTCGGCAAGAGATATCCACATTTCACCAGAAGTTGGGTGAAACTTTATATGACGCTTGAGACCGATTCAACAGTTATCTCATGAAGTGTCTACACCATGGTTTCTCCAAAGAATCATTACTCTGCATAATATACCGTGGCGTCTCACCCATGGTCATGATGTGCCTTGACACTGGTTGCAATGGGAATTTTTTAAGCGCTGAAGTACAAGCCGGTTGGATATTGATAGAAAACATAGCAAGATCAGACAGTATTTCCAACGAGGAGTATGGACGAGGTATTTAGAATGTTCATGCATTCGAGGCCAATGGCAAATCAGATATTCAGATTCTTCACGAGAAGGAACATGATGCTACTCAAATCTCAGCCACCTCCACCACCAGTTGCACCAGATGGCGACATCAAGCTGTTATTACAACAACTCATACATAGTCAAGACCAAGCTGTTATTGCCTTGACGAAGCAAACTCTTGTTCTTCAGCAGCAGAATCTTGATATTAAGCAACAACTCATCAACCTCTACACCGAACAACAATCATTGCGCACACTGGTCTATTCTACTCATACCAGTCCGACCGTAACTACACCCCTACCAGACCAGACGATTAGTACGATCACACTGCGAAATGGAAAACAGCTACCACCACGAACCCCTATTTCTATCCCTGAGGACAGTGAGATCCAGGAGGGGGAGGGTGATTATCACGAGAAGACACAAGCACCAGTAGAACCACCACTCGAGTCAACTACTCGAGTGGCAGGTCGAGTAGCCTCAACGCCTGAAGATATTCTTATGAAGTCCAAGGAAAAAGGTAATCCTGATGACTTGCGCGCTTATGCACCTCCATTACCTTTCCCAGGGAGAAACAAGAAGAATTAGGCAGATAAATACAAAAAACTTTTTGAGAAACATTTAAAAGATGTTGAACTTTAGATACTTCTTCTAGAAGCTCTAATGCTTATACCTCCAGCTCAGAAATATTTGAAAGATTTAGTCAAGGAGAAAACTAAAGAAATTCAAGGTATGATACTTCTCACTCATGAATGCAGCGCCATCATACATAAGCAGATAATATGCAAGGAAAAGCTTCAGGATCCAAGCTCCTTCACGCTACCATGCTCAATCATATTCCCCAGGTTTGGAGTTCCCAAAGTTGTGATAAGTGATGGAGGATTCTATTTCATCAATAAGCAATTTGAGAATCTTCTGAAAAAGAATGGAGTGAGACATAAGGTTGCGACACCTTATCACCCTCAGAAAAGTGGTCAAGTCGAAGTGTCCAATAAGCAGATCAAAGCAATTCTAGCCAAAGTGGTGGGAACTTCGAAAAGAGACTGGGCACCTAAAATTGATGATGCTCTGTGGGCTTACAGGACAGCATACAAGACCCCTATAGGACGAACTCCTTTCCAGCTACTATATGGAAAATCTTGCCATCTGCCTGTGGAATTAGAGTACAAAGCACTTTGGGCTACGAAAATCCTAAATCTCGACCTCTTATCAGCTCAAGAAAATAGGAAGGTAACTTTGCACGAGTTAGAGAAAATAAGGCTTGATGCATACGAAAGCTCAAAAGTTTATAAGGAAACAACATAAGCTTTCCATGACAAAATAATCCAGCAAAAACAGTTCACTGCAGGAGATCAGGTGTTACTATTCAATTCCAGACTCAAAATTTTTCCTAGCAAGTTGAAGTCAAGGTGGTCAGGCCCATTTCGCATAAAAGAAGTTTTACCATATGGTGCAATCACCTTGTTGGACCCTGAAGGTAGAGAATTCACTGTGAATGGACACAGAGTCAAACAATATATAGCAGAGCAAGGCATACCTTACGACACCCCACTCGATGTGGGTGATGTTAGGCAAGCTTAACAAATGAAAATCAAGCTAAGAGAGTTAAAACAAGTTCACTTGGGAGGAAGTCCCATGATTATCCCTGTAAATATTTTTTTATTTTTAGTTTCTGGTATTTTAATGTTTTCTATTTAGTGTTTTGATGTCTCAGGAAGCTTGGTGAGGTCAAAACAAGGAAATCCCATAGCAGTCGAGTACATCACTCAAACATAGGACTCGAGTAAACCACTCGACCCCATGGTCGAGTGGCCCAGGTTCTATCTGAAAATCTATGAAATCTAAACTTTTAATCTTAGCCGCTCATCTAACCTTATCCATTCCTCCCTACTACACCTACTCGCCTACAGTGCTCGAAGTTGATTAAAGTCACATTTTTTCCTTTCTCATTTCCAACCTCGTTTACTTCTCACAAAAATTTTTAAAACTTTCTCTGAAATATATCTTTGAACTCATTCCGAAAGATTCTTGAGTCATCATGTCTAGAAGAGGCAAATTCGTCCAGTAAGTATTTTATTTTCCCATAATTTCATGAAAAATTTGATTAGGGTTCATCCGAAAATTTTTCTGAAAAAGTTCATACGATTTTTGTCTTTAAATCAATAGATTGGGTTCTTAAACTCTCTTCATGCGTTTCCCCAGTAAACTTCTTATGATTTGTACAAAAGCTTTCATAAAAATCTTGACAATCTCTTATTATGAACGATATAATGTTGCACCACGGGAGCCATTACTGATAACCCCCTCTTTATTCACTTCGATTCATGAAGTTTCTCTCATTGCATACTGTTACGATTCATCCTTTTCCCTGCAGCACTCGAGCAGGCTACTCGAGTAATCCACTTGAGTGGCTCACTCGAGTTGCTACCCGAAACACTAATCCCTTTGCTAAATCTTTCAAATTCTTGTATCTATTTTCAGGAAAATAGGGCAAACATCAGCTGAAACCATAGCACGAAACATGATGCGAGCTAGGAGAGAAATCCCTACTTTAAAAGATGAGTCGCATGACAACGCAGCCCATGCTATGCAAGACTTCCATGACGAAGAAGGGAGAAGTGGTCAGAGCTCCAGAGTTGTCACGGATAGCGAGTCTGAAGAAATTATTGAAAGAAAAATAGAAAGAAGAAACAGAGGAGCAACAACCATTACATCAGAGGAATCGGAAGATAACTCCATTACGGCCCTAAAGTCAATGAGGTTTCACGGAACAAGATATCCTCATCGCGCGACAATGGAAGCCCTGGGAATCGGAGAAGAGGTGACAAGCATACTCAGAGCAGCCAATCTCCAAGTCCTCATGACTTACCACTTCCCTGCTTACCAGAACGAGACATGCCAATTTCTGTCAACTATGAAGGTCGCTTCATACGCAGACCATAGGAGCATGACTACGGATGGCAGTCACAAGTTTATTACTTCAAGGTGGATTGGATCACTTATACACTGAGTTTCAACCAGATCAACGCATTGTTTGAATTTGAGGAAGGTTCAGGAATGGAGCCAGATTACAGCAACATTGAGCTTATGAAGTAGTGGAAAACTCTAGGAGGAAGAACACCCTTCAAGACTTCTCAGGTGAAGAGCTCCGATATAAGGAATCCTTCTTTGCGGTAATTCCACCGAATCGTGGCAAGTACCATTTTCGCTAAGAAAAATACCGGTGCGGTTAATGACCAAGAACGTTAAATGAAGGATTCAACTTTGAAAGACTTCATTCTATATGCTTTTTCTAAGGATAAGGAAAACGGGATTATCATGAAAGGAGATAGGAATGGTGCTGGGAATGCTGAAATCCTAGTCACCAATCTTACGTCATACAAGGCATATGCTTCTAAACTCCACAGGATGAACAAAGAAGGAGACATCACCATAGGGGGATTGGTAACGCCCATTTCACTCGCCTGTGGGATAGACCTGACCATGAGTGATGAGTCTGAACCTCAATGGTTAGACATCGCTTATTTTCAAAGCTCTCGCATACTAGGCCCGAGTATGGTTGATGACCAATATGTCTACAACTTCTCGCACCCCCTGATGGAAAAAAACTAAAGTCCTCATACCATTCCAAGAAATGCCAAAGCTCACTGAAGGAGAGAGCGTTGATTTTGTCCCACCTCTTCACCTCCTTTACATGACTAGAGTCCAGAGAGATGCTGTGGCGGAAGTGAAGGAATTTATTCCTGAGCCTAAGAGGTATGATTTCAATGAGGAAGTTTGCACCAACTTGGGAATGGTCAGTAAGAAGTTGACCTTATCTAGACGATGGTCTAAATAGCAAGACAAGACCATCAAGAAACTTAAAGGCAAGGTCAAAGAACTTACCTCAGCGGTGAACGACCTGACAATAAGTGTCAGGGAATTGCAAATTAGTCAGCGACCCCAACCACCCGTTGACCCTCCACACGACGCAAGAAGCTTGGCAAGGACTCACTCCTTCACCCATCACCAACGCCACACAAGCTCGAGTCAACCAAGACGTCGATCCACAGTTGAAGACACGCGTGGGGAGAGAAGGGTTTATATCCAAACCCCAACTTCAGAAGAAGATGAACGGCCCCATTCTCAACCCACTCGACCGGTTCACTCGAGTAGACCACTCGAGTCGGCTCAGAGGAGACCTACCATCCGACGTCCGGCTGTTGATGAAGAAGATCAATCAGACCCGAACCGCCTCATTCGACGTAGACCTTCAAGGAACCTCAGTAGACCTAGTCACTCGAGTCAGCCAGCCGAGTCCTCGTACACCCACGAGTCCATGGATGACTACCTCGACTCCTACTTCTCCAGCCGTCAATGAGGTACCACACCCTTACCCTTGTAAATACCATAGCATATTTTTGTTTTTCTTTGTTTTTAAATCTCTTAGGCTTTCCTTTCAATTTTTATTACACAAGAGACTGTGTAATTTAAGTTTGGGGGAGTGTCTAAGAGATGTATTTGACATGTTTACCTTGTTTTCTTATTCAAATTTTGCTTCCATCTATGTGCATCTAAAACCCATCAAAACTTGAATTTTTTTTAGAAAATGATTTCACAAAAACAGAGTGTCATGTAGTTGCATTTGCTTAGGATTGTTACATTTAGCATAGGGGATGATGACGAGTTAAACCGATTAAAGCTTAATAACCAAACATATGATTTTAGTACCTTAGTTACAAGTTGTCTTATGCATTCACCTTAGTTTGAAACATAAGGCTGCACCTTGCTTGGAACTGAACTTAGCACTCTCATTTGGTTAAAAACTTGCTGTAACTTGTAAATCTATCCCTATGAATTTGAACCTTAATTTTGAAACTTAATTATCATGATATGCTCTAAAACTAAAAACTCATAGATACCTCAAAACACTTGGGTTTTCTTTCACCTTTTACCACTCTTGCCAATCCAAGTAGCTGCTCTCACCTTTAGAGCAGTTCCACCATACCAAAACCATGACTTTTTTCAGACCATTAAATCACTCTTGTGTGTGTGAGGCCTTTTACATTCTGATTGAGCTTGGTAGGAAGTGTTAGGTTTGTGCCGACAAGGATAGTATCCCATGTAGAGTCTAGCTCATGATTTTTGAGTTAGTATAGTTATAGGGAATCATTGTCCTGGGTTGGAGAGAGTGTGAGCATAAAAAAAAGAGTGAACAGAGAAAAAAATATATATGAAAAAGTTTCTAAGGAGTTGGGAACATGTATAAGATTGTGTGGTCTAGTAAAGGATTTGAAAGTATGAAAATAAAATGAAATGTTAAGCTCAGTGTAGTTAAAAAGAAAAGAAACCGAGTCCAAGTGAACCACTCGAGTCCAAGCCTTAAATCAAAGTTTAGAGAAAGTTTAAAACCCAAATCAGCTAGATTCCGCCTTGGTAAAGAAATTTCCACTCCTTAGAACCAAAAGGACTGAGGGAAAAGGAAAAGATTGAGTAGTTTTGAGAGTTTATGTGAGGCTGGGGGTTGAGAGTCATAGTTGTCTTATGGGTAGATGAGATTCTATCCTTCTATGCATCAGTTGGCTATCCTACCTTTAGCTTTCTGCTAAAGCTCAATCACTTCTTTGAGAGATCCTGATTCTTGCGCTTAAACCAGAGGAAGAAGAGATCATTTTAATCTCTTAAAACTTGTCCCTCAACCAAATGAGTTTTAGTTATTGCATATAATGATCCACCAGTTCGTGCTTAATAAATGTTAAAGGGATAGTTTACATTGAATGCTTGTTTTAGCTGAGTCTTAGTGTTGAAGTCCATGTGATGAGTTTGGCAAAAGCTTTTAAGTAAAACTGCCGTGAATTGCATGCTAGAATTATTAACTATGGTGCTGACTTCAGAGGTTTGCTTAGTTTGCTAGGTTCTGAGTCCCTACTTTCACACTACTCCTTTTATCTTATTCTTTCTATTTGCTTGAGGGCAAGCAAATGATAAGTTTGGGGGAGTTTGATAACACTGCATTTTGGCACGTTTTTACTATGGTTTTATTGCAACTTAGCATAGGTTTTAATCATCACCCATGTCACTTTGTGCATTTATTTGGCATATAGAATATTTAGTCTCTTTGCATTAGTTTGCATGCATTTTGCATACATGTGGTATTTTTAGGTATTTGGAGTTGTGAGGAGTCATCACTTGAGTAACCACTCAGCCATGAAGACACGTAGGGGTTTCTGTGAGGAGTCGTGACTCGAGTGACATGGAGACATAGAGTTGAAGACTGCAAAGGAAGCTCAAGTTACTCGAGGAGGCTACTCGGATGAAGACTCGAGGAGGCTACTCGACCAGACCACTCGACTGCTGGGTCGAGTGGTGAGCATCGCGTCGACAAGATTCCGCAAATTATAACGAATTCTCATTATCCATAATTCGTATGTATAAATACCGAGCAATGATAACTCGGGACGAGATCGGACAACTTTTAATTCTGTGCCGCTTTAGCATAATTAGTTTATCTCTCTGAGTTTTCTCTCTCTAGTTTATCTATAGATTTTGATTCGGATTTTTGCACTCTTGGGAATTTCAATAGATCAAATTTATCGTTACTGTTATTTTTCTGGAATCTCTGTTCATCGGATCATCTATGACGAGTCAAACCTTTTCTGGGTTTTTTTTATTTTGATGATGATCGCGATATGTGAGTAGTGAATTTAGGGATTTTGGGGATGGATTCGGGTGATTTCACTCGATCTCTATGGGTTTTTGTTGATTGTTCGTAGATTCGGCTTTAGATCCCTCTTGGGTTAGTGATTTTAATGCTTGCTCTTTTCTGGCCAATTCGAGCATGATCGTAGGTGACTTCGTGAGCATCAAAAGTGCCTTGAACCATCAGATCCACCTTTTCCAGGGATTAAGACACAATAGCATGAGAGTCGGTGCATCAGATGTTGATTTACGTCATGACTCAACTACTCACTTGTTATGAGTCTTTCTTGGTTTTGATGGATCGATCCTTAGTGTAAGATCTGTAATCACTGGACCTTTAGGTTTGAGTGGGTTAGATCTTCAGATCCATCACCACGACAGTGGGTTTGGTTGGAAGTGAGATCCGTCGTCAAGGGATTCACCTTGAGTTTAGATTTTCAACACCCATAGTAGATTTAAGTGTAGATTACCCTATGATTCCACTCCCTGGGATCTCTATCATTTTAAATAGTTTTTATTTTAGTTCTCTAGTTTATTTCTATTGTTTAACTTAGTATCCACTGTTTTTGTTCCTGTTACTCGATCAATCCACTCGAGTGGTCCGCTCGAGTGACTCACTCGATTGATACCAAACTTTGTGACTTTTCCTGTTAATTCCATGACTTGTTAAAGAGTGACAGACTTTAGCATTTCTAGGATCTAGTTAAGTCTATTCATCTATTGCATCATTTAGGACTGTTAGTATTCACAAACAACTTCTATAAACTTGGCTAGAATTAAATGTTAATGATCTCATCCTTTTTGCTAATTTCATTCACCCGATGGATTGACACTTTACTATACTATCAATTGATTAAAAACTCAGGCTTTTAGTGTTGTGTTTAGGGTGTTAGTTTCATCACTTCTCATCCTTTTCACTACATAAAAACCAAGTTTCATCGATCGACACACAGCTTGGTGTCGATCGACACACAGCCTGGTGTCGATCGACACAAGCATAAATTGACAAGTGGGTTTTAGTTTTAGTGGTGGTGTTGACCGATACACATGGTTGTGTCGATCGACAACAGTCATATGCATCAACATAGATTTTCGCAAACGGTTGGAACCATAACCTATAAGCTAATAAGAAAACTCAAATCCAACCATGAGAAACAACAACATAACTTCATAATCAATCTCTAGAGTTAAAGGACTTAGCTAAGACTCAACAAAGACATAAATATGACTCAAAGCAAAAGAAAAACAAAGAAGAAACATAAAATATAGGAAAAGAGAAGAAAAACCTTAAAAGTCTGAGAAAGAAACTAATCTTCCTCTTTATCCTCCTGGGAAGCTGCAGCTGTGGTAGCGGAAGGAGGAGTATCCTGGGGCGGTGAAGAAGCGGTGGCTTCCTGAGGGTCCGGCTGGTCGCAGCCACAACGGGGTATAGCAGTAACAGTTCTCTAAATCTGCTGTAAAATCTTTACCACATACTTCTGAAAAGCCAAATCATCACCTAAATCATCTGGTTCCCGAGGCATTGGTCTCTCAAAAGCGATGCACATAGGTGTAAAGGGAGTTGGTGGAACAGCTGAAGACATGGATCGCCTTCGCTTGCGAGAGGATGGTGCATCTGTGAGAATTGCAGGGTCAAGCTGAAAGTGAAAAGCACCTAGAGTGGATAGGGAAGTAAGGTTGGACTAAGGTAGCTGCATGTGATGAGTCCCTGTGAAATCAGTGGAAATGTACATCCAATTTCTGGTAAGCATACCAGTGTGCTTCAAATAAGCTTCACCCAACAGATCCTTCTTGGAGATGACACGTGCTAAATCAAGATTGATCCCACAATACTGAAATATCGGAGTGATAAAACTCCCTATCATCTCTTTTTTCTTCGTATTTGTGAATGGCTTCCGCTGCAGTCCTACTAGATGGTGAGCAAAGATAGCACCAAAGTTAACATCATGCTTAGCTAGGAAGGCTGTGGAGTATTCATGCGCAGTCAAGTGACCCACTACATATTGGAGCATTACTAACTCCTGAAGTCTCATCGTCGTCACTTTGGATTTGCACAAGATCGTGCTACCAACGAGCATGGCAAGGTAACATAGCACATGATAATGTATATCTGACTGCTTAGACGTCTTCACATCCTAATCTCCAGTGGAAAAGTTACCCAAGAAAACCTGCTGATCAGAAAAATCACTCGAAATTGCCACCCCTGCAGTAGTCTCTCTAAACTTGTAGATGCAGCACAAATTGGTGAAGGGAATCCTGTAGCGCCTCCGTCAAACCATGGAAGCGATGGTGTCCTGCTGAGCGGTCTTGTTAGACTCATCTTCGTAGTAGTAGACCCGTACCGTGGCTAAAAATTGTCGAACCAAGTCTGGGTAAAGCTTATAATATGTGGTTCCCATAGTCCCCAAACCAACCCACTTTAAACAAAGTTTAACCTCAGCAACAATCCCCATACTTGTCAATGTATCCATCCAAGCAACACGAGTTGGTTGGATCTCCATAGTCAGCCAAGCATTGTAGAACAAGTTATCATACTCGTCACATAGATTGAGTACCGGTCGATCAATGCACTCAGCGGATAGTGTCTCAACAGCTGGCTTGGCATCCATAATCTTAGCCAATTTGATCGGTGTACCCTCTATTCTTGGCCATTGAAAACTAGGCTGATCTTCTGGTTCTGAAGATTGTTTGGTTATGACTAGGCTAGTGCGTTTAAACCATCTTGGAGTAGACATCTGCAGTTTGGACAAGAAAGAAGCAAACCCAAAACATTAGGTCGAAAAGTACCAATCCACAACATTAAAAACAACATCAATCCACAACATTAAAAACAACATCAATCCATTGTAATTACGTCAGAATTTTGACATTCGTTGAAGACCTTCCGTTAGACCAAATTCAGAGATCGTTATATCCATGGAAAGCTGGAAGAGTCAAGCTTCACCTCGGACAAAAAACAAAGCAATCCATTCAGCCGTTTGGGAGATACAACCCAAAGAGTGATGACTTGTCAACCTTGGTCACAAGGAGTGTGACCGAGGTCAAGCCTCTTGGTGACCTCGGCCATAGGTCCCGTTACCTAGGCCAGCCTTCATCACCACCTCAGTCACATGGCCCATGACCTAGGCTGACTCTCCTGCCTCCAAACTTATCAAAACGACGAGTTTAGCCTCCAAAACCTTAAAACCGACCACATGGACCCCAAGCCCTATAAATACTTAACCTAATCATTAGGGTTTCGTGTGCCTCCATCGTCACTTCACAGCCGAACCCTAAGGACGACCAGAGAAGCTCCATAAGCTCTCTTGATCGTCGAAGCCCTAGAAGTCCACCAATTCTCTAACCGTTTCATTTCTTGTTACTTAGATTCTTAAGGAGAAGTCTTTACCTCTTTGTATTCGATTCTAAAGAGTAATCTCTGAACCTTTATCTTCTGTTCTTATTTATGATTATGAATTACTTAAACCTTGCTTTGATGATTCCTTTAAGCATGCTTGAGTAGTTTACTTGTTGGGTTTAAAAGGTTAATCAAAGGGGGGGGGAGATGATCTAGTTAGTTTAAGTGGGAAATTTATCGTTTATGCATCATCGTCTATACTGTTCTTTTGTTCTTAGCTTTCTTTTAATGCATGTAGCTAGCGTCGTGAACTAGTCACTGATTTCAGGCATCTAGGTTTTGCTAATCGCTTGCTTAGTTTGCTAGAGATGAGTATTGCGTCATAACAAGCACATACCCCTTAGTTATGGAGTTTTATAAATTATAATTGAACTTGATATTAATGCTTTGATATATATATTATTGCCTGCGTAAGTTGAGTGGTAGGATATATTGATCTCAGCCGGTTTTCTCTATGAGTTATAGGTTAATCGATCTTTCGTGTTTCATAGTCCGAGACTTAGGAGTAGACATGCATTTAACTGAATTTATCTTGAATGAATTGATCATCGAACCACTGCAATACCTTGAATGCCCAATGCCTTTCTCATATTTGCTTACATCTTATTTTATTTGCTTTATTTACTTGCTGCCGTGATACAACAACAAAACCCTACTTGATGTGATCCTCCCAAGGAATTGACACTTTTGAGGGGTAAAACAAAAGAAAGGATAGATGGATAGAAAAATGGATCGAATGGTTGCACATGAGATGCGGAATAGCTCCTGATATACCTCAATGTCTCCTAGGATATGACACACCTAGACAAGACAAGGTTTGATTCCCCGGATATGACACACCGACTGGGCTTGTAAGCTCTTAAACGGACTGGGCTTGGAGTTCTTCAAGTACAGCACCAGGTTGACCCCTTTAGGCAAATGGGTAATAACTTTGTGGTCCGATATCCATTTCTTCTGTTTTTAGGCTTGTTGGAAACCTAAGAGATCCAGTAAGATTCTCCAATTGGTTTTACATCGAGATCATACCTGAGTTGGGCTGTGAATAGGGCCTTAATTCACACAATAGGGCCTGAAGCAGATCCATTGACTTGTAAAATTCATATCTCCCAAATCTGAACCGGCGTTGTTGTGAATCCAATTTTCCCAGATTCTGTGATGAATCAAGATTCCAGTATAATTTGTTTCGTAGCTTGATTCATTCTGGTTTGGTGGAAAATAATTATTGAACGCACGTATGTCTGAATCGCGTAAGCTGGGAGTCACTTGACTTGGAAGTTGAATAACTTCTTCACCTAAACTCGGATTGGAGTGATTCAACTTCGATGTGAACCTCTGATGAGTTGAAATTATAGTCGAAGGGGTTGTTGAAATGTGAAAATTGAGCTTGGACTTCATTTGATCTGAACAAGGCACATAGGTTTTCTCGGGTGGTAGGAGAATCACATCATACTCCTCCTCTTAAAAAAGTTTCGTCCTCGAAACTGTACAATCCTGAGTTAGGAAGTGTTGATATAAGTCTGGTGGCCTCTCCTTGATTAGCATCAGAAAAATGACTCCATGGGGTTTACCCTTCACTTGAATGTGACATGTCGTATGAAATAACTTCTCCTATTGCACATTCCTTTCCCTTTGGGCTGGCATATTCCGAGATCCCTTTCCTACCAACAATTCCAACTTTGCAGCACCATCTTCACTATTGTTTTCTTGTTCATGGGTTTTAGTTTGCTCACACCATGAGGTTCTTGCACCCAATAAATGTCCCTTGGTAACAAGCTCTTCACAATTTTCGTCCAATGATGGAATATAATTAGATTCAATTTCCTCTTCAGTTTGGTGGTGGCACGGTTTCACTGGCTCAGCTCCCTTGAGAATCTCCTTGGATAAGATGGCTTCCTCATTCTTTGACTCAAGCAACAACTGATCTTGGTAGATCTTCTTTTTCTCCGATGATGACAATGAATCAAAAACCACTTCGGCTTCTTTTGGTTATATTTCTCCTTTATCTCGAGCCTTTAAAGTACTAACCTTGGCCTTCCCTTTAGCCACTGGATTTGCGGTTTAAGACTTAAAGAACGCCTTTGGTTTTGAAATAGGTTGCTCTTCCCATGTTTGTCTAAGTCTCCTTTGGTTGTCTTGAGATGACTTATCATCACGATGGTAGTAATAAGTTGCCTCCTCATCTCTTGGTTGCCTCAGGTAGTTTATCTTTCTTCTTAGAGGACTCTCTTGTGATCTCCTTTGAACTTTTTGTGGTTTCCTCTTTTTCAATAAACCGAAAGACATCTTTCTCAATGAACTCTCAACAGTTTGTATAGAACAGATCGAATCACGATCAAGAAGTTGTTTTTCGACTAAAGATGAATCTGAATAGAAGAAAAACACAAGAACTTTTTCGATCAAAGGATGAACAACTCAGATTGATATCTCTTCTTCTTTTTTTTTTTTTGATTAAAACGTAACTGACACATAAACTGAATGGGTAGGAGTTGATCAGTCACTTTTGGGTGTTTAAAATTTTTTTTTTTTTTTTTTTTTTTGAAGTGTGATCGAAATGATCAAAGGAAAGGAAGAAAAGAAAAGAAGATTAAGGTTTGAAGATGGCGGAAAAGATGAAAAGAAACAAACTACCAACTCGAAAATGTGCTCTGATACCAAATGATGTGATCCTCCCAAGGAATCGACACTTTCGAGGGGTAAAACAAAAGAAAGGATAGATGGATAGAAAAATGGATCGAATGGTCGCACAGGAGATGCGGAATAGCTCATGATATACCTCAATGTTTCCTAGGATATGACACACCTAGACAAGACAAGGTTTGATTCGCCGGATATGACACACTGAGACGAATCGAGTTGATCGTTGGATATTACACACCAAACAATCGAAAAGTTCTAAAAGAACTAAAGAGAATCACTCTCAAGGTTTGAAAATAAAAAGCTGAATTGATTGTGTAAAGAGATTACACGAATTTAAAGGAAAAGAAAACTTAAGAACTAAGCCAAGCAATAATAAATGGTCTTGGAATTATAAGAAAATAAAAGAACAAAATATCTATAAGTGAAATGGACTTCTGAACTTCTTTGGCCGAGATGTACTCTTGCTGGGGCTTACTGGGCTTGCTGAGCTTGGTAGAAATACCTCCTGGATGCCAAACATAATTTTGTAAGCTCTTAAACGGACTGGGCTTGGAGTTCTTTAAGTACAGCACCAGGTTGACCCCTTTAGGCAAATGGGTATTAACTTTGTGGTCCGATATCCAAATCTTCTGTTTTTGGGCTTGTTAGAAACCTAAGAGCTCCAGTAAGATTCTCCAATTGGTTTTACGTCGAGATCGTTCCTGAGTTGGGATGTGCATCATAACCTTTGGCTCAGTCACGCAATAGGGCCTGAAGCAGATCCATTGACTTGTAAAATTCATATCTCCCAAGTCTGAACCGGCGTTGTTGTGAATCCAATTTTCCCAGATTCTATGATGAATCAAGATTCCAGAATAATTTATTTCGTAGCTTGATTCCTTCTGGTTTGGTTAGAAATAATTATTGAACGCACGTATGTCTGAATCGCGTAAGCTGGGAGTCACTTGACTTGGAAGTTGAATAACTTCTTCACCTGAAGTGGGATTGGAGTGATTCAACTTCGATGTGAACCTCTGTTGAGTTGAAATTATAGTCGAAGGGGTTGTTGAAATGTGAAAATTGAGCTTGGACTTCATTTGATCTGAACAAGGCACATAGGTTTTCTCGGGTGGTTGGAGAATCACATCACTACTTTTATATTTTAGTTCTAGCCTTACTTGTTACTCTAGGTTTGTAATACAACTACTCTCTCTGTGGGATCGATATACCTTAAGTACTACAATTGATTTCGCTGTGCACTTGTGATTTCATCGTATTTTTACCCATTTTTACTATCATTTTCATATAGTTTTATGAACAATTTGGCATGTTGTCAATGTTAAATAGGCTATAATCAAGTATTTCTAGTTTCAAAGAGGTTTTACAGGTTTTAAGGGAAAATGGACCAAAAAGGAGCAAAACCCGTTTTAAGGCAGTTTCAGAGCATCAGAAGTTCGGTATTCGTTGAAGACTTTACCGTGGAACAAATTCAAAGATCTTTATATCCCTAGAAATCTGGAAGAGTCAAGATTCACCTCGGCCAAGAATGGAAGCAATACATTCAGCCGTTTGGAAGATACAAGCCGAAGAGTGATGCCCTATCAGCCTCGGTCACAAGGAGTGTGACCGAGGCCAGTCTTCCTCACCACCTCGGTCATGAGTCCCGTGACCGAGGTCAGCCTTCCTCACCACCTCGGTCACAAGGCCTGTGACCGAGGTTGACTCTTCTGCCTTGCAACTTATCAAAACGCCGAGTTTTGCCCTAAAAACCCTAAAACTGACTTTTTGGACCCCAAGGCCTATAAATACCCATTTAACCTAATTGTTTAGGGTGTGCCTTCATAATTTCGTGGTGTTTCCTCCTGTGCCTCCACATCTCTACAGACCCTCCTTGTCACCTCCAAGCCCTAGAAGTCCACCGCTGAAGCCATCGCCTAGTTCTCTAGCCTATTCTCTTCTATTGCATCTGTTTCCTACTTGTATAAGGGAGAAGTTTTGGCTACTTTGTATCACAGAGAAAATCTCTAAACCCTTTTCTCATACTCTTGATTATTTATGCAATCTATTATCCATATGGTTTTACTTTGCTTGAGTATGTGTGAGTAGTTCTCTTTGTTGGGTTTTATGGGGTGATTCAAATGGATTCATGTGGTCGATTGCTTAGGTTTTTAGATCTGGAATTATTCATCATTGTTCTTTGTTCTAGGTTTGTTTTTAATGCATATTGCTTGAGTAGCTAATTTGTAATTGATGTTTGGCGATTTACACATCAAAAGTGTTGTTAATTCGCTTGCACTAGCCTAGATGAGTATTGTGTTATAACCTGCGTAAGTTGAGTTATAGGGCTTTACAAACTATAATCGAACTCGTTTTTAATGCTTGGATACATGCGTCGTTGCCTGCGTAAGTTGAGTAACGAAGTATGTAGACTTTAGATGATTGATATTGTGATTTGCATATCTTTTGTTCATTCGTGTTTCATAGTTCATGAACTTCACATCATTGATATTTCCTATGCATGCATTCGATCCATGAAACCCTGAGAATTCCCTGCAGCCCAACATTCCATTTATTGATAGTTACACCGTTTTGTTTCGCTTTTATTCACTGCTAGGTTTCGTGACAAAAACACAAACCAATCCTCTCTTTTTTATTGTTGTCTTAGCCATATTCCTCTCCAATAAATTCGTAACGTGATTTGTAAGTCTTTGTGGGATTCGATCCTTAATTACTATAACCGAATCACTGTGCACTTGCAGTTTTCGTGTGGTCTTTTGAGGTAAAAGATTGTAGTGAAAATCCAAACACATCAACTTGCAGCTTTATCATTGTGATGTTTGAGGAAAACTTGCCTACGCATTTTACAACACAAACTCGCAGCACAATCAAGTTTTTGGCATCGTTGCCGGGGAGAGATTGTTTGTTTTTAAGTTCAAGAACTAGAGTAATGTCTAGGACACTTTGCTTTTGATGTTCTTTTTGGTTTTTACTGTTTCAGGAGACCTCGAGGATGAACTTCGACTTTCTACCTGGGAGTTTTAGAACCTTACTCTTGCGCAACTCATGGCGCACTACAACACCATGGACGAAGACATCTCCGGACCACTCTCTAGCTCATCTTATGGAGCTCACCATGGCCACTCTCGGCCATCTCGTGGTACATCATTGATGAGGCACTTTGGTTTTCCTTCACTATCTCAATTTTCTGGAGATCAACCTATGAGACCATTCACATTACAATGGAGCAGCTCAGTCACTTACTCCGCACCACGCGGAAGGATTCTGTTTTGCTATGAATCAAGACTTTGATGCTTGCTATGATAGGATGATGAAAGCTATGCAACATTTTGCCAAGGAGCAGCAGAAGTACCGTGAAAAACTAGATGCTAAGTTCTCGAAGATGAAGACAGATTTTTGTTCAAAACTTTGTACTCTAACTCGCCAATCCAATATGTGGAAGACCAAGTCAAGGAGATCCAAGACCTGGCATGCCATAATAGAGAAGACATCAATGAGCATGGATCAAAATTTTATTGCATAAGGAGCAACATGGATTCAATAGAGAGCCAGCTATAGTGGAAGATTGAAGCCTTGCAACATGGATTCAATGATCTCAATGACTATGCTAAATTGAAAGATGATCAAGCTTACCAAGCTCATGATCAAGAAGAAGAAGAAAGAGCTCTAGGAGATGACTCACCAAAAAGACTATCAAACCAATGAAGAAGAAGCTTACTTTGAAGAACAAGCAAATGAAAGCCAATTTGGAGATTTGACAAGAGAAAATGCTGAGTTCAATGATTGATCTACTGGAGCAGATGAGGAAGAAGTCCTAGGAGAAATCCATTGCTATATGACAACCCAAATCCCTTATGAAGAAATTCCCGAAAACCGCAGTTTTCATCAATTTCGGAACCAAGGAGAAGCTATTCACCGAGCCAACTTCAGACCACCTCCACCACCTTACCACGTCTATGAAGATTGGAGACATAACCCACGCCATCACCAAAGTCATTTTCAACATCCTTACCTAAGGAAAACTAAGGACTCTCAAAACTGGTTTCCACGGAACAATGATGTCTCCATATTTTACACGTTTTACGCATATGTTTGAGTCCATTTTAGAAAAGATTCACCCCTTGTCTATACATGTTAAAGTCTTTTTTGTCCATTTTGCATACTTAGGAGGATTTGCATTAGATTTGCATACATATTGCATTTTTAGAGCTAAAACAGGTACAACTTGGAGCATGGATGCTAGGACCACTCGAGTCCCACTCGAGCCCGTCCCTGCCGCCCCACTCGAACCCCACTCGAGCCCGTGCTTGCCACCCCACTCGAGCCCGTGCTTGCCATCCCACTCGAGTCCCACTCGAGCCCGTGCTCGCCATGCCACTCGAGCTCGTGCTCGCCACGCCACTCGAGCCCGTACTCGCCACGCCACTCGAGCACAGCTCGAGTCCCCACTCGAGCCCTGCCATGCGATGCTCTCTGCTCGAGCCCACCTCCATTCGAGTCCACACTCGACATCGCATCCCCGACTAGACCTCAGCTCCACCACAACCCTCTCGATGCTGGCACTCGAGTCCCCACTCCACTCAACACACTCGACACCACTCGACCAGACTTGGTCGAGCTGCACCATCCGCGAAGACTTAGCTATTTTTCTTTGTCTTTTTCTGTTTTAGGGTTTTCCGTATTTTACTATAAATACCACTGTTAGGTATTATCCAGCGGATATGTCCTTTATTTTTAGGGTTTTTCTCTGCCTCCAAATTTTGTTCTTGATGTTCTTGGTGTTCTTCATTTTGTAATTCAGATCTCTCTTAATCTAGTACTTAGTTTGTTTTAATTCTTTGCAGTCTTACATTTCTCATCTTAATCTATCTTTCTAAACTATTTTAAATGAATTTTGAAGTGTTTGATTTTTCTGGGTTTATGTTCTTGATTATGAGTTGTGTTCTTGAGTTGTGATTTAGGGTTTCTGAGGATGGGTTAGATCTGTGTAGGATTCTTGGTCTCCTTAGATGTTTGAGCTTTAAATTGCATAGATCTCTTCTGGATTAGGTGTTCTTAATGCTTAGTTAGCCAAGACATTGGTAATTATGATCTCAAGCATTTTCCACTCAGAAGGTGTTGATGAGATGCTTGAACCAACTAATACCAGAGATCTATAGCTTTAACCCATGGCTTAAGAGGTTCTAGCTGTATTTTGACATTAATGAATTGGTTCTTAATGCTTGCTTATATTATGTTTCATTGATATCTGCTCTAAGTTTCCTTGTATCTTTGACTAGGTATTAAGATTAGGAAGTGGTATAGGTTGTTGGTGTTTGTCATGAGAGTGGAGTCACCTTACCTTGATGTTCATTGTCTAGAGATAGCTTCTGTGAAGTTTTGTTAAGCACCTAGGAGAGACCAAGAAGAATCACATTTCGACTCCCCCCATCCTTAGACTCCTATTTACATATTCTTGCTTTATCATCTTGTCCTAAGTCATTTACTTGTTTAATTGCACTTTGCCTTTCATCTCTCTCAACTCGATCTTGAACCCGAGTGCATAGTTGTTTGTCGTTTTTAGGCTTCACTCGATCTCATTGACTAGTTCAGAGTGGTCGAGTGCACCTTTTTGTCATTTTTTCTGCATTGACTCGATCACTTGACTCGGTCTAGGACTCGAGTCAAGCACCCATCTTACTGCATTTCGTTTTTATTTCACTTAGGTTGTTAGATAAACATTTCCTTTCTATCTGGCTTGACTTAGTTGTATCTGATCACATCTTGATTGCTAACATCAAACCGATTTGGATTGACACCCTAGTATTACAATGACAATGCTAGGGAATTGATACACCCTTCTGCATACAGTCACATACAAAAGATTCATTGTTTTTACTTGGGGATTGCATAACTGACAGAGGATTTACATCCAGTAGGACAAGTTCTTATTGCTAGATTTCCCTTGCCCACAGAAGTAGTACCTGAGTAATAACAATATCATCAATTTGGCGCTGTTGCCATTTGGGTGTTGTTTATTATAATTAGTATTTCAGATCTTTTAAGATCAAGTTCTTTTCCACCTTACTTGGATACTTACCTAGTGTTCCCTTCTTTGTCTTTGCATCTCAGGTACCTGTAAACGTAAACAGTTCTAGCTTCACCTGTATGCAAACTCGATCACAAGGAAACCAGAACCTTCTACCTTTCATTGATAACGTTAATCAGACTAAGTTACTTCGTCAGCTCCGTGAGCAAGCAGAGTGGATCCGAGTAGTATAACAAAACACAATGGCAGAAGAACCTCAGAGGAGGCCAAGATTGATTGGAGCAGGAGATGCTCCTAACACTCACACTCAGAGGCAAGGGATTGTACCCCCTACAATCCAAAACAACAACTTTGAGATTAAGAGTGGCTTGATAGCTATGGTGCAAGGCAACAAATTCCATGGGTTGCCTATGGAAGATCCCCTTGATCACTTGGACGAGTTTGATAGGCTCTACAGCCTCACAAAGATCAATGGAGTCAGTCAAGATGGCTTCAAGCTGAGACTTTTTCCCTTCTCTCTTGGTGACAAAGCTCATATGTGGGAGAAGAATTTACCTCATGGCTCCATCACCTCCTGGGATGACTGCAAGAAAGCTTTCCTTGCCAAGTTTTTCTCCAATGCTCAAACAGCTAGACTTCGGAACGAAATATCCAGCTTTGCCCAGAAAAATGGGGAAACCTTCTATGAAGCCTGGGAAAGATTCAAAGGCTACACCACTCGATGTCCTCACCATGGCTTCAACAATGAATCTCTACTCAGCACCCTTTATAAAGGAGTTCTCCTAAGGATAAGAATGCTTTTGGATACAGCAAGCAATGGTAACTTCCTCAACAAGGATGTTGATGAAGGTTGGGAACTCGTTGAGAACCTTGCTCAATCAGATGGGAACTACAATGAGGATTACGACCGCAGCATGAGAAGAAGTGTTGATTCTGATGAAAAGACTAAGAAGGATCTCAAAGCTTTGAATGAGAAGTTGGATATCCTTCTCGGCCAGCAGAAGCACGTTCATTTTGCAAGTGAGGAAGAACTCTTTCAAGTTGAAGATGGGGAGGGTGATCAAATGGAAGAAGTCAGCTATATTCAGAACCAAGGTAGCTACAACAAGGGCTTTATCAACTACAAGAACAATCCCAACTTGTCTTATAGAAGTACTAATGTGGCCAACCCGCAAGACCAAGTCTATCCTCAACAACAACAGAACCAGAATAAACCTTTTGTCCCATACAGCCAACTCAAGGTTTTGTTCCTAAGAAAAATTTCCAGCGTAACTACCAAAAGCAAGGCGTAATGGGTACCCCACCTGGTTTTGCACCGCAGCAAGCTCAACCATCTATTGCCCCCGACCAGGACCTACGGACCATGATGCAGCAGCTACTCCAAGGGCAAGCGACCGGTATAATGGAAACCACAAAGAAGCTTGCTGAAATGAAAAACCAGAAGGATTACCCCTACAATGATCTCAATAGCAAGATTGAAACGCTGCACTCTAAACTTAAATTCATGGAGAACAATACTGCATCCACTTCGTCCACAAAGCCTCTTGGACAGCTACCAGGAAAAGCAATCCAAAACCCTAAGAACTTTGCTCTAATCAACGCTATCACCCTAAGGAGTGGAAGAGAGCTACCTGCAAGGGAAGGATCAACGCCCATCACTGCGGACAGCGAAGACCAAGAGGGAAGGATTTTTGCCAAGAAGAAAAACAAGCTGAAAAGACAAACTTGCATTTGTCTGGCCAACTCGACACACCAACTCAACCTCCCAGTCGAGTCCAGCCTTCCCCAGTTGAAAAAGCTGCAGCTGCGAAGGAGAAGAAAGCACCATTTGTTCCACCTCCTTACAAACCTAAAGTCCCCTTCCCAGGAAGATTCAAGAAGGACAGATTGGAGAAGTACAAAGATATCTTCGACAAGCATATTAAAGAAATTGAAGTCAAGATGCCCATACTAGACGCATTAGCACTTCTACCTCAATCTCATAAGTGGATAAAAGATGCAATTGTGGAAAGGATCCAAGAAGTGCAAGGAATGGTAGTAGTGAGTCATGAGTGTAGCGCTATCATACAAAGGAAGGTTCTCAAGCTAGATGACCCAGGTTGTTTCACATTGCCATGCTCTCTAGGTCCATTGACCTTTAAAAATTGTCTTTGCGACTTAGGAGCATCCATAAGCCTCATGCCACTTTCAGTAGCTAAGAGGTTGGGTTTCAGCAAGTTCAAAGCCACCAACATTTCTCTTGTCTTGGCTGATAGGTCCGTAAGGATACCGCATGGCATGTTAGAAGACTTGCCTCTCAAAATTGAAGCTATAGATATCCCCACTGACTTTGTGGTGTTAGAGATGGATGAAAAGCCAAGGGATCCCTTAATCTTAGGAAGACCTGATGTGATCATACCAAGCACAATGAAGGAGCAGCTTGAACCGGAGCAGCATGTAGCCGAGGAAGCTAAGAAGAAATAGATTAGCTCAACAACAACGTTTGATCCGAGAATATTAAGAGGATCACTTCAACAATTCAAGACATCTTTACAGCAGTTTCTCAACACCAACCAGGGCAGTTTAGTGTGTGCTAATCCAACTACCCTAGTTGTGATCCAAGCCACCTAGACATTTATCAAGAGAGGTGATAAGACTTACACTCTTTTTCCCTTCTTTGGTTTTGTCCCAATGGGTTTTCCAAACAAAGTTTTTAATGAGGTAAGCCTTATTACTCTTTCACAAGGCCTCTTGATAAAGCCAGGCCCAAACTCTACTCTCAGCCACGAAATGGAGCCAAAGAGACATTCAAGAATGGTTCAAAGTTTATGTTTAATGCTTTGTAGAATTCCAAGGGGTTATTTTCTATTTTCTATGCATCTTTGAACTCTATATGTATTCCCTTGTTCTCTTCTTTTCAGATTATCAAACTTTTATTTTGAAAACTCATTTTACTTGTTTGATCATTTCTTGCTCAAAGTGTCGGGTCTTCATTCCTTCACACCGAGCAAGCCGATAGTCTTAGAGTCTGTCACAACTCCTAAGAAGTTTCACTACGATCCACCTCTTGTTCATCACGTCTAGGGTCTTCACCCACGTAAGAACAAGTCTGAAAGTCTAAAGGTTCACCATTCCCTTTGGAAGTTTCGCATCAATCCCCAACACCCATCGGATCCTACTCGTTGTGTCACATCTTTTCATCTCTTCCGCATCACTCATCTCATCAGCGACCTTCACAACCTCTTGGAGAGCATTCAGGGACTTGATCCTCATCTAGGATCATATCAAGTGGTATCAGAGCTCGCTCCAACACAGGTTGTGTCGATTCAAAACGTTTTACCCTTTCATATTCTGCAGATCATCTGAATCGATTTGTCTGTTGATTGCTAGAATTTTCATAATTGTTTGGTGTTAGATAAAATCGTGAAATCAATCGAATCTGAACCTAGTTTGAGTCTAGTAATTGATAAAATTGTTTCTGGAATTGTTTCGGCACGTTTTGATATTTTTTTGTGACTGTTCAACTGCTAGTGTCGAATCCGGAATCACTGTTTGTCACACATTTTGCTTGAATTTTCATAAAATATTGACGTGTGATAAAACTTCGAAATTTGTTGTGTCTGAACCTAGAAAGAGTCTAGTTTCTAGAAAATTTAATTCTAGAATTTTTGAATATGTTTTGATAATTTTTCGAGGTTGATTTCGTCGAACAGTGGCAACTAGAGGTTCTCGGAATTTGAAAAGTTATTTTCGTGTTAACTTGCTAGAATTGTTTAAAATCATTGGTTAATCCTAAAATCGTGAAATCTGTTGCATTGAAACCTATATTGAGTCTAGTATTTGTTAAAATTGACTCTGGAATTGTTGTACGTGTTTTGTTATTTTATTCTATTTGATCAGTTCAAACTGTCGTTTAGGTTTCTTGCCAAGTTTTTCCTTGTTCTGTTTGAGCATTTTACTTGTTTACTTGTTGGGATTTGAACAGGTACCATCGTGGGAACCAGACATGATGAACAAGAGTCTTCCAACTCCAACAAGCAACTTATGGACTCCTTCAAAGCTATGATGGTTGAGAGTATGGCCACTATGAAAGCCGAACTAGAAAGATCCATCAATGATGCTGAACAAGAACAATTTGAGGCTATGCTGGCTAAGAGGGCTCATAAGTTGTGTGAAAGATTAACAGCCAGGAACCGACGATTTGAAGAAGTAAATCCACAATGGCATGGTCGTCTAAAAGAAAAACCAAGCAGAGAGCCATGGAGAGACAAGCCGAGACAACAAAGAAAAGAAGCTTACAGCCCTCAGCCAAAAGAAGTGTCCAAGACCGTTCTAAATGAGCAACTGAAGGCTACGTCAACATCTCAACCCAAGAAGGCTACTGAACAAGTCGTGGTTCACAAGGAAAGCCTAAATCCGTCACTTGACTCAAGCGGTGAACCAAAGCAATGTAAGTCCTCAAAATCTAAGGAAGTTACTTGTTATAACTCTCGTAAGAAAGGACATTTTTCTGCCACTTGCCCTGAAAAACATGAGCTGAATATCACTTCATTAGGATCAAAACTGAGCTCAGAAAACTCAAGTAGTGAAGTAGTTAATCAAGGGGTAGAAACTTCCAGTTCTTGTATGATGCACTTGGTCTTGTCAAAGGATGTTGATTCAGGTCATACTATGGAGCATAAGGATGACAAAACTGAAGGAAGCATAAAAGAGAAGAATCCACAGTCGGTGTCAACCACTTCACAAGCTTGCCGAGATAACAAGTGTGAGCAAATTAATTATGAAAACCGTGTGGCGACTAAACCATGTCCAGCCCCAGCTACCTGTGAATCAGATTTCACCCTCTTCAAAGCTGAAATATTACCGAACATCTTACTTGGTACTCAGGTAAGTTTAGCTTGCGAGTTTATTCGATATTGGAATAATTTTATTTTCACTCGTAGCTTCAAACAACCTGTTTTGAATGTTGAAGTTTCAAGTATAATGCACTTGATTTTTCCCTTAAGTACCAAGAAAGATACAGGTACCTTAGATGTGTGCAATGGCTTAGGGGGAATCACATCCACACGGAGCTTAACAATGGATCCATCAGAGAGAGTAACAAGAACTGAACACATCATTGTGATCAAGGAGAAACCACCAGATGCCTCACCACAAATAAAAACCCGAGGTAATTATCTAGACTCTCAAAAACGAATGAAAGCTAACTTGCTCTCTCTTGGTGCAGATTGTACAATGGTGAGTTCAAAACATTTTCAAGAAAAGAAGACTACTCTTGTACCATTACCGGCTCATGAGTTTTGCTTTGACAAAATCAAACTCAAAGGGAATCAAGAGCAAGGTAAAGCTAATCTTTTTGCTATGGTTTCTTGTTTTTACTTTGATTTCGTGTATCTAGTTTGTATACATACTTTTAATACTTCATAAAAATTATATTCCACTTATCCTTGTGAGATTAAGAGTTAGTTATTTTTTTTCTTCATAAAATAGTTTACGAAATTTGGGGACGAATATGATATCTTCTTTTTATTTTTCCTAATTTATTAGATTTTGTTTTGATAACTCATGGATAAATCTCATGTACATGGAGGGGTCTAGACTAATTTTATGTGGGAGGTGTATCCTATGGATATACTCTCTTTCCAGGTATTTAAATGAGCCGAAAGCAAAAATTCATATCCATATGGCCAAATAGAGTGATTTAGAGGATTCCACGCTTGAGCTGAATCGATCTCTGGCCTAAACCAACAAAACAATTAGAATTTTTGCTTGATTTATTTTAAACTTTGTCCGATTAATCTCGAAGATAAAATTATATTTAGCAATACTATGCAACTATCTAATTATCAATGATATATTGTAGAAAAAAAAAAGAAAAAAAAGAAACATGAATAATGCCTCAAACAGTCAAACCTTGGCTGAATTCAAAAGGAATGAAAGCAAAAAAAAAAAAATGGCCAAAACATAAAATATACAATAAGAAAAAAATCATAAAATATATTATCAAAACTCAAAATCTAAAAAAAAATCTAAAATCATTTCATAACTAGCCTAAACAGCTAAAATCCAGCCCCAATACTTATATATGGCCAAAATTTAACCGTAACCGTATAAAATGGTTAAAACCAAAACCGTTAACCGTAAAAATATATTAGTTATAGTTAACCATAAATTAGTAACCGTAACCGTATCAAAACCGTTGGTTAACCGTATATGTAACCGTAAAATTCTAACCGTAACCGTTTTCATGTGAAAAGTAATTAGTTTGTTTAAATTAGTTTTGATAATGTCAAAGTTTGTTTTGTTTCCATTCTTTTAGTAATTGTATTTTTTATAAATAGTTTTCATTCATAATTTTAGTTAGTTTGTTTATGTAAGGATCCTCTTATCCTAGGCAGACCTTTCTTGGCTACAGTTGGTGCACTCATTGATGTGTGGAATGGTAAGATAGCTTTGAATGTTGGAGATTTAATTATGAACTTTGATATGAATAAGCTAGTGAAGCGACCCACCATAGACGGACATAAATTTTATGTGGACACTCTTAGCAATCTCGCAGAGGAGATTTTCCATGAGATGCGTTTTGAAGACCCTCTCAAGAGATCCCTACTTAGTTTCACACATGGAATTGAGCCTCTAGATGACATTGCTGCTACGTCTGTCAAGATGATGGATGCTAGTGAGAGCATGATGCACTTAATCACACAAGGAGAACTCATTGGTAATCCTAAGAAAGCTGCAAAACTTAGTGATTAGAGCAAGGAGAAAGCTCCAAAGATTAAGTTTAAGCAGCTCCCTACCGGGCTAAGATATGCATTTCTTGGACCTAATTCAACTTACCCTGTCATTATTAATGCTTCTTTGAATAACACAGAGCTCACAATACTGCTAAGCAAGCTGCGCAAGTATTCCAAATGATGTGATCCTAGGTGAGGATCAAGTCCCTGAATGCTTCTCCAAGAGGTTGTGAGGATTGGTGACAAGGTGAGTGATGCGGAAGAGATGAAAGGTGAAGAACTAGGAAGGGATCAGATGAGTTTGGGGGGTTGATGCGAAACTTCCAAAGGAGATGGAGATCCTCTGGACTTTCAGGCTTGCTCTGGACGTGGGTGAAGACCCTAGACGAGGTGAACAAGGGGTGGATCGAGATGAAACTTCCTAGGAGTGTGAAAGATCCTAAGACTTTCGACTTACTTGGTGTGAAGGATGAAGATCCGAACACTTTAAGCAAGGATGAACAAACAAATTTCAGAGAGTTTTAGAAGTTGAAAAGATGTTTGATAACTCACAAATGAAGCATTACAAGAGTTTAAATCAGCCAAAGAGTAAAGGAAAATCTCGAAAAATACAAAGCATTAAAACCAAAGTTTGAACAAAGAAAGGACTCTTCATGTCTTGAGATTTTCGGCTGAATCTCTTATTGGACTTGGGCTGCTTCACTTGGATAGGAGATAGAGATGGGCTTAAGCTTTATCAAGAGGCTGATGAGTGAGTGATATGGCTTACCTCATTAAAAACCTTATTTGGAAAACCCATTGGGACAAAACCAAATGAAGGGAAAAAGAGTATAAGTCATATCACCTCTCTTGATAAATGTTTAGGTGGCTTGTATCACAACCAATGTGGCTGGATTAGCACACACCAAACTGCCCGAGATGGTGTTGAGGAGATGTTGCAAAGTGGTCTTGAGCTTCTTTTGTTTAGACTGAGTGATAGGACCCGGAGAAATGCATAAATCTTCAGCTCCTTGTAGCTCCGGTTCAAGCTGCTGCCTTTGCTCCTCTTTGGCGTCTCCATGTTGCATAGGTTCCTCATCCTTGCTGGCCATAATCATATCATCCTCTCCCTCTTGAAAAGGATTTGACCTCAAATCTGTTTCTTCTTGGAGATCAAGCTGGTAGGCGTTGTCTAGTTGTTCTTTAGCTCCCAGCTCCCCAGGTTTAAGCTGTTGATTAGTTCCAAGCTCCAAGCTATCCATGCTATCCATCCTCAAATCCGAACAATCTGCAAGGAAAAAGATTAAATTAGAATACTTGAAGTAAGTCGGAATATACTCACCTTGCAAGCAGATTTTGTAGGAATGGATCTGTTCTATGACTTGAAGTGAACAATATCCTTCTTGCATTAGTTTGAACTCCTCTTGGTCTGCAAATTGTTTCTCCTTCATACGAATCCAAAACTGGTAACCAATCTCAAAGTTCTTAATATTCTCCTCTTCGTTTGCTGGCTTTTGATGCTCTATGTCTAGCAAACGCTCCTTTGGTTTAAGAACAATTTGAACAACAGTTTTCTTAAGCCAAACATGGTAGAGCCACGTCCTAGGTGCATGAAAATTTAGCTCTCCATCCTGTATATCCTGTATCCTCACAACAAAGACTCGAGACAAGAGATCATAGGTGCAAAGAATATAGTCATTCCGACTAGCACACAATTTATTACTTAGATCATCTAAAACAGATTTCAAAGGTTCAATAGGATCATCTAAGTGTTTATTAAAATTCAGAATGCTCTCATAATAAACAATTTCTCCAAAGAATAATTCAGCATTGGGTGAAGCACTAGCAAAATTAGAGAATTTAGCAATATCTATGAGCACATAATTTCTATTAGGTTCAAACCTAGCTTCATGAGCAAAAAGAAACACGTACCTTGGAATTATTGCATCATACACAATAATTTCATTACCTTTTCGAATGCCAAAAGAATTCACCTCAATGTTTGCTCGCTGTTCCTTTCTCCATTGTTTCAACGGGTCATAATCAACTTGGACAGTAAACCGCATTAGCCACAAGTAAATTAACCACGTTTCTGGTGTATGAGTTGTCATGTCTTCAGCTTGTTTACCCTGTTCACTTTTAACCAAAACTCGAAACAAGAAATCATAGGCTAAAAGGTATTATCCTTTGATTCATTAAGCAACTTGTTATAGACCAGAATGTCAAAACTTTCAGTGAATGGTCTTGAAACAGAAAAGGCCTCTCTAGTGTTAGGATATGAAGTGCAGTGTGTTATCCTAGAGAGTCTGTCTATCAGCACAAGATGTATACTTGGTTCATACGTTTTATCAAACAGAAATCCGCCATGCCTAAAATTCTTTGTATGCTCAAATTTCTCACAATAATGAATCACATCATTAAAAACAATAGTCGACATATAAATCTCTTTGATGTGTTCATATTCCAGCAACTTAGATTTATGAACAAAAAGAAATGCATACCTTTGAACTGTTGCATCAGGCACAACAATTTCCTTACCTATCTTGTTTCCCATGTCATAAGGAAATGCTTCAACGGGTGCTCCTGGATCAAAGACGATATGATTCTCCTTTGGTGACTGCTCCTTGGCCGTGACGTGGAGGTCTTCCGCTCTCTTCTTACGTCCTCTCTCTTTTCACTTCTTCTTGTATGTTTCAAGACTACCCTAAAACCTTTGTTTGGCTCTTGTGACAGAGACAAGTGAATTATATCTCGTGATCAGGGATAAAATGATTCTTGGGAACAAAGATACTTACCTTGTCGAGTTCAAGTTCTTTATCTCTGAGCATAGGCAATGCATCTGGTGGTTTATCTTTGAATTTAACAAGAATCTTATTATCATATCTCAGGATCACACTGTAGTCGTGGAAGTTATCAAAGGGAAGCTTCCGTGAGTTGTTTCCTAAAGACAAGTCCTGCAAAAAAATTTTAAGCTCACTCGGTGGCACCGGTGCAAGGTTAGATACACAAGAGAACTTATCGAAAGAGACAAATATTTTATGATCAAAATATTCAGCATCATTAACCTTACTAATCCTAGCAAAAAGATTAGATTTCTTATCTTGCTCTTGATTCTCTTCGGGTTTGATTTTGTCAAGATAAAACTCATGATCCGGCAATGGCACAAGAGTAGTCTTATCTTCTTGAAAATATTTTGAACTCACCATTGTACAATCCGCACCAAGAGAAAGTAAGTTAGCTTTCATTGCCGCCTTTGGGAGTCAAGATAGTTTCCTCGGGTCTTGATTGGTGGCTTCTCCTTTTGATCCATTGTTGAGCTCCATGTGGAGGTGGTTCCTACCAGGTCAGTGCACACATCTAAGGTACCTGTATCTTCCTCGGCACTTAAAGACAAAATCAAGTGTATTATACTTGAAATTTCAACATTCAAAACAGATTGTTTGAAGCTACGAGTGAATGTGAAATTATTCCAATATCGAATAAACTCGCAAGCTAAACTTACATGAGTACCATGTAGGATGTTTGGTAACATTTCAGCTTTGAAGAGGGTGATATTTGAAACACAGCCCGCCGGTGTTGGATATGGTCTACTCACCAAACAGTTTTCATAGTCATTTCGCTCAGTCTTGTTATCTTGGCAAGCTTTTGAAGTGGTTGACACTGAATGTGGATTCTTCTCTTTTATGTTTCCTTCAGCTTTGTCATCCTTATGCTCCAGAGTATGACCTGATTCAACATCCTTTGACAAGACCAAGTGCATTATACAAGAACTGGAAGTTTCTACACCTTGATTAACTACTTCACTACTTGAGTTTTGTGAGCTCAGTTTTGATCCTAATGAAGTGATATTCAGCTCGTGTTTTTCAGGGCAAGTGGCAGCAAATTTTCCTTTCTTAGGAGAGTCATAACAAGTAACTTCCTTGGGTTTTGAATGGTCAGAGGACTTACATTTCTTTGGACGTTCATTGCTTGTTTCAATTGATGGATTTAGGCTTTGCTTGTGAACCACGACTTGTTCCGCGATCTTCTTTGGTTGAGAGGTTACATTAGCCTTCATTTTCTCATTTAGAACATTCTTGGATACTTCCTTTGGCTGAGGACTGTAAGCTTCTTTTGGAACTAAACCATTTGGTGCATACTTATTCCTCATTAGTTCCTTAAGATCTCTCCACGAGGTGATAGGGGGCTCCTTGTAATTCCAGCGATCATCAACCTTTCGTATCCACCATTGATAAGCTTCTCCTGTGAGTTGGCGAATTGCATGAGCTATCCTCTTTTCTCTTGGGATGTGATTATAGTAAAAACAATCTTCCATATTTGTTTCCCACTCTAGGTAGCTTCTTTTTCCTGAAAATTTAAAGAGTTCATTAGCCGAATGATATTCAGAACAAAGCACATATTTGGATTTTGGAGTAAGAGAGATTTTATGTGGGCTGCTCCAAGTTGTTCTCAATGTGTTGTCTGGTGGCTTTGGTTTAAGCTCTTGTTCCTTCCGTGCTCTTCTTGATTTTTCTAATTCAGTTTTCATGGTTGCCATACTTTTGTCCATTATGGCTCTTAAGGAATCAAGGAGTTCTTTGTTGGAGTTTGACGATTCCTCTTTACCATTGCTGGTTCTCACCATGGTACCTGTTCAGATTCAAACAAGTAACAAGTAAAAATGCCCAAAGAAACACAACAAAGAAAACTCAGAAACTTTTCTAGAATCCTAAACAACTGTTTGACTTGATCGAACAGAATAAAATATCAAATCACGTTCAAAAATTCCAGAGTCAATTTTAACAAATACTAGACTGAATCATGGTTTCAATGCAACAAATTTCACGATTTTAGGATTAACCAATGATTTTAAACAATTCTAGCAAGTTGACACGAAAATAACTGTTCAAATTCCGATAACCTCTAAATGTGACTGTTCGACTAAATCAGGTTCGGAAAATTATCAAAACATGCTCAAAAATTCTAGAATCAATTTTAACAAATACTAGACTCGTTTTTGAAGCAGATTCAACAGATCTCACGATTTTATCAGACAATATGAATTTATCAAAATTCCAACAGTCAGCAGATAAACACAGATCGGAATGTGAAAAGGTATCACAGATCGAAAGAGATACAACCTGGCGTGGAGTCAGCTCTGATACCACTTGATGTGATCCTAGGTGAGGATCAAGTCCCTGAATGCTTCTCCAAGAGGTTGTGAGGATTGGTGACAAGGTGAGTGATGCGGAAGAGATGAAAGGTGAAGAACTAGGAAGGGATCAGATGAGTTTGGGGGGTTGATGCGAAACTTCCAAAGGAGATGGAGATCCTCTGGACTTTCAGGCTTGCTCTGGACGTGGGTGAAGACCCTAGACGAGGTGAACAAGGGGTGGATCGAGATGAAACTTCCTAGGAGTGTGAAAGATCCTAAGACTTTTGACTTACTTGGTGTGAAGGATGAAGATCCGAACACTTTAAGCAAGGATGAACAAACAAATTTCAGAGAGTTTTAGAAGTTGAAAAGATGTTTTATAACTCACAAATGAAGCATTACAAGAGTTTAAATCAGCCAAAGAGTAAAGGAAAATCTCGAAAAATACAAAGCATTAAAACCAAAGTTTGAACAAAGAAAGGACTCTTCATGTCTTGAGATTTTCGGCTGAATCTCTTATTGGACTTGGGCTGCTTCACTTGGATAGGAGATAGAGATGGGCTTAAGCTTTATCAAGAGGCTGATGAGTGAGTGATATGGCTTACCTCATTAAAAACCTTATTTGGAAAACCCATTGGGACAAAACCAAATGAAGGGAAAAAGAGTATAAGTCGTATCACCTCTCTTGATAAATGTTTAGGTGGCTTGTATCACAACCAATGTGGCTGGATTAGCACACACCAAACTGCCCGAGATGGTGTTGAGGAGATGTTGCAAAGTGGTCTTGAGCTTCTTTTGTTTAGACCGAGTGATAGGACCCGGAGAAATGCATAAATCTTCAGCTCCTTGTAGCTCCGGTTCAAGCTGCTGCCTTTGCTCCTCTTTGGTGTCTCCATGTTGCATAGGTTCCTCATCCTTGCTGGCCATAATCATATCACCAAAGCTCTTGGCTATTCTCTTGATGACATTTCAGGTATCTCTCCGGACTTGTACATGCATAGGATACGTCTCGAGGATGACACGAAATCATCAATTGAGCATCAGAGTAGGTTGAATCCGAATCTGAAGGATGTTTTCAAGAAGGAGATTTTGAAACTCCTAGAAGCTGGGATCATTTATCCTATCTCAGACAGTGATTCGGTTAGTCTGGTGCATGTGGTTCTTGATAACATCGTATTTTCGCCTACTTTTTATATTTTTATTAGGTTTTTAATGAAGAAACAAGTGATTATGGATACTTCAAGGCCATTTTCTACCAATTTAACTTCTTGGAGACTTTTACAAGTTTTGGAGCAAAAAGGGCACAAAGTGGAGCAATACCCGTTTTAAGGCAATTTCAGACCGTCAGAAGTTTGGCATTGGTTGAAGACCTTCCTGTGCAGCACATCCAGAGATCTTGGAGTCTATGGAAAGCTAGAAGAGGCAAGTTTCACCTAGGACAAGAATCAAAGCAATCCATTCAGGCGTTTGGAAGATATAAACCAAAGAGTGAAGCCTTGTCAACCTCGGTCACAAGGAGTGTGACCGAGGTCAAGCCCCCTATCCACGTCGGTCATGGCACCCGTGACAGAGGCCTTCCTTCTTCACCACCTCGGGTAGGAGACCCGTGACCTAGGCCAGAAGACTTCGTGCATCCCTTCCTAAAACGCCGGGTTTTGTCCTAAAAACCCTAAAACCGACTTTCTACACCCTAAGCCCTATTAATACCCTTTTAACCTAATTTTTTTGGGTGTGCCTTCTAAAAGTTTCGTGGAGCCTCGTCCTGTGCCTCTGCAGCCTCAAGTTTGAAGCCCTAGGACGTTTCTACAGAGCCTCCTTCGTCGCCTCCAACCCTAGAAGTCGGCACTTTGAAGTTTCATCCTTGTTCTTCATTGTTTCTCCTATCTCTCTACTCTTATTTGCTTTTGGGGAGACAAGTCTTCTTCTGTGACACCTAGAGAAGTTTTCTTCGAACCCCCTTTCATTTATTGAATTGTTTGTGATGTTATTTATGATATCTATTCCGTTTCTTCGCATCATGAGCGAGTAGTTCTCTTTGTTGGGTTTTATAGGGTGATTCAAGGGGATTTTCATGGTTAAACTCATCTAGGTTGTTAGATCTGATTTTCGTTTTCTATTAGAGTTCTCTTGGGACATCTTTAACTTAATGCATGTTGCTTGAATTGATTACCAAGCACTTATCTAAGAGAATAGGAGCACTAACCGCGTAAACCTACTTCTCGGAACTAGTGTTACTGAAGCTTCACGTCATAACCTGCGGAAGTTGAGTTATGGAGCTTTGTGAACTTATCGGACTTGTTTAGCTTGCTGGTTGATGTATGTCGTTGCCTGCGAAAGTTGAGTAACGGGGTGTGGAGACTTTAGACATTCATTCTATGAACTATAGCTTGATTGTTAATCCGTGTTCGTAGTTGAGAACCTAGAACGAAAACATATGCATATTATCTTTCACTTGATTTGTTGAGAACCATGGAAACCCTAAGATGATTCCCCAAATGCCCAACACCTTCATTCATAAGTGTAAAACCGATTTTAGTTTATTGCTTTCTTATTTCATTGCATTAGTCATTAGAAAAACAAAAACAAAGCCCTTTTCATATTTTATCTTAGTTAGATTTCTTCTTTGAATTCATTTCGCGTAGCTATTACTCTCTGTGGGATCGATAACCTTAAATACTATAACCGATTTACTGTGCACTTGCAGTTTAGAAGTTGTGATATTGAAAGGAAAACTTGCAGAACAAATCACATCTGCATCAAGTTTTTGGCGCCGTTGCCGGGGAAGTATACTAGCTACCTTTGAATTCGATAAGAACTCTCGTCTAAGATACTTTGAATTTTTCATTTGAATTTAACAAGGATCTGTAGAATCTTTCTATGAAGCATAGGAGCGCTTTAAGGACTATGAACGTGATTGTCCACACCATGGCTTCAGTCAAGGTAATCTTCTAAGTACTTTATCGGGAGGTTTACATCCTAAGTTTCAGCTTTCACTCGACACGGACAATAATGGAGACTTCACTCTGAAGACCGTTCTAGAAAGATGAGCTCTCATCTACAACCTTGCGGCAAGTCGTAGCAACACTTGCACCGAGTTTGATAGAACAATCCGTTCTAGTGATTCTGATGCTAAGCAGATCACCGAGCTTAAGAACATCAATCTACAATTCAGCTCGGAAACATGGAGAATAAAATTGTCTTGGTTGCTCGAGTGGACTAATAAACGGGTGATTCGTTTGTACTCTTTTTCCTAGCCTTTGATTTTTTTCTCAATGGGTTTTCCAAAGGAAGGTTTTAATGAGGCAAATGGGTCACACCAATCCACCTAGTCCACTAGACTCCACAAGACAAGTCTAAGTACAAGTCCAATAATTTTGGGAGATTGTTTGCTGAAGTTTCAAGCCCAAAGAAGAATAAATTAAGCCCAAATAAATCATTCATCTCGTCGCTTAAAGCGGTAGGGACGAAATTGAAGCTCAAGAGACCATTTCACATTCAAACTCTCCATATTTCTATTTATTTCACTTTTTAGTTCCAAGACAATTTATTGTTGCTTGGCTTAACTCTGAAGTTTTGTTTCCTTTATATTTCGTGTAATCTCTTTGGAGAAAAAACAACTTTTCTTTTTATTAAAATTTGAGAGTGATTTCTCTTGTGTTCTTTGAAGAACAAAACCTGATTGTTGGTGAGTAATATCCTTCAATCAATCGGAATCAAGGTGTGTCATATCCGCAATTCAAACCTTGACGATCTCGAGTGTGTCATATCTCGGAAGAGTCATTGAGGAAATATCAAAGGTCTTCCGCAACCTTTGTGTGATCCATTCACTTCATCACTATCCATCTATCTATCCTTTCATTCTACCCCTCGAAAGTGCCGATTCTAGGGAGGATCATATCACGTAGAGCAACTGAAATGGTGTTCTCCCAATGGGTGTTTTGTAGGCAGTCCTGTAAGCCCATAGAGTATCATCGAGCTTGGCTGCGCAATCCCTCTTTGAAATTCTGACTATTCTTGCAAGGATTGCCTTTATTTGCTTGTTGGAGACTTCTACTTGGCCGCTGGTTTGAGGGTGATAGGGCGTGGCCACCTTATTCTTTACTCCATGCTTCTTTAAAAGGCTTTCGAGCATCTTGTTGATGAAATAGGATCCCCCATCACTGATTATAACTCGTGGCACACCGAATCGGGCAAAATGATATTTTTAAACATCTTCAAAACAACCTTGGCATCATTTGTTGGGCATGCAATGGCTTCGACCCATTTAGACACATAGTCTACAACCACCAAGATGTAACTGTTTCCGTGAGAAGGTGGGTTGAAGGGCCCCATGAAGTCGATTCCCCAAACGTTAAACACTTCAACTTCCAGTATTGGGTTCTGTGGCATCTCATTCCTTCTACTTATGTTTCCCATTCTTTGGCAAGGGTCACACTTGGAGATGAAGTTCTGAGCGTCTTTGAACATAGTGGTCCACCATAGCCTTGCTTGGAGCACCTTCTGGACAGTTTTGAAGGTGGCAAAATGACCTCCATAGGTGGAGCCGTGGCAATGATCAAGAACTCCATTTACTTCTTCTTTAGCTATGCATCTTCTGAATAGACCATCCGAACCCTTCTTATAGAGGAATGGCTCGTCCCAGTAGTAATGATTCATATCTCTGAAAAATTTCTTCTTTTTGTAGGCATCCAAACTCTTCGAGACTTCCCCACATACCAGGTAGTTAGCCAAGTCAGCATACCAAGACGTCTTCTCCTCTAAAAGTGCTACCATCTCCTCGAACTCGGTCTGGGTAACTCGACGTGTGATCGAGTCTGTTCTTCTGGTGTTGGACTCGGTTAGTTGACCGAGTTCTCTGGCCAAGTTCATCATCATGAGTTGTTCTTGAGGCATGGCATCATCTATAGGTCTTATATCTTCTATCCTCATCCTTGATAGATGGTCAGCCACTTTATTTTCGATACCCTTCTTATCTACTATTTCCATATCGAATTCCTGAAGCAGGAGTATCCATCTCAGCAGTCTTGGTTTGCTATCCTTCTTTGCGTAGATGTGTCTCAATGTTGCATGATCCGTGTAGACAATAACCTTACAACCGACTAGATAGCTTCTGAACTTCTCAAAAGCAAACACCACTGCTAACAATTCTTTCTCAGTGGTTGCATACCGTCCCTATGCCTCATCCAACGTCCTACTTGCATAATATATAACATGCAACTTCTTGTCAATTTTCTGCCCCAGAACAGCTCCTACTGCATAATCAGAAGCGTCACACATAATCTCGAATGGATAGTCCCAGTTAGGAGCCTGAACTATTGGCGCATAAACTAAGGCTTCTTTGATGAGATGAAAAGCCTACAGACACTCAGAGTCGAAGATGAACTCTGTCTCCTTGCAAAGCAGCCTAGTGAGTGGTCTTGCTATCTTAGAAAAATCCTTGATGAACCTCTGGTAAAAACCTGTATGCCCAAAGAAACTTCTTATATCCTTGACAGTTTTTGGAGGTTGCAGTTGCATCATCACCTCAACCTTGGCCTGATCTACCTTTATGCCCTTTTCCGAAATCTTGTGCCCCAAAACAACCCTCTCTATAACCATGAAGTGGCATTTTTCCCAGTTTAGAACCAGATTTGTTTCTTCACATCGAGTTAGGACCCTGCACAAGTTCAACAGACAGGAGGAGAAGGAGGAGCCATACACGGATTAATTGTCCATGAATACCTCTACTATGTCCTTTATAATTTCCGAAAAATTGAGGTCATGCATCTCTGGAAAGTACCAGGTGCATTGCACAAACCAAAAGGCATTCTCTTATATGCAAAAGTTTCGTAAGGGCAGGTGAATGTGGTTTTTTCTTGATCGTTAGGGTGTATAGGGATTTGGAAGAATCCACTATATCCGTCAAGAAAACAGTAATATGGATGATTGGCTAGCCTTTCTAACATTTGATCAATGAATGGTAATGGAAAATGATATTTTCTAAATGCAGCATTCAATTTCCTATAGTCTATGCACATTCTATGACCAGTAATTGTTCTTGTGGGAATGAATTCATCCTTATCATTTTTCACAATGTCCCCCTTTCTTAGGGACACAATGCACAGGGGATATCTAAGTACTATCAGAAATGGGATAAATGATACCAGCATCTAACAACTTAAGAATTTCCTTTTTAACAACTTCTTTCAAGTTAGGATTTAATCTCCTCTGAGGTTCAATGCTAGAGTATGATTCATTTTCAAGGTGAATTCTATGAGTGCACAGACTAGGCAAAATCCCCTTAATGTCATCAAGTGAGTATCCAAGTGCTCTTCTAAACTTTTTCAATTCGGTTATCAAGGCATGCAATTCATTAGAGTTCAATGCATCATTTACGATAGCAGGATATGTAGAGTTAGGGCCTAGAAAGGCGTACCTGAGCATACGTGGTAATGGTTTGAGGTCTGCTTTTGGTGCCTTGAGTTCCGACTAATCGTTATATGCGGGAATGCTTGACTCGATGTGATGACTCGGTGGAACAGGTCGACTTGTACTCGATTCCATAATGTTTCCTCGAGTCGGCGCTCGACCCGACGTGTTGATAGAGTCTTTTGGCCTAGTCTGAGCTGAACTATCCCCAACTACTGCTATAGCTCTTTTTTCTGAACCAACCAAGTCTTCAAACACGTATGACTCAGCTACTGGATTGTGCACGTCTAAACATTTCTCATAGCTCAGGGCATCATTGTGGAGATACCCATCTTTCCCGTTCTTGGTTAAAGCAGTTTGAAGGTGATCCTCCTCTGAGAATTCTTCCAGTAGTTCATCCGCAAGCCGATCCATTTCCTTGATGTAAAAGAGCTGCCCTTCTATTGTTGGCTTCTTCATGATATCCTTTATATGAAACTTCATTTTCAAATCTTTCCCAAGATTGAGGCTCCAGCTGTGGCCAAAAACGGTCTCCCCAAGATAAAAGGATCTTTGGGTTCTTCATCCATCTCCAAAACTACGAAATATGTTGGCACTTCGACATGGCTAATCCTAACGGGTAAATCTTCTAGTAACCCATGGGGGAGCCTGATAGATCTATCAGCCAAGACTAAAGAGATGTTGCAAAGTTTGTATCTGCTAAAGCCCAATCTCTTTGCTACCGAAAGGGGCATAAGGCTTATAGAAGCTCCAAGGTCGCATAGAGAATTTTTGAAAGTAAGTGGACCCATTGAACATGGTAGGGTGAAAGAACCAGGGTCACTTAACTTTTCTTTGATATTACCTTCTTTGATATGATAGCGCTGCATTCATGGCTCAGTACTACCATTCCCTGAAGTTCCTTCGTCCTTTCCACTACTACATCCTTCAAAAATTTGTGATATGGGGGCAAAAGAATGAAAGCATCTACCAGGGGCATCCTGATTTCTATCTCTTGTACCTGCTTATCGAAAAGAGCTCGATACTTTTCCACTAACTCTTTCTTGAATCTTCCTGGAAAAGGGAGTGGGGGCTTATACGCAGGAGGAACAAAAGCTGATTTTCCCACATATGGAGCATTGACTCGGTCTGCTGACTAAGTTCCTTCATCGAGTTTATCTTCCTTCCCATTTGTTGGACCCTCGACTCGATTGGTAGACCGAGTTTGTCCATTGAGTCAGTTTTCTTCATCTTTAGTTTGACAGAGATCCTCCCCATTTTGAACTTCGCTACCCTTGGTGGGTCCTTCTCTGGTAGGTAGTTCTTTTCTACTGCGTAGGGTGATAGCACATGTCTCCATTGATATGTTGCAGAAACGCTCCCCAACTTGTTCTTCACTATCCTCAGTGAGTGGATGACTGATCCCATTTGGTGATAGCTCGTTGGTGCAAATTGAACTGATAGCGTGAGCATACTCCTTGGGGTTTTGGATTGATTTTCCCGGGAGTTGGCCAGTGTTATGTGGGGAGGAAGTAAAAGCAACCTTACTCTCTAAATAGTGCAGCTTGGAATTTATAGTCTCCATTTTGTTGTTGAGGGTAGTGTAGGAACGGTCCATATTGTTCGTCATCTAAGCAAACCTCTTGGTAACTTCTATCGCACTTTTTTCTTGGCTTTATATAAGCTATTGAATCATTGCCATCATGTCTGGTTCTAGGTTTGCAAAACTGGGAGGTGCAGTTTGGGTTGGCTGTTGCTGCTGAAATCCTTGCTTGTACTGAGGTTTGGGAGCGTACCCCAGATTCTGGTTGTATGTAACAAAAGGTTTGTGTTGGAGCTACTGCTGCTGAGTAGGGTACACTTGGTCCTGAGGGTTGGCGACGTTAGTGCTTCTGTAGGACAAATTCGGATTAGCCTTGTAGTTGACAAATCCTTTGTTGTAACCCCCTGGTTCTGAATGTAGCTGATCTCCTCGAGTTGGTCACTCTCCCTAACATGAACTTTACTTTGCTCTTCTTCAGACACATAGTGTATCTGCTTCTGCTGACTAAGGATGAACCTATCTATTTTATCATTTAGAGCTTGGATCTGTTTCTTGTCCTCATAATTAGATTTTCCTTGATAATTTCGGTCATAGTCCTCCGAATAATTACCATCAGAGTGTGCTAGATTCTCAACCAATTCCCAGCCTTCTTCAACGTCCTTGTTCAGAAAGTTCTCGTTGCTAGCGGTATCAACGAGCATACGTATTTTGGGAAAAATGCCTCTGTAGAGAGTACTAAGGAGACTCTCATTGCTGAAGCCATAGTAAGGGCACTGTGAGGTGTAGCTCTTCAATCTCTCCCAAGCTTCACAGAATGTTTCAGCATTCTTCTGGGTGAACCGGATATATCATTACGGAGTCTGGCGGTTCTGGCGTTAGAGAAAAACTTGGCAAGAAAAGCCTTCTTGCACTGATCCCAGGTAGTGATAGATCCTGGTTGTAGAGTCTTCTCCCATTGGTGAGCCTTGTCGCCCAAAGAGAAAGGGCACAAACGGAGCTTGAATCCATCTTCAGAAACTCCATTGATTTTTGTTAGGGTACAGAGCCTAACGAACTCGTCCAGGTGATCAAGTGGGTCTTCCATTGGCAGTCCATGAAACTTGTTGCTCTGAACCATGAAGATGAGGCCGCTCTTGATCTCAAAATTTTGCTGCTGGACAGGGGGAGCTATGATACCCTGACATTGTGTGTGGGTACGCGGAGCATCCCCTGCTCTAATAAAACGTTGCCTCCTTGGTTGAGGGTCCTGTGCAGGAGGATGTTATTGATTGCCTCCCTGAGCACCTTGTTGCTGTTGGTTTTCCATTTCGAATGGTTGTTGTTGATCTTGTGGGACTCGGTCTCTTTGCTAATGATGCTGACGAGGTGACCGATTCACGTTATCAACGAGTTGCAGAAGGTTCTGATTTCCTTTTGACCGTGTTTGCATGCAGGGATTGGGACTTGGTCAGAGAGACTCGGTGGAACAGACCGAGTTGTTTGACCGAGTAGTACCTGAAACAAACGAACAAAGGAAGTTCAGAAAGTTAGTAAGTAGTGTAAAAATAAAAACCAACTTGATCTCAAGAAATTTGAAATCCTAAATGTAACAAACAATCACCCAATTGGCAACAGCACCAAATTGAAACATGTATTTTACTAGTTTGAGAACAGGGTTTTAATTGCTTAGTACCCTAAACATGTCATTGTAATGCAATAGGTATCAATCCAAATGGGTGCGTTGTTAACAATCAAGATGCGATCAAATTTAGTTAAGTCAAGACAAATCAGAAGGGTGTTTGTCACTAACAACCTAAACGGAATGAAAAATGCAGAAAATAAAATACTGGCTATGGACTCAGTTAGATTTGGCTGAGTGGTACTAAAAATACAGAAAATAACAGGAAATAATATGGAGAAGAAAGGTCCTTAGACTGGGGTAATTGATCATGCCGTCCTCCATAGTCTACCGAAGGTGTCTAACATGACTTCACAGAAGCTAATGCCTAGACATTGATCATCAAAGCTATGGCGATCCCACTGTCGTGGTGACCCCCAACAATCCTAAACATATTCTAAGACCCAATACCTTCCCCCTGAGAACAGACCTTAATTGTATTGGTGGAACATAGAAAAGGACAGCAATAAAAGCCAAATCAACAATGTCAAAATATAACCTAACCCAGTATCCTGGCGAAAAGCTATAGATCTCTGGCATTAGGGGATCAGGGATCTCTACATGCACCTGTCGGGCGAGAGAAACCTCAAATCTAGCCCCTAGATTTTGCCAAATGAGCTAGCCTTAAGAACATCTAATCCAGAAGGTATAAAACAAAATTTAAAGCTTAGATATCTACAGGGACTAAGGACTCGGGCAGATCTACCCCATCTCGGAACCCTAGTTTCACTACTCAGACATGCAAATTGAAAACGTAGAAATCAAAGTAAAAGACATGTTCATAAAAATGATGATAAATAACTTAAGAAAATGAATTCAATAAAAAGGTTGAGATTATAGAATCAAAATTAGCAGAAAAGTAAAAGAAGGCTAAGAAAAACCGAGATTCAGATTCAAAGAACAAAGTTGTTCCCTTTTCGCTTCCCCGGCTCGGGTTTATATAAGACCCTTACATATTAAACCTAATTCTAGAAAAGGAAACTAAGTCAGTCGGTTGCAGGACTCGGTCAGAATGACCGAGTGCTCTTAGTCGAGTCGTGTTGTCTTTGGCTTTTGTCCCTTACTCGGTCAGGAGGTCAAGTTCTCTTCGTCGAGTCCGTGGACGTGGTCTGTAATGTCGAGTCCCTTGTCCGAGTGATGAAGTTTTCTAGCCGTGCATTGCACTCGGTTTGGGTACATCGAGTGCTTGATCGAGTGGTGAAGTCCTTTGTAGCAGACTCGATCAGTTGCCCGAGATCATCCCATCGAGTTTGTCCACACCATTCTTCCTTTGCTCCAGCAAGCATCCGTTTTCCCTGAAACTAACTCCAAAATGCAATATGTATGCAATGCCTATGCAAAAACTACTAAGTATGCAAAATGGAAAAAAAGGACTCTAAATGATATAAACAACGGGCCAAATCAATGCTAAAATGGACTTAGATATAGGCTAAAAATGGGTAAAATATGGAGACATCACCAATCCTAAGAGGAAGAGTTTTCAATAGACCATGAGGACGTCTAGTACACCTATCAGCCAAGACCAAGGATATGTTGCAGGGCTTGTAAATATGTTCTCCATGGATGATTTAAGCAGCTTGATCTTCGCTTGAAATGGTGAACAACGCAACTTCTTTAATTCCTTGAAAGACCGGCAAAAATAGATTTGTTTGCGTCTTGAATTTCTCTTGAGCGTCTTCTAGTATTTCCTTGTTGATCTTATCTTCTTGGAGTTCTTCATGCTCTAAGACTATCTACGGATCTATTGAATTTTTCTCTCAAGCGATTGGTTCCTGACCTTGTCCTTGGTAGATGATCTATGGTTGCTATGTTGGTAGATGATATGCTCAAAGTTTAAACCCTATAGCTACACCGCAAGTGCACAGATATGCAATTGTAGTATACAAGGGTCGAATCCACAAAGACTCACAATATTTCGCTATAGATTCTTTAGTTTCGAATTAAGCTAAGTGAGATAGGTGATAAGTAAAAACAATGCAGAAAAGTAAATAAAAGTAAATGAGGAAAACGTCAAGCTCAGGGAACTTTTCAGGAATTCAGGAAATGTAAATCAATGGACTGGCTAGGATCCAATTAAATTCCAGTTCTAGAACCCAAAACAATAACTTAGAACTAACCAACTCCTGCTGTCTCTATGCTGAAAACCTAAGAAACCAAATTTCTTTGTGAGACTTAAGATTTTAAACAAGCATTAAGTTCAAGTTTGATTTGTTCACAAATTATCCAATCCAAATTCCTTTGTAATTATCTAATTTTCTCACTCTAGGTTCTGTCAAGTTTGAAATCACACCTAAAATCTAAAATACATAGGTGATCAGGCTAGATCTAGCATTAAGGAAAACCTAGGTGAAGAACTTATAAAGTTGTTAATCCTAACCAATCAATCCATATTACAAATCCATGAAAACCCTAGTGAGAATCCCTGAACCTAACAAGTGATCTACTCATACATAATCAATGAAATCAAAGACATGAATAGAATAGAAATCATAAATAAACTCAAAAGGGAAATAGAAATAGGGGTTCAAGATCTTCTATCAGAAGTACAGAGTAAAATCAGCTCCAAGCTCTCAATCTCCATCAAATATGTGTAAACCTGTAAAAGACTCCACTAGGACTCTAAAGACACATAAAAGACTCAATTAAAGACATATATCATGGCTTAAACTGTAAAAACTATGATATATCAACTGACTCTTAAGAAAAGAAAAGATAATGTTAGTAACTACCTCCCCCAGGCTTAAACAACACTGTCCCCAGTGTTATAGAAGCATGAGTTTGGTGAAAAGAGAAATGAAAAACTCTGAATATGGGAAAATGAAATTACTTATGCAGGGTCCCTGTGTCGATCGACACACGGCCTGGTGTCGTTTGACACAGGCTTAAATCGACAAGGGTGGTTTGAGTTAGGAGGCGGTGTCGACTGACACAGCTAGTTGTGTCGATCGACACCAGCCATATGCTTCAACACGGATTTTTGCAAACGGGTAAAATAAGAACCTGTAAGCTATGATAAACAACTCAAAACCAATCATAAGAACTGCAACATAGTATCATAATCCAGTACCAGAGTTAAAAGACAATGATACAGCTAAAAGAAAACATTAAAATGTCACAAAGCTAAAGAAAGAAAAACATAAAATCTAAAAGGGAAAGAAAAGAAAAATAAAAAAAAATGAAAAGCATGAGGAGACTAATCCTCGTCTTCATCAGCATAGCCTGCAGCAACAGTGGCAGCATCTGGTGTGGGTGAGTGACGAAGTCTGCGAGTCTGTGGAGCAGGGCGTGTACAAGTAACGCCAGCAGCAATCATCCACCACATATGGCGCATAGCATCTGAAATCAGGACCATCCTCATCATAGCCTGCAGGAGGCTCCATGAATGTAAGGTCAAGAGGTGGAGCACTAGTACGCTCATCAACTGCATCATCCTCAGCAGCAGATGGTGCAGAGCTACAAGAAGCTTGCGGCATGAGAAGTTTGGGATCCGGCTGGAAGCTCAGTCGCTGAAAGTCATCATCGGCGAGGGATGTGAGGTCGGGCAAGGGAAGCTGGACACTCCAATCGCGGTCCTCTGCGTCGGTGAAAACCCAATGGAGGCTGGGTTTCATCTAAGTAGCGCTCCGCAGATGGTCCTGGTCCATGAGCAACCTATCGGTGTTGATGGTATTGTTGCTCAAGTTGATCCCAAAGTACCCAAAAATCGGAGTCAGAAGACTCCCGACACCCTCCACCTTCTTCCCTGCAAATGCCTTCTTCTTTAGAGTGCAGAGATGGTTGGCGAATACTGCGCCCATGTTGAGATCCTCGCATGGCTCTCCCATTTCCATAACTCCTCGGGAATCATGTGACCAATGCCGTGGTAGAGAAGAATGAGCTCGGACTTCCTCATCCTACTCGGCTCGGCCTTATAGAGGATGGTGTTCTCCAAAACACGTAAGACATACCTCAGGACCGGATGTCTAACCTCTGTCTGCTTGCTCTTTTTGGAATGATAAACCCCGTTACCAAAGAGAGACCAGAATGTCTGAATGTCGTGCCACTCGTTGGTGAGAACCGCTCGCTTCGGGTTCTTCCTGAAACCATACAAACCACATAAATAACGAATACAGATTGGATACCTCGCTCCTTTGCACATGAAGGACATAACACCTTTTTGTGCGACCTTGGCCCGCTCGTTCGTGTAAGAAATCCGGCATGTAACAAGAAACTGCCGCACCAAGTCCGGATATAGGTTGTACTGCTTTGTCGCCAACGAACTTAACCCGATCCACTGTAGAATCTTGAGCACATCGTCGTGTATGCCCATCGCCTAAATAGTGTGCTGATTGATGAAACGGGTGGGCTTGATCTCCACCGATAGCCACGCATTGTAGAAAAGGGTGTCATACTCGTCCCAGTCATCGGAGATGGGTCGGTTGAAACACTCCAGTTTCTCGGTCTCCGTCTTCGGATCATTGGCCCAGTTGACCCTCCTCTTGATTTTGAGATGCTCCGCTTTGGGCCAAGGGGTGCGGATCTGCGCGAAAAGGTATCACGGTGACGGAGGAAATGGGGGGTGAGGAGGGCGGTGATGGAGAAGGTGCAGGTGGCTATGAACTGGAGGCACCATCTTGTTGCTGACAAGATTTCTTAGGAGGCATCTGCATCCAAAAACACGAAAAACAAGAAACCCAACAAGTTTAGGCATAACACAAATTTCAGAAAAATGCAAAATTGAATGCCAAACTTCACAAACAACAGCCCACAATGTCAAATCCAATGTCAATCCAAGGTAAATTTTTCCAATTTTCATTCCTATAGGATTTCGACATCAAGACCAATAATTCACAAAATTGCATAAATCAGCCTTAGGAATCACTAACCAAAGTTATATAATGCCTCTAACAACCTAGGTAGAAAAGATTCAACCAACAAATCAAGCTATAAGAGACCAAAATTGAAGATCTAACTTTTAGGGTTCAAAATGAAAATTGGGAGATTTGAAGAACATACATTGGATTCTGAGTAAATGGAGTGTAGAAATGGAATAAGCACTGAAATCTAATGAGTTTAGGGCTTTGAATCACACAACTTGATGGAAAATCATAGGTTTTGAGGATTTGGGGGTGGTGGTTTCGTAGGGTTTTCGCGAAATAGGGAGAGGAAGAAGAAAAAGAAGAAAAGAAAATTTATAGGGTTTACCTCGTGGGGGTGGTGTCGACCGACACCATTGGTGGTGTTAATCGACACCAACACTGTGATTCGGGTTTCTGCTTTTCATGACTCAAACATGTGAAAACGAAAAACTAAACAAAAAAAAGACTCAAAATGAAAGTATATAAAAACTTACCAGTGGGTTGCCTCCCACTCAGCGCTTGTTTAACGTCACGTGCTTGACTGTACTACGCCTATGCATTAGTTGTGTTCTTAGAATCACAACTCCATAGACGTTCTCTTCAGGTAGAAAATCATCAATAGGGACTTCGTCATCAACTCTGATCCTGGATAAATGATCAGCGACTCCATCCTCAATGCCTTTCTTGTCCCGGACATGAATATCAAACTCATGAAAAAGCAAAATCCACCAAAGAAGCCTTGGTTTTGCATCCTTTTTCTGCATTAAGTACTTCAGAGCCGAATGATCTGTGTGTACTATCACCTTAGAACCTATCAAGTATTGTCGAAACTTCTCAAATGTGAACACCACAGCCAACTACTATTTCTCAGTAGTTGCATAGTTTCTCTGCGCATCATCAAGATTTCGGCTAGCATAGGAAATGGCGTGAAGTTTCTTATCCTTCTTTTGTCCTAGTATGGCTCCAACTGCAAAGTCGCTAGCATCACACATTACCTCGAAGTTTAAATCCCAGTCCGGAGATTGTACTATTGGAGCATTAACCAATGCTTGCTTAATCTGCTCGAAAGCTGATTAGCACTCTGCGGTAAACTCAAGTAACTTTGATAGAATCCGGTGCCTGCAAACTCGTCATTACCTTAATCTTTGCACGGTCAACCTCAATCCCGTCTTGCGAATCCCTGTGTCCAAGAACAATACCATCTCGAACCATAAAATGGAATTTGATGTGATCATGGAATTCAGAACCACTAAGGAGACAGAGCTTGTAGCTGAGCTTGAACCGGAGCTTGAAACCGAGGAAGACTTAGTTGTACCAGTTGGATCTGTGACAAGGGCCAGAGCTAAGAAACTGAAGGAGGTGATTCGAGGATTACTCAACCAAATATCTACTCAAGGAGATGAGCTTCACACTACAATGGTGGTGATACAAGCAGGAGCAGATTACTAAATGGGCTTGAGACTATTTTGTACTCTTTTTCCTTATCCTTGGTTTTTTCCCAATAGGTTTTCCTTGGAAAGGTTTTAATGAGGCAAAATTGGATCCTAATGCTATTTAGCGCATTTAAAATCTGAAATAAGTCCAATAAAGTCCAAAAATGAACTTCTTTAATGGGGGCCCAAGGGAGTGACGAAAATCAAGTCCAAGAGTCACTTGTTGGTCATGCATGGAGGAGTCCAAAAGTTGAATCCACATTCAACTCCCTATGTTTATTTCTTTTTATTTCCAAGACAATTTATTACTTGGCTTTGTTACCAAGTTTTCTTTTCTTTATATTCATGTAATCTCATTTGAGAATGATCATCCAGCTTTTCATCAAACACTTTGAGAGTTATTCTCTTTTGTTCTTCGTGAGCATTTCGATCCTTGGTGTGTAATATCCATTAATCAAAACTTGATCCGTCTTGGTGCGTCATATCCGAGGGATCTTGTCGATTGTTTGGTGTGTCATATCCATTCAATCAACCTTGAATTCGTCTTAGTGTGTCATATCTAAGAAATTCAAGTTGAGATAAATCAAAAGCCGTTCCGCAACTTCTGTGTGACCTTTCGATCCACCGCCACCTTGTCCTTTGAAGATCTTCTCTTCTTAGTTCTAAGGCTTATCCATCTATCTTGTCAACTATAGAGTGACGAATCCTTGGAAGCACACTCTTGAGTTCGGTATTCATTCACCATCTTCTCATCTCTTCACCTTCTCATCTATCATCATTTTTATCTCTTCATCTTCACTTTTATCTCTTCACCTTCTTTTCTATATTTTCATCTTCTATATTTTATTCTTCTAGAAAAAGAAAAAAAAGAAAAAACGAAAACTAAGCCTAGGCTTGAAGAAATCTTCACCAGACTTGAAGAAAACTTCACTAGACTTCACCAGACTGGAAGAAAACTTCACTAGACTTCACTAGACTTCACCCGACTTCACCAGAGTTCACCATACTCTTCATCTTCTTTTTATCTTTTCATCTTTTCTCTAATTTCATTTGGATCATTATTTTGGTTATTTGGGGACTACACATTGAGTTGTATTGATTTGCTCTATTAAAACTCTTGGGAGTCACTGAGGGATATCAAATTGAGTGAAACACTTTTGAGAGAAACACTTGTGAGGACTTTTACTTCTAATCTGTTTGCTAAATTTTTCAGAAAACAATCATGTCAAATAATGGAGGAAACAATAGCCAAGTAGAAGATGAACCGGCCATTCCAAATCTCCAAGTTTGAGCTTTAATGGGAGACATGCGACGTTTGATGAGAACTGAGATGAATGGGATCTATGAAAGTCTGGAAGAAGTGAGAGTAGAGGTACGACAAAGGCAACCCCAAAATTTTCCTAATAGCAGAGATAGAGATCACCTTAGACAAGCAAGGAGTAATGATGAAGATGACTACTACACTCGTAAAGATGACTCATCTCAAGGAATCCGAAGGAGACCTAGAAGTGAGAGGGAAGGTAGAGGTCGACGTAATGACACTCTTCAAGGTCTGAAGCTTAAAATTCCACCATTTCACGGAAGAAATGATCCAGACACGTATCTGGAATGGGAAAAGAAGATAGAGCTCGTGTTTGATAGTCAAAACTACTTGGAGTACAACAAGGTGAGAGTGGCGACTACGGAGTTATATGATTATGCACTTAGCTGGTGGGACTAATTGGTTACATTAAGGAGATGAAATGGAGAACGTCCAGTATAGACGTCGGCTAATATGAAAGCTATTTTGAGGAAGAGATTTGTTCCTAGTCATTATCATCGCGAGCTTTATCAGAAACTAAGGAGACTAATCCAAGGAAGTCATAATGTGGAAAATTACTATTAAGAGATGGAAACTCTCATGATAAGATCAGATGTTTATGAAGATAGAGAGGCTACAATGGCTAGATTCTTGAGTGATTTGAACCAAGATATACAAGACAAACTTGAAATGTAGCATTTTGTGGAGATAGAAGAAATGCTACACAAGGCGATTCTGGTGGAACAACAACTCAAAAGAAAGGGTCATTCTCGACTAACTTATCAAGCTGGAGCATCCAATGCTAGACCAAGTTACCAAAGAGAATAAATCTAAAGTCATCCCAAAGGCTGACCCTAAGCCTAACATCACAAGTCAAGTCGCTAGAGGAAAAAATGAGGTTTCTACTACTAGAACTGGCACCGTGAAATGTTTCAGGTGCCATGGAGGAGTAGGGCATTGATAACATCGTATTTTTACCTATTTTTAGTATCATTTCATATTGTTTTATGAAGAGTTTGGTCTGTTTTCAAGGCTAAATAGGCTATTATCGAGTATTTCTAGTTTCAAAGAGGTTTTACAGGTTTTAAGGGAAAATGACACAAAAAGAACCAAAAAAGAACAAAACCCGTTTTCAGACAGTTTCAGAACATCAGAAGTTTGGCATTCGTTGAAGACTTTTCCATGGACCAAATTCAGAGATCTTTATATCCCTAGAAAGCTGGAAGAGTCAAAAGTCACCTCGGCTAAGAATCAAAGCAATCCATTCAGCCGTTTAGAAGATACAAGCCAAAGAGTGACGACCTGTCAACCTCGGTCACAAAGCCCGTGACCGAGGCCCATGCTCTTGCCTCCCTACTTATCAAAACGCTGATTTTTGCCCAAAAAACCCTAAAACCGACCTCTTGGACCCCAAGCCTTATAAAATAGAAAAGAAGAAAAAGAGAAGAAGGACGAAGAGGAGCCGACCTAGGTCAAGAGCAGTTGCCACCATCGCCAAAAAGATTAGCCTTGGGAAGAGATGGCTAAATTGTTTTAGGACTGGATTTATGTTTGGATCTTTGTCTTATATTTATTGGATTTCTAGATTATCGGCTTAATACTTGTTATTCATTTCTTTCAAGGTCAACAAAATCGTTTTAAGAGTTATATTGTGAATATCTCAAGATTTGTTTTTTTATAAAGGGTATTCTATTAAAATTGCTGCGGTAGTGATATATTGGGGAGAAAATATAACATAAGAACAACTATTAATAGGATACTATGAAGCCAAGAACGATTACTTGAGAATGATTGAAACCCGTTGAGAAAAGGCGACCTCAATCAACAAAGGATGAACTTACGGCTTAGCAACATGAGGTAAGAAGTACTATCGAGCCTCGTTAAGCAACCGGACCTAAAGATCCTCCAATCCTGGGCCCCTTGCATAACTCCAAGCCCAAACCAAGGCTAAAAAGAAGCCACCACATCAGCAGAACTTCAAGACCCATGAAGCAACCGAGGAAGACAAACAAAGACCCTTAACGAAACTCATCAACACAAGCAATAACAACCCACTCCGATTCTAAGGACGAAGAATTTCCTAACAAACACTAGCAAGCCAGAAAGGGAGAGAACCAAAACAACCCGAGACGAGGGAAGACAAGCCAAAGATGAGCTAGAGACACATCACTCTGAGGATAGCAAGAGAAGGTAGAAGGTGATATCAAAGGAGTGAGCCACTATGTACCAAGCCCTCAACCACTGTGAGCCCAACAAGTTAAAAAGAGGCAGCTTCAACGACTTTGAAACTGACCTGATGAGAGATGCGAAACTCCATTGTCGAGCTTAAACAAGAGAAGATTCCAACTCGGGGAGGCAGGGGAAGAGGAGAGAGTGCCCATGACAAGAAGAATCAAGACCAAACAAGACAACTATCGCACAAAGAAGCCACAAAAAGATGCAAGAGGAAGAGAAATAAGCATCCAAATTGAACAAACCTCGACAAAACAATCTATGGAGATACACTTGTGATATATCATGGTTTTACGGTTTTTAAGCCATGATATATCTCCTTAATTGAGTCTTTTATGTGTCTTTAGAGTCCTAGTAGAGTCTTTTACAGGTTTACACGTATTTGGAGACTTTTGGACCTTTTGGAGCAATTTGGAGCGTTGTTGCTGAGAAGCAGAAGCTGGAGTTTGCATAGACGCCTGGTGTCGATCGACACCACCATATGTGTCGATCGACACGTGTCACCTGCTGAAGCCAAACTCGGAATTTTACAAGTTTTGAAGATTTGCAACTTTGCCTAGAAGTTTCTATTATTTATAAAAAGACCCAAGTCGTGTTTCTGAGTCTTTATTAGGGTTTTTAGTTCTTATCTATGTATCTAAGCTTTTTGCAAGGAGACTTTGAGAGAGATTGAGAGCTTGGGGCTGATTTACTCTGTACTTCTGAGAGAAGATCTTGAATCCCTGTTTCTATTTCCCTTTTAGTTTATTTATGATGTCTATTCTATTCATGTTCATGTTTTCATTGATTATGTCTGAGTAGATCACTTGTTAGGTTCAGAGATTTTCATTAGGGTTTTCATGGATTTGTAACTTTGATTGATTGGCTAGGATTCACAATCACCTATTGCATCTAGATCTTAGGTTATTGAATTAGCACGACGGTGTGATTTGAAACTTGAAAGAACCTAGAGTGAGCAAATTAGATAATTACAAAGGAATTTGGATTAGATAATTTGTGAACAAATCAAACTTGAACTTAATGCTTGTTTAAAATTTGAAGTCACACAAAGGAATTTCGTTTTTTAGGTTTTAAGCATAGAGAACTTTCACAGCGGGAGTTGGTTAGTTCTAAGTTAGTGTCTTGAGTTCTAGAACTGGAATTTAATTTGATCTTAACCAATTCACTGATTTGCATTTCCTGAATTCTTGAGAAATTCCCTGAGCTTGACGTTTTTCCCATTTAAATACAACTACTTTCAAATACTTTTCTGCATTGTTTTCATTTATCACCTATCTTACTTAGCTTAATTTAAAACTAAATAATCTATTGTGAAATATTGTGAGTCTCTGTGGATTCGACCCCAATATACTACAATTGCACTTGCGGTGTAGCTCTAGGGTTTAAACTTTGAGCATATCAAGTTTTTGGCACCGTTGCCGAGGATTTTTGTTTCGAATAGATTTAAGTGCAGAATTTAGACTAAGTTTTTATTTTTCTGTTTATCTTACATATTTTTCTTTTCTTCGTGTCTTGTGTGTTTCAGGTGTATGCCTAAGTGTGTTACCAGAAGCAGCAAAGACAGTCAGCTTTCGTTTTTTCCGAATCAAGAGCTTGCAAAGATAAAACGAGCAGGAAGAAAAGCAAGGAAACCAGTGGAAATGGCTGAACGTGTGGTAATACTTCAGGATGAAGCTGGTGTTCTTAGGGATCAAGAGGGTCATGTGTGCAACAACGAAGGGCAGAGACTTGATAATAATGGTAACCCCATTATGCCAGTAGCTATTGCAGGCACAGGTAATGCGCAAGAGAACGCGCCAGCGTGTGGGAAGAGGGAGAACACTTGGAGATTACAACAGACCTGATGAGTTTTATGCGAACAGGTCTGCGATTCGACTTTCCACTTTCCAGCAAGGTTATTTTGAGCTACTACACCATGGTTGGACAGCATCCTTTCCATGGGCTTTCTCATGAGCACCCCATGGATCACATTGAGTGGTTTGAAGATCTGGTGACTAGCAGGAAGCACAACGCAGTCAGCTATGACTACCTTTTTTGTAAGCTTTTCCCACACTCTCTTAGTGGTGAAGCAGCTTATTGGTTGAAGCAATTGCCTACAGGGTCTTTAACCAATTGGGAGGATACCAAGAGAGCTTTTCTACGAAACTTCTATGATGATGCGAGGTCTGAGGATTTGAGGAATAACATCTTTCAGTTCACGCAGAAACCTACTAAAGCATTCAAGGCTGCATGGGTGAGATTCAGGTCGTACTAGAGAGATTGTCCGCATCATGGTTTCAGTGAAGTTTAGCTGTTGGGTATTTTCTTCAGAGGCGTTGATTGGAGATATCAGATGGCTTTAGATGCTGCTAGCAACGGAATTTTCAACACAAGGTCTCCAGGAGAAGCATATGAGTTGATTGAGAACTTTGCGTCTATTAATAGCACCAAGAATGCGGATTTTGAGAGACAGAAACAAGCTAGTAACATAGATGGCAAACAGATTGTTGAGCTGAAGACTAAGTTGGATTCGGTTCATAACATTCAGGTGAATAAGAAGACGGTTCAGTTTGCTGCAGAGGTTGAAACCTTCGAGCCTGAGGAAGAAAGATGTGACGAAGAGGATGTGAATTACATTGGTGGGACAGGTTTTCAGGGTCAGAAATTTGGTAATCAACAAGGCAGAAGTGGTTACAATGGGAATAATCAGAGGAACACTTACTCAGGTAACCAAAACTCTTCTGGTTAAGTTTCTAAGCCGCAGTACCAGAAGCCCTTTCAGAGCAACAGCAGTTTCACTAGGAACTATGGATCCTCGTCTTATCACACACCTCCTGCACCAACCGAGCAAAGTGAGATGAAGTCTATGCTTGAGCAGATTCTAGAAGGTCAGCAGAGGATTACAAGTGATTTTAATGGCAAGATTGATGCTCTGTACACGGACTTAAATGAGAAGTTTAAGGTTTTGAACACTCATGTCAAGCAATTGGATACTCTGATTGTGCAGACTGCTAGGTCTGTGAAACAACAAGACGGAGTTCTTCCAGGAAGAACAGATGCTAACCCGAAGTATCAGTGTAGTGCCATGACATTAAAAAGTGGTAAGAAGCTTAATCATGTACTTAGAAGTGGATTAAGTGTTGATGAACTCATAAAGTTAGAAGAGGAGGTGCAGAAGAGGTGCATGTGTCGATCGACACCGCCTTTGGTGTCGATCGACACCAACCATCATCTGAAAATCCACCAAGTTCCAATGTGCCTGTGTCGATCAATACCCCTGATATATTAGTATTTTGTCCCAATTTAGCTAGTCTTTTCATATTGTTTTCGAGTCTTTTCTAGTCTTTTTGTGTCTTTTCGGGTATTTTAAGGCTCTGGAGCATGGATTGAAGATGTTGGAAGACATTGGAGCAAAATGAGCAATTTTGAGCCAAAAGACGATTTTCCGCCTGCGCGAGCACCTGCTCGGACCTGGCGAGCACCTGCTCGACCTATTTTACCTAGACACGTTTTTTTTTATTTTTAGAATAAATAGAGGCCAGCCGCCTCAAACTTGGAGGACATTCTATCACGTTCTTTTCTAGACTTCAGTTCTTCGTTCTAGGTTATTGTGGTTCTAAGACACCACCACTTTGTACCTTTTCGATTTGGATTTGTTTTATTCAGCTTTGGATCTCTATTCTCCCATCATCGATCATTCCACAACTCTGTTTGAGAAGTTTTCCTGAACCTTATTCTTTTAATAAATCATGAATTCCTCTTATTGCGTTGTTGTGTTTGATTTTGCTATGTGTGAGTAGATCCATAGCTAGGTTAAGGTTTTCAATGGTGAATTAGGTTGTTAATGGCTGAGCACAAATAGGATTGGAATTTATATGTCTTCGCCAATAGGGGTTCGTAATGCTTAGATTAGCTTGATCACCTAGTCTATGATTTTAGGTTAAACTTATTCACGAGAGTGCTCTAGGTTGCTAGATAAATCATTGGTGAGCAATTGGTGCGTAGCCAACGAGAGTTGATTGCTGCGATTGATTGTAAACATATTGAACCCGTTTGTTAATGCTTATCGTCTTCGCTAGATCCAGGCGAGAGTTTCGGTATCTAGGTTGTTAGATAAAGGTGTCGATACATCACGAGAGTGGGGCGACATTTATTTATGTTTGAGTTCTAGACCGGTAGTTAAATTAGCCCTGAATAGTTGCTCAGCCTTGTCTCCGAATCACCGGCGAAACGCCTTAACCTAGTGCTTTTTATTAATTGTTTTACACCGATTTATTTAATTATTTGCTGTTCCGAAAATTACACAAAAACCATATTATCTTAGCTTTGAATTAAAATCTCATAATTTCATAGTGTAACCTTGGTCTCTGTGGATTCAATTCCTTTTATACTATTGCGATTGTTCTGTGCACTTGCAGTATTTAATTGGGTAAAACTCTGACACATCAAGTTTTTGGCACCGTTGCCGGGGACCAATTGCGTTACCTTTGATTTTTGATTTTGTTTTCAGTCTAGGAAACTACTGATCTTTATTTTTATTTGTTTCTACTATGTGTCAGGTGCATGACCAGTAGAAGAACGAGAAGAAATTGCACCGAAGATCTAATCATCCTCACCAACGAAGAGTTAGCTCGCATCGAACGTCAAAACCGTTAAAAGAGACTTACAGCTGCTCCGGTCATCATGGCTGAACAAGACAATGGTATGGCTGCTCAGTTACAGTTGCTAAGGGATCAGATTGCTCAGTTGAGAAGAGATCAACCGCCAGCTCCACGAGTTCAGCCGGGTATATGGGATTCGGATAATCCCCATGCATTTTATCAAAACCGGTCAGCTATTGTTTCTCCAACAATTCAGAGGTAAGACTATGAGATCAAGCCTCAGATGATCACATTGGTGAAACAACACCTCTTTCACGGACTGCCAGCTGAGATATCGATGGATCACATCGAAAATTTTGAAGAAATCTGCAGTACTACCGGTTCGAATGGGGTACCGCCAGAGTTTCTTAAATGCAAGTTGTTTCCGTTTCTCTTGCTGACAAGGCTCAGAGGTGGTTGAAGTCATTGCCAGCTGGTTCTTTGAGGAGGTGGGAAGAAGTTAGAGCTGCTTTCTTGGACCACTTCTACACTAAGTCCAAGACAGCCGCTCTACAAAACAAGATTTCGTCTTTCCAACAACATTCTGGTGAAGCTTTTTGTGAAGCTTGGGAAAGACTGAAGGAATACCGTAGGGAGTGTCCTCATCATGGTTTTAAAGATGAACAGATTCTGGGAATATTTTATGATGGAGTTGAATGGGATTACCGTAACACCCTAAATGCTGCGAGTAACGGGTCTTTTATGACCAAGACTAGAGATGGTGCTTTTGAGCTGATAGAGAACCTTGCTTCAAGCTCTAGCAACAGGTCTCCTGAGTATGATAGGTCCAGGAAAGTTAACAGTGTGGACACTCAGAAGATTGATGAGCTGACAGCGAAGGTAAATCTACTCCTACGTGAAAGTCAAAGACCTGTCAAGTTTGTGGAAGAGAATGGGGCTGTGCCTATTTCTCAAGAGTTTGAAGAAGATGATGATGCTGGAGTGCATGAGGTTAACTATGTGAGTGGTCAGGGATATGTCCAGAACCGTGGGTTCAATCAGAATTATCGGAGCCACCCCAACCTCTCATACCGAAGCACCAATGTCGAGAACCCACAAGACCAAGTTTATGCGCAACAAGGGGGTATGAATCAGTTGCCACAAGCTCAAGGTTTTCAAAAGTTCTACTCCAGCAATACTCAGGGGAAGCAGTACGTCCCTAATCAGAATCAGAATCGGTTCCAAGGAAGAAACTAACAACAAAACGTCCAATTCATTACACCACCACAAGCTGTCTCCGCGCCTACATCTCAAGACGAGTTGAAGAGTCTTATGCAGCAACTGATGGTTAACCAACAGAAGGCGTCTACTGAGATTAATGCCAAGGTAGATCACATGTACACTGATTTAAACGCGAAGTATGAAGCTGTTACCGCGCATATGAAGAAGCTTGATACACAAGTAGCTCAAACCGCCGAGGCTATCAAAAGACCAGCTGGAGCTCTTCCAGGTAAAGGTGAATTGCCCAGGAATGAATATCACGTGAATGTTGTTGAGTTGAGGAGTGGAAAGTTGCTGGTACCGCCTACGATGAGAAGCTTCCACGGAAATGCTAAGGAGAAAATTTTTGAGCACCAGGCTCAAGGAAGTGATTTTGCTGTGAAAGATGGAAGTGTTGAGGTTGGATCAAGTTCAGGAACGCCTCTGGGAACTGTTCCAAATGATTCTGAAGAAAAATTTACCGAGCACCCCAATTCTGCTCCGGAGCACCTGCTCGCACAAGGTGCTCCCTCGAAAATTTCAAAAACTCCTGAAACTCCACCAGAACGAGTCTACGTACCTAAGGTCCCTTATCCAGTACCTCCAAAAAAATCTCGCAAGGATTTAGAGGATGCAAAGTGCAAGGAGATGCTTCAGGATTTGATGGTGAAGCTTCCTTTGGTCGATGCCGTGCAAATGATGCCTTCTCTCAAGCGATACATGAAAGAGCTGGTAGCTGGTAAGGTTGTTGAGGAAGAGAATGTAATGATTGTTTCTAAGGAGTGCAGCGCCATACTTCAGAGTAAGGTATTGAAAAAGAAAGAAGACCCAGGGAGGTTTGTTATCTCGGTGAAGATAGGACCGTGCACGTTTGCGTGTTCCTTGTGTGATTTAGGTTCCAGCATCAATCTGATGCCATATTTTGTGGCTAAGCGTCTGGGATTCACCAAGTTCAAGCCTACAAAGATCTCATTGGTTTTTGCGGATCGGTCTACAAAGCTTCCGGTGGGTATTATTGAAGATATGCACGTCCGAATTGGGGATACATTTATCCCAACTGATTTTGTGGTTCTGGAACTTGATGAAGAACCCAAGGACCCACTGATATTGGGTAGAGCTTTCTTATGCACGGCTCGTGCTATCATTGATGTTGAAGAAGGCATAGTTGATCTCCATCTTGGAGATATGTTAGTTCGGTTTGAGATGAGCAAGCTTCTCAAGAAACCGATGATTGATGGACAGACATTTGTGATCCATGATGAGTCAGAGATAGCAGAAGATGTGGTTGAAGAAATTTTGGCGAATGATCCTTTAGAAGTCGCTTTGACTAAACCCGAGGGTGAACACGGTTTTTTGAGTGAAGACACCCATGGATTCGCTAAGTTTCTTGATTCCAACATCAGAGTGAAGGAAGGAGATGAATTTCTGACCCTGGGAGAAAGCACAAAAATCGAGGGCCAGCGAGCACCCCAGCAAGCACCCCAGCAAGCACCCCAGCGAGCACAAGGAGCACCTGCTCCAAAAAATCCGATTTTGGGAGGAGCTTGGAGTGAGCTGAAAGCTCCAAAGCTTGAGTTGAAGACCCTCCCAGCAGGGCTCATGTATGTTTTTCTTGGTCCGAACTCCACTTATCCAGTTATAGTGAATGCGAATGTGAAGAATGTAGAGATTACCTTGCTTTTGTGTGAATTGAGGAAGTATAGGAAGGCTCTAGGATATTCACTAGATGATATCACTGGTATATCCCCTGACTTATACATGCACAGAATACACCTAGAGGATGAATCTATGACTTCTGTCGAGCATCAGAGGCGGTTAAACCCTAACCTCAAGGATGTCGTCAAGAAATAGATAATGAAACTTCTAGAGGCTGGTGTGATTTATGCGATTTCTGACAATAAGTGGGTCAGCCCTGTGCATGTAGTTCCTAAGAAAGGAGGTATCACAGTGATTAAAAATGATAGGAGTGAACTGATACCAACTAGGACAGTAACCGGACATAGGATGTGTATAGATTATCAGAAATTGAATGCTGCTACTCGCAAGGATCATTTTCCTTTACCGTTTATTGACCAGATGCTAGAGCGTCTGGCTAACCATCCATATTACCGTTTCCTAGATGGTTTTTTAGGATTTTTCCAGATTCCCATCCACCCGGACGATCAAGAGAAGACGACATTCATATGTCCTTATGGCACCTTCGTGTACCGCCGTATGCCATTCGGTTTGTGTAATGCTCCAGCAATGTTTCAACGTTGTATGATGTCTATATTTACTAACCTTATTGAGGATATTATGGAAGTATTTATGGACGACTTTTCTGTGTATGGGAGTTCGTTTTCTTCTTTTTTGTCTAATTTGTGCAGGGTATTGCAAAGGAACGAGGAGAAGCATCTAGTTCTCAACTGGGAGAAGTGTCACTTCATGGTCCGAGATGGGATAGTGCTTGGGCACAAGATATCAGAGAAAGGGATTGAAGTTGACAAAGCAAAGATAGAAGTCATGATGAGTTTGCAACCGCCAAATTCGGTTAAGGGAATCCGCAGTTTTTTGGGACACACAGGATTCTACCGTCGCTTCATCAAAGATTTTCTAAAATTGCTAGACCTCTTACGAGATTGCTGTGTAAGGAGGTGAAGTTTGAGTTTGATAGTGACTATTTGGCAGCTTTTCACACCACAGATTGGGAGCTACCGTTTGAAATTATGACGGATGCGAGTAACTTTGCTGTGGGAGCTGTTCTGGGTCAGAGGAGAGACAAGAAGCTCCACATGATTTATTATGCCAGCCGGACGATGGATGATGCTCAGTGTCGGTACGCCACTACCGAGAAGGAGTTATTAGCGATTGTTTTCGCTTTTGAGAAGTTCAGGTCATACCTCGTCGGATCGAAGGTCATTGTTCACACAGACCATGCTGCATTGAAGTATTTGCTGACGAAGAAGGATGCCAAGCCCAGGTTATTGAAGTGGATTCTGTTGTTGTAAGAGTTCAATCTAGAGATAAAGGACACGAAAGGGTCCGAAAATGGGGTTGCGGATCATTTGAGTATAGTCTACCAGATGAACAGATCTATTCGCCTAAGATTAAGTAAATTTTCCCGAGCACCCAAAACTCAAGGAGCACCTGCTCCAGCACGAGCACGCTCCCCCCCCAAAAATTTTTGTGGATCAATTCAGACCGGTCAATCCTCTAGTTTCCCATGGTTTGGAGAGATTGCAAACTTCTTGGCTGCTGATAAGGTTCCTGAGAACCTAGTGGGAAGCAAAAAGAAGAAGTTTTTCCGCGATGTTAGGCGGTATTTTTGGGATGAGCCGTTTTTATACAAGCAGTGTTCGGATGGGCTATATAGGAGATGCGTGTCTGAGGCAGAGATCCCTGGGATTCTACAACATTGTCACAGTTCGTCATATGCTGGGCACTTTGCCACATTCAAAACGATTTCAAAGGCTTTACAAGCTGGTTATTGGTGGCCGACGATGTTCCGTGATGCATACAGATTTGTTTCTAGGTGTGATGCGTGTCAAAGGCAAGGGAACATCAATAAGCGTAATGAGATGCCCCAGAATTTTATTCTGGAAGTTGAGGTTTTCGACGTATGGGGTATAGACTTCATGGGACCGTTTCCATCCTCCTACGGTAATGAGTACATTCTAGTGGCTGTTGATTATGTTTCTAAATGGGTTGAGGCGCTGGCTAGCCCAACCAATGATGCTAGAGTGGTTATCAAGATGTTCAAGAGTGTCATCTTTCCGAGGTTTGGAGTCCCAAGAGTGGTGATTAGCGATGGAGGCTCACACTTCATAAACAAGGTTTTTGAGAACTTGTTGAAGAAGAATGGTGTTACACATAAGTTAGCTTCCCCCTATCACCCTCAAACTAGTGGTCAGGTCGAGATCTCCAACAGGGAGATAAAGAGTATCCTGTAGAAGACAGTGAGCATCACGCGTAAGGATTGGTCCAAGAAGTTGGATGACGCTCTATGGGCGTATAGGACCGCATATAAGACTCCGTTGGGGACAACGCCTTTTCATTTGGTGTATGAGAATGCATGCCACCTTCCGGTGGAACTGGAGTACAAAGCGGCACGCGCAATTAAATTGCTCAACTTCGACATCCTACCAGCATTTGAGAGGAGATCCATGCAGCTGCACGAGTTGGAGGAAATTAGGCATCTCGCCTATGACAACTCAAGGATTTACAAGGAGCGATCAAAAGCTTACCATGACAAGAGGATCATCCCCAGGAGTTTTTCTCCCAACGATCAGGTATTATTGTTCAACTCTCGTCTCAGATTATTTCCAGGTAAGCTGAAGTCCAGATGGTCTGGCCCCTTCACGATCAAGGAGGTTAGACCACATGGAGCTGTGGTGTTGCTAAACGCGAAAGGATACGAATTCGTGGTAAATGGCCAAAGAATCAAGCCATATCTCGCTGATACACACATTGGAGAAGGTGACACTGTCGCCTTAGGTGATGTTCCTCACGCCTAAACGGTCAACAAAGTCGAGCTAACGACTTAAAACAAGCGCTTGGTAGGAGGCAACCCACCGGTAAGGTTTCTTGTACATAATTCATTTTAAATTTGTTTTGATACTAATTTTTATTTGTGATTTCACTTTTTAATTACTCTAAGAAAAAAAAAAAAAAAAAAAAAGGGTATCGAGCACCCCAGAACTGGCCCGAGCACCTGCTCCGCCAGGGTGCTCGCCGAGTCAACACAAACAAAAGGTAAAATACAAATTTTCCTTTTCCCAATCCCACTAACTTCCCTTTTTCCTATTCTTGCAGGCTCATGCACTGGTCCACCACAACCATCCGAATTTCAAAGCCCTACACCTCTCCTCTTTATTATCACAGACCGAGCACCTCCAAAACACACGCTCTCCAACGCTATCTCTCTCATCTCTTCCGCTCAAATCGCAAAGTTCTCCGGCGATCTCTCTCTCCGCGCACTACCGCCACTTTCATCACCTTCGCTCCCAAGTCGCGAAGCCTTGCCCCTCCCCCGCTAAACACATGGCAGCATCTCTCCATCTCTTGTCACCGGCGCGAATCTTTCTCGCTTCACTTTACCGCTTTCCCTCATCTCTCGGCCAGTTCTTCGTGAGACTCCTCCTCCGAGCTCTCCGCCTTCGCCGATCTCCTCGACGCGATCTGTCTTATCTCGCGCTTCGCCTCACCGAAAGTCGCTCTCGACTTTTTCTCGCTCGGCCAAGACCCCCTCTCGCTACCGCGATCTCCAAGCTCCCTGTTTCATCATGCCTCCGAAGCAGTTCTTCGCCGCTAACAAGGGAAAAGGCAAAGCTAGCACCTCCACACGGTCCGCCACCACCGAGAGACTCGCCACGCACCCGTGGCCCCGCCCCGAAAACACACCTTTCGATCTCAGAATCAAAGAGCTTCCGCCACGCTCACCGGATTTGTGGGACACTCGCGATGCCTATTACTACAATCAGCTCCTCGGGCTAAAGTTGGAACCTACGAGGTACATGTGCGAGATGACGCTTCAACAGTTAGGTCTCCAAGACCAAGTTCGGCGGATCCTCAGCCACGCGCATTGCATGTCTTTCGCGCTAGAGGAAGATGTGCTTTACCCGGACCTTGTGAGACAATGCCTAGCCACTGCCACTCTCACTTACAAAGATCCGGACTCCCCAACACTTGAAGATGGTACATTTTCGTTCTTTGCTGGAGGAACGAAGTACGATATAGCTATGTGGGATTTTTGCGTCTTGTATGGCTTTCGCGAGAAGGTCACTAAGCTAGATTCACTGAAGACATTCGCGCAATCCAAAGAATTCTGGAGCCATATCGCCTCAGGCCCTTACTCTTCCAACTCCACAAGTCAAAATCGCCTCCGTCATCCCGCACTTCGCATTTGTGCGAGAATATTCAGCAACATGCTTTTTGCCCGGGCTGTAGGTAACAAAGTTCATATCGATGAGTTGCTGCTATTATTCGTGGGATGTGCTCATATTGTAGGGAATAGGAACACGGAAAAATTCGAGATGTACCGTTCCAACTTGGGCGTCCGCTTTGCCGAGACTATTTGCGGAATCAAGGACAGCCCAACGGAGAACAACAAGGGACAGAGAGTTGAGCGAATAGGGAGTCTCCTAACTCCACTTTTTCGCCATCACCGAGTGGATCTCTCATCCGCTTCATGTGTCACCCAGCTGTCACTGATGGATATGAAGCACCTGCTCACTTCCAAGATCATCCTTGCACCGTCCAACTACCAGTTCATTACTGCGACCGGGGAGTCTAGCCTCCTGCACCAACCGAGCAAAGTGAGATGAAGTCTATGCTTGAGCAGATTCTAGAGGGTCAGCAGAGGATTACAATTGATTTTAATGGCAAGATTGATGCTCTGTACACGGACTTGAATGAGAAGTTTGAGGTTTTGAACACTCATGTCAAGCAATTGGATACTCTGATTGTGCAGACTGCTAGGTCTGTGAAACGATAAGACGGAGTTCTTCCAGGCAGAACAGATGCTAACCCGAAGTATCAGTGTAGTGCCATGACATTAAAAAGTGGTAAGAAGCTTAATCATGTACTTAGAAGTGGATTAAATGTTGATAAACACATAGAGTTAGAAGAAATCGAATAAGATGCTGCAGAAGAGGTGCATGTGTCGATCGACACCACCTCTGGTGTCGATCGACACCAACCATCATCTGAAAATCCACCAAGTTCCAATGTGCCTGTGTCGATCAATACCCCTGATATATTAGTATTTTGTCCCAATTTAGTTAGTCTTTTCATATTGTTTTCGAGTTTTTTTGTGTCTTTTCAGGTATTTTAAGGCTCTGGAGCATGGATTGAAGATGTTGGAAGACATTGGAGCAAAATGAGCAATTTTGAGCCAAAAGACGATTTTCCGCCTGCGCGAGCACCTTCTCGGACCTGGCGAGCACCTGCTCGACCTATTTTACCTAGACACGTTTTTTTTTATTTTTAGAATAAATAGAGGCCAGCCGCCTCAGACTTGGAGGATATTCTATCACGTTCTTTTCCAGACTTCAGTTCTTCGTTCTAGGTTATTGTGGTTCTAAGACACCACCACTTTGTACCTTTTCGATTTGGATTTGTTTTATTCAGCTTTGGATCTCTATTCTCCCATCATCGATCATTCCACAACTCTGATTGAGAAGTTTTCCTGAACCTTATTCTTTTAATAAATCATGAATTCATCTAATTGCCTTGTTGTGTTTGATTTTGCTATGTGTGAGTAGATCCATAGCTAGGTTAAGGTTTTCAATGGTGAATTAGGTTGTGAATGGCTGAGCACAAATAGGATTGGAATTTATGTCTTCGCCAATAGGGGTTCGTAATGCTTAGATTAGCTTGATCACCTAGTCTATTATTTTAGGTTAAACTTATTCACGAGAGTGCTCTAGGTTGCTAGATAAATTATTGGTGGGCAATTGGTTCGTAGCCAACGAGAGTTGATTGCTGCGATTGATTGTGAACATATTGAACCCGTTTGTTAATGCTTATCGTCTTCACTAGATCCGGGCGAGAGTTTCGGTATCTAGGTTGTTAGATAAAGGTGTCGATACATCACGAGAGTGGGGCGACATTTATTTATGTTTGAGTTCTAGACCGGTAGTTAAATTAGCCCTGAATAGTTGCTCAGCCTTGTCTCCGAATCACCGGCGAAACGCCTTAACATAGTGCTTTTTATTAATTATTTTACACCGATTTATTTAATTATTTGTTGTTCCGAAAATTAGACAAAAACCATATTGTCTTAGCTTTGAATTAAAATCTCATAATTTCATAGTGTAACCTTGGTCTCTATGGATTCGATTCCTTTTATACTATTGCGATTGTTCTGTGCACTTGCAGTATTTAATTGGGTAAAACTCTGACACATCAACCCCTCCTGGTATCGATCGACACCAACCATCAAAGGACGTAGGATCAAATCCATTGACTAGTGTCGATTGACACAATAGTGGTGTCGGTCGACACCAAGACACTTCTGAGAAACTGAGTTCTGCGAAGCCACAGATTTCAGCAGAACGAGTTTACAAGCCTAAGGTACCTTTCCCCAGGAATCCCAGGATGTCTAAACAAGAGCTGTATGAAGCTAAGTGCAAAGCTATGATGGACCTGCTCACCATAGAGATTCCATTGATTGATGTCATCAAAACCACACCTGTGGTTAAGAGATGTTTGAAGAAGTTGCTAACGCAGAGTATGTGAGAAGAAGAAGGTGTCTTGATGATCTCTGAGGTATGTAATGTTGTGATTTTGAACAGGGTTCCAAAAAAGCTCAAGGATCCAGGAAGTTTTCTTTTGGATTGTTCTATATTCAAGGATAGATTCAAAGGTTCACTATGTGATTTGGGTTCTAATGTGAGTTTGATGCCTCATTCAGTTGCTGTAAATCTTGGTATGACTGATTTTACTCCTACGAAGATCTCTTTGATCTTAGCTGATAGAAGTATCTGGATTTCAGAAGGTGTGTTGGAAGATGTGCCTGTGAGCATAGGGGAATGCATGACTCCCACTGATTTTGTGGTGCTGCGATATACCGATGAGCCTGAGGATCCCCTAATCCTAGGCAGGCCTTTCCTAGCTACAGCTGGTGCACTCATTGATGTGCGGAAACCCACCATAGACGGACAGACGTTATATATGGACACTCTCAGCAATCTAACAGAGGAGATTTTCCATGAGATGCATTTTTCAAGACCCTCTCAAGAGAGCTTTACTTAATTCCACGCATGGGGTTGAGCATCTAGATGACATTGCTGCTGGGTATGTCAAGATGATGGATGCTAGTGAGAGTGTGATGCACTTGATCACACAAGGAGAACTTGTTAGTAAGCCCAAGAAAGTTGCAAAGCTGAGTGACTGGAGCGAGGAAAAGGCTCCAAATATAAAGCTTAAACAGCTCCCTATCGGGCTAAGGTATGCATTTCTAGGACCTAACACAACTTATTATGTCATTGTTAATGCTTTTTTGAACAACACAGAGCTCACCCTATTGCTAAGTAAGCTGCGCAAGTATCGCAAAGCTCTTGGCTATTGTCTTAATGACATTTCAGGTATCTCTCCGGACTTGTGCATGCATAGGATACATCTTGAGGATGAGACAAAATCATCAATTAAGCATCAGAGGAGGTTGAATCCGAATCTGAAGGATGTTGTCAAGAAGGAGATTTTTAAACTCCTAGAAGCTGGGATCATTTATCCTATCTCAGACAGCGATTGGGTTAGTCCGATGCATGTGGTTCCTAAGAAGGGAGGAGTCACAGTGGTCAAGAATGAGAAGGATGAGTTGATCCCTATGCGGACCTTGACCGGACACAGGATGTGCATTAATTACAGGAAGTTGAATGTTGCGACACAGAAATATCACTTCCCATTTCCTTTCATCGATCAGATGCTTGAGAGGTTAGCCAATCATCCTTACTACTGCTTTTTGCATGGATACTCAGGCTTCTTTCAGATCCCTATCCACCCCGACAATCAGGAGAAGACTACATTTACATGCCCCTACGGCACTTTCGCATACTGCAGAATGCCATTTGGTTTATGTAACGCCCCAGTGACATTCCAGAGATGTATGCTGTCCATATTCACGGATATGATAGAGGATTATATAGAAGTATTCATGGATGATTTTTTGGTTTATGGGTCCTCTTATCATGAATATTTGGATAATCTGTGTAAAGTGCTTGCTAGATGTGAAGAGAAGCACTTGGTTTTGAATTGGGAGAAATGTCACTTTTTGGTTCGAGATGGCATTGTTCTTGGACACAGGGTTTCGCAAGACGGGATTGAGGTTGACCGCGCAAAGATTAAGGTAATCACGAGTTTGCAGGCACCGAATTCTGTCAAAGCTGTGCGAAGCTTTCTAGGACATTCTGGATTTTATAGGAGATTCATCAAAGACTTCAGCAAAATTGTGCGACCATTGACCGCTCTGCTATGTAAAGATGCGAAGTTTGATTTCACCGCTAAGTACCAATCAGCTTTTGAGCAGATTAAACAATCATTGGTTAATGCTCCAATAGTACAATCTCCGGATTGGGATTTACCCTTTGAGGTGTTGTGTGATGCTAGTGACTTTGTAGTTGGCGATGTACTTGGACAGAAGAAGGACAAGAAACTTCACACCATTTGCTATGCAAGCCAAACTCTTGATGATTCGCAGAGAAACTATGCAACTACCGAGAAATAGTTGGTTGTGGTGTTTGCATTTGAGAAATTCTGATAGTACTAGGTTGGCTCTAAGGTGATAGTACACACAGATCATTCGGCTCTGAAGTACTTAATGCTGAAAAAGGATGCAAAACCAAGGCTTCTTCGGTAGATTTTGCTTCTTCAAGAATTTGATATTGAAGTCCGGGATAAGAAAGGCGTTGAGAATGGAGTCGCTGATCATTTATCTAGGATCAGAGTTGACGAGAAGTCCCTATTGATGATTTTCTACGTGAAGAGAACGTCTATGGAATTGTGGTTCCCAAGGACACAACTGATGCATGAGCGCAATACAGTCAAGCTCGTGACATTAAACAAGCGCTGAGTGGGAGGTAACCCACTGGTAAATCGGTATATACTTTCATTTTGAGTCTTATTTTTGTTTAGATTTCATTTTCCCATGTTTCGTGTCATGAAAAGCAGAAGAATAAGCTCTTTGTCAACCATGAGGGTCGGTCGACACCCATGCAAAGAAGAGGAATCACGACCAATAGTGCTGGTGTCGGTCGATGCCAGCCCCCACGAGGTAACCCTATAAATTTTCTCTTCTTCTTCTTCTTCCCCCACTCTCGCGACCACCATCGGAAATCCTCACCCCAAATCTTCAAATCCTTCGATTTTGCACCAGATCGAGTGATTCAAAGCCCTAAATTTATTAGATTTCAGTGCTTATCCCATTTCTACACTCCATTTACTCAGAATTTAAGGTATGTTCTTCAAATCTTCCAATTTTCATCTTGGAACCCTAAAAGTTGGATCTTCAGTTTTAGTCTCTTATAGCTTGAATTCTTGGTTTAATCTTGTTTATCTAGGCTATTAGAGGCATTTCATAACTTTGTTTAGTGATTTCTTAGGCTGATCTATGCAATTTTGGGAATTATTGGTCTCGACGCCAAAATCACTTCGCGTTTCGTATAGGAATGAAAATTGGAACAATTGGCCTTGGATAGAAATTGGATTTGACATTGTGGACTGATGTTTGTGTAGTTTGGCATTCAATTTTTCATTTTTCTGAAATTTGCGTTTTTGCCTAACTTGCAGGATTTCTCGTTTTTAGTGTTTTTTATGCAAATACCTCCTAAGAAATACCGTCAACAATAAGATGGTGCATCTAGTTCAGAGGCACGTGCACCTTCTCCATCACCACCTCGCTCACCACCCCCCTCACCCCCATTTCCTCCGTCCCTGCAGTACCTTTTCGCGCAGATCCGCGCAACCTGGCCTAAGGCTGAGCACCTCAAGATTAAGAGTAGGGTCAACTGGGCCAATGATTCAAAGATGGAGAAACCAGAGTGTCTCCACCGACCTATCTCCGACGAGTATGACACGTTGTTTTACAACGCGTGGTCATCGGTGGATATCAAGCCCACCCGTTTCATCGATCAGCAAACTATTTAGGCGATGGGCATTCGCGATGATGTCCTCAGGACCAGACTTGGTACGGTAGTTTCTCGCTACTTGCCGAATCTCTTACACCAACGAGCAGGCCAAGGTCGCACAAGAAGGGGTCCTGTCCTTCATGTGCAAGGGAGCGAGGTATCGAATCCGTATTCGTGATCTCTGTTCTTTATATGGTTTCAGAAGGACCCCGAAGAGAGCAGTTCTCACCCCTGAGTGGCACGATATTCAGACGTTTTGGTCTCTCCTTGGTAACAGGGTTTATGACTCCAAAGAGAGCAAGCAAATAGAGGTCAGACATCCGGTCCTGAGGTATGTCTTACGTGTTCTTGGGAACACCATCCTTTGCAAGGCCGAGCAAGATGATGAAGTCTGAGCTCATTCTCCTATATCAAGGCATTGGTCATATGATTCCCGAGGTACTATAGGAATAGGGAGAGTCGTGCGAGGATCTCAACATGGGCGTTGTCTTCGCCAACCAAGGCATTTGTAAGGAAGAAGTTTGATGGTGTCGGGAGTCTTTTGACTTCAATATTTGAGTACTTCGTGATCGTCCTGACCAACAACACCATCAATACCGACAGGTTGCTCATGGATCAGGACCATCTATGGAGCGCTACTTGGATGAAATACGGCCTATATTGGGTTTTCACTGACGCACAGGACCGCGACTGGAGTGTCCAACTTCTTTTGCCTGACCTCACGTCCCTCGCCGACGATGACTTTCAGCGCCTGAGCTTCCAGCCAGATTGAAGACTCCTCCACTCCGTCCCACGCCGCAAGCTCCGTAAGGGAGCCTCCTCTAGCTCAGCACCTTCTGTTACGGAGGATGAGGCAGTTGATGAGCGCACTAGTGCTCCTTCCCTTGACCTTACATTCTCGGAGCCTCCAGCAGGCTATGATAAGGATGGCCCAGCTTTCTGATGCTACATGGTCAGCACTATGCGCCATATGTGGGGGATGATGTGATGCCCGCGATCCTCAATAGGATCGCCGGGAAGGACTTTGTTCGAGTAATGGGCAAGAATACTCGGACAAGTCGTGGTACGAGCTGCCCATCAGCTCGGGGAAAAAGAATTCAAGCTTAAGCCAGCCCAACAAACGATTAAACTAGCTTAAGTAAACAAGCTAGCTAGCTAGAGTGACAGTCCGGAGGCTCAGTTAGCTCGGAAGACTGATGGCTAGCTGGTTCAGCTGGGACGAGTGTAACACTAGCTAGGCAGCTGAGTGGCCAGTTGTGTTAGCTAGTGATGGTTGCCAAGTATGACCGAACGGGTACAAGTGTGGGACGCGTGTGAAACGTGTGGGCAGTTACTCGAGATTCATTGAATCTGGCCGAACGGTTATACGAAAACGGTTACCATATTTTCGTATAAATATAGCGTTCCAGACTCTATTATTGGACGGAAAAAGAAAAAAAACAGAGGAAAAATACAGAAAATTCCCAAGAGAAGAATCAGAAGGAAAACGAAGAAGTTCCGAGTCTAATACGAAGTATCGGAGTGTCGGAGATTGATTTTGTCGATCATTTGGTCGACGAATTCAAAGGAGAAAATCCGTGAAAGTCAAGGTATGATCGAGGTCTTTGGATTGGTCCAGACTCGTATCTTACCAGGGAAAAGTCTATGAATGACTAAGGGGATTATTGGGCTATAGTGAAATGAAACAACGTTCATACTTAGCATATGCATGCAACCGATTATTGCCAATGAAATACGGAAATACTTATGTTATTTTGGATGCAGGAAAAGATGGTGATCGTGGGAATGATCGGGCTTAGGCGTGAGAGACTCAAAGTCGGGAAGATGGGTGGTGATATGGCTGGATAGTTAGGATCGAATGTAAACTTGTAATAGCTTATATGCAAACTCATAAGTTGTTCGAATCCTTTGTTAAATAAATAAATATCCAATTTATTTCTTTTACTCTAAGTCTTGTGCATTTTACTCTAAAAATACGAATCTCAGAATCAAACCTCGTTAAATCAACTTGTATAAAGATCAGACCATAAAACGGATTAAGTATAGTAAGGATTTGTTCCGAACTTAAAGAAATTCGGGACGGGTCTTTACAGTTGGTATTAGAGCATGCTTGATCCTAGGATTGTTAGGTTGGGTTTGGGAAAATCACCACTCGTCGGCTTATGAGTTCTCACGGTAGTATTCCTTGCTTTATGAACGATTTCTCTTATATTACTATGTCTAACGACAAGTTTTGCAGATGGGTAAGAGCAAATCGGAAAGGAATAAGAATGAAAGGAAAGGCAAGGAAAAAGAAGATGCAAGAACATGAACTTAACAAAACCCAGTCGGACATGTGTCTGGGCAAACTCATAATCCACCAGTCTACCAATCTCTGGATGGATAAAACGTTCAAGATGATGCGGTAGAAGCATCTAATGCCGCACGTCAGTCTGGGCAAAGTACGGATGGAAACGGGGCAATGATCGAGAATCCAAACACCCTACCATCGGCTCAGGAACAATGGGATGCAATCAAATCAATGATGGCACAAATGACCATGTTGACCCAATCACTTGGATCAGGTTATGGAGAACAAGCGGCCGGGAAACAGACCGTTGTGAATACGGAAGTGATCGAATTGGATGCACCTTCCAAATCCCCAAGAAGAAGGGGCGATTATCTGAAGTTGCTGGAGCACATTTCCAGATTGGGAACAATGCATTTCACGGGAAGTTCTGACCCGATTATGGCAGATGAGTGGAGAAGTCGGTTACTAAGAAACTTTAACTCCACCCGGTGCCCAGAGGATTACCGGAAGGATATTGCTGTTCATTTCCTCGAAGGAGATGCCCACAATTGGTGGCTAACTGTAGAGAAACGTAGAGGTGACAAGGTTGAAACCTTCGCTGACTTTGAAAGGGAATTTAACAAAAAGTTCTTCCCACCGGAAGCATGGGATAGACTCGAATGTGCCTACCTTGATCTAGTGCAAGGAGATAAGTCAGTTCGGGAGTACGATGAGAAATTTAATCGCCTAAGGCGATATGTGGGAAGAGAGCTCGAAGATGAGCAATCTCAAGTGCGCCTTTTCATCCGTGGACTAAGGATTGAAATCCGTAACCACTGTTTGATACGCACGTTCAACTCTGTTTCGGAGTTAGTGGAACGGGCAGCAATGATCGAAGCTGGTATTGAGGAAGAGAAACGCATCAATCGTGAGAAATTTCCTATTCGTCCTAACCCGCAAGCGAAAATTGGAGATAGGAAAAGGAAGTTTGATAGGGTGGAAGATAACAAACCAGATGTAAAACGCATTGATTGCAAAACATGCGGTAAGAATCACGCTGGAACATGCTGGAAGGCAATTGGAGCATGTGGCCGATGTGGAAATAAGGATCATACAAACCAAAACTGCCCACGCAGGGAACAAGGGTCGCAAAAGACTAACGATGATGAGACCAGGACTTGTTTCCATTGTGGAAAAGCTGGGCATTTCAAGAGAGAATGTCCGAGACTTAAGACGGGTCAAAAGGGTAACCGTGGAGGAAATGATTTGTCGCCACCGGCAAAGAGACAAGCCATAACTCCATGAGTTTATGAGATGTCCGAGGAAAAGGAAAGCGCTGAGAATTTCAACACGATCACTGGTATGTAATTGTGAATTGAACTTCTAAAAAATGTTTTGCATTGCATAAGGGAATTGGGTACTCAACACTCTAGAGTTGTGTAGGGACCTTGAATGTTGGTGGTGTAAAAACACACACCTTGTTTGATTCCGGAGCATCACATTGTTTTGTGAGCTCTGAGATGATTGGGAAAGGTGGGTTCATACAAGGACCGAACACTGAATATGGAATGATAAGAGCAGCTGGTGGGCAAGAAATGGTACCATCAGGAATTGTTCGGAATATCTCAGTTGAAGTCAATGGTGTCAATATGCCAACCGACCTAATCATCGTGAAACTTGAGAAGTACGATGTTATCTTAGGAATGGATTGGCTGGGCAAGTACAAAGCTCACATTGATTGTCACCGGGGAAGAGTACAATTTGAGAGGGAAAGTGGAATAATAAAATTCCAAGGAATAAAGGCAACTTCAGGAAGCTGGGTCATATCCGCAATCCAGGCAGAAAAGATGCTCGAGAAAGGATGCGAGGCATACATAGCCACGATAACCACAGCAGAAGTTGGGGCAAAAACGGATTTGAAAGATATTCTGATTGCAAATGAGTTCGGGGATGTGTTCGAAGCCGTGAGTGAGTTACCACCAGACATGTCAGAACCGTTCACCATAGAACTGGAACCGGGAACAACTCCAATCTCAAAAGCACCATATCGAATGGCACCGGCAGAAATGGCCGAGTTGAAAAAACAATTGGAGGAGTTGTTGGAAAAAGGATTCATTAAGCCGAGTAGTTCGCCATGGGGTACACCGATTTTATTCGTTAAAAAGAAAGATGGAAGCTTTAGGCTTTGCATCGACTATCGAGGATTAAACCGGGTAACGGTGAAAAACAAGTATCCCTTGCCACGGAATGATGAAATGTTGGATCAACTACGAGGTGCTAAGTGGTTTTCCAAAATAGACTTGGCCTCGGGTTATCATCAAATCCCGATAGAACCATCAGATGTTCGGAAAACTGCATTACGGACAAGATACGGACATTACGAGTTCGTGGTGATGCCATTTGGTTTAACCAATGCACCGGCAGCCTTTATGAAGATGATGAACAGCGTATTCCAAGAATTCCATGACATATTCGTGATCATCTTCATTGATGACATACTGGTTTACTCGAAGGATTGGGAAACGCATCAAGAACATTTGTGAATAGTCTTGGAAAGACTAAGGGAACACAAACTCTTTGCTAAATTAAGCAAGTGTAGTTTTTGGCAGAAAAAGGTCGGATTCCTTGGGCACATTGTGTCCGAAGAAGGAGTTTCCGTGGATCCGGAGAAAATATAATCCATTAAGGATTGGCCGCGACCAAAGAATGCCTCAGAAATTTGAAGTTTCCTCGGGTTGGCAGGATACTACCGAAGATTCGTGAAGGGATTCTCAAGTATGGCACAACCTATGACTCGTTTGACCAGGAAAGATGTCAAGTATGAATGGTCGGACGAATGTGAAATGAGTTTCATGAATTTGAAGAACATGCTTACGAGCGCACCAGTATTGGTGTTACCAGAACTGGAGGAACCTTATGTGGTTTATACAGATGCCTCCATCACGGGTTTAGGATGTGTACTAATGCAAAAGGGAAGTGTTATATGCTTCACGGCAACTGTGAAAACACGAGGGAAATTACCCTACTCATGATCTGGAAATGGCAGCGGTAGTATTTGCATTAAAGACTTGGCGTTCATACTTGTATGGTGCCAAAGTACAAATATTTACCGACCACAAAAGCCTAAAGTACATATTCACCCAGCCAGATTTAAATCTAAGGCAAAGGAGATGGATGGAATTGGTGGCAGATTATGACTTATACATTTCATATCATCCCGGAAAGGCTAACCAAGTTGCGGATGCACTAAGCCGAAGATGGTTTGATATTGATGCGGCTAAGGACAAAGAAAGTCTAGTCAATATGATCGGAACCTTGCATTTGAATGCAATATCCGAGGATGTGGAACCTTTAGGGTTGGCGGCAGTAAATCAGGCGGATCTACTTAGTAGAATTCGAATTGCCCAAGGAAAAGATGAGGAACTAAACAAGGTAGCCAAAAACGATCACACCGAGTATCAAATATCAAACAATGGTACCATCGTGATCAAAGGGCGGGTGTGTGTTCCGGATGATCGAGAATTAAAGAAGGAAATTCTTAAGGAGGCGCACCAATCTAAGTTTTCAATCCACCCCGGATTAAACAAGATATACCGTGATATGAAAAGGTATTATCATTGGGTTGGAATGAAGAAAGACATTGCGGAATGGGTGTCCAAGTGCAAGACATACCAAATGATTAAGGCGGAACACCAAGTTCCGAGTAGGTTATTGCAAAATTTACCCATTCCGGAATGGAAATGGGACCATGTCACGATGGATTTCGTGACAGGATTACATATGGGAGGATCGAAACATAATGCGGTCTGGGTAGTGGTTGACCGCTTAACCAAATCCGCACATTTTATAGCTATCTCAGAAGGCGATGGAGCCGAGGATATCGCAGCAAAGTACGTGGAAGAGATAGTACGTTTGCATGGAGTCCCGGTGAGTATCGTATCGGACCGAGATACTCGTTTTACCTCACACTTTTGGAAAGCTTTTCAGGAAGCCTTAGGTACGAATGTGAATATGAGTACGGCATACCACCCTCAAACGGATGGGCAGTCCGAACGAACGATCCAAACACTCGAAGACATGTTACGGGCATGTGTTTTGGATTGGGGAGGCAACTGGGAAAAATATTTAATGCTGGTGGAATTCGCATACAATAATAGTTATCAAGCTAGTATTGGGATGTCACCATACGAAGCATTATATGGAAGACCATGCAGAACACCGTTGTTGGACCCCGGTTGGGGAAAGAAGAATGTTTGGTCCGGACGTTGTGGATCAAACTATGGAAAAGATGAAATTCCTTAAGATTAAGTTAAAGGAAGCACAAGACCGACAAAAGAGTTATGCGGACAAACGTCGGAAAGAATTGGAATTTGAAGTCGGGGACTTGGTATATCTTAAGGCAACAACTTACAAAGGGAAAGGATGTTTTTCTAAGAAGAAAAAGTTAAGTCCAAGATATGTTGGACCGTACCGGATCATCCAACGTGTTGGAGATGTCGCATATAGGCTGGAATTGCCACCGAGATTGGGTGTATTTCACGAAGTGTTCCACGTCTCGCAACTCCGGAAATGCCTAAGTGATCAAGATCACGTCGTAAAAGATGTGCCTTTGGAGTTAAAACCGAATCTAACTGTGGAAGCAGAACCAATTCGGATTATTGATAAAATGGAAAAGGGGACTCGAAAAAAATGATAAAAATGATCAAAGTCCTTTGGAACTGTGGCGGTCACGAAGAAGCTACTTGGGAAGTAGAAAATAAGATGAAGGCTGATTTTCCAAAGTGGTTTAAGGAGATAGGTAAAGATCAACTTGAGTCGGATTCGAGGACGAATCCCATTCAAGGGGGGAGACTTGTGATGCCCGCGATCCTCAATAGGATCGCCGGGAAGGACTTTGTTCGAGTAATGGGCAAGAATACTCGGACAAGTCGTGGTACGAGCTGCCCATCAGCTCGGGGAAGAAGAATTCAAGCTTAAGCCAGCCCAACAAATGATTAAACCTGCTTAAGTAAACAAGCGAGCTAGCTAGAGTGACAGTCCGGAGGCTGAGTTAGCTCGGAAGACTGATGGCTAGCTGGTTCAGCTGGGACGAGTGTAACACTAGCTAGGCAGCTGAGTGGCCAGTTGTGTTAGCTAGTGACGGTTGCCAAGTATGACCGAACGGGTACAAGTGTGGGACGCGTGTGAAACGTGTGGGCAGTTACTCGAGATTCATTGAATCTGGCCGAACGGTTATACGAAAACGGTTACCATATTTTCGTATAAATATAGCGTTCCAGACTCCATTATTGGACGGAAAAAGAAAAAAAAACAGAGGAAAAATACAGAAAATTCCCAAGAGAAGAATCAGAAGGAAAACGAAGAAGTTCCGAGTCTGATACGAAGTATCGGAGTGTCGGAGATTGATTCTGTCGATCATTTGGTCGACGAATTCAAAGGAAAAAATTCGAGGGAATTATCCATAAAATCTGTGGAAGTCAAGGTATGATCGAGGTCTTTGAATTGGTCCAGACTCGTATCTTACCAGGGAAAAGTCTATGAATGACTAAGGGGATTATTGGGCTATAGTGAAATGAAACAACGTTCATACTTAGCAAATGCATGTAACCGATTTTTGCCAATGAAATACGAAAATACTTATGTTATTTTGGATGCAGGAAAAGATGGTGATCGTGGGAATGATCGGGCTTAGGCGTGAGAGACTCAAAGTCGGGAAGATGGGTGGTGATATGGCTGGATAGTTAGGATCGAATGTAAACTTGTAATAGCTTATATGCAAACTCATAAGTTGTTCGAATCCTTTGTTAAATAAATAAATATCCGGTTTATTTCTTTTACTCTAAGTCTTGTGCATTTTACTCTAAAAATACGAATCTCAGAATCAAATCTCGTTAAATCAACTTGTATAAAGATCAGACCATAAAACGGATTAAGTATAGTAAGGATTTGTTCCGAACTTAAAAAAATTCGGGACGGGTCTTTATAGATGATTGTTGTTGGTCTTACTTGCACACGCCCTGCCCCAAAAACTTGTAGACGTCGTCGCTCACCCACACCAGATGCTGCCACGATGAGGATTAGTTTCCTCCTACTTTTCAATTTTCCGGTTTTTCTTTTCTTTCCCTTTTAGCTTTTCTGTCTTTTGTTTCTTTACCTTTATGACATTTTTATGTTTTCTTTCAGTTTTTATTTTTATCTTTGTCATTTAACTTTGGGATTGGATTATGATATTATGTTACAGTTCTTATGTTGGTTTTGAGTTGTTTATGATAGCTTACAGGTTCTTATTTCACCCGTTTGCGAAAATCCTTGTTGATGCATATGACTGGTGTCAATCGACACCACTAGCTGTGTCGGTCGACACCACCACAAAACTCATACCACCCCTGTCGAGTTAAGCCTGTGTCGATCGACACCAGGCTATGTGTCGATCGACACAGGGATCCTGCATAGGTAATTTTCATTTTTCCTATCTTCAGAGCTTTTCGTTTCCTTTTTCACCGAACTCATGCTTCTATAACACTGGGGACAGTGTTGTTTAAGTCTGGGGGAGGTAGTTACTAACATTATCTTTTCTTTTCTTAGAGTCAGTTCCGTCCGTTTTTATCGAGTCAAAATTTAGTATGAAACTAGGATTTTTCGAGGAAACCACCACATTTGCAGGAACTTAAGTAACTATTTGGTTCAAACTTGATTGACATCCGAGACTAATGGAAAAACCCAAGCCTGACCGGTTAACTAAAGCCTGAGCTAATTTCTGATTTTTCTTTGTACTTCATCGATGTGATTGAAGTTCTTTCGGCTTGACTCCTCATTCATACTTTAGAGCAGAACGACCTATGTATAAGAAACGGTACTCATTTTCCTTATTCTAAAAAAAAAAAAAAAGAGAGAGAAAAAGAAAAAGATGAGATTACTTTCTTTCAAGTAAAGGGGTAGAAAAATTTCCAATGACCCCATTATTTTACTTTGAAAGAGATGATCACACGAAGGTTAGAAGCGAGGTTAAGAAAATTTCCCGTGATGCCATTATTCACCTACACCTTTGTCAAAAAAAAAAAGAGAGAATAAGGAAAATAACAAGTCTGGGGGAGAGAAAGAGTAAGAAAAAGTTTAGTAATGGTCGCTGCGTCATTGTATAGTATGGGAATGAGTCTAGAAGGTCCTTGACATTGAGATCAGAGATGAGACCCAGCGATGAGGGCTTATGGACTATGTTCCGAAATAGTTTGTTGAATCTGGAAAACTGCGAATGTCTACGGTGAAGTAAATGGTGGTCTGGATCCTGTCAGGTAAGAACTCTTAGTGGTTTACAATGTTGAATGTGAGTGTGGTGCTCTTATGACGAAATGAGTTTCTGTGTTTTTAAACTTTTTTCTCTGGTTTGGTTCTATGTTTTCTTGAGGGCAAGCCAAAGGCTAAGTCTGGAGGAGTTGATATATCATGGTTTTAACGGTTTTTAAGCCATGATATATGTCCTTAATTGAGTCTTTAATGTGTTTTTAGAGTCCTAGTAGAGTCTTTTACAGGTTTACACATATTTGGAGACTTTTGGACCTTTTGGAGCATTATGGAGCATTGTTGCTGAGAAGCTGAAGCCGGAGTTCACATAGACACGTGTCACCTGCTGAAGCCAAACTCGGAATTTTACAAGTTTTGAAGATTTGCAACTTTGCCTAGAAGTTTCTATTATTTACAAAAAGACCCAAGTCGTGTTTCTGAGTCTTTATTAGGGTTTTTAGTTCTTATCTATGTATCTTAGCTTTTTGCAAGGAGATTTTGAGAGAGATTGAGAGCTTGGGGCTGATTTACTCTGTACTTCTGAGAGAAGATCTTGAACCCCTGTTTCTATTTACCTTTTAGTTTATTTATGATGGCTATTCTATTCATGTTTATGTTTTCATTGATTATGTCTGAGTATATCACTTGTTAGGCTCAGAGATTTTCATTAGGGTTTTCATGGATTTGTAACTTTGATTTATTGGCTAGGATTCACAACTTTATAAGTTCTTCACCTAGGTTGTTCTTAATGCTAGATCTAGTCTGATCACCTATTGCATCTAGATCTTAGGTTATTGAATTAGCACGACGGTGTGATTTGAAACTTGAAAGAACTTAGAGTGAGTAAATTAGATAATTACAAAGGAATTTGGATTAGATATTTTGTGAACAAATCAAACTTGAACTTAATGCTTGTTTAAAATTTGAAGTCTCACAAAGGAATTTGGTTTCTTAGGTTTTAAGCATAGAGAACTTTCACAGCGGAAGTTGGTTAGTTCTAAGTTAGTTTCTTGAGTTCTAGAACTGGAATTTAATTTGATCCTAGCCAATTCATTGATTTACATTTCCCGAATTCCTGAGAAATTTCCTGAGCTTGACGATTTTCCCATTTGAATACAACTACTTTCATTTACTTTTATCCATTGTTTTCATTTATCACCTATCTTACTTAGCTTAATTGGAAACTGAAGAATCAATTGTGAAATATTGTGAGTCTCTTTGGATTTGACCCATATATTACAATTGCATATTTGTGCACTTGCGGTGTAGCTCTAGGGTTTAAACTTTGAGCATATCAACTTGCCAAACCAGATGAGAAAACTAGTACCTAATCACACCAATTCTGAGAAGCTTATACAGAGATTCACAATAACTAGTCCTAGAAGGGAAAGCGACGAAGAGCAGGATCCACCACCAGAAACGTGCTACTAGAGACAGAGTAAAGGATCGGAGGAGATTGGAACAAGGTGACGAACCTAAGCCATCCTCGGACTTAGGAGAAATGCGAGACCTCACCAAATCACCAACGAAAGCCCTTGACAAACCCGAGCAGGTACTCACCAAAAAAGTGACGAGTCGAGTCACCGAGTACAGCAAGAGAGGAAGATGAGTCTACTCAAACCCCAACCAAAGATCCCATCCTCGAGAACCCAAGGGAGGGAGGAGCGCAAGATGAACAATAAACCCAAGCGCACCAACGTCAATCTCCTCAAATCACTATAAATAAAGAGTTATCTCCTCTTCACAAAACAACGTCAATCTCCTTGAGAAGCTTAGGAGAAAACTTAAAAGCTTAGATTTCTTATTCTCTAAAATCTTTTGTTTCTTTACTCGAGAAAAAATCATAATTTTTCTTTTGTAATTATCGATCTCAAACACCAATAATACAAACAGTTCTCAAAACCCTAGTTCTTTGTTTGATCTAAATTTTAAACACAAGTTTAAATAAAGTCTATAGATATGATTTATAAATAAGATTCCAACATTTCAAGTTATAATATGTTAAGAAATCTAAAACTATAAATTATCGTAAGAAATTGAAGACCTGACGCAACTAGGAAAAATCGAGCTGAAGCAAATCCCAGATCTTTGAGCCACCGCCGAGAAATCTCCAAGAACTAGCAGCCGAGAAATAAAGAATAGACAACGGGATTCCTTTTTACGACGGCGGTGAGAACCGCCGCTCGCCGGAAAAGGAGATTGGAGGTCGACGGCGATTTGAGGTTGGAGAGTTTTGGATTTTTTTCCGCCTCTCAAAGGCAATTTTTCTCTGGTTTTCATATAACACCACAATTCATTTATATCTCAAAATTTTTAAAGACTAAAGCATAGTTTAATGCATTACACTGAATTCGAGGACGAATTCTATTAAAGTGGGAGAGAATAGTAACAATAGGATGGGTTATTTAGTTTTATTTAAAGATAAGTTGTAGCCCATTAAGCCCAAGTGAAAGAAAATCATAAAACGACAAGGGTTTTGTCGTGTGTGGCCATATATATGTGTGTGGTGTAAACATCTCCGTCACCATCATTGTCCAATCAGCCGAGCTATTATGCCAAGGAGAGACGTCGAGAGAGGTAATCGGTCAAACACTCTTCAGCGTGATAATGGTTGTGTTGTTTTGTTTGTGTTAATTGAATCAGGCCTAAACCAGTTAAACCAAGGAATCTTATGCATAATTGATCCCAACTGAAATTATCACGAGTGGTCGGTGTTGTGTGCTTGGTGTCGTGAAGTTCGTGACGTCTATTATTTAATCATTAGCTTAGGTTGAATATTGACTGAACCTGCTTAAACCGAAAATCCATTTGTAATTAAGGTGCATTACACCAAAGTCAATTTAGTGAGCAAGTGAGTGCAGTTGCGTCGTGGGTGCCCTTTTGTGCTGTGTTGAAGTGATAATCGAACCAATGTGAACCAAGAATCCATGTGTAATTAAGACCACTAAACCAAATTCAATTACGTGAGAAGGTGGGTTGATTTGTGGATTTGGAAAATGGTCACGTATTGTGCTAATGCGGAATTATTAGTTCAAGCGGTGTATTATTATTAAATTTTAGCTCAGGTTGATTTAATTATTGAATCGGATCAGCTAATTAGTTTAATTGAAGAAACACCCGGTTAAGTTAACCGTTTGTTTGTTGGATATATGCCTAGAAATGTGGAGTTTAACTCTATGCTATGTAATAATGGTTGAGTATGAGTATATTGTGGTCATTGTGTTTCAGTGGGCAATATTGATCCTCTCACTAAGTAATTAATTACTCACCCTTTTTCTTTTTATTTTTTCTCAAGTTAGTTTTTAAAAAGGTTTTGTTCGTTGTTCGAATTTTAAGATTGTGATTTTTGAGGCAAGCCATAAAGTCACCACGTTGACTATACCGAGGTAGACGGGGTGTTATACGAAGACCAAATGTTGGTATACAACCTCACGAATCTCGGAATCTTTGTAAAGCTCTATAAATATCATAATTGGGTTGCATTGGTGCCTAAGATTACACATTAGACTCTAAATAAACTTTATTCCGGTTCCTTCTTTGTCTTTTTTCCTCTCTTGTTTTTATTCTTTCCTTCTCTAGTCTTTTTTTGAGAAGGGAAAGCTGGAACATGTTCTACTCAACATATCTACACCAAAGACAAACTCAAAACATGTATTACCTATGTAAAGAGAGCATTGAATGTTACCAGAGATCCTTAGAACAGAAAGCTATGTCGGTCCGCATACTCCGTAGTTTTTGCACTTGATTGCACATGATAATGATGAAACAGAAGGCATGTGGTTTGAATCAAAAGGATAAGGTGAAGTTGTGGTACCAAGCTAAAGGTGAGCTTGGCCATTTGGAGTTCTGAAAAAGGTGGTAGAGAAGGAGGATATGAAATCTGAATGTAGTGATGCATTGTGCGATATCAAGCCCCTTAGTGAGAAGTTAAATCAGTGTTAAAAAATCATGTAGAGATAAATTCAACGTTAAATCATTCATATTTCTAACAGATAGAGATTTTTTAGTATTTCCAATCTTCTTATCTTGAGAACAATCACTGTTAGAAGTCTATTAGAAAGTTAGTCAACACCAGATGAAATCCAAAAACAACATAAATTCTCAAGTTTTGACTCAGTTTTGACTCAATAAAACTAAAAATGACGCAAAGAAAAATAAAATCACCCAAAAAGAAATATAATGTTAGTAACTTGGAGGATCCTCCCCAAACTTATTTTACACGTCACGTTGTAAAAAGAAATCAAAAGGAAAATGACTACTCCAACAATAAAAATATAAACAACTAAATGAAAAAGAAAAGAAAAAAAAAATACAAATTCAGTGCTGCTCTGCTTTAGGGTTTGAGTTTGTGTTTCACTTTGACGGCTCCTTCACGAGGGACATACATATGCATATATATGTATACACAGAAAAACACAACAACCCTTGTTGTTTTGTGTCTTACACCATTTGGGTTTTCATGGACCTTATTTCCAAGATAACAAATAAATTCACACTAGAAAAAACTGGGACGTTACACAACATATTGGCGTTTTTGTCATCTTTAACTGGTTGGTGTGTCGTTAAGTTTGTAAGATATAGGCTATAAACTGATTAGGTCCATTATTGACAAAAATAAAATAGACTTGAGGATTTAACATCCAAAGTAATTTGCTGTTATGGGTTCTTATTAAACTTCTCAATGAAGTTTCTGTAAGCGAGAAACAAAGTATAAAACTCTAAAACGCTGTCGTATTTGGTTGTGGTTCGGTTTAGTTTATTACGTTTGAAACCCAGCCTGAACCAAAACAATTGAGCCCAAGATACTAAAACCAAAACCAAAACCAAAACAATCCAAGAAATTAGAAATGTATGAGCTGATTTTTCTTTTCGACGTATGAACTGTTTTCTGTAGAGTTAAGTCTTTGTAGAGTTTGTTAACATTAAATAATAATAATAAAATAAACATTTTGTTGAATTATTGATGGACAGGAAAACAGAGGATAGTATAATTAAAAAATCCCATTGTTAGTTTTGTAATTCATACCAAAGACGTTTAGTTTAGATAAGTTCCATACTGACTCAGTTTGAGTTGTTCCATTTTTATAATTAAATATAAACATAAGAGAACTAGAGAGATCCAAAAACTGGAATTACATGTAATAATCAAGAACATAAGAGATTATGAAGTTAATACTCGGATCAAAGATAAGGCAAAGTCAGGTCTTTTTCAAATCAAAGTCCTTTAAATTAACCCGCACATTTAATAAAATAACTATTCGATTTTTATATCCATAAGATATAGCATGTAAACTATTTAATGGACATTCTCACTTTTTAAGTTTATAAATGAGAATCGGTTACTAAGTGTCGTTAGCTTGACTGAAAAAATACTTAAGGCAAAGCTTAGAAGTCACGTGATCGAATGACGCTTGGAACAAAACTAATATTACATTATATGGTTTTGGGCCTGGGGATTATGGGATTCGGCGCAAAACCTCCTGGTAATTCCAAAAAAAAAATGAGAATCGGTTATATGTTGTTACAATGTTTCCTCCTAGCATTTTTCTCATAAATATCTTTAAAAATCAATTTTTAAAAAACATTGTTTAAACAAGATTCCAAAAATAAATAAAAAAATTTATTTTAAAATATTTCTTACCAAGATAAAAAAATATATTAAAAAGTTCATAGTAAGCTAAAACAGTTATCCTTTTATAAAAACTTTGAATTATGTGTGTGAAATTAAAACAAAGTATGAAATTTATTGGGATAATGTATTTTTTTGTTATCTCAATTTAATACATGGTGGATTAAAATTATTAGTTTATAACTCGCGGGTTTTGGCGGGAAAACCCTCTAAAAATCGCAACTAAGTTCAACCTACTGTGAGATAGGTTAAATGGGATGGATTAACTGGTTTGACATCCCAACACATATACGATTAATATTCTTGCACACTTTAACCCCGTTTTATTGAAAATTGAGTTGTTGGTACCGATTTCATTCTTGGTTTACTAACATTATAAACAGATAAATTACACATATACGATATATATTTTTTAAATGTATTTGAACGGGTCCTCTCTTCTAGTAATGTACAAGGGATAAGAGATGCAGAAAGAAAAATAAGCATAAGAAGAGCGTAAGATTGACTGATGCAGAGATGATTGATGAAGTATCTTGCTTCTCCAATTAGAATTCCGATTAGAGTTTATAGTGACTAGCACTACAAGAAAACAACATTTTAACTACTGCAAAAACAGTAGAAAATCAGTAGCAAAACAAAGTTTTACGACTGATTAGTGACTGATATGTGTCGTAGTTAAAGGTCTCGTCGCTAAATAAATCAATAGCAATTTTGCTACTGATTTACGACTGAATAACGACTGATAAAATCGGTCGCTATTCAGTTACTAATCAGTAGTAAAATTTTACGACTGATTAGCGACTGAATAGTGACTGAATTTTGCTACTAAAAGTTCAATCGGTATTAAGTCATAAAATTTAGCTACTGAATTGCAACTGATTACCTATGACTTGAGCTACTAATTTACAACTAAATTGATCATCGATTTATTAATAGCATTATACAATATTAATTCATTCCAGTAATTGTATATAAATTACAACATATTGGATTTTTTGATTTGATATACTAGAACAAATATGCCATATTTTATTACATTATATGAAACTATTATACAAAAGACATTACATAATTAAAAGATAGGGTCATACAAATCAACTTTCTCCTTAAATAAACTAACATTTCAATGAAATTAGATAAGTTCATACTATCTAACTAAAGAAGCCTTTGAATAAGTTGCAGCTCGTTTCTCTTTCTTGAAATTTAAGCTTCAATCTCCTTCAAAGCTGGCGAAATGGTAGTGCTGATTTGCTTGGAGGCATTGTAGATGTGGCGAACAAATAGCATTCGTTTGATAAACCACTCTCCCAAATTTAGAACCGACGTACCCAACCATGAAGACATGAACATTCCAACCAAGAAGATAAACGTAATAGATGTGATAAAGCAAAGCGAAATATTTCGATGAATTTTGTAATCGAAACCCTAAATCAAAAAGACGAACATCACAACCAATAAAAAACCAAAGAATCAAGGAAATGATAATAACCTCGTGACCAGAGTGATGAGAAGACAAAGAAGAAGAAGACAACGGTTTAGCTGCAGAATTAAGTTAACATTGACCTGATGCTGAGATTTCTAATCACCAAACCAGCAAGAAAGCATTGCACAGATTCTTCATCATCTAGAACCAACATAACAAATATAATAAGAAACATTAAGAACACAAGTTTACATCCCGAAACTTCAAAATCGACTTTGCCACAAACTTACCAGGATTCACACCAGTGTTACCAATTTGAGGGTTTGTCATTAACAAAAATTGCCCGGCGTAGCTAGGATCAGTTAGAATTTCTTGATAACTTCCAAAGAAAATAAAAATCAAACTCAATCAAGTAAGCTCGAATTAAAAAATCCTTGATACAAAAGCAGGTGAATCAAAGAACAAATCTCACCCTGTTAAAGAGGTGTTAAACACCAATTCCGCAACACGGGTTCCAGTAGCACCAAAGGACTTAGCCGGCCAGATGGAAACATCTTCCAACACAAGCCTGGCATTGTACGAAGTCCAAGGTTTATCCACAAGACCTACGATACAACAAAATAAAAACTTTCACATCATTTACTCTCAGACAGACAGATACATTCTCAATCTTCGACAAGACCAAAATTGAAAGAGGTTTAAGAGGGCAATTAGATACATTCTCTAACCGGAAAAAATAAACACGTGAAAATACCAGAGTTAGCGCCAGTGGAAGAAGTGAGTGAAGAAGCAGAGCACCGGATCAGTGAAACCCTAAATCCACTGCGATGGTCGAACGAGGGTCGGTAAGAGAAGCTCATCGGCAAAACAAAACTCAGATTCGTAGCCGCCATTGATGTTTCTAAATGGACACAGAAGACACAGTTCAAAATTCAGAACAAGATGAGACAAAGCTTCGTTCAGGAAAAAAAACCGCCGCCTCCTCGGACCAACCACACGACAGCCTCGCCGGCGGTGAGTATCTGAAAAAAAAGAGTTATATGTCAAAGGAAGAAGATAAAGAGATTAAGATGTCGAAGAGAAGGAAGAAGAATAAAATCTCACGAAGAAGAAAGAAAGAAAAAAGATCAAAACAATTAAAAAAAAAGATTCTCCACCGTTAGATTAAACCAATCAACGGTGGAGGATCTCAATCCTTGTCTACATGAACTAGCCAATGAGAAACTTTCATTATTTTACAATGATTTTGAATATGACTTTACAATGATTTAGAGAGAATTTCTATGTTTCAAAATTATTCCTTATAAAACACATGTAACACTTAGTACATGTTATGATTATATTGAAATTTTTGTATATTATTTGATGTTTATGGGTAAGATATAGTTTACAATTTAATATTTAATGTTTATTTGTTTTCTCATGATTTTTTTTAAATGCTTGTAAAAATGTTTTATTTACATTAGTTTATGAATTTCTTAACAATATATAACGTTAGAATTTCAAAAGAAATCTAAAAATGACAAATTATATAAAAAGTTACAAGTTTGAATCTTAAACCTTATATCAAACCCTAAACTCTATTATGAGCTAATTTGAATGTTAATTTGTAAAATTTTGTTCTTTACAAATTTTATGTTATTATTATAAAACAATAATTTCATTATTTTTTATTTTGTTAATTGATAAATAGAAAATATATGTTACTAGTGTGAATCTTAAACCCTAATACCCTAAACCATAAATTCCAATGCCCTAAACCCTAAATCAAGATATTCAAGATTTCTTATTTAATTTTATTTTTTCAATATTTACATTATTATTGAAAAATTTTATATATAATTTTTGATTTTCCAAAAAAATAAAGAGTAATACCCTAAACCCTACAATAATTTCTTGTATTTTCGTTTTTTTTTTAATTGAGAAATTAAAAATATATTTTATAAGTTTAAATTTCTTTATCATAAAATCATAATTTTATATTTTTAATATCTATTTTTTTGCTACTGTTTTGCGACTCGTTGAATTCAGTAGCAAATCAATCGCTAAAAGTAGTTATAAAAACACGTGGAAATCATTTGGTGGTTGGTGTACCTAATTTCCTCTTCAGTAGCTAATCAGTAGCAAATCAGTCGGGAAATTTTCTTTATATTTGCTACTGATTACCGACTACATATTTTGACTATAATTTAGTTACTATACAGTCATAAATTTCCTACTATTTAACGACTGCTTTATTAGGTCGCTAAATACCGACTGTTTTACGACTGTTTAGAAATGGTCGTCAAGCAGTCGGTAATCAGTAGCAAAACAATCGGGAAATTTTGCGACTGCGGAATCAGTAGCAACAATCAGTAGCAAAAACCATGTTTTGGTGTAGTGTAGAAAGACGGCGAGAACTAAGGTTTGTGACAGAAAAATTGAGTTCCTTCATTACATACATTTTTGTCAAATTACATACCCTAAAATGTTATTTGTGAGAATGATAAAGAGGAGGTGGTAGTTTTGAAAAGTAGTATTTAACAAAAGTAATCAATTTTGTTTTTGTTTTAATTTTATTAAACATTTTCAAAACTCAAAAATATGTAGCTTCCAGTTGTAAATATGTATTTTGAGTTAAATAAATGTAACATTCAATTCAAAATAAAATTATAGAAAAAGAAGTAATTTTATTCCATGTTTACAAATTACAATATTATATCAATATGAAAGAATAAATTAATATAGTTTGGCTACACAAATGAACAAAATACAAACAGGACCTTTCACTACAAACCTCCCATTAAAAAAAACAGCCTTTATTTTGTAGAGCAAAACTCCATAATGGCTTGTGCCCAGATCTGGAGTGAAAAAAAAAAACATATTAAAAACAATTGTAATATTGAAAGCAATCAACGGGATATTCTTAGAAAAGTCATCAACGTTCTGATTCACAATTAACAGCCGAAAGTTTAGAGACCCATTTGTTGATCAAAGATCTTCTCCTTGTATCCCACATGGTTCTCTTTTGCTTACAACGGTTAGTGTCTTCAACAAAACCTTTAACACGGTCCATAGCAACTTCCATCGTTTGGTCTGACATATTAGCAAAACAAACTCTGAACCAACCAGGCTCATGGCAGTGACACGATGAGCCTGGAGAGATGTTTAGACCGACTTCACACACTATCTTTTTCCATAGAGAGTGCTCGGCTTCGAAAGTGTTGGATTTCAAGAGGTGTCTTAAGTCAACCCAACAGAACAAACCTGCGTTGCTCTTCAAACAACCGATCCCTGCTTCCTTGAGACCCAAAACTAGCCTGTCTCTTCTCTCTTTCAGCCTCTTCCTGTTCTCTTCCAAGTAGTTGGTCGTGAATCTTTCGTCAGACAGCAAATTGGCTAGGAGATGTTGAGTTTGGGAAGAAATGAGTCCAAAACTCGACATTTTGGTGGCGGCTGACACCACTTTCTCATTGTTTGAGTAAATCAAGCCAACACGAAATCCCGGCAGGCCTAGATCCTTGGACAAACTGTAAACAACATGGATTTTCTCATCCAAATCCATGTTCTTGTCCGTGGCCACTTCTAGAAGGCTAGTGAACTCAGGAGAGTCAAAAACCGTTCCCGAGTAGATTTCATCACTCACCATATGGATTTTCTTGGTGGATGTGAAGGTCAGAAGAAGATCAAGCTCTTCACGTGTGGTAGAGGTTCCAAGAGGGTTTGAAGGGTTCGTTATGAGAACTCCTTTAACGTTTAAGTTAAGTTTGTGAGCTCGTTCATAAGCGTTTTCTAATGCATCCTTCGTTATCTTGAACCCATTTGAGTTTTCACAATGAATAGGAATAATCTCTACTCCTGTCCTCCATTTGAGATCTCTATCAAACCTTTAAGACATGAGCCAACAAACAAATTTAGTCTTTCTTGTAATCAATGCTAAAAAGTTTAAAACCTTTTAGTGTAAATATACACATACCCTGGATAGTAAGGTGCAGGTATAAGAAAGGCATCTCCTGGATTAGCAAGGCAGAACATTAGAGTCTCGTTAGCTGAGGTAGAGCCAGCTGTGAGCACCATCTTGTTCGTATCAAATTTCACTTTGTTTCCTCTGATTTTCCCCATGAATTTCGCCAAAGCCTGTCGTGTAAAAAACATATTATACTTAGTGTCATAGTTAGATTAACTTGAGAAGTATATATACTTTAGGATGTTTAGTCGGATCCGAAAAAACAAAACTAAATTTTAATATCTATAATATGTATGTTTTCAAAAAGTTTATAACTAATAAATATGTATTTGTTGCTGTCTTTTATTCAAAACATCAACCCGAAGCAAAAAATAATAAATAATAATCTGGATTTCTTGTTTATTTTGGTTACTGTTATTCGAAAAACGAAAAGTGCGAGTTAAAACTAAAATGAAACTCGGATTTAACACCACTCGACATGTAGTAAGAGTAGTTGATATTACGTACATCTTTGAAAGCCGGCAAGCCATGATAATCTTGGAATAGAGCCAAATTTTTAAACAACGACTTTTCGTTTTTCTTCAAACCCAAGACTTCTGGGTGCTCTTCAAGCCACGACTCTATTAGGTCAAAAGAAAGCTGCACAAAGAAGAGACACAACAACCGGTCAGTGGGTATTCAGCCAAGAAACTCGGAGACTATGTACAGATTAGTTTATAGATTCATAAAAACCTGGTTTTCAGCAAGACCCATCTGAACAATCCCACTAGGGTTAAAGGTTTCATGGAAAGGATTCTTCTCGTATTCTTGCCATCCAAGGAAGTAAGATGAATCTTGTCCATGTGAGTCGTTAATAACTTTGCTTGACAACATTTTAAAATGTAATATAACTCGGTGATCACTATATCAAGTACAAGTACTTACACTTGTAGCTCAGCTATAGAGAATAAGTATAGAGAGAAAGAGAAGACGAAATTAAAGTTTTGGTTGACAGAGAATGTGAGCCCTGTTGAGGAACAACGACGAAGAATGCTGAATATATAATGCAAAGGAGGCATGGTGAGGTGATCTATTAGGAGACATTGTTCCGACATTATTAGCTATAGTGAAATTAAAGTAGACGGTGTTGATTCTTTTGACTAAACACACCCACACGTAGATGTTATTTAATTATTCTGACCCACACCACACGTATAGATTTATTTTTCTTTAATGCTTATAAATGTTTTTTTCATTTTATATGTTTTGTGTTCCTTGTTTTCTTCTTTAATTTGAGTATATCGCTTGGAAGTATTGTTTATTTCCTCATTTCCTTTGAGTTTCCGATGAATTTGTTTTCCTATCTGTATTTTCCTTTTTATTTTGGACAGTTGTCAGCAAGGAAATAAACAAACAATACATGGTATATTATAAGATCACGGATACTTTTAATCATACAATATAACAATTTGTAAATTGGATTAAAAAGGTACTTGGGCATATGTTATAATAATTTTTAAAGAACTACAACTTTTTGTTATATATATAGTAAATTAGATTAACAAGAAATTACTTTTACTTAGATGAATGAAAATTGCTAAAAAGGTGATACAAATAGCAAAAGAGTACGGTACAAATTGGTGAAAGTGAACCTTATTTACTTAAATAAAGCTATAGAATATATATAATCATTTAATATCTTTATAAATGGATAAAAAAATGTTTAATGCGGTAAAAATAATATAAAATTCTAAAATAAGCGGACGAAACTCTAAAACCTCTAAAATTATAGATTATACATTTACATTAAGGAAATATAAATTTATTTGATAAATTAGATATTTTATTATATTTATAGAATGAGAAAAATTCACTAGTTTTGCAATAAATAGGTGATATGAGTAAATTGTGTAGATATATAATAACTACATGAGATTCTTTTGTAAGAATTAATTGAAAGGGAACAAATCATCCAAAATCATATAACGTTACTTTTGCTCGTTACACAATGCAATCTACTTGTTATTTTCTTAAATACTGCGCTTTTATTTTCACAGAGAGAAAATAAGCTCTTTTTGTTTGTTTGAATAATACTCTAAACTTTATATCTAAGTTTTTTTTATATATAAAGGTGTTAACTTTATATCTAAGTTTGTACATGAGTTATAGATTTAGCATATGATATTTTGGAGACATAGAACTAAATATTAAAATTTGTTAGATTTGATATAAAGATAACCCATAGTGTTTTTCTTAACGACTGCAAGTTTTATTAATTTGAAAAAGAGCATACATAGTCCTTATGAATCAAATCATAAATGCATCTGGAGATAAAATTGAAAAATTCAAAAGTACTATCTAACGAAAATGGTAATTTAGCCAGTACATCTGCAGGAGCATGAAACTTCCATAAATCTCGCCTTCCAATCATTGATGTCTCGTAGCCAATTGTAAACAATGAAGTTCTTTTGGTTCCCATAGTGTTATGTAAAATAATTTTCTCCCGAAAGTCTATGTTAATTTAATTTGTTCTCATTATAAGAAATATACCAAATATTAAATTGTCAAGCGAAAGTATATACAGTAATTAAACATTAGGTTCAACTCGTAGAGAATTTAAAAACTTTCTAACAAGGGGCAAAATTTTCATAGGATTTAAAATAATATATTTATCAATAAAATTTATTAAACTATCTAGATAAACAAAAAAATGCGCATTTCAAAAAAAAAACTTAGTACTCTTACGTTTTGAACTCTTAGCGCTGCACCTCCTTCCTTTGTTTTTGTTAGGAGAATGACATTCGGTGGGTCACACATCGCCAGCATCGGTCTCCTTTTGTCTTCCTGTAACATTTTTTCAGTAGATTTTGTTTTGTGGAAGAGCCCTTGCTTCATAATGGCAGATCAAACTTAATCTGGTGGGAAGATAAAGGCACCGGTGTGGTGTGAGGCCAGTGTGGTGTTGATGGCAGCGCCATGCCTTTTTAGTCAGCGGTGTGACTTTTGTCAGCAAAAGCCTCCGACTTCTTTCATCTTTCAGTTGGTCCTTTTCTTAGATATGTTTTCTCGCAGGAGGAAAGGGTTTCTTCTTTTATTTTTGGATCGATTTCAAGTTTTCACTACAAGAAAACAATTTAATTCTGACAAACGTTTTAATTGGAATTTGGTCAGAAATCATTAATTCTGACCAATTTCTAACAAACCCAATTTAGTCAGAATATCAGAGTCGCAAATACTATTTAGTCCAAAAATAGTCAGAAATACAAAAGTCGGAATTTAGTCAGAAATATTACAGTCAGAATTTAGTCAGAAACTTTCCGACCATATTCTTACCGAACTCTTACGAGTGGAAAAGTTGAGATTAGTCAGAAAATAGTCGGAAAAGTTGCCAGAGTTGGTAAGAATTTTCCGACTAAGTTCCGATTATTGTCAGACATGTGGTCGGAATATAGTCAAAAAATTCTGACCAATTTCCGACTAAAAATATAGCGGATTAGTTAGAATTTGGTCAGAAACAAAAAAGATTTTTTTTAAAAAATTAAATATTTCAAAAATATTGAAAATTATAGAAAATTAATAATTAGACATTAATAATTCCGAAAAGTTTTACAAAAAAAAAAAAAAATTAATAAAAACCAAAATTATACAAAAACAAAATACTTAAGGAGGAGTGATAGTGAAATCATCCTCCATATTGATGGTTTCGTCTGGATTAAGAGGTCTATGGGATGGTGGAATGAAATTGGGGTGTAAACTTTGCATGAGCCGATTCCAATATAAGACATCACTTTGAGCTGCTGATATCTCAATTAATTTAGTTTTTGTTGCTTCAGTTTCTACTCTTGTTGCTGAAGTTTCCGCTTTTTGGGCAGCCAACTTTTCCTTTTGGGATGCCAACTCCGATAGCAAATCGTTGATCTTCGATGATTGGGTCCACTGCATCCCATCATCATCTTCATTGTAAGGAATTGATCCATATCATAACGTTGATCCCTTCTCTTTTAGGATCTCCTACAAAAAGGATGGATAATATGAATATAATTTATTCAAAAAAATATTATTGTAAAGTAAACAAAATAAAGTAAATTATTACCACGTGATAAATATTGTTTTTATGGGCTTGTGTGACTAAGATGTCTCTGGGATTCTCTGACTCTTATGTCATTTGAGTCAACAACTCATGCTCAAGCGCTCTACATTTTCGGATAATGGCCTCATGTTTCTCGTCGATGAATGTTCCCACAGCCCAGATATGAGTTACTTCCATAAACGTTACCATATAAGAAAAATCACCGGTTACGAGATTACGCTTATTGATGTAAGAAACAAATTATTAATATAAAATTAATACTTACATGTCAAAGCGGATTCTTATATAATGACATAGAATCAAATTACCATTTTTGCGAAATTTGCGGATGTAAGGCATTGACCCACAAGTGTGTTTGGCGGTATCATATCCTTCTCGTTCGCTATTTCGATTACCGGAGTAGATTTCTCCCATTGATAGTCCGCTCGTTCTCCCAAAACGAAACGAAACCGAGTTAAGCAGAAGTTTTAAGCCAACAAGGGGGAGGAATTTTATTTTTCCATTTTCTCTTTAATTGGTACACCAAATCTTTTAAACGTGTAGCCCCAACTTCATCAAATTCATCACGAATTCGTTGGGTTATTTCATAATCCCAAGTGTATTGTTGCTATAAATTATTTACTGTTTTTATTCAAGTTTATTTAAAGTTATTGAAAGTGCAAATAAAATTAAATTTTAAAAGTTTACCGCAAAAGCTTTGAACCAACATTATTTTCTTTCCGATTCTGGGCTGCTCCAATTTGGAATTGTATCAAAATCCACAAAAAATGATGTCCGACTAATTTCAGACTAAGTTATTTAGTCAGAATTTTCCAACTATTGCTCTTTTAGTCAGAAAATAGTCGAAAGTTTGTCAAAAATTTGCTGACGATGCAGTTGGTCGGAAATGTTAGTCGGAAATTGGTAAGTTTTCTTGTAGTGTCTAGCTTTGGTGGATGGGTTAATTTCTTCGGAGCTTAGTTCTTCCTCTTCGTGCCGTCTTCACATTTTTCAGTGAGTAAAGTTGGCCTAGGGTTCTCTCTTTAGAGGTCGTCGCTCGGATTGTATCTCATTGCACAAACATCTACTCTCTCCTCTCGTTGCAGAGTTGTTTATCTTCTTTGGTATTTTCTCTTTCGGGTTTCAAGGCTTCCTTGAGACTAGGTTTTTCGTCTATTTTTTGGATCTTTGGAGCGGGCATGATCATGATTAGTTATGTTCTTTTCTCTCCTTTCTTTTGTGCAATCTTTTCTGCCGATTTGTTTCTCAGCTCTGGCAACAAAATTTCTATAGAAAAGTTTTTGGTGGTGGTTGGTTTCAAAGTTCTAGTTTTAATGCTTTGACAAATGTTTGTTTTAGTCCTTTCGACTGATTTTTCAAAAGTTTTTCTTCTTGATTGTCTCCCTGTGTTGGTCTTTTAGTCTCCCAAGTTAAATACATATTGTTTATGGATCAATGTTGATCCTTTTTTTTGTAAAACTGAATAATTTAACATAAATAAAATTCTCAGATGAAAAGAAGAAAAACTATTTAGTTAAATTAACATTTAAATCTAATTTTAAACAGGCTGCTTTTATTTTCGAAAAAATCATTTAATCATAAAATTAGAGAGCTTTTTAAGGTCAGCATAAAAATTGGAATTTCTTTTATCTTTTAATTTTTTGTATCAACCAGAAATGAATTAAAAAAACATCTCTTGATTGATTGCCCAAATTTGGAGGTAAAGTGTTCATAAATGATATTCAAATATTGGAAGTCCAAAAAACTCCTTTGAGCGGCGACTCATCCTTTCTCTCTCAACCCTAGCCGCCTCAAATCAAAGTACACACGTTCTCCCTTTCCGACGGTTGGTGGCTCTCACCGCCACCGGAAAAGGGTCCCCTTTCGCTTCGTTTTCCTCTCTCAGCTACTATTTCTTGGGGTTTGCAAGGTAGTAGATCCACTACACGAAAACACATGGGAACAGACAAAAATTTCCGTCGGAAACACCTTTTCAAACGGATTTCAGATGGAATTTTCCGTCTGATATAGCTCGTCAGAAAAGAAAACTTTATCGGAAATCTGTCAAATTTTCCGATGGCTTTCCGACAGATTGCCGAAGGTCATATTTCTGACGGATTACCAACAGATATGTCGGTCGAATTTTTCGTCAGAAATCCGTTGGAAATAGCCATAAAAAATCTGTCCAAAAAACTATCCCACAGATTTCCGACGGACCTATTTCCGATAAATTTCCGACGGATTTCACTTTTTTTGTTTTTTTTAAAAAAGTTAATTTTATAATTAATTTAAATTTAAAAATATTAAAAATTGAAATTAAATTAAAATTCAATAAATAAAATTCGGAAATTAAAATTAAATTTGAAATTATCCAATATTGAAAAAAATAAAATTAAAAGTTATAAATTTAAATTAAAAACAAATTTAAAATCTATTAAACTATTGTGGCGGTGGCGGCGGTGGCGGGCATCGAGCCATAAATGCTCGTATTTCTTCCAGTTGTGTCCTCATCTGTAGCATATCTAGCATTTGTCGTCTCATCTCTTGCATTTGCTCCTGATCTGTCTTCCGAGCATCTTCAAGTGTACCAACCTTCGTCTTCAAACTCTCAAGCTCGGTAGTTTTCTGTGCAAGTTCTACCCTAATATCCAAACTTCCAAAAAACCGTGAAGACACAGAAGATGCCGAATCTTGCGGAAGACCAAAAAAACAACCTTTGGTCTTCGGAGTAGCCTGCAAAACAAATTAAAAGTAAAGAAATAACTTACAAGTTGAAACTATAATAAATAAATTAATTAATATAAACTAGAAGTTAAATATAAATATTGTGAATGAAATAACTTACAAGTTGTTTGCGCCGTGTTTTCTTACTTGTCGCTTCCAAATTGTGCGTCGCTATTCCTTTTCCTTTGCGGTCGCTTCTGCGGTTGGTAGAATGGGTTGCAGCATCGACAATGGTCTTCTCTTGCTTCCAATACTCTATGAACCCGTTCCATAGGTCTGGGTTCGCAAGCAGCTCTCTTGGAATGTCATTCGCATTCTACTTGTCCTTCCACTAGTTCAGCTTGCGAGAGTACATTGTTGCAACTTTTCTATCGAACTCATGTCTAACTATAGACGTGAGTTGCGGCTCCAATGTGACTTCTTGCGGCAAAAATAAAATTGAGAGTACAAATAAAATATTTAATATGAAAATTATATTTAATAAATAATAAATTCTTACCGCAAATTGTCGAAACCACATTTCTTGATCATCCATAGGAATGCTTGAGTACGTCGTGTACGGACGTTGTAGCATCCCGTTAAGCATCCGGTTAATGGACTTTGAGAGTACATTACCGGATTCTTCAAACCTACAAAAATGAAATATTAGAAAAATATGAAAATGATTTAAAAGAATTAGAACATATTAAAAAATAAAAGAAATTACCAAGTCGCTCGGCCTTCACATTCTTGATGCAGCAAAGTGTGATGCTCTCTTCTCGGTTGTGACACAAAATCTATGACGCTCATTTGCGTTGGGAGAGAAGCCGCTCGAGCGGGTTCTTGAGTTTCCGGAACCTCACTTTGACTACGACTCGAACGTCGTGGTGCTGCACGGGAACCGCCACCCCTATCGGAAGTCAAACAACGAAATGAACCATAGTTCCTGAAAAAGTTATAAAATACAATGTTAAATATAATATCAAAGTAAAATTATATAATAAAAATATTAAAAACATAAAAAATCTAATAACTATATGATTAACATCTAATAGATATATAAATTCAAAATAATACTAAAACAATTTTAAACACTTAAAATTAAAACAATTTCCAATCAATTTTAATATTAAAATTAAAACAATTCAATATCAAAATTAAAACATAAAATTTACAAATAAAATCTAAATAATTCTAATCAATTTCAAAATTAACACATAAAATTAAAACATTTTCCATATCAAAATCCAAATCAATTTCTGAATCAATCTAAAATCAAATCAAAATCAAAATAAATCTCAAAATCAGAACAATTTCTAAAATCAAACAAAACCTAAATCTATCCATCCAAAACCTAAATCTAACAATCGAAAACCTAAATCTAACCATCCAAAACCTAAATCTAACCATTCAAATCCAAAATCTAACAATCTATCCAACCAACACCTAAATCTAACTATTCAAAGTTCCAAAATCAAAAAACCTAACTAATAAACAATAGAAATGTAAAACAAATTGTAAGAAACTTACAAATTGTTAGGATTTTGGGCCATTTGGTCGGATATGATCCAAAATCAACGAAGCTATGAATTGAGAGGATTTTAGGTTTTTTAGATGTGTTTTGCGATTGGTCTCGCAGAGAAGATGAAGGTGTATATATAAAAGGATTTCCGACGGTTGGTTTCTAAATGAATTAAACACACGCGGGGTCTCGGGAATATTCGTGCCTAAATTTTTGCAATTCCGTCGAAAATCGATCTGAAATTTCCGATGGATTTCTGACGAAATCGCAAAAATTTAGGCATGCGGGAGACGAAAAGGAACTTGGCGGTTTAATTTTTATATTCCATCGGAAATCCATTAGAAATTTTTGACGGATTTCTGACGGACTGCATGTCTTGTCACTGGCCAGTCAAACCGGTGCAAACCTTAACAATTGACACGTGTTTGCCTGAATCCGTTGGAAATCCTTCGGTAATTTCTGGTGGATTTTTGACGTGTTTGGGGTTTCGGGGGTTTTTTCGAATCGTTTCAATTGAGATATGTTTGTACTGATTTCAGATATAACTTTATCAATTTAATCCTTGTTTATATTAAATTTATCAAAAAATTAATTTTCAGTTTTTGTAGTAACATACGTAAGTTAAAGTATATGTTTCATTATATAACAGTTTGGGTAATTCATGAAATATTTTTAAAACATCTCATATACTTTCTAAACAAGTTTTAATTGTCTCATACCTTATCATTTTACTATTAGAATTGTGTTTTGAGGTTAACTGTGTAATCTGGTGTAAAAAAATCCATGAAACCCCAAAATCATCGGAAAACCGTTCCATAACATCAAAGAAAGACGGCGGAAAAATCTTCTCAAGATTGCAATTAATCACTGGTATATTAGCTTCTAAAATTTTAATACTGTCCACTGTAAATGTTCTAGTGCATAAATCTTGAAAAAAGAACCAACAGCTGCATATAAAACATTTAAAAAATTAAGATATATACATATATATATATATAATACATGTAAAAACTTAAATGAATTAAAAACATAACGATATATATATATACCTGCAATTACTTGGTGGAAATGTTTATGAAGAAGATGCGCAAAGACATTTGGAAGGAGCCGCTGCATCACAACATGACAATCATGACTCTTCATCCCAATGAACTTGCCTTCATCATGATCGATGCAATTTTGTAGATTATATGTGTAACCATCCATGAATTTGACATCAATCTGAATCCAATAAAAAAATATTTGCTTCTTATCAGCTCCCAACCGATACGGAAGAACTTAAAAAAATTCCCGAGCGCAATACAGTGGCAAGTCTAATCTAGACTTCATGTTGTCTTTCATTTTCTCTTGGAAATTTAAAACCGTATAAATGATTTTGTCAAAGAAGTTCTTCTCAACGTGCATAACATCTAAATTGTGCCTCAATATATGGTATTTCCAATAAGGCAAATCCCAGAAAATACTCTTCTTGTGCCAATTATAAAATACACCAATACCGTCAATAGCATCATGTCCATTACTCCCACAGTAAGGAGTCCGCTCCCCACCAAAATCTCTTAACTGCTTCAATAAACTAATCCCGTCTATCTCAGGAGGTGGACCGTCAAACACTTTCTTATTCTTCGTAAACAATGTCCTAGATCGATAATACGGATGATCACTCGGTAGAAACCTTCTATGACAATCAAACCAACACGTTTTTTGTGTGCTATAATTAGAATTTATCAGTGTTGTCTTGGGAATACGGGCACGATAATCTTCCATGGGTTGTCCATCCAGACAACATACCATATGCTGGGAAATCGCTAATCGTCCACATTAGAACCATATGCATCTTAAAATTCTCCTGGCAAGAAACATCATACGCTTCGACACCATGATCCTAAAGCATTTGTAACTCATATATCAACGGCTGGAGGAATATATCGAAAGATTTCTTTAGATGCTCGGGGCTGCGAACAAGAATGGAGAGGAACAAAAACTCTCTATGCATCCACAAAGATGGAGGCAAATCATACAGGTGTAACAATAACGGGCCATAACAAGTACTATTTTTCATGCTTTCCAAATGGATTGAAACCATCTTTACATCGCCCCAGGTACACATTTCTCCGCTCTGACGCAAAATCTGGATACAAATATTGACAATGCTTCCTTGCTTTTGCGTCTGAAGGATGTGTAATCTCTCCATCTTGACGATGTTCCGCATGCCATCTCATTGGCTCTGTCGTGCGCTAAGATTGATATAATCTTTTCAATATTTCCGTTAATGGTAAATATCACATCCGTTTAAATGGAATCGGAACTCTGCCTCTAGTTTCCTGATATTGCGGTTTACGACAAAAGCGACATCGATTGCAGTTTTTATTTTCCCTCTAATATATCGTACAGTTGTCGATGCACACAGCTATCATCTGATATGGCAAACCAAGACCAGCTACAAGCTTTTGTACCTCGTAGTATGATACTGGTGAAAGATTTACTTCAGGAAAAATATCTTTCACAATATCCACTATGGCATCGACACATTCCTCCGTCAAATTGAAGTCTATCTTGATAGTCATCATTCTACTAGCAAATAATAATGGTGAATGACCTTCTCTACAGCCGCTATATAATGGCTGCTTCGTTGCATCTAACATATCAAAAAACCGGTGAGCTTCTAAATTAGGTTCTTCAACCATATCACTATCATCACCAGCTGACTGCATATTATCCCTAAATGCATCATTCACCATCTCAATTTTTTTTACACCGACATCTACTTCGGCTCGTTTTCCTACACTATCAGCAATATATGGTTCGCTAGTATTTCCCGTGTAACTACCAAATCTTGTACCCCGACATAAACCCATTGCCATACAAGTGATACCAAACTAACTCTACCTTAATACTACCTTAACTCCGGATTCCTCATTTCTCCATCCATCCATGATTGAAAATAATTTAAAGAAGACATTTGAAGAAGATAATTTGGAAAAATGTATTATAGAAAGAATTTGTAATTGTGAATGTATGGAGAAGGATGAAAACATATATATAGAATCATGGCCGTCGGGATTCCATCAAAAATCCATCAGAAAGTAATGGCTCCGACAACGGCTACAATAACGGTAACAATAACGTTCAAAATTTTGGACGGATTTCCGATAGACATTGTAAAAGCCATTGGAAATCCATCGGAAAATAACAGCTGCGTTAACGGCTACAACAACGGTAACATCAATGTTCTTAATTTCAGATGGATTTTCGACGGGTCTCTCAGTATCCGTCGAAAATCCATCGATTAGCCGTTGGAAATTTCCGACGGATAATAATCCGTAAAATCCATCTGATTGCGCTAGCTTTCTTGTAGTGATCTAGATCTGGTTTTAGCGCAGCGCTTTGTTGCTTGGTCATTTGGAGGTTTGAGGTTGGCTGTCTCGGTGGTTGGGTTTCGTCGTTCTCACTAGTCTCTTCCTTTCCTAGATGCTCGAGGACAGTGTCTCTGCTTGGGTTGAGCTTGAGTCACGATTTGGCCTTAAAGCTCACTGCGGCTTACTACTCTTCCCCGTATCTCTGTGGAGTTCCTACTTGGGTTTTGTCGTCAGTTCTGTAAAATTCGAGGACAGTTTGTCAGATTCGTAGCTCGATCCCTTTCCCTTATCCTCTTTGGCTCTGTTCTTCCTATTGCACTGGGACTTGTTCTACTGCACGTTGTTGCTCCAGCTATTCGCCTCCATCTACTCCAGACTGGTTAGTGTGTATCTTCGTATATGCTTTCTCCAGATTTAGTCTTGCTAGGTTGTGGTTCTGGCTCTAGATGCGGGTTATATTGCTCTGGGAGTTGGTTAATCTTGTTACCGTCTTGGTGCTTCTTCCTTTTCCTCTCTGCATCTTGCGTTACCAAGGTGTTGTGGCTGTTGCCTCGGATGGCTCTGTTTCTGTCTTGCTGTAGGAATTCTTTCTCTTCCCTTGCCTCCTCGTTTTGGGATCAGTTGCCCTTTGAGTTTGAATATGGAGTTCTAGACTCGCTTCTCCAGCTAGTTTATTTCTGTCGAGGTCGACTTCTTCTCAATCTATGGACTGTTGTGGGTCTAGGCTGTTGGTGTCTCACCTCTTGGGAACAACCTTCTTCCACCTCTCTACTCCTAAGGCGTGGCATCTCTCGAGCAAACTCTTCTTCCTGCATTTCCTTGTTCAGGTTGTATAGGTTGTCTTCCCTCAGTTTGCTTCATCTTAGTATGGCCATATCCTAGTTCTAAGGGTCTATTACTATGGTTAGTGGTACTTTTTGGCAATGTTTCTATTCACGCCTATTGGTGGAATTGATTCTCTGAATTTGTTGTGGTTGACCTATTGTTTGTGCTCGAAGGAGGTGTTTGAGTTCTTTGTTGCCCTCTTCTTAGATTGGATGTTTCTCTCGGCATGTGAGCATTACGGTTGGTGGGAAATTCTCTTCCTATGCTGTCAATCATCAATTGGTGGTATTAGCTCACGGTTGTTCATTGGTCTCATTGAAGGTTTTGTGTTTGAGTTGAAGTATATGCCTTTTTGTATCCTTCCATATAAATTTGCTTATATTGTTGTTCTTATGTTCTAATTTTCCATGTTGTAACACTTCCATTTGCACCTTCCATAGAAAGACTTTTATCAACAAAAGAATGATATATCAAAAATTTTAGTTCTAGAAAAATAGCTAAATAGTTAGTTTTAACCTTCCAAAGATGAAGAATTTAAAAGTGCAAAATAGCGGAAAACTAGCTGGAAGAAAACCAAAATGTTCTAGAAGGCTAGAAAAAGTGGACCACCCATCAAGAGACTTTTTCATCGATATTAGCTCTGCCAAGCCCATCTCAATTACATGGCATTCTATTCTTCGATCAAATATACTTTTATTGCCCAAACTAATGATTCCAATTATCAATGAAGTGTCGATATGTTATATCTTTGAAATTGCACTTAAAAAATTGATTAGTCATGGTTTTAAGGCTATTGAACATTTGGAAAAATGTCAAAATAAGCCTCAACTTTCAAATTGTGGATGTTGAAATCCTCAAATTTCAAAATGTCATTTAAATACCTAGGTTTTTATTGACTTCATGATTAAATAGTTAACTTATGTTGGCTATACCATTTTAAGCACGAAGTTAAATCAAGAGACGGAGCATAGTAACCGGGTTAAAACTTATGTTAGCTGTTTTTTTAATCAAAACGCTGTTATTTCTCTCTTACTAAAAAACCTTAATCTTTCAAAATATGGTCGTTTAAATCCTCAACTTTCAAAATGTGGACAATTAAATGCCAAAGTTCAGATTAACTTCATGATTAAATAGTTAACTTAGGTTTACTATCCCATTTTAGGCACAACATTAGATCGGAGAGGAGCACGTTTACGGGGTTAAAACTTTATTATTCTTTTATCACTTATTTGACTTTCTAATGAGTATTCAGAAAAGATTAAATCACTTATCGCCAACGCTTAACACTTAAACCTATAACCGATTAGAGAATATTAAAGCTATTAAATATTTTCTTAATAACCAATTCGATGGATGCGAATCAAATCACTTATTGCCAACGCTTAAGAAACTCAATATCTTGAGGGCTTTTAGAGAACTCCATGACAATTTTCTAGTGATTTCAGGTGAGTTCAAGTGGCAAAGACGTCATTGGATTCTATTTCTCCAAAGCTGAATTTTCAATTTGGGAAGATTTTTGACTTTTTGATTATGGTTGGATTTCAATGAAGCAACTGGAAGTTAGAAAAAGAATACGAACAATAAATAGTCGTTGGAATATTTTCTTAATAACCGACTCGATGGATACAAATCGAATCGCTTATCGCCAACACTTAAGGAACAAAATATCTTGAAGGTTTTTAGAGAATTCTATGAGAATTTTCTAAAGATTCTAGGTGAGTCCAAGTGGCAAAGACATCGTTGGATTCTATTCCTCCAAAGGCAGATTTCAATTTGAGAAGATTTTTGACTTTTTGATTATTGTTGGATTTTGATGAAGTGACCATAAGTAGAAAAAGAAGACGAATGATAAATAGTCGCTGGAATATTTGTCGTTTTGATTAAACGGAAGCTCCTAACAAACAATTTAACCCCATAACTTGTTCCCTCTCTCGATATAACGTTGTGCCTCAAGTGGCATAGTCAACATAAGTTAACCATTTAATCATGAAGTCAACGAAAACTTAGGCATTTAAACGTCTACATTTTGAAAGTTGAAGATTTAAACGCCCACAATTTGAAAGTTGAAACTTTTTAGTAAGAGGGAAACAACGATGTTTTGATTAAATAGAAGCTGTAACAGAAGCTTTAACCCCATTAACTTGCTATGTTTCTTGATTTAACACGATGCCTCAAATGGTATAGTCAACATAAGTTAATTATTTAATCTTAAAGTCAAACGAAAACTTTGGCATTTAAACGACATTTTAAAAAGTTAGAATTTAGATGTCCACAATTTGAAAGTTGAGGTTTTTTAGGACATTTTTCCCATTAACATTTAATTCCATATGTTTATTGAGTCTTTTATCAAGTCTAAGACTACGCTTTATGTCTTTTTGTCTTTAAATATAGTTTTTTACATGTTCTTACAAGTCGTTGAAGTTAAAGGATGATTTGGACCAGCTTTGCACCTTTAAAGACCTCAAGAATCAAATCAAAAGGAGTTGGAATCTACCGATCCAACTCTGAATTGATCAGACCATCAAATTAATGAAGTTAAGCGTTTTGAGGCTGGGATCGATCCATCCGCCTCAGGATTGATCGATCCCCAAGATAAGACTTTTCAATTCCAACAAACATTCGGATTTAAGATTTTATATAACTACATGTGCACGATTGCCGACAGTTTCAACTTGTAACTTTGCTTTTACAGCTTTTTGCTTTATGTTTTTATAACTTTGGGAGAAGAAATCTCTTACTCTTCTACAAGTGCTTTCCGATTTTATAAGAAATCAACCAAAACCTTCCATATCATATGTTATGGTGCGGTGTTTGGCGTTAAGGGAGTGGCAATTCTCTAACTCCACTATCACTTTAATCCCTTTAACCAGAAAATCTCTCGTTGAAAGACCACTTTCATCTATATAAACAAGAGTGCGGTGTTTGACGTTAAGGGAGTGGCAATTATGCGAATATCCTTTTCTTTTGAGCTCTTACCAATAAAAGTATTCGGATACTAGTTGTTTAGGCAATAAAGTCTTACTACATTTTACTAGAAATCTATCGGGTAATGTTAAAATCTCATATCAGATAAATCATTAATTATTTCCCTCTCATCCTTTTCTCTTTCTTATTACTAAAGTTTTTCCACATCCAAATTCGGACAAAAATGCCTCTATCACGATATTATCGAGGTAAGGTTTTTGTTGACAAGCAAAATATATTTTGAAGAGGTCATGTCCAATTTTAGCGGGTAATTATTTTGATAACCAGATAAAAAACATTATATCATGTGATATATATGGATTCACATTGAAGTTATTATTTAAAGTGGTATATATAAAGTATGTGGTCAACATAGTAATGTATTTATCTAGCGGCTTATGGATAAACTTTATAGCGATAATTTATTGTGGATAAGAGATAACTGATTAAAAAAGCATTAGGATATATCTAACTGCCAGTTTATTTGTTACCATATATTAAATTGACCCTATAAATCTAATCCTACCATCAAATTTATACTTACATATCGTCTACTTCTTCATATTAAGCTATAGTAAAATTGGTTTAAATAAATTAAATAAGTTCACTAATTTTATTTCTAGAAGAATAAAAAATATAAATAATGAAAAGTCCAAGCGTTTGTAATTTAGAGGTTAGGAATGTGCGTAGTTTTAGTGTTTTATTTTGTAATGTTTTTTTGGCCTCCAAGCCCACCGCCGTAGAGCACTTTATAAGTTCCTTCTCGGCTTGTATTCTTTTCACGGTATCAATAAAGAGACCACATTCTCTTTGAGAAAGAAACCCTAGCCCCTTGTCTTTTTTTGTATGAGAAACCCTAGAAGTTTGAGGTCCCGAATTATCAAAGCCTTGTCATCGGCTTTGTGGTGTCATTTGATCCCCTCGTGTCACTTCCGTCAAACCATCACTTCGCTGAACCGGAGAGCGTGTTACCAGCAACTGGAGAAGCCCCATCTCGTTACACATTGATCCCTTAGTTGTCAAGTAGATAGTGTGTTGCCACCATCTACTCGGCTCCATACTTATCCATCAAACGTCCCGCCTCACGCATCTCGATCGCTCACCATACAGGCCGCCTCACGTCTATCATTCGTTCATCATACACGCCGCCACACGTCTATTGCTCGCTCACCATACGTGCCGCCTCACTTCTATCGCTCGCTCACCACACGTATTGTCAGACGTATTTCAACTCGCTTGCCACTCTTCTGTCACACATCTGTGATCTGTCGCCCGCAAACCAGATATTGGGTCAGACATATTTTTCTTGATCCCTGTTGTTCCGTCAGACATCTCTCGACGAGTCACTGCATAGTCTCGACGAGGCATCGCCCACGGGGCTGCACATTTATATTTCTAAAATTTAAAGATTAGATATAAAATAAAATAAGAGAGTGTTCTTTGTTATTATAAGATGTTCACAAATAAATTGAAAAGCGGTATTATTTGTTTTACTTTTTGTCCCTACTCATTCTCGATTTAGTAGAGTAAATTGAATGGGTTGTGATCTAACACATGAATGCATCAGTACGCTTCATGCCATCGTATTTTCTCAACGAATCAAATTCACCTTTATTCTTCTTTGTCTAGGAACCCAAGTCATTTTCTATTAACTATGGAAAGAGCAAAATTAAATGGTCGCACTCACAAAAGCGCTCATCACTCCATCTAGTAGCTCACAAACTTGGGCCACCGAATAATCAAAAAATAAATAATTTCTCTCATCTATCGGTCAAGCTACAACTCCAAGAACTCTTGTGTCACTGGTTCGCTCGTTCTTAAAATTTGTGATCCCATTGTTGCTTGATTGTAAGCTACACCAACTACAACCTACGGTATAGCTACACATGCATACTGTATTAATGTTCTTATACCTACACCAATCATTAGTATCACATGATGATATTCACCAACAATCATAAGTTATATGTGCTCCTACACCAAACATTGGTATTGCATGGCAACATTAACCTACAATCGTAGGTCATATGCAAAACACAATCATCATCATTTTTTATTATTTCGATGTACCGTCTGACAATATCCAACAATATTTGGTGAGATAAAAAAAATAGGGTATCGGAGGTTTTCCTATCCGAATATTTTAATTTAAAGATCAGAATATCTAGATCCGTTTTACATATGTTTTAAATTAATATATATATATATATATATATGTAACATTTTATATTTATATAATGAATAGAAGAGTTGGTCAAAATATCAACAACAAAAAATTTCATTGAAAAATTTGTGTATTATTTAAAAAGTCACAAAAGAAATATGTTCTAATTTTTTTAAAAAAATCAACTTTAAAGATTTTATATTAAATTTTAGAGAAAATTTGGAAAATTACCCTATTTTTTTTTTTTTGAAAAATACTTTTTTTTTTATTTAATCTGTTTTTAAAAAAAAATACGGTTAGTGTTTTACTAAAATACCTTTTTAAAAATGAATATAATTTCTAGAAAAAATCAATTAAAAAAAATAAAACCGATTATATGTTTTATTTTATACAAAAAATAAAGATTTTATTTGGAAAAAAACAGAAATAAAATCTTTTTAAAATCCCTTAAATATCTCTTAATAATCGGTTAAAAGAAAAAGTCTCTGAAAAAATTATAATATCTTCATTTTCCACGAAACAATTATCTGGACCAATTTTTTCTAAACTCAATAACCTTCTAAGATTTTATTCTCTGTTGTTGAAAAATCCATATTTGATTCACGTTGCTTAATCGGAGCGAATGCTCTGTTTTTGGTTTATGCTTTGGTGTACATGAATGTTAAAGGAAAATCCTTATTAAAAGTTATCATGAAAAAGCTTATGTTTTATTTTTTTTTTATGCTTCAAATAGTTATGTTTTTTATTTTTTTAGGAGGAGAAAATGCTGCATATATCTCAAAACTTTTTAAAATTATAATAATAATTGTAATTATTTTAAAAATTCGTTTTTATTTATTAAACATAAATGACTTGTAAATTAAATAAGGGTAAAATTGTCATATTATATATATAAAAATATTGATTTAAAACATAAAAATGAAAAGGGTATTTTTCAAATTATAAAACATAAATAGGGTAGTTTGCAAAAAATCTCTAAATTTTATTTTCTTTCAAATTTTAATTAAATATTATTTTAATTTTTTATCTATTTTGAGCAAATCTGGAAAATTATTTTTTGGATCATTATGATCCTAATCAAGTATCCTCAAATTTCAGGATATCAAATATGTGTCCACTCTTACATTGATATAGTTGAAAATGATTTAAGATTGTTGGTGAATGTCACCATGCAATAGGGATGTGCATGGATCAGATATCCAGGAATATCATGTTATCAGGATCCACCAGATTCAAAAAACAATTATCCGGATACAAATCCATCAATATCCGGATCCGATCAAGATCCGTCCAAAATAACTAAAAGTAATAAAATAATAATATAAAATTATTAAAAATGAATTAGAAAGAAATAAATTAAATAAATAAATATCATATAAAATAATTTAAATTTAGTTTTATAAATATTTTAGAATATATTGTCTATGTGATTTTATAAAATCCACAATATTTTCAAATAAAAATTATTTTTTGTGATATTTTCACATTAGTTCTATCTATTATCTAATATATAATCTTATACATATATTTTAAATAAAACTATATATAAACAGATCCGGATTGGATCAGCATATCCGGATTTTTAAACTAAAATATCTGAATTCAAATCCAAGGACCACGTATAACCTATTTTCAAATGGGATTAGAGAGGAGCCTAGATGGGATTTTGGATCCCAGGTATTTTGACCATCCCTACCATCCCTAACGAACCCAGATCGGATCTTCGCTTCTAGATACATTAGCTGGAAGATTGGAAAAGACGACGACATTCAAAAAAACGCACACAGATATTTTTGTGACTGTAAAAATGAAATGTTTTAAAATCATTATAATCTCTTTATCTTTTAATAAAAAAGTCTCAAATTTTCAACCCAAAAATAAAACATTAAGTAATCTATTGTCCCATAATTCATGGATTGCACAACAAAACATCTAAAAAATTATATGGAGTCTTCGTTAACTATGTCAAATAGAAGTAGAATTCTATACCATAATAAATGACACATTTGAGAATTCAAAATTTGAATGAAATGGTTTTTGTCGAATTGTTTTTGGATGTTTGTAGCATGTTAGGTTGTAGGTGGGTTAGGACTTATTTGATTTTTGTACTTGTGATTGTGATTGCTTTTTGTGCTTGGAAGTGAGGTTTACTTCAGAAAAAGGTCTTCAGAGATACAGAACGAAAAGGGAATGGAAATATAATTGAATGAATGTGTGCTAAATTCTTGATAGATGAATGTCTAAGTTGTTTTTTGTTGTTGTGGTTAACACATAAATTATGCACGAACAAATACTTGTACGTACATAGAATCGCATGAAAGTAGACAAAAATGCATTTCTTATTTTTTTTTATTTTTTGTGCAACCATTTGATGTTTTATAGATAAAATCGCTCACACTCCAATGAAGGAGGAGCCAAGTTCTGTTACAAGGGCAGCTAGTAGGTCAGCTGCAGAATTTAGATTTTTAAGAATGTAGACAAAAGAGATGGATGAAAAAGACAAAGAGATAGATCGAACATCAAGGAGGATGTTATGAAGTTCGTTCGAAGATCTGCCGGAGTTGAGAAAACCCACAACAGTTAGATAATCCGTATAGCAGATGATATAAGAGACATGGGCTTCTTGCGCCGCAAGTAAAGCCGATCATAAGGCAAGTACTTCGCCACAGAGTGCTGAGGGGACATAATTGAGCCTAGTGGAGTTTGACTTTAATTCCACTCCCACATGGTCTTTAAGGAGCCAACCCAGACCACAGAGCAGGGAGATTTCTCGCCAAGCTGCGTCCGTAAAGCAAGCTACTGCTGTTAAATGCTGAGTTTCAGGGCCGCAGATAGCCGTGATTTGGGTTGAACCTTTTGGTTTAGGGTTAAAATCCTGCGCTACTTGCCAAGAAAGAGCTTCGTTAATGGCTCTAGTGATGCAGTCTTCCATTGTAGTGGTCTTCATTTCAAATATGAGGAGGTTCCGCGCCTTCCATAGATACCAAAGGATCCAAGGGTAAAGTAGTGTAAAATTCATACCCGTAGGAGGTAGAGGAGTCCACTGTTTCACATCATGGAGAAGTTCCGTAATAGTGGGATTAGTGTGCTGACTAGGACCCAGTGATATTGGAGCAGCCTCCCAGACCTTAAGGGCAAAGTCACACTCAAAGAAGGCGTGAAAAGCAGATTCCAGTGCACCACAGCTTATAAAACTTGTCGCATCTCTTAATCCCCGTACAGCTAACGAGGAGCCGAGTGGGAGCGCATTTGATAGGACTGTCCAAAGGAACATTTTGAGCTTGGGGGTGGTGCGGATGCGCCAGAGATCCGACTGCCACTTGAATATGTCATGCCTAGCTTGTTCCGGGAGAAGGCGCAAATGGGCATAGCCCGACTTAGTAGAATACATACCGGACTTGGCCGGTAGCCAAACCAATCGGTCTTGAGAAGGAGAAAAACCAAGCATTAGTTGGCTGATACGATCCTCATATTGAGATAAGTGTAGCCGAATGGCTTCAAGGTCCCAAGTGGCCAAGTGGGGTCGGATGAGATCACTCACTTTCAAGTGTGCTTTATTTTCACTTGGGGGGCTTATTGGTACCATCGGGCTTGAAGTGGGTAACCATGGGTCTCTCCAAACATTGACTTGGGAGCCATCCCCTACTATCCAACCTATCCCTTGGTTAAGGATGTCTTGGCTGGCAAGGATACTCCGCCATCCATGGGAGGCATTAGACGGTGCCTTAGCGTTCAAGAAGGTAGAGTTATGGCTATACTTGCCAAGCAAGATTTGTGCAAGGCGGGAGTTCGAATATTGGATGAGGTGCCATCCTATTTTTTCTTGGAGGGAGTCATTAAAGGCTTTGATATCCCGAAACCTAAGTCCCCCGCAATTCTTGGGTAGTGTTAGTTTACTCCACGAGACTAACACTATTCATGTATATATATGATTTAATGGAGGATGTTCATTTTGAAATTAGAATTCTAGAAAATTAAAGAATACATTAGCCGCATAGTGTGACACTGATGGTGTTTCCCTTTCCGTATGTTGTTGTTCACTGTTTGTTAGAAATTTAAGTTGATCACCAGTTATACATTAACCATCACAAATATTGAAGTGTCAATTATTATATTAAACATATGGTTACAAACGTACGTTACAACCATTTGGTATTATAAAAGTATATTTCTCTACATCAAAACGAGTGAGGAAAAACAGAGAGAATGGAGAGATTCACGAGACCAAAGATTGAGATAATCTTTGGTAACAAATACATAAACAAAACACAAAATCTCTATTTGTTTCTCTTGGATCTTGACCTAGAACGAGAGAGAGAACTTTAACTGTCATATCCTAGAAGAGATTTCGTGTAACCCAAGGCTTGAGAAGGGTCGAAATACTCTTTAAGGAAAGTGTTATCGTGCATGATTCAATCATTATCCAAGTTCATTGTAGGTTATGATCCCGGAGTTACATCATTTTCAAAGAATATTTTCTTTGAACAATGACTAATGTTTCGGTGCGTGAGATGCCGTTAAAGTTTGGGAAGTTAGAAAAGTTCGAAGGAGACAATTTTCGAAGATGGCAAAAGAAGATGTATTTTCTCCTCACAACACTTAATGTGGTGTACGTTTAAATATCTCAATGCCCACCTTGTCGGAGAATACCGAGAACGAGTTCATGGAGGTGATATATAGTGTTTAGGTCTTTAGGTGCATGTTTGCATATATTTTTTTTTTATAGGTATTGGATTGCATGTTTGTATAGGGATCATTTGGATGCGAATAAGAGAAATGATGATCAAAAATCAGTCCATTTGACTCAAAGATCGACTCAGATTAAGGTCTTCCCTTGCGTTTGAGCTCCAGAACCCTTGATGAAAGTTATAGAAAATCTGGTTAACTTTCTATTTGAAGCCAGTTAAAGATGTGGTTCCAGAGTTATGACCGATTTAGTGAAGAATGGTATGACCCATCGACCTGACGACACCGCTGGAGATTTGACGAAACTTATCTGGTACTTTAACGAGAAGTGGCAGCAGAATTGTGACACTGTTGGATGCTAACAGACAGATGCAACGGGATGACGACACCGTTGTGACGGCTCCAACTTCAAATTTTGATCCTAGACCAGGTCCAAACTTGGTTATTTCAAGTTTCACTTGGTTTATTGTGGTTGACTTGGTTTTCCTTAGGATTTACTATATATACCCTCTAAACATAATTAGAAGGGTTATGCTTATTTTAGAGATTTTTGTCTTAGCCACTTTTGAGCTTTATGAAAATACTTTGTAGAGATTTATCTATTTTAAGTACCGAAACTTCTTTATCTTCTTAAATTCTTCAACTACTTATCTATAAATAATGATTATTCATCAATCAAGCCAATTTTTTTTAGTTTTCATGACGATGATTGAGTAGTCATTTTAGGGCTTTTGGAAAATATAGATTTAAGGTGATTGATCATTGATTAGTGGAGTTTAGGCTTGTAAATAATTAAATAAATGCTTGATGGGTGTTCTTAATGCTCGATTACCCAAGGAAATAGTAGTCTAGAGATTAGGAATTTTCATGGTCACAATGTGTTTGATAAAATGTTTGATCCAAAATATCAAAGTGTTTAGCATGCCTAGCCTATGGAAATAGTTGATTAGGGTGTTAGGTGGTTAGTTAGACTTTATAGTAATGCATATTGATTGTTTGGTAGCTAATAGGAATTATTGATTATCAAATTATTAGTAAAGATATTAGTGCCATGAAAATGGATTAATATACATCAGTGATCTAAGACCGATGGATTAGCTCTAAGAGATAGAATCATGCTCCACTAGTTAACAATTGATTGTCCTATTTATCTATCATTTTCCGAGAGTTCGCTTTTCTCTTATTTGATTTCAAAAATGCTTTTAGTCATTTTCCCGCTTTCATTTAGTTTCGAATTTCATTTTAAAATCACAAACTCTTTTTACCTTAGATTAAATTAGAATCCTATAGTCATAGTGCGTCAACCCTTTTGTCCTTGTGGTTCAAAAACCCTCAGTACTATAGTACGACAGGATAATTGAGCGTGTTATCAATTTGGCGCTGTTGCCGGGGACAATAGCGTTTAACCATTAAGATTCGGATTCGGTTTGAGCCTAAGGCTTTTTTTTGCGCATATGATTAAAATATAAATCTAGTTGAGATGGTGAATTTTATTTGGTTTATAGTTACTAACTTGTCTTAGTTAATTATCTTATGCTTTAGAAGGTACCCAAACAAAAAGAAGATAAATGGAGAGACTAGATCATTTGAGGCGTTGAATATAGAAAATCAAAGAAGCAATCCTCAATCTCCACAACCTCAAGCATCAAGGTCAAACCCGACAAATGCTCAAAAGATCACACCTACAATAGGAAGCGTGGATGCTCCTCAATATCATGAGTCGAGATATGTAATCCAACCTCCCGCAATAGAAGCCAATGCTTATGAAATCAAGACAAGTTTGATTAGATTGATTCAAGGCTCTATGTTTTTGGGGCTAGCAATGGAGAATCTCTATGATCATTTAGACATGTTTGAGAGGTTGTGTAGTACATTTAGGATTGGTAGTGTGCCCGAAGACAGTATCAAGCTTATTTTGTTCCCATTTTCTCTTGGAGAAAAAGCAAGCAAATGGGAGAGAACTATACCAACTCATTTGGTCAATTCTTGGGATGATTGCAAGAAGATTTTCCTTCTAAATTTTTACTCTAAGCAAAAAACGGTCTAATTTAGAAAAAACATCTTGAGCTTCAAACAAGGGATTCATGAAAGTTTTCATGAAGCATGGGGAAGACTTAAGGGATATACTCGAGATTGCCATCATGGATTCAACAAGCAAGTTATCCTTAGTATTTTATATTGGGGAGTTCATAATGAGCTAAAGTTGATATTGGATGCGGCTAGCAAAGGACGTTTTCAAAACCTCACCGTAGAACAAGGAGAACTACTTGTTGAGAATCTCGCCCAAAGTGGTCAAAGCTACAATGAGATATGTGATCGATCGCTTATAGAAAGACCAAAGGAAGACTACAAATGGAAAAACTTGCAAGATCAATTGAATAAGGTGGAGAATTTCATGATGATGCAACAAAGAAGACATAATTTAGTTGATGAGCAATAGGAAGAGGGATTATGTTAAATTCTACATGACCAACGGTATGGGGTTTGTCAAAGAGACCAAGAGCAAGTCGATTTTGTGGGCACCAATGGGTATTCTAACCAAGAGTGTACTCTTGTCAATCAATGATTTCACCATGGAGTTCAAAGACATCAACAAGGATATTTTGAATATTCTCAAGCATCAACCCAAGATGAGGAGGCAAGAAAGCTATTGAATCAAGTCATAGAAGGTCAACAAGTGGGCGATATTGAGATTGATAAAAAGTTATGAGCAATTGTTAGGAAGACCGATGGCATATGTGATGAGTTTAACTTCAAGATTGAGCAATTAGCCTCACATATAGAAACCATAAAATCCAAATTGGTCCAACTCTCTTTGCCAAAAGGGAAACCAAATGATTCATGTTGTGTCGTGTCACCAATTGTTGATGTTGGGATTGATGAGAAAGAAGCTCCCAATGATTTAAATTGACCAATTGGAGACCCCAAACATGAAGCAGAGGTAAAAAAACGTGGGTACAGATTTAAGAAATGATTTAGCTTCACCCCTAGTAGCTTGCAAGAAGAATAATGAGTTTCATGATGAGCATCATTGACAAGTTACCGCCTTCATGGATCAATTTTAAACACATGTTGAAATACAAAAAGGAAGAGTTGTCTCTTGTACAACTTGGTAGCCATTTGCGCATCAAAGAATCTCTAAGGGCACAAGAGGGAGGAAACGCCAAAGATACAGAGGTTGGAACTTCCATCAATAAGATGGAGGAAAGTGGGATTTCTAAGATGAAGAATAAGAGAAAGAAACGTCAGTTTAGTAACAACACTAACGATGGATCTAACAACAGGTTAAAGAGCGTTTGTTTGATTTGTAACAAGCCGGGTCACTTCAAACGTGATTATCGGACAACAAAGGATAAGAATAAAATGCAACAATAACGTTTGGAACAAGGGTCTAAATATCGAGGCACATTCTCTCATCATGGTTAGAATTCTGTTTTTGATTCATATTCAAAAGTGAATTATGTATCTAAAATTATTGAGGCATTTTATGTGCAGGATGATGAGGTGACGTGGTGGATTAACTCAGGTGAAACAATACATGCTTGCAAGGATCGTGGTTGATTCAACACATACGAGCCAGCTCAAGATGGGTGCATACTTTATATAGGCAATGAATCGAACTCTCTTATCCTAGGCCGTGGAAAAGTGATGTTAGAATTTAGTTCTAGAAAAATTCTTAATCTTAATGGTATAATTCATGTACCACGGAATTAGGAAAATTTTAGTCTCCAATAGTGTTTTAAATAAGTGTGGATTCAAACAAGTGTATGAATCAAATAAGTATGTCTTATCAAAGTTTTGTGTCTTTGTTGGATTTGGATATTTCTGTGATGGCATGTTTATGCTTAATATTAATAAAGTGGTTAATTTTATTTAGGGAATTTTACGAAGAATGCCACATGTTCGCTTGCGGTTTTTGGTACTTCACTTTGTGGAGCCGTCTTTCAGAAATGCCCTTTTGTTGTGGCAGTCTCCTTAAGGAGAAGACCAAAATACCCTCGGCTTGTCCTCTATGTGTGCATTTAGGAGAGAAACTGAAACTTATATCTCTCTGAAAAAGTTATGAAAAAAGCGAAGTTGCATTAAATGTGGACAAAAGAGGGTAATAAGGAATATGAATAAACAATGACTGAAACTATATTTTGTCTCTGAGTAGAAGAAGTGGGAATCTAAAAATTGTGAGGACAAAAAAACAAGAATTTCTTGAGAGAGAAAAAGAAAACTTACTAACGAAGAGACAACATCTACAGACTTAGAGGCGAGTTTAATTTTGTGGAACGTAAGTTGTATAATTTATGACAGTGGTTGGGTTGAAGATTAATTAGAACTGTGTAAGAGAAAAAATCGCATTTATTATGAAGAGGAGGACGATAAGTACTTATAAGGGAAGAAGATGTGATATTCTGCTAAAAATGACTTCTTTTGCAGGTTCCGTAAGTTAAGTAGAATGGAGGACTCTGTGACGGTGACAGCTTGGGAATGGGAATGTGGTGACTTTGGAAGATGGAGTTTTCTTTTTAGTCACGACAAAATGGTGAGGATTGTGGCTTTGAGTGAAAAGACTAGCTACTAAAGTTTGGTTAGTAATGTAGTTGAGGCATTTAATGTCAAAAACAACAAAACCAATCCATATTTGAATATTTTGTATGAAACAGAGACCACTGTTTTCACTCAAGGGAAGATGTCGCCAGTTTTAATTAGTTGCAATGTTGAACTCCGACAGTTTAAAAAAATCAGAATTGGGAAGAACAATTTGAACATGTTCTCAACGTTAAAAAGTGTAGACCGCGGTGTTGGGAAGGGTAATCGTTGAAGTAAATGAAAGCGAAGGATTTCTGGATATTCATGAACCAGACAATAGCATTTCCGAGGATATCCTTGTAGCTCATATGGAGATTGTGGAAGCAGAGCTTAAAGGGTTACCAACGTCGATAGAGAGAGTTTAGAAAAAAAAAGGAAGCGACAAAAGATGTTGGTAGGGGTAATCGATGAAGATAAAGGGTTGAACAAAGGAAAAGTGGTAAACAAAAATCAATACCGAGACGTGGAAAACAGTAAAAGACGTGAACAAAATGACGAAATGGGAGTCGATTGTGAATCGCTAGATAGCGAGAAAGAGGAGTATGGCTATGACCAATGGGCTGACTTGATTAATAACGATTATCTACCGGAATGGGATCAATTCGAGGAAGCAAATGTTCAACGACCGAAAAGAAAGAAGGTAAGTGATGTGATTCCGGGGAGGAATCACACCCAATCTCGACACCGTGAAGTCAAGTCGTTGAAGATTTTAAAGTAGATTCGACAAACGAGCAATCTATCAAGAGAAATGGATGATAGGTTGATGATGAAGTGGATTGAATGACGCCACGACAAGCCGCAGAAAAGCTTATCAATAAGTCGGTTGATCTTTGGATATACACACCAAAAAATCGGGTTGGAACTATGCATAAACACACCATAGAATCGAGGGTGATCAATGGATATACGCACCAAAGATCGGGTTCGAACAATTGGATAAACACACCAATGTTCTAGTCGGAATCACTCCAACAAAAGAGATGAAAATCTCAAAGATAAATTTGATTAAAAAGTGATATGCTCAAATTAACCCTAGAGCTACTCTCTCAAATTAAGAGATCGCCTGTAGTACTTAGGAATTGAATTCCACAGAGACTCACGTTCACACAATAGATTTTCAATTATTGAATTAAGCTAAACAACAGAAATTGTAATTAAAAACAGCAAAGCAATTAAATCGGGTTGTAAAATAATTGGGAAAAGAGCTAAGCTTAGATAATTTCTTAGGTAATTCAGAATTGCAGAACAAGTAAATTGTCAGGATTATTATTAAGAACCGTTCATGAACTCAAAACACAATGGTAAAATAAACCAGCTTTCGCTACATAAATTATCGATGTCTAAATCTAAAATTCTAAATCTAAAATTCCAAATTTCTTTGCTAAATTCCTCAATTCAGACAAGCATTAATGATGAGGTTCGATTGTTCACAAAATACCTAAACCAAATTCCTTTGCAAATTGTTATTTTGCTCATCTAAGATAGTTCAGGCAATCAATTACACTTTTGTGTCAACTAATCAACCTAAGATCATATTATAGGTCACAAACCTAGAATAAGCAATAAACACAATCTAGATGAAGATTCTATTGATTCAATCCTAACAAATCTAACAATCTAACAATTCATCATAAACCTTTGAAGATCCCTAAACCTAACAAGCAAAGTACTCAAACATGGTGAATAAAGCAAACATCACGAATAAAATAGAATAGATCTCTCAAAATTTCTCTCAAAGTCTGTGAATAGAATTCAAGAGTAAGAGAAATGTGGCCTAAACAGGTGGCCAAAACCCTAAAAATAAAGCTAAACACGAGCCAAGGTAGTCCCGGAAGATTCTGGAGATTTTTGGGCGAAAAGGAAATCTTCTATAAATCTTTTTGAGTGCCTGGTGTCTATGTCGATCGACACCAACATCCTTCTGCGTTCCTTGCACTGGTGTCGGTCGACACTGAGGTAAATATATGGCCATTCCTCTGCGATCACTCCTCTTCAAATATACTTTCATCCCTTTGACTCCAAAAGCCTCCAAAAGCTCCATAATGGTCTAAATCATGCAAGAACCTGAAAAAATTCTAAAAGACTCGAAAACACCGAAAAAACTCTATAAAGACTGCATCTGTTACGGCTAAAAACTGGTAAAAACCTTGATATATCAAAAACATGGTTAAAGAACAAAAGAGTCTCAGGCAGAATATAAAGAGAAAGAGATGAAAAGAAGAGGAGATGGTTTCGAGACAAGCCTCGAGAAACCACACCTCGGAAACACACACAAGTTAACTACAAGTTTTAATTCGAAAATAAGAAGAGATAAGATAAGATGGGTCCAAAGGATGTCTTGAACTTGAACTTGGGCCTTGTTGGACCGAATTAGGGCATGGCATAGATGGACATATGATCCACTAGCCTCATTAAAAACCTTGCTCGGAAAACCCATTGGGACAAAACCGAGACAAGGGAAAACGAGTGCTACCGGATCATACGGCCATGCACCTAGCTTTCCCGAGCATGCAACATGACCAAGGTGGCCTTGAAACATTCCTCATAGCTTCGGTGGTCCTCTTGAGTCTTTACTAGTTGTAGCAAAACTCTCATGTGAAGGTGATACTCCAATGTCTGAAAATAACTCCTTGGTCCAGAAAGTGCTCCTTTAGCTCTTTTTGCTCCGAGCTTACTCCTATTGTTATCCTTGGTGATATGATCCTCCTAGAATCGGCACTTTCGAGGGGTAAGATGTAAGGAGTGGATAGATAGATAGATAGAGGTGGAGTGAATGGATCGCACCAAGGTTGCGGAAGGCCTTGGATATTTCCTCAATGACTTTTCCAAGATATGACACACTTGAAAACGCCAAGGTTTGAATCGCGGATATGACACACCTTGATTCGGTTCGGTTGAAGGATATGACTCACCAACAATCAGTTTTGTTCTTCAAAGAACACAAGAGAAAACACTCTCAATTTTAATAAAAAAAACTTGGTTGAATCCGAAAATGATGCTAACAAAAGAGTTTTAAAGAAAAAATGAAGTAAAGAAAAACTAGAATTAATTCATAGAAATTAAAGAAAACATTAACTAGTTGAAAATATCTCTTGGAGTCTCCCAAGCCACCTCTTCCACTCCTTGGCCGAAATTAATCAGGTAATTTAGTGAGCTGGGCTGATTTAATCTCCTCCTTGGGCTTGAGACTTCAAAAGATAATTCCAAAATTTATTGGACTTGAACTTGGACCAAACTTTTTTAACTCTTGTGGACTAAGATGGATTAGAGTGACCCATTTGCCTCATTAAAACCTTCCTTTGGAAAACCCATTGGGAAAAACCCAAAGGCTAGGAAAAAGAGTACAAACGAATCACCCGCTATTAGTCCACTCGAGCAACCAAGACGGTTTGATTTTCCTTGTTCTCGAACTGAATTTTGGTCGGTTGAACTTGAGTGAGTAATGCGGAGATGGCGCTCTGAAATTCTTTGGCTCTCGATCTTGTCATTGGTCCACTTGGTACGGCCAAAGCATCCTCGGGTTCAAGCTGCTTCTGTGAGCTATCCATGATCACATCATCCCCTCCCTCTTGAAAAGGATTTGTCCTCAAATCTGGAACATCTGCAACAAAAGGGATTAAGTCAGCAACGTTAAAGCTTGAACTCACATTGTACTTACCTTGGAGATCGAGTTGGTAAGCATTATCGTTGATCCTCTTTGTGACTCGGAATGGACCGTCAATCCTAGGCATCAACTTAGACTTCCTCTCAGCCGGAAATCTCTCCTTCCTTAGATGTAACCAAACGTGATCTCCTTCCTCAAAAATCATCTTGCGCCTGCCCTTGTTAGCTTGTTTAGCGACAGCCGTCTTCTCCTCTATGTTGTGCTTTACTTTCTCATGAATCTGTTTAACAAGTTCAACTTTCTTTTTCCCATCCAAGCTTACTCTTTCACTCAAAGGCAATGGGGTTAGATCCAAAGGAGATAAAGGATTAAAGCCGTAAACAATTTCAAAAGGAGAAAACTTGGTGGCGGAATGCACAGATCGGTTATAAGCAAATTCAACATGTGGTAAGCATTCTTCCCAAGTTTTTAAATTCTTTTTAATCAAGGCACGCAGCAAGGTAGACAAAGTTCTGTTAACTACTTCAGTTTGGCCGTCGGATTGAGGATGACAAGTAGTTGAGAACAGCAACTTAGTACCTAGCTTAGACCAAAGCGTCTTCCAAAAATAACTCAAGAATTTTGTATCCCTGTCACTGACTATAGTCCTAGGCATTCCATGCAAACGAACTATTTCTTTAAAGAACAATTCAGCAATATGGGAAGCATCGTCAGTTTTATGACAAGCAAGAAAATGTGCCATTTTAGAGAACCTATCGACAACAACAAAGATTGAATCTTTTCCAGTCCTAGTTCTAGGTAATCCAAGCACAAAATCCATAGAAATGTCAGTCCAAGGCTGATCAGGAATAGGCAAAGGCGTGTACATACCTTGGGACTGTACCTTCGATTTGGCTTGTTTGCACGTGACGCATCGCCCACAAATTCTTTCAACGTCTCTCTTCATTTGCGGCCAGTAGAAGTGTTCTTGCATCACTTTTAAAGTTTTGGAAATCCCAAAATGCCCCATCAAGCCTCCTCCATGCGCTTCCCTAACTAACAAATCTCTCACGGAACAATTAGGCACACATAACCGATTTTCATAGAAAAGAAACCGTCATGCCTAAAATATTTCCCAAGAGCAAACTTATCACATGACTTAAAAATCTCTTGAAAAGCAGAATCAGCTTGATAAAGATCTTTAAGGTGTTCAAAGCCCAGAAGTTTAGCATCCAAAGTAGAAATCAAGGCGACCTTCGAGATAAGGCATCAGCAACTATATTTTCGTTACCTTGTTTGTACTTGATCACATATGGAAATGTTTCGATGAATTCTACCCACCTAGCATGCCTCTTGTTGAGCTTTTGCTGACCCTTTAGATGCTTCAAAGACTCGTGGTCAGTATGAATAACAAACTCCTTCGGCCAGAGGTAGTGCTGCCATGTTTGCAATGCTTTCGGACAAGCGCGCATAACTCCTTGTCGAGGTTGGATAGTTCAATGTAGCTCCTCCAAGCTTCTCACTGAAAAAAGGCAATGGGCTTCTTCTCTTGCATCAAGACAGCTCCAATACCTACACCAGATGCATCACACTCAATTTCAAAAGTTTTAAGAAAGTTCGGTAAAGATAAAAGTGGTGCATTGGTGAGTTTATCCTTTAACACTCGGAATGCTTCTTCTTGTGCCTCTTCCCATTTAAATCCGACATTTTTCTTGATCACTTCAGTGAGAGGAGCAGCTATGGTACTGAAGTCCTTCACAAATCTCCGATAGAATCCCGCCAGTCCATGGAAACTTCTCACTTCTCCTACGGTTTTCGGACTGGGCCATTCTCGGACAGCTCGTACCTTTTCTTCGTCCACTTTGATGCCATCTGCACTTATGACAAAACCTAGAAACACAAGGTTATCCGTACAAAAGGTGCATTTCTTCAGATTAGCATAAAGTTCCTCTTTCCTAAGTACCATCAAAACCGCTTCTAGATGATTAACATGCTCTTCTAAATTTTTGCTATAAACTAAGATATCATCAAAGTAAACAACAACAAAAATTCCAAGGAAGCTCCTTAAAACATGATTCATCAACCTCATAAAAGTACTAGGTGCGTTGGTTAATCCAAATGGCATAACTAACCATTCATACAAGCCATGTTTCGTTTTAAACGCAGTTTTCCATTCATCACCCTCTTTCATCCTAATCTGGTGGTATCCACTCTTAAGATCTATTTTCGAAAATATACTAGAACCATGCAGCTCATCTAACATATCATCTAAACGAGGGATAGGGTGGCGATACTTTACAGTGATATTGTTGATGGCTCGACAATCAATACACATCCTCCAAGTCCCGTCCTTCTTCGGGACAAGCAACACCGGCACAGCACAAGGGCTCATGCTCTCTCGTATGTATCCTTTGTCCATCAGCTCACTCACTTGCTTTTGAAGCTCCTTAGTCTCCACCGGATTGGTTCTGTATGCTGGCCTGTTGGGAAGTGAAGCTCCCGGCACGAAATCGATCTGGTGCTCAATCCCACGGACAGGCGGCAATCCCTTAGGATTTTCCTCCGGAAAGACGTCTTCAAAGTTCTGCAAAATAGAAGAGATTTTACTCGGAAATTCCGGTACGGGGTTAGTAAGGTTCAACAATGCTTCCTTGTAAACAAATAATAGAATGGGTTGTTTAGAAAACAGAGCTCTCTTAACCACATTTGACCTCACAAAGAAATTTGAATGCCTCACGGGTTTACTCTCACAAGCCTTTTTCTTGGGTTTTCTCAAACTCTCATTTTTATTTTGAGGTGGCGTGTTTAGGGGTTCACTCACAATGGTTTTTCCTTGTTGCTGCAGCTGAAGTTGGTCTTGATGAACCTCATGTGGCGCTAAAGGAGCCAGTATCGCTCTTCGCCATTGAACTCAAAAGAGTAACGGTTAGTAAAACCGTCATGTAAGACCCTTCTATCGAACTGCCATGGTCTTCCAAGTAGTATATGGCCGGCCTCCATAGGTAAGACATCGCATAATATCTCATCCTCATACTTGCCTATGGTTAAAGGAACCAATACTTGGCGGCTCACCGTCATCTCACCAGCATCATTAAGCCATTGAAGCTTAAATGGTTTCGGATGCTTCCTAACTTCCAGTCCTAACTTCTTCACCATTGTTTCACTCGCCACATTAGTACAACTTCCACCATCAATAATAAGGCTGCAGACCTTACCTTGTACCAAACATCTCGTGTGAAACAAGTTTTCCCGCTGCTCTTCGACAGAATCTTTAACTTGAATACTCAAGGAACGCCTTGTTACCAATAATTCTCCGATGGCTGGTAATTCTATGTCCTCCTCGGTTTCAACATCACTTTCAAGTTTTTCCTCCTCAGTTTCAATCTCGCCAGTATCCAATAGAATCATAGTTCTCTTATTGGTGCACTCGTTGGCGTAGTGTCCTCTCCCTTGACACTTGAAACACTTAACGTCCCGATTTCTAGACGTAGTAACTACAGCTTTACCCTTGATGTCTTCAGCAATGGCGTGGGGTTTAGGGTCCGGTCTTGACTTGGAAACAGTTTTATCCTCTCGGCTGTAACCCGTCCTAGTATTAGCCGCTCCAGCTCCATAGGAAAGTCTAGAAGTACTTCTCCTTTTAACTTGCTGTTCAACCAACACAGCCTTATGAAGCATTTCTTCCAAATCTTTATAAGTTTGAAGCTCCATTCTATCTTGAATATCACGAGCTAAACCACTCAAAAATCTGGCCATCAAGCCTCAGCATCTTCATCTATATCGGCCTTAAGCATTAGAGATTCCATCTCTTGGTAATAGTCCTCTACACCCTTACTTCCTTGAGTTAAACGCCTAAGCTTTTGATGCAACTCCCGATGATAGTGGCTTGGAACAAATCTTTTTCTCATCAGATTTTTCAACTCTTCCCAAGTGACTACGGCCGGTTCTTGGTTACGTCTTCGACTCGTCACAATCTGATCCCACCAATTAATTGCATAATCAGAAAATTCCGTTGCCGCTACTTGAACTTTCTTTTGCTCCGAATAATTTTGACAATCAAATACGAGCTCAATTTTTTTCTCCCACTCCAAGTAGACATCCGGATCATTTTTCCCATGGAATGGTGGTATCTTCAACTTAAGTCCACCGAGATTATCTTCATTTCGACCCCTAGCTTCTCTTACTCGTCTCGGCCTTCTTTCACTTTGATTAGAAGCTTGGCTACCTCTGCTGTAATAATGCAAGTCTTCCCCATCAGTTTCATCTGGAGGGCGTGCTCTTCTTCTTCTAGCAACAGTATTCGGCAATAGTCCTTGATTAACGGACTCTTGAATCGTATCGATCCTTGCATTGACTACACCCATTTCTTCCCTCACCATCCGCCTCATTTCTACCATTAAGGTCTGCATGTCCAGGGTGTTATTTCTTCTTCTTTGAGCTCGGTTGGTGTTCTCAACTTCTTCGCTGGAATGATTTGACATATTGATCTTGTTTTCCCTGCACACTTAACAAACGTTAGCAATAAAAAGTCGATCCTCACAAGTTTTTCTCTCCTGTTATTCACTCAATCTCCCAGCTCTCAAGATGTTCTCTCTCAGCGATTTTCTCAATGGTTCGTATGGAACAAAACCGATCAAATCGGATGAACAACTCCAACAACACAAATTCGAAACAAATGATTTGAGATAGAAAGAAAAGAGAAAAGAAAGTTTAGTATATATTTTTTTTTTTTTAAACAGATCAAGGATCAGAAAATTAAAGAGATAAAATTAGAAAAATAAAACCCCCCCTAAGTAATTAATTTTCGGACTGATTGTTTTTTTTTTTTTTTTCTTTTTTTTTTTTTTCTCTTTTTTTTTTCTTTTGGTCCGATCAAATTCTTTTTTTTTTTTTTTTTCAACAACTCATAAATAAAACTAGAACTATAGAAAGATCAAACAGAAAAAAATATGATCAAAGATAAAAAAAAATCAAATCGACTAAATCCCCTAATTGATTGATCCGATCAACTAGATTAGAAGGACAAGAGAGAAATGAAAAGTCTAAGATCAAAAGATGATAGATACAAATACCGATCCCGAAAGTGTGCTCTGATACCACTTGATATGATCCTCCTAGAATCGGCACTTTCGAGGGGTAAGATGTAAGGAATGGATAGATAGATAGATAGAGGTGGAGTGAATGGATCGCACCAAGGTTGCGGAAGGCCTTGGATATTTCCTCAATGACTTTTCCAAGATATGACACACTTGAAAACGCCAAGGTTTGAATCGCCGATATGACACACCTTGATTCGGTTCGGTTGAAGGATATGACTCACCAACAATCAGTTTTGTTCTTCAAAGAACACAAGAGAAAACACTCTCAATTTTAATAAAAAAAACTTGGTTGAATCCGAAAATGATGCTAACAAAAGAGTTTTAAAGAAAAAATGAAGTAAAGAAAAACTAGAATTAATTCATAGAAATTAAAGAAAACATTAACTAGTTGAAAATATCTCTTGGAGTCTCCCAAGCCACCTCTTCCACTCCTTGGCCGAAATTAATCAGGTAATTTAGTGAGCTGGGCTGATTTAATCTCCTCCTTGGGCTTGAGACTTCAAAAGATAATTCCAAAATTTATTGGACTTGAACTTGGACCAAACTTGTTTAACTCTTGTGGACTAAGATGGATTAGAGTGACCCATTTGCCTCATTAAAACCTTCCTTTGGAAAACCCATTGGGAAAAACCCAAAGGCTAGGAAAAAGAGTACAAACGAATCACCCGCTATTAGTCCACTCGAGCAACCAAGACGGTTTGATTTTCCTTGTTCTCGAACTGAATTTTAGTCGGTTGAACTTGAGTGAGTAATGCGGAGATGGCGCTCTGAAATTCTTTGGCTCTCGATCTTGTCATTGGTCCACTTGGTACGGCCAAAGCATCCTCGGGTTCAAGCTGCTTCTGTGAGCTATCCATGATCACATCACTTGGCTTCAACTCCTTGCTCCTTGCTACTGGAGCTTCCTAGAATCGCATCATCCTCCCCCAATTAAAAAGGATTTGTCCTCAAATATGTTTGACCTGCCAAGAACAACATTAAGTTAGAATCATGAGAATAAAGACTTAGAATATACTTAGCTCGGAGATCATGCGGGTGATTAAGGTTGTCTTGATTTTTCACGAAAGGTTCAGCTTCGTAGTTGCTTTCTTTAAAAGATTTATACAGAAATTCCTCTCTTCCTTTCTTGATTGTCGTCATAGGAGCAAGTTGGCGCACAAGATTCAGCTCCATAGTTCCTTGTTTTTTATCACGGAGATATTCGAACAAAAAATCTCCATATTTGTTCGATTCATTAGTTGAGTTTCTATTCTTCAACTCAAACATCTGTTCATTGAGCATCCTAGGATCTCTCTTACTTATCCTATCAAACAAAAAATTCTTGATTAGCACATAGGAATATATCGTTTAAACCAAAAGGAACAATGATCAAAGTTAAACCCGTTAGATTCTTGTCAGAATCTGATGGGGATCCTTGGTGTTTGGAAACACTTAGAGCTTGGGCTGATGAGGTTTCATGGGTCTTGTTGAGGAACATGACTTTGTAGAGAAGCTTATTCTCGCCATCATATGCAAAGTACTTGGCGGTTGGATTGGTGCGGTACTTCTCAAAGATTTTACTAGCATTTGGTTCTTCCTCTTCTTGAATGTAGTCACTTCTTTCATTACAGTGTGGCTCTGTTTTATGATGATGTGTTCCTTGATGTGTTTGCTCAGAATTAACACCTATAACCTACAAAAAGTGTTTAGACACACTCGGCGGCACCGGTGCAAGGTTAGATTTATGAAATATTTTACCCGAAAGAACATATAAATTAGGATCAAAAGGATCCTCATATGAATTTTTTCCCATCATAGCAAAAAGATTAGTCTTCTTACCTTGCTCTTTATTACCCTTAAGTTTAAGTTGATCAAGGTATACCTTGTGAGGTGGTAATGGCGCTAAGGTAGTCTTTCTTCATTTGTATTCAAATGTATGTTTGTTAGTGAATCCATCATATACCACTCTTCGATCGATTTTCAAAGAATAAAAATCCATCATGCCTAAAATACGTTCCAAAAGCGAATTTAGCAGAAGACTTAAAAATCTCTTGAAACTCAGCATTAGTTTCATAAATATTCTTAAGTTGCTCAAATCCTAACAGTTTAGCATCCAAAGTAGTAATCAAAGCATACCTCCGAGATAAGGCATCTATGTAAGAGATGACAGTGGGGATTCCGAAACTTCTGTTGGGTTGTGAGTTATTAAGGTTAGGTTATGAACCCGACGGCTAACTACGGTACATGTCCTAAGGTCCAGTGAAGAAGGTATGAAGTTCAAAATTTTTCCAACAAGCAAGTGAGTTCCCGTGATTTTCAAACCTCTTCTCAGTTCTTGATCTTGTTTTGTTTGAGGACAAACAAAGGTCTAAGTCCGAGGGAGTTGATATATTAGTATTTTGTCCCATTTTAGCTAGTCTTTTCATATTGTTTTCGAGTCTTTTCTAGTTTTTTTGTGTCTTTTCAGGTATTTTAAGGCTCTGGAGCATGGATTGAAGATGTTGGAAGACATAGGAGCAAAAGGAGCAATTTTGAGCCAAAAGACGATTTTCCGCCTGGCGAGCACATGCTCGACCTATTTTACCTAGACACGTTTTTTATTTTATTTTTAGAATAAATAGAGGCCAGCCGCCTCAGACTTGTAACACGTTACATCACACTCTTTTCCAGACCTCAGTTCTTCGTTCTAGGTTATTTTTGGTTTTCAAGACACCACCACTTTGTACCTTTTCGACTTGGATTTGTTTTGTTCAGCCTTGGATCTTTATTCTTCCATCATCGATCATTCCACAACTCTGTTTGAGAAGTTTTCCTGAACCTTATTCTTTTAATAAATCATGAATTCCTCTCCTTGCTTTGTTGTGTTTGATTTTGCTATGTGTGAGTAGATCCCTAGCTAGGTTAAGGTTTTCAATGGTGATTTAGGTTGTTAATGGCTGAGCACAAATAGGAATGGAATTTATCTGTCTTCGCCAATAGGGGTTCGTAATGCCTAGGTTAGCTTGATCACCTAGCCTATGATTTTAGGTTAAACTTATTCACGAGAGTGCTCTAGGTTGCTAGATAAATCATTGGTGAGCAATTGGTGCGTAGCCAACGAGAGTTGATTGCTACGATTGATTGTGAACATATTGAACCTGTTTGTTAATGCTTATCGTCTTCGCTAGGTCCAGGCGAGAGTTTCGGTATCTAGGTTGTTAGATAAAGTTGTCGATACATCACGAGAGTGGGGCGACATTCATTTGTGTTTGAGTTCTAGACCGGTAGTTAATTAGCCCTGAATAGTTGCTCAGCCTTGTCTCCGAATCACCGGCGAAACACCTTAACCTAGTGCCTTTTATTAATTGTTTTACACCAATTAATTTAATTATTTGCTGTTCCGAAAAATACACAAAAACCATATTGTCTTAGCTTTGAATTAAAATCTCATAATTTCATAGTGTAACCTTGGTCTCTGTGGATTCGATTCCTTTTATACTATTGCGATTGTTCTGTGCACTTGCAGTATTTAATTGGGTTAAAACATTGTACATCAAGTTTTTGGCGCCGTTGCCGGGGACCAATTGCGTTACCTTTGATTTATGATTTTGTTTTCAGTCTAAGAAACTACTGATCTTTATTTTTATTTGTTTCTACTATGTGTCAGATGCATGACCAGTAGAAGAACGAGAAGAAATTGCACCAAAGATCTAATCATCCTCACCAACGAAGAGTTAGCTCGCATCGAACGTCAAAACCGTCAAAAGAGACTTACAGCTGCTCCGGTCATCATGGCTGAACAAGACAATGGTATGGCTGCTCAGTTACAGTTGCTAAGGGATCAGATTGCTTAGTTGAGAAGAGATCAACCGCCAGCTCCACGAGTTCAGCCGGGTATAGGGGATTCTGATAATCCCCATGCATTTTATCAAAACCAGTCAGCTATTGTTTCTCCAATAATTCAGAGGCAAGACTATGAGATCAAGCCTCAGATGATCACATTGGTGAAACAACACCTCTTTCACGGACTGCCAGCTGAAATACCGATGGACCACATCGAAAATTTTGAAGAAATCTGCAGCACTACCGGTTCGAATGGGGTACCGCCAGAGTTTCTTAAATGCAAGCTGTTTCCGTTTTCTCTTGCTGACAAGGCTCAGAGGTGGTTGAAGTCATTGCCAGCTGGTTCTTTGAGGATGTGGGATGAAGTTAGAGCTGCCTTCTTGGACCACTTCTACACTAAGTCCAAGACAGCCGCTCTACGAAACAAAATTTCATCTTTTCAACAACATTCTGGTGAAGCTTTTTCTGAAGCTTGGGAAAGACTGAAGGAATACCGTAGGGAGTGTCCTCATCATGGTTTTAAAGATGAACAGATTCTGGGAATATTTTATGATGGAGTTGAATGGGATTACCGCAACGCCTTCAATGCCGCGAGTAACAGGTCTTTTATGACCAAGACTAGAGATGGTGCTTTTGAGCTGATAGAGAACCTTGCTTCAAGCTCTAGCAACAGGTCTCCTGAGTCTGATAGGTCCAGTAAAGTTAACAGTGTGGACACTCAGAAGATAGATGAGCTGACATTGAAGGTAAACTTACTCCTACGCGAAAGTCAAAGACCGGTCAAGTTTGTGGAAAAGAATGGGGCTGCGCCTATTTCTCAAGAGTTTGAAGAAGATGACGATGCTGGAGTACATGAGGTTAACTATGTGAGTGGTCAGGGATATGTCCAGAACCGTGGGTTCAATCAAAATTATCGGAGCCACCCCAACCTCTCCTACCAAAGCACCAATGTCGAGAACCCACAAGACCAAGTTTATCCGCAACAAGGGGGTATTAATCAGTTGCCACAAGCTCAAGGTTTTCAAAAGTTTTACTCCAGCAACACTCAGGGGAAGCAGTACGTCCCTAATCAGAATCAGAATCGGTTCCAAAGAGGAAACCAACAACAAAACGTCCAATTCACGGCACCACAACAAGCCGTCTCCGCGCCTACATCTCAAGATGAACTGAAAAGTCTTATGCAGCAACTGATGGTTAACCAACAGAAGGCGTCTACTGAGATTAATACCAAGGTAGATCACATGTACACTGATTTAAACACGAAGTATGAAGCTGTTACCGCGCATGTGAAGAAGCTTGATACACAAGTAGCTCAAACCGCCGAGGCTATCAAAAGATCAGTTGGAGCTCTTCCAGGTAAAGGTGAATTGCCCAGGAATAAATATCACGTGAATGCTGTTGAGTTGAGGAGTGGAAAGTTGCTGGTACCGCCTATGATGAGAAGCTTCCACGGAAAGACTAAGGAGAAGAATTCTGAGCACCAAGCTCAAGGAAGTGATTTTGCTGTGAAAGATGGAAGTGTTGAGGTTGGATCAAGCTCAGGAAAACCTCTGGAAGCTGTTCCAAACGATTCTGAAGAAAAATTTTCCGAGCACCCCACTTCTACTCTGGAGCACCTGCTCGCACTGGGTGCTCCCTCGAAAATTTCAAAAACTCCTGAAACTCCACCAAAACGAGTCTACGTACCCAAGGTCCCTTATCTAGTACCTCCAAAAAAATCTCGCAAGGATATAGAGGATGCAAAGTGCAAGGAGATGCTTAAGGATTTGACGGTGAAGCTTCCTTTGGTTGATGCCGTGCAAATGATGCCTTCTCTCAAGCGATACATGAAGGAGCTGGTAGCTGGTAAGGTTGTTGAGGAAGAGAATGTAATGATTGTGTCTAAGGAGTGCAGCACCATACTTCAGAGTAAGGTATTGAAAAAGAAAGAAGACCCAGGGAGGTTTGTTATCTCGGTGAAGATAGGACCGTGCACGTTTGCGTGTTCCTTGTGTGACTTAGGTTCCAGCGTCAATTTGATGCCATATTCTGTGGCTAAGCATCTGGAATTCACCAAATTCAAGCCTACAAAGATCTCATTGGTTTTTGCGGATCGGTCTACAAAGCTTCCGGTGGGTATTATTGAAGATATGCACGTCCGAATTGGGGATACATTTATCCCAACTGATTTTGTGGTTCTGGAACTTGATGAAGAACCCAAGGACCCACTGATATTGGATAGAGCTTTCTTATGCACGGCTTGTGCCATCATTGATGTTGAAGAAGGCATAGTTGATCTCCGTCTTAGAGATATGTTAGTTCGGTTTGAGATGAGCAAGCTTCTCAAGAAACCGATGATTGATGGACAGACATTTGTGATCCATGATGAGTCAGAGATAGCAGAAGATGTGGTTGAAGAAATTTTGGCGAATGATCCTTTAGAAGTCGCTTTGACTAAACCCGAGGGTGAACACGGTTTTCTGAGTTAAGACACCCATGGATTCGCTAAGTTTCTTGATTCCAACATCAGAGTGGAAGAAGGAGACGAATTTTTGAGCCTGGGAGAAGGCACACCAATCGAGGGCCAGCGAGCACCCCAGCGAGCACAAGGAGCACCTGCTCCAAAAAATCCGATTTTGGGAGGAGCTTGGAGTGAGCTGAAAGCTCCAAAGCTTGAGTTGAAGACCCTCCCAGCAGGGCTCAGGTATGTTTTTCTTGGTCCGAACTCCACTTATCCAGTTATAGTGAATGCGAATTTGAACAATGTAGAGATTACCTTACTTTTGTGTGAATTGAGGAAGTATAGGAAGGCTCTAGGATATTCACTAGATGATATCACTGGTATATCCCCTGACTTATGTATGCACAGGATACACCTAGAGGATGAATCTATGACTTCTGTCGAGCATCAGAGGCGGTTAAACCCTAACCTCAAGGATGTCGTCAAGAAAGAGATAATGAAACTTCTAGAGGCTGGTGTGATTTATGCGATTTTTGACAGTAAGTGGGTCAGCCCTTTGCATGTAGTTCCTAAGAAAGGAGGTATCACAGTGATTAAAAATGATAGGAGTGAACTGATACAAACTAGGACAGTAACCGGACATAGGATGTGTATAGATTATCGGAAATTGAATGCTGCTACTCGCAAGGATCATTTTCCTTTACCGTTTATTGACCAGATGCTAGAGCGTCTGGCTAACCATCCATATTACTGTTTCCTAGATGGTTTTTCAGGATTTTTCCAGATTCCCATCCACCCGGACGATCAAGAGAAGACGACATTCACATGTCCTTACGGGCACCTTCGCGTACTGCCGTATGCCATTCGGTTTGTGTAATGCTCCAGCAACGTTTCAACGTTGTATGATGTCTATATTTACTGACCTTATTGAGGATATTATGGAAGTATTTATGGACGACTTTTCTGTGTATGGGAGTTCGTTTTCTTCTTGTTTATCTAATTTGTGCAGGGTATTGCAAAGGTGCGAAGAGAAGCATCTAGTTCTCAATTGGGAGAAGTGTCACTTCATGGTCCGAGATGGGATAGTGCTTGGGCACAAGATATCAGAGAAAGGGATTGAAGTTGACAAGGCAAAGATAGAAGTCATGATGAGTTTGCAACCGCCTAATTCGGTTAAGGGAATCCGCAGTTTTCTGGGACACGCGGGATTCTACCGTCGCTTCATCAAAGATTTTTCTAAGATTGCTAGGCCTCTTACGAGATTGCTGTGTAAGGAGGTGAAGTTTAAATTTGATAGTAAATGTTTGGCAAGTTTTCACATCATTAAGGGAGCCTTGGTTAGTGCACCGATAGTACAACCGCCAGATTGGGAGCTACCGTTTGACGTTATGACGGATGCAAGTGATTTTGCTGTGGGAGCTGTTCTGGGTCAGAGGAGAGACAAGAAGCTCCATGTGATTTATTATGCCAGTCGGACGATGGATGATGCTCAGTGTCGGTACGCCACTACCGAGAAAGAGTTATTAGCGATTGTTTTCGCTTTTGAAAAGTTCAGGTCATACCTCGTTGGATCGAAGGTAATTGTTCACACAGACCATGCTGCATTGAAGTATTTGCTGACGAAGAAGGATGCAAAGCCCAGGTTATTGAGGTGGATTCTGTTGCTACAAGAATTCGATCTAGAAATAAAGGATAAGAAAGGGTCCAAAAATGGGGTTGCGGATCACTTGAGCAGGTTGCAGATTGAAGAGGACACACCTATGGAGGATAGTCTACCAGATGAACAGATCTATTCTATTAACACCTGTGAAATTTTCCCAGCACCCGACCGAGCACCCTACCGAGCACCCGAAGGAGCACCTGCTCTGCTTGCTGGAGCACCTGCTCCCGAAAAGTTTTGTGAATCAATTCAAACCGGTCAGTCCTCTAGTTTCCCATGGTTTGGAGAGATTGCAAACTTCTTGGCTACTGATAAGGTTCCTGAGAACCTAGCGGGAAACAAAAGGAAGAAGTTTTTCCGCGATGTTATGCGTTATTTTTGGGATGAGCCGTTTTTGTACAAGCAATGTTCGGATGGGCTGTATAGGAGATGTGTGTCTGAGGCAGAGATCCCTGGGATTCTACAACATTTTCACAGTTCGTCATATGCTGGGCACTTTGCCACATTCAAAACAGTTTCAAAGGCTTTACAAGCCGGTTATTGGTGGCCGACGATGTTCCGTGATGCACACAGATTTGTTTCTAGGTGTGATGCGTGTCAAAGGCAAGGGAACATCAGTAAGCGTAATGAGATGCCCCAGAATTTTATTCTGGAAGTTGAGGTTTTCGATGTATGGGGTATAGACTTCATGGGACCGTTTCCATCCTCCTACGGTAATGAGTACATTCTAGTGGCTGTTGATTATGTTTCTAAATGGATTGAGGCGCTGGCTAGCCCAACCAATGATGCCAGAGTGGTTATCAAGATGTTCAAGAGTGTCATCTTTCCGAGGTTTGGAGTCCCAAGAGTGGTGATTAGCGATGGAGGCTCACATTTCATAAACAAGGTTTTTGAGAACTTGTTGAAGAAGAATGATGTTACACATAAGGTAGCTTCCCCCTATCACCCTCAAACTAGTGGTCAGGTCGAGATCTCCAACAGGGAGATAAAGAGTATGATATGATCCTCCTAGAATCGGCACTTTCGAGGGGTAAGATGTAAGGAGTGGATAGATAGATAGATAGATAGATAGAGGTGGAGTGAATGGATCGCACCAAGGTTGCGGAAGGCCTTAGATATTTCCTCAATGACTTTTCCAAGATATGACACACTTGAAAACGCCAAGGTTTGAATCGCGGATATGACACACCTTGATTCGGTTCGATTGAAGGATATGACTCACCAACAATCAGTTTTGTTCTTCAAAGAACACAAGAGAAAACACTCTCAATTTTAATAAAAAAAACTTGGTTGAATCCGAAAATGATGCTAACAAAAGAGTTTTAAAGAAAAAATGAAGTAAAGAAAAACTAGAATTAATTCATAGAAATTAAAGAAAACATTAACTAGTTGAAAATAACTCTTGGAGTCTCTCAAGCCACCTCTTCCACTCCCTTGGCCGAAATTAATCAGGTGCTTAGTAGGTTGGGCTGATTTAAACTCTTCTTTGGGCTTGAGACTTCAAAAGATAAATCCAAAAATTATTAGACTTGAACTTGGACCAACTTGTTTAACTCTTGTGGACTAAGATGGATTAGAGTGACCCATTTGCCTCATTAAAACCTTCCTTTGGAAAACCCATTGGGAAAAAAACCAAAGGCTAGGAAAAAGAGTACAAACGAATCACCCGCTACTAGTCCACTCGAGCAACCAAGACGGTTTGATTTTCCTTGTTCTCGAACTGAACTTTAGCCGGTTGAACTTGAGTGAGTAATGCGGAGATGGCGCTCTGAAATTCTTTGGCTCTCGATCTTGTCATTGGTCCACTTGGTACGGCCAAAGCATCCTCGGGTTCAAGCTGTTTCTGTGAGCTATCCATGATCACATCATCCCCTCCCTCTTGAAAAGGATTTGTCCTCAAATCTGGAACATCTGCAACAAAAGGGATTAAGTCAGCAACGTTAAAGCTTGAACTCACATTGTACTTACCTTGGAGATCGAGTTGGTAAGCATTATCGTTGATCCTCTTTGTGACTCGGAATGGACCGTCAATCCTAGGCATCAACTTAGACTTCCTCTCAGCCGGAAATCTCTCCTTCCTTAGATGTAACCAAACGTGATCTCCTTCCTCAAAAAACATCTTTCGCTTGCCCTTGTTAGCTTGTTTAGCGTGCAAGCTCGTCTTCTCCTCTATGTTGTGCTTTACTTTCTCATGAATCTGTTTAACAAGTTCAGCTTTCTTTTTCCCATCCAAGCTTACTCTTTCACTCAAAGGCAATGGGGTTAGATCCAAAGGAGATAAAGGATTAAAGCCGTAAACAATTTCAAAAGGAGAAAACTTGGTGGCGGAATGCACAGATCGGTTATAAGCAAATTCAACATGTGGTAAGCATTCTTCCCAAGTTTTTAAATTCTTTTTAATCAAGGCACGCAGCAAGGTAGACAAAGTTCTATTAACTACTTCAGTTTGGCCGTCGGATTGAGGATGACAAGTAGTTGAGAACAGCAACTTAGTACCTAGCTTAGACCAAAGCGTCCTTCCAAAAATAACTCAAGAATTTTGTATCCCTGTCACTGACTATAGTCCTAGGCATTCCATGCAAACGAACTATTTCTTTAAAGAACAATTCAGCAATATGGGAAGCATCGTCAGTTTTATGACAAGCAAGAAAATGTGCCATTTTAGAGAACCTATCGACAACAACAAAAATTGAATCTTTTCCAGTCCTAGTTCTAGGTAATCCAAGCACAAAATCCATAGAAATGTCAGTCCAAGGCTGATCAGGAATAGGCAAAGGCGTGTACATACCTTGGGACTGTACCTTCGATTTGGCTTGTTTGCACGTGACGCATCGCCCACAAATTCTTTCAACGTCTCTCTTCATTTGCGGCCAGTAGAAGTGTTCTTGCATCACTTTTAAAGTTTTGGAAATCCCAAAATGCCCCATCAAGCCTCCTCCATGCGCTTCCCTAACTAACAAATCTCTCACGGAACAATTAGGCACACATAACCGATTTTCATAGAAAAGAAATCCGTCATGCCTAAAATATTTCCCAAAAGCAAACTTATCACATGACTTAAAAATCTCTTGAAAATCAGAATCAACTTGATAAAGATCTTTAAGGTGTTCAAAGCCCAGAAGTTTAGCATCCAAAGTAGAAATCAAGGCGACCTTCGAGATAAGGCATCAGCAACTATATTTTTTGTTACCTTGTTTGTACTTGATCACATATGGAAATGTTTCGATGAATTCTACCCACCTAGCATGCCTCTTGTTGAGCTTTTGCTGACCCTTTAGATGCTTCAAAGACTCGTGGTCAGTATGAATAACAAACTCCTTCGCCAGAGGTAGTGCTGCCATGTTTGCAATGCTTTCGGACAAAAGCGCATAACTCCTTGTTGGGTTAGGATAGTTCAATGTAGCTCCTCCAAGCTTCTCACTGAAAAAAGGCAATGGGCTTCTTCTCTTGCATCAAGACAGCTCCAATACCTACACCAGATGCATCACACTCAATTTCAAAAGTTTTAAGAAAGTTCGGTAAAGATAAAAGTGGTGCATTGGTGAGTTTATCCTTTAACACTCGGAATGCTTCTTCTTGTGCCTCTTCCCATTTAAATCCGACATTTTTCTTGATCACTTCAGTGAGAGGAGCAGCTATGGTACTGAAGTCCTTCACAAATCTCCGATAGAATCCCGCCAGTCCATGGAAACTTCTCACTTCTCCTACGGTTTTCGGACTGGGCCATTCTCGGACAGCTCAGTACCTTTTCTTCGTCCACTTTGATGCCATCTGCACTTATGACAAAACCTAGAAACACAAGGTTATCCGTACAAAAGGTGCATTTCTTCAGATTAGCATAAAGTTCCTCTTTCCTAAGTACCATCAAAACCGCTTCTAGATGATTAACATGCTCTTCTAAATTTTTGCTATAAACTAAGATATCATCAAAGTAAACAACAACAAAAATTCCAAGGAAGCTCCTTAAAACATGATTCATCAACCTCATAAAAGTACTAGGTGCGTTGGTTAATCCAAATGGCATAACTAACCATTCATACAAGCCATGTTTCGTTTTAAACGCAGTTTTATTCCATTCACCCTCTTTCATCCTAATCTGGTGGTATCCACTCTTCAGATCTATTTTCGAAAATATACTAGAACCATGCAGCTCATCTAACATATCATCTAAACGAGGGATAGGGTGGCGATACTTTACAGTGATATTGTTGATGGCTCGACAATCAATACACATCCTCCAAGTCCCGTCCTTCTTCGGGACAAGCAACACCGGCACAGCACAAGGGCTCATGCTCTCTCGTATGTATCCTTTGTCCATCAGCTCACTCACTTGCTTTTGAAGCTCCTTAGTCTCCACCGGATTGGTTCTGTATGCTGGCCTGTTGGGAAGTGAAGCTCCCGGCACGAAATCGATCTGGTGCTCAATCCCACGGATAGGGCAATCCCTTAGGATTTTCCTCCGAAAAAGACGTCTTCAAAGTTCTGCAAAATAGAAGAGATTTTACTCGGCAATTCGGCACGGGGTTAGTAATGTTCAACAATGCATCCTTGTAAACCAGTAATACAATGGGTTTTTTAGTGGACAGTGCTCTCTTAACCACATTTGACCTCACAAAGAAATTTGCATGCCTCACGGGGTTACTCTCACAAGTCTTTTTCTTGGGTTTTGTCATACTCTCATTTTTATTTTGAGGTGGCATGTTTAGGAGTTCACTCACAATGGTTTTTCCTTGTTGCTGCAGCTGTAGTTGGTCTTGATGAACCTCATGTGGCGCTAAAGGAGCTAGTATCGTCTTTCGGCCATTGAACTCAAAAGAGTAACGGTTAGGAAAACCGCTATGTAAGACCCTTCTATCGAACTGCCATGGTCTTCCAAGTAGTATATGGCGGCCTCCATAGGTAAGACATCGCATAATATCTCATCCTCATACTTGCCTATGGTTAAAGGAACCAATACTTGGCGGCTCACCGTCATCTCACCAGCATCATTAAGCCATTGAAGCTTAAATGGTTTCGGATGCTTCCTAACTTCCAGTCCTAACTTCTTCACCATTGTTTCACTCGCCACATTAGTACAACTTCCACCATCAATAATAAGGCTGCAGACCTTACCTTGTACCAAACATCTCGTGTGAAACAAGTTTTCCGCTGCTCTTCGACAGAATCTTTACCTTGAATACTCAAGGAACGCCTTGTTACCAATAATTCTCCGATGGCTGGTAATTCTATGTCCTCCTCGGTTTCAACATCACTTTCAAGTTTTTCCTCCTCAGTTTCAATCTCGCCAGTATCCAATAGAATCATAGTTCTCTTATTGGTGCACTCGTTGGCGTAGTGTCCTCTCCCTTGACACTTGAAACACTTAACGTCCCGATTTCTAGACGTAGTAACTACAGCTTTACCCTTGACGTCTTCAGCAATGGCATGGGGTTTAGGGTCCGGTCTTGACTTGGAAACAGTTTTATCCTCTCGGCTGTAACCCGTCCTAGTATTAGCCGCTCCAGCTCCATAGGAAAGTCTAGAAGTACTTCTCCTTTTAACTTGCTGTTCAACCAACACAGCCTTATGAAGCATTTCTTCCAAATCTTTATAAGTTTGAAGCTCCATTCTATCTTGAATATCACGAGCTAAACCACTCAAAAATCTGGCCATCGTCGCCTCAGCATCTTCATCTATATCGGCCTTAAGCATTAGAGATTCCATCTCTTGGTAATAGTCCTCTACACCCTTACTTCCTTGAGTTAAACGCCTAAGCTTTTGATGCAACTCCCGATGATAGTGGCTTGGAACAAATCTTTTTCTCATCAGATTTTTCAACTCTTCCCAAGTGACTACGGCCGGTTCTTGGTTACGTCTTCGACTCGTCACAATCTGATCCCACCAATTAATTGCATAATCAGAAAATTCCGTTGCCGCTACTTGAACTTTCTTTTGCTCCGAATAATTTTGACAATCAAATACGAGCTCAATTTTTTTCTCCCATTCCAAGTAGACATCCGGATCATTTTTCCCATGGAATGGTGGTATCTTCAACTTAAGTCCACTGAGATTATCTTCATTTCGACCCCTAGCTTCTCTTACTCGTCTCGGCCTTCTTTCACTTTGATTAGAAGCTTGGCTACCTATGCTGTAATAATGCAAGTCTTCCCCATCAGTTTCATCTGGAGGGCGTGCTCTTCTTCTTCTAGCAACAGTATTCGGCAATAGTCCTTGATTAACGGACTCTTGAATCGTATCGATCCTTGCATTGACTACACCCATTTCTTCCCTCACCATCCGCCTCATTTCTACCATTAAGGTCTGCATGTCCAGGGTGTTATTTCTTCTTCTTTGAGCTCGGTTGGTGTTCTCAACTTCTTCGCTGGAATGATTTGACATATTGATCTTGTTTTCCCTGCACACTTAACAAACGTTAGCAATAAAAAGTCGATCCTCACAAGTGTTTCTCTCCTTTTTATTCACTCAATCACTCAGCACTCAAGATGTTCTTTCTCAGCGATTTTCTCAATGGTTCGTATGGAACAAAACCGATCAAATCGGATGAACAACTCCAACAACACAAATTCGAAACAAATGATTTGAGATAGAAAGAAAAGAGAAAAGAAAGTTTAGTATATATTTTTTTTTTTTTTTTAAAACAGATCAAGGATCAGAAAATTAAAGAGATAAAATTAAAAAAATAAAACCCCCCTAAGTAATTAATTTTCGGACTGATTGTTTTTTTTTTTTTTTTTTTTCTTCTTTTGGTCCGATCAAATTCTTTTTTTTTTTTTTTTTAAAAAAACATCAAAAAAACAAAAACTATAGAAAGATCAAACAGAAAAAAAAATATGATCAAAGATAAAAAAATCAAATCGACTAAATCCCCTAATTGATTGATCCGATCAACTAGATTAGAAGGACAAGAGAGAAATGAAAAGTCTAAGATCAAAAGATGATAGATACAAATACCGATCCCGAAAGTGTGCTCTGATACCACTTGATATGATCCTCCTAGAATCGGCACTTTCGAGGGGTAAGATGTAAGGAGTGGATAGATAGATAGATAGATAGATAGAGGTGGAGTGAATGGATCGCACCAAGGTTGCGGAAAGCCTTGGATATTTCCTCAATGACTTTTCCAAGATATGACACACTTGAAAACGCCAAGGTTTGAATCGCGGATATGACACACCTTGATTCGGTTCGATTGAAGGATATGACTCACCAACAATCAGTTTTGTTCTTCAAAGAACACAAGAGAAAACACTCTCAATTTTAATAAAAAAACTTGGTTGTATCCGAAAATGATGCTAACAAAAGAGTTTTAAAGAAAAAATGAAGTAAAGAAAAACTAGAATTAATTCATAGAAATTAAAGAAAACATTAACTAGTTGAAAATAACTCTTGGAGTCTCTCAAGCCACCTCTTCCACTCCCTTGGCCGAAATTAATCAGGTGCTTAGTAGGTTGGGCTGATTTAAACTCTTCTTTGGGCTTGAGACTTCAAAAGATAAATCCAAAAATTATTAGACTTGAACTTGGACCAACTTGTTTAACTCTTGTGGACTAAGATGGATTAGAGTGACCCATTTGCCTCATTAAAACCTTCCTTTGGAAAACCCATTGGGAAAAAAACCAAAGGCTAGGAAAAAGAGTACAAACGAATCACCCGCTACTAGTCCACTCGAGCAACCAAGACGGTTTGATTTTCCTTGTTCTCGAACTGAACTTTAGCCGGTTGAACTTGAGTGAGTAATGCGGAGATGGCGCTCTGAAATTCTTTGGCTCTCGATCTTGTCATTGGTCCACTTGGTACGGCCAAAGCATCCTCGGGTTCAAGCTGTTTCTGTGAGCTATCCATGATCACATCAGAGTATCTTACAGAAGACAGTGAGCATCACGCGTAAGGATTGGTCCAAGAAGTTGGATGACGCTCTATGGGCGTATAGGACCGCATATAAGACTCCGTTGGGGACAACGCCTTTTCATTTGGTGTATGGGAAGGCATGCCACCTTCTGGTGGAACTGGAGTACAAAGCGGCCTGGGCTATTAAATTCCTCAACTTCGACATCCTACCAGCATTTGAGAGGAGATCCATGCAGCTGCACGAGTTGGAGGAAATTAGGCATCTCGCCTATGACAACTCAAGGATTTACAAGGAGCGATCAAAAGCCTACCATGACAAGAGGATCATCCCCAAGAATTTTTCTCCCAACGATCAGGTATTATTGTTTAATTCTCGTCTCAGATAATTTGTGGTAAATGGCCAAAGGATCAAGCCGTATCTTGCGGATACACACATTGGAGAAGGAGACACTGTTGCTTTAGGTGATGTTCCTCACGCTTAAACGGTCTACAAAGTCGAGCTAACGACTTAAAACAAGCGCTTGGTGGGAGGCAACCCACCGGTAAGATTTCTTGTACATAATTCATTTTAAATTTGTTTTGATACTAATTTTTATTTGTGATTTCACTTTTTAATCATCTCTAAAAAAAAAAAAAAAAAAAAAAAAAAAAAGGTATCGAGCACCCCAGAACTGGCCCGAGCACCTGCTCCGCCAGGGTGCTCACCGAGTCAACACAAACAAAAGGTAGATTCCAAATTTTCCTTTTCCCAACCCCACTAACTTTCTCTTTTTCCTATTTTGCAGGCCCATGCCCTGGTCACCACTACCATCCAATTACCGAAAGCCCTACCTCCTCTCCACCTTATATCTCGAACCGAGCGACTCCACCTTCCTCCATCGCCATCTCTCTCTCTCTCATCTCGTCCGCTCTCGCATGGCCAAGTTCTCTCTCTCGCCTTACTTCGCCGCTCTTCCGCCACTTCGCCTCTCATCTCAGATCCATCACCACCATCATTCGCTCTCCCTAAATCTTCTCGCTCATCCTCCGCAGCCACCGTCTCTTAACACCGGCGCGAATCCTTCTCACCTCACTGTACCGCTTCCCTCATCTCTCGGCAAGCTTTTCGTGAGGCCCCTCCTCCGAGCTCTCCGCCTCACCGAAAGTCACCCTCGACTTTTTCACGCTTGGCCAAACTCCGCCTCTCGCTGCCGTGACTCCAAGCTCCCCGTCTCATCATGCCTCCGAAGCAATTCTTCGCCACTAACAAGGGAAAAGGCAAAGCTAGCACATCCACACGGTCCGCCACCACCTAGAGACTCGCCACGCACCCGTGGCCCCGCCCCAAAAACACGCTTTTCGATCTTGGAATCAAGGAGCTTCCGCCACTCTCACCGGACTCATGGGACACTCGCAATGCCTATTACTATAATCAGCTCCTTGGGCTGAAGCTAGAGCCAACGAGGTACATGTGCGAGATGACGCTTCAGCAACTAGGTCTCCAAGACCAAGTTTGGAGGATCCTAAGCCACGCGCATTGCATGTCTTTCGCGCTAGAGGAAGATGTGCTTTACCCGGACCTTGTGAGACAATGCCTAGCCACCGCCACTCTCACTTACAAAGATCCGGACTCCCCAACACTTGAAGAAGGTACATTTTCGTTCTTTGCTGGAGGAACGAAGTACGAAATAGCTATGTGGGATTTTTGCGTCTTGTATGGCTTTCGCGAGACGGTCACCAAGCTGGATTCACCGAAGACGTTCGCCCAGTCCAAAGAATTCTGGAGCCATACCGCCTCGGGCCCTTACTCTTCCAACTCCGCAAGTCAAAACCGCCTCCGTCATCCCGCACTTCGCATTTGTGCGAGAATATTCAGCAACATGCTTTTTGCCCGGGCTGTAGGTAACAAAGTTCATATCGATGAGTTGCTGCTATTATTCTTGGGATGTGCTCATATTGTAGGGAATGGGAACACGGAACAGTTCGAGGTGTACCATTCCAATTTAGGCGTCCGCTTTGCCGAGGTGATTTGCGGAATCAAGGACAGCCCAACGGAGAACAACAAGGGACAGAGAGTTGAGCGAATAGGGAGTCTCCTAACTCCACTTTTTCGCCATCACCGAGTGGATCTCTCATCCGCTTCATGTGTCACCCATCTGTTACGGATGGATATGAAGCACCTGCTCGCTTCCAAGATCATCCTTGCACCGTCCAACTACCAGTTCATTACTGCGACCGGGGAGTCTAGCCTCATCGAGCTTCCGAACCCGGCCGCGACTGAACTCTACACTATGGAAGATCTTGCGTTCCACCCACCACCGGAGTACCTCATCGCCATCCCGAGACGATCATCATCAGCTAGGGCGAGCACATCCCGTCGAAGCACATCTCGTCATGACACCGATGATGGCGCCACTCCGATCCCGCGCCTAGCACTTCCTTATCATTCCGCCTCCACTCAAGGTGAGTTTGATCTTGCACCCATCTCTAATGATGCTGACACTGCCGAGTACAGGAGGTGGATGATCGAGTCAACGAAAAGAAACAACAGCCTCATGCAGAGGATCATGCACACGTTGGCACGAGGATGTTGCCATACCACCGCCGCAGTAGCTGCCATGCCCCAGCCTTCAAACTCAACCTCAGGCTCCGGGCAGCCATTGCACCGTAGGAAGAGGCGAGCACCTGCTCCACCAGGGTGCTCCATGGGCGACGACTCCGACACCGCGACTACTCTGTGATATCCCCCTTTACCCTCTATCTCCATTGTATTATCCGTGTGTGTTTTTATTTTTATTTGTCACCAATCTTTCGTTCTTTTTCACACCCGAGACGGTGTGATTTAAGTCTGGGGGAGCAGTTAGTTATTCTATTTTATTTTATTTTTCTATTGAGTCTTGTTGTTGTGTCAGTCCCAAGAGTCTTAGATTTTTAGTGAATCAGGTCCTGCTGCTTGGTTTACTTTTATTGAGTCTGTCTTGAGTCAAAAGCTTGCTTGGGAATTATGAACTTGATCTATTGGATTTATTTTCGGACTAAGGATTACTTGTAGGACTCACAGCTTGGCCAAAGTTCTGTATCGGAAAGGCATTGGGCGGATTAAATATTCACCAAAGCTCACGCCCAGCGGGAAATAGGTTGAACCGAAGTTATCTCTAAATCTTATGGAACCCTAACCTGATCTTCAATTTCTTTCTCAAGGGTTTGATATTCATTAGGGAATACCTATTCGAGCCAAACAAGACCACGCAACTCTCCATAAATTATGATATTCCTCTCTCACTCCCCTTCATTACACCGAGAAAAAGAAAGAAAATAAGAGAAAAAGAAAATAAAAAGGAGAAGTTCAAAACAACAAGCCGAAGCGAACCAAGGGATGATGTGTAGACCCGTGTATCCTTTGTGACCTCATGGAAAACTTGTTGTAAGGGAAACTAAAAATCGAAGCGAACAAAGGGATGATGCGTAAACCCGTGTATCCTTTGTGACCTCATGGAGATTCGTCCCATAAAATAAAGAAGAAGGATGAGAAAAGTGATGGCTGTGTTAAAGGGGTGAAGCATCGGCAAATGAAAACCGATGGCTGTAAAGAATAAACAGAAAGATGATGGCGTGGAAAGAGGGAAAGAGGGGAGAGGAAAGTTATATGGGAGAGGGTCTTTGGTTAGAAGAAGTTGGCACCTTTTGGACCGATTTCCCCTGGTAAGATCACTGTACTTTATTTTCATTAACCTATGTAAGAGATGACAGTGGGGATTCCGAAACTTCTGTTGGGTTGTGAGTTATTAAGGTTAGGTTATGAACCCCACGGCTAACTACGGTACATGTCCTAAGGTCCAGTGAAGAAGGTATGAAGTTTGAAATTTTTCCAACAAGCAAGTGAGTTCCCGTGATTTTCAAATCTCTTCTCAGTTCTTGATCTTGTTTTGTTTGAGGACAAACAAAGGTCTAAGTCCGGGGGAGTTGATATATTAGTATTTTGTCCCATTTTAGCTAGTCTTTTCATATTGTTTTCGAGTCTTTTCTAGTTTTTTTGTGTCTTTTCAGGTATTTTAAGGCTCTGGAGCATGGATTGAAGATGTTGGAAGACATAGGAGCAAAAGGAGCAATTTTGAGCCAAAAGACGATTTTCCGCCTGCGCGAGCACCTGCTCGGACCTGGCGAGCACCTGCTGGACCTATTTTACCTAGACACATTTTTTATTTTATTTTTAGAATAAATAGAGGCCAGCCGCCTCAGACTTGTAACACGTTACATCACGCTCTTTTCCAGACCTCAGTTCTTCGTTCTAGGTTATTTTTGGTTTTCAAGACACCACCACTTTGTACCTTTTCGACTTGGATTTGTTTTATTCAGCCTTGGATCTTTATTCTTCCATCATCGATCATTCCACAACTCTGTTTGAGAAGTTTTCCTGAACCTTATTCTTTTAATAAATCATGAATTCATCTCCTTGCTTTGTTGTGTTTGATTTTACTATGTGTGAGTAGATCCCTAGCTAGGTTAAGGTTTTCAATGGTGATTTAGGTTGTTAATGGCTGAGCACAAATAGGAATGGAATTTATATGTCTTCGCCAATAGGGGTTCGTAATGCCTAGGTTAGCTTGATCACCTAGCCTATGATTTTAGGTTAAACTTATTCACGAGAGTGCTCTAGGTTGCTAGATAAATCATTGGTGAGCAATTGGTGCGTAGCCAACGAGAGTTGATTGCTACGATTGATTGTGAACATATTGAACCTGTTTGTTAATGCTTATCGTCTTCGCTAGGTCCAGGCGAGAGTTTCGGTATCTAGGTTGTTAGAAGTTGTCGATACATCACGAGAGTGGGGCGACATTCATTTGTGTTTGAGTTCTAGACCGGTAGTTAATTAGCCTTGAATAGTTGTTCAGCCTTGTCTCCGAATCACCGGCGAAACGCCTTAACCTAGTGCCTTTTATTAATTGTTTTACACCGATTTATTTAATTATTTGTTGTTTCGAAAAATACACAAAAACCATATTGTCTTAGCTTTGAATTAAAATCTCATAATTTCATAGTGTAACCTTGGTCTCTGTGGATTCGATTCCTTTTATACTATTGTGATTGTTCTGTGCACTTGCAGTATTTAATTGGGTTAAAACATTGTACATCAACACTCAATTTCAAAAGTTTTCATAAAATCTGGTAAAGATAAGAGTGTTGCATTAGTAAGTTTCTCTTTTAGCTTATGGAAAGTTTTTTCTTGTGTGTTTTCCCATTTGAATCCCACATTCTTCTTGATCACTTCAGTGAGGGGAGCAGCAATGGCACTAAAAATTTTCACGAATCTCCTATAGAATTCTGCAAGTCCATGGAAACTTCTCACTTCGCTCACGGTACTTGGTCTTGGCCATTCACGGATAGCTCTCACTTTCTCCTCATCAACTTGGACGCCATCTGCACTTAACAAAGCCTAGAAACACAATTATCCGTACAAAAAGTGCATTTCTTCCGATTGGCATATAGTTTTTCTTTCCTAAGAACAATCAAAACAGCCTCTAGATGCTTAACATGCTCATCTAAACTCTTGATGTAGACTAGGATATCATCAAAGTAAACTACAACAAATAACTCAATGAAGTTTCGAAGGACATGGTTCATCAACCTCATGAAAGTACTGAGCGCATTGGTTAAGCCAAAGGTCAAACTAACCACTCATACAAGCCATGTTTAGTTTTGAAAGCAGTTTTGCACTCATCTTCCTCCTTCATCCTAATTTGATGATAGCCACTCTTAAGGTCTATTTTCGAAAAGACTCTAGACCAATGCAACTCATCTAACATATCATCTAAACGAGGGATAGGATGGTGATACTTTACAGTGATGTTATTGATGGCTCGGCAGTCAATGCACATTCTCCACGTTCCATCCTTCTTAGGTACGAGTAGTACTAGCACAACACAAGGACTCATGCTCTCTCGGATGTATCCTTTGTCCATAAGTTCAGCCACTTGCTTTTGCAACTCCTTGGTTTCAACCGGGTTGGTTCTATAGGCTGGTCTGTTTGGAAGTGAAGCTCCCATAACAAAGTCTATTTGGTGCTCAATCCCACATATAGGTGGTAATCCTTTGGGGTTCTCCTGAAGGAAGACTTTTTCAAATTCCTGCAAAAGAGAGGTAACTTTACTCGGCAAATCCGGTTTGAGGTTAGTAAGAACATCTTTGTAAACAAACAAAAGAATGGGTTGTTTAGAGAAAATAGCTATCACAAAGAAGTTTGAATGTCTCACGGGTTTGCTCTCACAGGCCTTTTTCTTGGTTTTTCTCAAACTCTCACTCGTTTTTTTGGGTGAAGTGTTTAAATGGTCACTCAAACTGTTTGTTTCTTCCTTTTTGCTCAAGTGTTTCTGATCTTCATATATCTCCAACGGTGTCATAGGTATGAGAGTGATTTTTCTTACCATTGAGCTCAAATGAGTGTCGATTGGTGTAGCTATCATGTGTTACTTTGCGATCAAACTGCCATGGCCTTCCTAAAAGAATATGACCGGCTTCCATGGGTAACACATCACATAGTACTTCGTCCACATATCTGCCTATGGTTATGGGAACCAATACTTGGCTGCTTACTTTAATTTCTCCACTATCATTCAGCCATTGAAGCTTGTATGGTTTCGGATGTTTCATTACCTTCAAACCAAGCTTCTTGACCATGGTTTCACTCGCCACATTGGTACAACTCCCTCCATCAATAATGACGCTGCATACTTTGTTTTAAACATGGCACCTTGTGTGAAACAAGTTCTCCCTCTGCTCTTGTTCTTTTGGTTTTACTTGCACGCTTAGCGATCTCTTTGCTACTAACAGATCTCCTTTAGCCGGAATGACTTCATGCTCTTCTTCCAATGATAGAGAATCAGAAAACCACTTCCTCCTCTTCTGATTCTATATCCCCATTTCCCATAAGGATCATGACTTTCTTGTTTGAGCATTCATTGGCGTAGTGCCCTACTCCATGGCACCTGAAACATTTCATGTCGCGAGTTCTAGTAGTAGAAACCTCAGTTTTTCCTCTAGCGACTTGACTTGTGATGTTAGGCTTAGGGTCAACCTTTGAGATGACTTTAGATTTTTCTTCTCTTTGGTAACTTGGTCTAGCATTGGATGCTCCAACTCCATAAGTTGGTTGAGAAGGACCCTTTCTTTTGAGTTGTTGTTCCACCAGAATCGCCTTGTGTAGCATTTCTTCTATCTCCACATAATGCTGCATTTCAAGTTTGTCTTGTATATCTCGGTTCAAACCACTCAAGAATCTAGCCATTGTAGCCTCTCTATCTTCAGAAACATCTGCTCTTATCATGAGACTTTCCATCTCTTGATAGTAATCTTCCACATTACAGCTTCCTTGGGTTAGTCTCCTTAGTTTCTGATGAAGCTCATGATGATAATGACTAGGAACAAATCTCTTCGTCAAAATAGCTTTCATATCAGCCCACGTCTCTACTGGATATTCTCCATTTCGTCTCCTTAATGTAACCAACTGATCCCACCAGCTAAGTGCATAATCATAGAACTCCGTAGTCGCCACTCTCACCTTGTTGTACTCCGAGTAGTTTTGAAAATCAAACATGAGCTCTATCTTCTGTGAAATGGTGGAATTTTAAGCTTCAGACCTTCAAGAGTGTCATTACGTTGACCTCTACCTTCCCTATCACGTCTAGGTCTCGTTCCACTACAAGAAATCTACCGCAATTCCAACGGCATTTCCGACGGAATTAATATTCGTCGGAAAATACCGACGGAATTCCGATAGATTTACGATGGAATTGACAATTTTAATATCCGTCGGAAATCCGATAGAATTCCGTCGGTATTTTCTGACGGATTACTATCCATCGGTTCCTGTCAGAAATCCATCGGTTTGTCGTCCGTAATTTGCGATGGATTCCATCGGATTAATATCTGTCTGAAAATTTGAACGTTAATATAGCCGTTATTATATCCGTTAAATTCTGATGGATTTCCGACGGAAAGCGTTATTATATATATGTTACCATACTTCTCCATTCAATCACAACAACAAAATTCTACCCAACAATTCTTAAAAAAAACGTGTAGAGAGAGATGTCATCTTCTAGATATTTCAGATCGTGGATGGATGAAGAAATGTTTGATCCGGAGTCGAAGTTATTAAACGATGGTTATGCACGAGGTATATGCGAGTTCATGGCCGTTGCTGGAAATCAACCACGAGTGAAAACAAGTGGTAAGATGAAATGTCCATGTTCAATTTGTCACAATTCTCGTAATGTTAAGATAGAATTAGTATGGCATCACTTGTATAGCAATGGATTTATGCCGGGTTACAAGATTTGGTATCTACATGGAGAAAGAAATTTTGAATATGGTAGTAGTAACAGTGAACCCTATGTTGCGGATAGCTTAGGAGAACATAGAACGGAAGTAGATTTTGGTGTTGGTACCGTTGAGATGGTGAATGATGCATTTAGAGAGAATTTGTGTTCGACCATAATAGATGAGGATAGGATTGAAGAACCAAATGTAGAAGCTAGAAGATTTTTTGATATGTTAGATGCAGCGAAGCAGCCATTATAGGATGGGTGTAGAGATGGTCATTCACCTTTATCATCTGCTAGTAGAATGATGACCATTAAGACGGACTTCAATTTGGCAGAGGAATGTGTTGATGCGATTGCAGATATGGTGAAAGATATTTTGCCTGAAGATAATCTTGCACCGGCATCATACTACGAGGTACAGAAACTTGTAGGTGGTCTTGGTTTGCCGTATCAAGTAATAGATGTGTGAATCGACAACTGTATGATATATTAGAGAGAAGATGAAGACAGGAGAAGTTGTCGATTTTGTCGTCAACCACGGTTTCAAGATACTAGTGGGAGAGTTCCAATTCCATTTAAACGTATGTGATACTTACCATTGACTTCGAGGTTGAAGAGGTTATATCAATCTGAGCGCACGGCAGAGCAAATGAGATGGCATGTAGAACATCGTCAAGATGGAGAGATTACACATCCGTCGGACGCTAAAGCGTGGAAACATTTTCAATCTATGTATCCGGATTTTGCGTATGAGAGAAGAAATGTGTACCTCGGGTTATGTACAGATGGTTTTAACCCATTTGGGAAGCATGGAAAGCAGTATTCGTTGTGGCCCGTAATCGTAACACCGTACAATTTGCCCCTGGTATGTGCATGCGTCGAGAGTTTTTATTTCTCTCCGTTCTTGTTCCCGGCCCTGAGCATCCAAAGAGATCACTAGATGTATTCCTCCAGCCATTGATCTATGAGTTACAAATGCTATGGAGTCACGGTGCTGAAGTGTTTGATGTTTCGCGCCAGCAGAATTTTAGGATGCGGGCGGTTCTTATGTGGACCATTAGCGATTTCCCAGCATATAGAATGTTATCTGGATGGACAACTCATGGAAGACTATCGTGCCCATATTGCTCAGACAACACAGATGCATTCCAATTGAGGAACAGAAGAAAGTCGTGTTGGTTTGATTGCCATAGAAGGTTTCTACCGATGGAGCATCCGTATCGTCGGTCTAAAACATTATTTAAGAAAAATAAACAAGTGTTTGAAGCTCCAATTGATGAGGAAGACGGCAGTAAATTATTGGAGCAGTTGAGAGATTTTGGTGCTCCGATGACTTCTGAATGTGGAGGTAATGGACATGAAACTGTTTACGGAGCCGGGGAAGTTCATAATTGGCACAAGAAGAGTATCTTTTGGGAATTGCCTTACTGGAAGGACCATTTATTGAGGCACAACCTCGATGTGATGCATGTTGAAATGAACTTCTTTGATAACATAATGAATACGGTTTTAAATGTACCGGGGAAGACAAAAGACAATCTGAAGTCTAGGTTGGACTTGGCAGAGATTTGCGATCGTGATTTTCTTGAAATTCTTCCCAATGGTAAATATCCTTTTGCTCCGTACTGGTTGGATGCACAAAAGAAAAAAGAATTTTTTGATTGGATTCAAGACGATGTCAAATTCACTGATGGATATGCATCTAATCTGCGTAATTGCATCGACTATGGAGAAGGAAAGTTTATCGGAATGAAGAGTTATGATTGTCATGTTGTGATGCAGTGACTTCTTCCATTCGCTTTTGCGGAGCTCCTTCATAAAGATGTGTACGAAGCAATTGCAGGTATAAATTATTTTCATGTGTATTTTAAAAATTACTGATATTTTTATTTTATATATATATTTAAATTTGTGTATTTTTATTTGCAGGAGTTGGTGCTTTCTTTCGGGATTTATGCACAAGAACACTTACACTTGAGGGGATTCGCAATTTAGAGGACAATATACCCTTGATCCTTTGCAATCTTGAGAAGATATTTCCGCCGTCCTTTTTTGATGTTATGGAACATCTTCCGATCCACCTCCCCCATGAAGCCGCACTTGGTGGTCCTGTTCAATTCCGTTGGATGTATCCTTTTGAGCGGTACATGTTCCATCTTAAGAAGAAGGTTAAAAATTTAAGTCAAGTTGAGGGGTCAATTGTCGCATAGAGCATCAACGAAGAAACCTCACATTTTGCGGAATATTACTTTCCATCGGAAGTTCGTACGAAGAGTAAACGTCCTGCTCGCCATGATGATAGAGGTGAGAAAGCCATGTATCCATTGGTGGTCCCTGAGTTGTTTTCGCAAGTTGGTCGATTAAGTGGAAAAGGGAAGAAACGCAAATTTTCACAACAGGAGTGGACTCACTTGCATAAGTATATCGTAACAAATTGTGAGGAGATGGCGGAGTACGAAAGGTAAAAAACTAAATCTATTTAAATACTAAATTAGTTTATCCATAAGTAATTGCTTTCAAAGGTTATATAATGTTGTTTGATTTCAGGCTTTACATGGCAATAATACGTAGCCATTTTCCGGAAAAGACTGAAGAAGAACTTGAACTGCATAAGGAGAACGATTATATTACTTGGCTACAATTTTACGTAAGTAGGCTATAATATTAATATATAAATGCCTTCAATTATTACGTTAGTGTTTTATATTAATTTTGTGGAAATTATTTTCTTAGGTTAATGAAGGAATTAGAAGTGGATCGGTTTTCCCGACATGGTTAGTAGAGTTAGTTACTGGCCCAATCTACATTGCGACCTCATATCCTAGGTATTGCAGTAGGGGATTTGCGTTTAGGATTCACGATGAAGGAAGGTCAAGACCAACTGCAGATTATGGGATTTCGGCTCAATCTGGTGATGTTGTCTACTACGGGATTCTCAAAGAAATATTGCTAGTTCGCTACCCAGGGATGTTGGACTTGAGGTGCATTGTATTTATGTGTGAATGGTATGATCCAGAATTGGGCGTGGGGTTAAGGTGAACCAATTTGGCGTCATGTCAGTAAATTCTAGAAGAAGACTTCGTACGTATGACCCATTCATCCTAGCATCACAGGCAGACCAGGTTCAGATATTTTAATAAATATTTTATATTATTAAAGTTTTTGGATTCTATTAATGTTTTATTTGACTTCATAACTTACATTTGTTTTTTTTAGGTATGCTATATTCGTTACCCTAGGGTAACACGGCGTTCAGATCCTTGGATTACAGTGACTCCAATTAATCCAGGAGGAAAAATTTATGGAGTTTCTGAGCACGATGCTTTACAACCAACTAGAAGTGTTCCAATGGATCATGTTGAGCATTCTTTTGATACATTCCTTGTGGTTGATTTGACGGAAATTGGTGATGATAGAGTTCATTCAGAATCTAAGGAAGAACTTGGAGAATTTGATGAGGCCGAAGACGATATTCCTTCAGAAGGATCATTATCTGATTCAGATTAGTACATGATCAACATTTGTTTTTATTTATATTTTGTATTTTTATTTCGTGTTTTAAATATTACATTTTATGTTTTAAAACCACAACACCATAAATAAATAAAAACATTAAAAATCATAAACAAACCAATATAATAAAAAACAACCTAAATTAAACCAAAAAACTCCGTTTGTATTGATCCGTTACACGCGTCCACGCGTTAAATTTCGCGTGTCCGTCGGAACTCCGTCGGAAATTTCCCGGTAAAATTAATTTTCGCGTATCCGTCGGAAATCCGTCAGAAATCCGCCAGAAAATTAAGGCTGGAATCTTCCCGAGACCGCGTGTCATTTAATATTCGTGTATCTGCCGGAAATCCGTAAGAATTATTTGATAAATATAGTCATCTTCTTCCTCGCGGATCTGAACCAAAAACGAAAAAAAAAACTCTAAACTTCCGATTTTGACTTCCGATTTCCGTCCGATTGAAGCTCCGATTTCGACATCAATCATCAAGCATCAACATGTCTAACAATCCTCCATCAATTCCATCCAATTTGTAAGTTTCCAAAACTATAAAAATTAGAGATTTCTAAGGTTTTAAGATTGATGTTAGATTTAGGTTGTTGGATGTAAGATTTAGGTTTTAGGATGTTAGATTTATGTTATTGGATGTTAGATTTATGTTTTCTAGTTTTAGTTCTAAGATTTGTTTGGTTAGATTTAATTTTTAAATTTTGGGAAATTTTGTTTTGTTATTGAATTATTTAGAATTTGGAGAATTTGTTATGTTGGAGAATTTAGTAGAATAATTTTTGGAGAATGTTGTATGTTATTTTGGAGATTTTTTTACTTTGTAGAATTTGTAGTTTAATATTACGTTACATTATATATTTAGATTAGAATAAATTATAAATTTGGTTAGAAAAAATTAAATTGTTTTTAATTAATTTATAATCATTTTTAAAAATTTATAATTAATTATAAGTTTTTTTATTTATAATTTATAATTATTATTTATTTAAATTTACTTTACATTATTAATTTATATTGGAGAATTTTTAAAAAATTTATAATTATTTTTTAAAAAGTTTTTAATTTTTTTTTTTTAAATTTATAATAAATTTTTTATAAATTTATAATCTTTTTTAAAAAATTTTCACATTTTGTATAAATTTATAATCATTTTTTAAAAAATTTATTAGGGATTACGGATTATATTATGAGGGTGCTGGGAACCGAGTACGTCGAGGTTCCGGTAGGGGTAGGGGAGTTACGCCAGGAGTCAGTCTCACGGCGCTCACCCATATTCCGGAGACCGCATCACCTGTACCATCCCTGCTGCATCGACACCACCCCCACCTGCACTGCTCGCAATAAGCGTCGAGGACTTCGTTGCTTTACCTGGACGAGAGCGATTCACTCGTCTTCATCTGGATTATGTTGGGACAGACACATGGTAAGTCTCATTTTCTTATTTTAAAATATTAAATTTTATTTAATATTTTTTAATAAACTATTTAAAGTCTACAAAATAATTTGTTTTGAAGGTTTAATGATTCGGGAAATGGGATTTCCAACTCTATCAACCGGATGCTTAATGGATTGCTTCAGCATCCGTATCCGACGTACGCCCAAATGCCCTTAGAAGAGCAGGAAATGTGGTTTCGGCAATTTGCGGTAAATTTTTCATTTTCTTTATTGTTTACTTTAAATTTAATTAGTTTATTAGTTTATTTTAATTTAATTTCCATTTTTTCAGCAAGAATTTACTTGGGATAGTCACATTACCGCTTTGGTTAGAAGGGACTTCCACAAAAAAGCGGCAATCATGTATTCACGGAAGATGAACGAGTGGAAGGCGTTGTGGTCGAGGAATCTTGTTCCAAGGGAGTTGGTTATGAACCCGGCCCTATGGAACGGGTTGATAAGCGCATTGGAGTGAAGACGCTACTGAAGGCTAGCTCCACAACCCACTCTGCATGCCGGAACAGCGATCGCAAAGGAAAGGGTAAGGCGACGCACAATCTAGGAGCAACCAGTTTGGTCACAAAGGCGAAACAACTTGTAAGTTTTTGGTTTAATCACTATGTTGTTTTTTAATTTTATATTCAAAATATTTACTATATTTGTTAATTTTGTAGTTTCGGCAAGATGGTGTCCAACCTTCTGCCCTCAAATTGATCGAAGTTGCTCACACCAACAAGACCACCAATGAAATCCAAGATGGTGTAGCTCGGGAGATCGTTGGCAATGTCAGGACGATGGGTGCTGACTATCTTCTTACTCAACCAATCATTGAAGGAACCCCGCCTCTCACCAAAGTCCCGATCGAGAAGATCAACGAATTCGTCTACGCGGTAAGTAAATTTTAAAATTTTAATCAATTTTTTTTAACTTTCAAATATTTATTCAACTTTTCATTTCTGCAGTGTACTCCGAAGACCAAAGGTCGGGTCTTTGGTCTTCCTGACGATTCAGCATCTTACTCGGCTACTTCACGCTTTTAAGGGGATCCTAGCGCCGATCTTACAGCGAGGCTCGCAGAAAAAGACGCAGAAATGGAAGAGCTGAAGGCGGATATGCAACGCCTTAAAGAGGCCGGAGAAGCGCAACAGGCGAAATATGAAGCTGATCAACAAGCAATGATCCAACGGATGAACGAATTCTTTTCGCAATATCCACCACGTCCACCGGGCGTTTAGTTTCATTTTCGATTATAAACAATTTTATGTTTTTTTTTCTTTTTGAATAATTAAAAAATTACAATAATATTCTATTTTAATTTTCAATACTATTAAATTTTATTTGTCATTTCTTTTTTAAAAATTTAATTTTCTTGAAATTAATTTATTTTTCAAAATATTATATTAAAAAAAAAAATTCCGCAGTCCGTCGGAAATCCATCGGGTTTTAGATCCGTCGGAAATCCGTCGGTTTGTATCCATCGGTACTACGTCGGGAATCTGTCGGTCTCTTTCGGTTCAAAAACATCGGAATTCCGTCGGTGTGCAGATCCGTTGGAATTCTGTCGGTTTATCTCCGTCAGTAATCTGTCGGTCACCGTCGGTTAAAAACACCATTCCGACGGATTTCCTACGAACACCCGACGTAATATATTCCGACGGATATCCGACGGATTAGCGATGGATTTTCAGAAACTAGATTCCGTCGGAAATCCGTCTGAATTTCCGACGGATTTCAAAATTCCGACGACATAGTTCAGACGGAAAAAACCGACAGATTTCCAACGGAATTCCCGGTTTCCGACAGATTTCCAACGGAATTCCCGGTTTCCGACGGATTTCCGACGGAATTTTCTGTCTGATTCCGGCTGTTTTCTTGTAGTGTTCGGCTTCCTTTAGACGAGTCATCTTCACGACTGTAGTAGTCATCTTCATCATTACTCCTTGCTTGTCTGCGGGGATCTCTATCTCTTCTATTAGGCAAATTTTGGGGTTGCCTTTGTCGTACTTCTACTCTCACTTCTTCCAGACTATCATAAATCCCATTCATCTCAGTTCTCATCAAACGTCGCATCTCTCCCATTAAAGCTTGAACTTGGAGATTTGGAATCGCTGGTTCATCTTCTACTTGGCTATTGTTTCCTCCATTGTTTGACATGATTGTTTCCTGAAAATTTAGCTAACAGATTAGAAGTAAAAAGTCCTCACAAGTGTTTCTCTCAAAGGTGTTTCACTCAAGTGTTTGACTCAATTTGATATCCCTCAGTGACTCCCAAGAGTTCTAATAGAGCAAATAAATACAACTCAATGTGTAGTCCCCAAGTAACCAAAATAATGATCCAAATGAAATTAGAGAAAAGATGAGGCAAGAACTTGATGAAGAACATAAAACTTTCCTCTCTACTTAAACGTAAATGATAAAACGAATTTTTTTTTCTTTTTGTTTTTAGAAGAATAAAAGAAAGAAGATGAAAATAGAGAAAAGAAGGTGAAGAGATAAAAGTGAAGATAAAGAGATAAAAAGGATGATAGATGAGAAGGTGAAGAGATGAGAAGATGGTGAATGAATACCGAACTCAAGAGTATGCTCTAATACCACTTGATGTGATCCTCCCAAGGATTCGTCACTTTAGAGTTGGCAAGATAGATGGATAAGCCTTAGAACTAAGAAGAAAAGATCTTCAAAGCACAAGGTGGTGGTGGATCGAAAGGTCACAAAGAAGTTGCGGAACGGCTTCTGATTTACTCCAACTTGAATCCCTTAGATATGACACACTAAGACGAATTCAAGGTTGATTGAATGGATATGACACTCCAAACAATCGTCAAGACCCCTTGGATATGACCCACCAAGACGGATCAAGTTTTGATCAATGGATATTATACACCAAGGGTCGAAATGCTCACGAAGAACAAAAGAAAATAACTCTCAAAGTGTTTGATAAAAAAATGGATGATCATTCTCAAATGAGATTACATGAATATACAGAAAAAAAAACTTGGTAACAAAGCCAACTAATAAATTATCTTGGAAATAAACAGAAATAAATATCGAGAGTTGAATGTAGATTCAACTCTTGGACTCCTCCATGCATGCACCAACAAGTGACTCTTGGACTTTATTTTCGTCACTCCCTTGGGCCACCACAAAAGAAGTTTATTTTTGGACTTTATTGGACTTATTTCAGATTCTAAATGGGCTAAATAGCATTAAGTTCCAATTTTGCCTCATTAAAACCTTTCCAAAGAAAACCCATTGGGATAAAACCAAGGATAAGAAAAAAGAGTAGAAAATGGTCTCAAGCCCATTTAGTAATCTGCTTTTGCTTGTATCACCACCATTGTAGTGTGAAGCTCGTCTCCTTGAGTGGATATTTGGTTGAGTAATCCTCGAATTCCCTCCTTCAGTTTCTTAGCTCTTGCCCTTGTCATAGATCCAACTGGTACAACTAAGTCTTCCTTGGCTTCAAGCTCTGGTTCAAGCTCAGCTACAAGCTCTGTCTCCTTAGTGCTTTCCATGATCACATCAGCCTCGGTCACGGGCCTTGTGACCAAGGTTGACAGGTCATCACTCTTCGGCTTGTATCTTCCAAACGGCTAAATGGATTGCTTTGATTCTTGGCCGAGGTAAATTTTGACTCTTCCAGCTTTCTAGGGATTAAGGATCTTCAACGAATGTCAAACTTCTAATGCTCTGAAACTGCCTTAAAACGGGTTTTGCTCCTTTTTGGTCCTTTTTGGTTCATTTTCCCTTAAAACCTGTAAAACTTCTTTGAAACTAGAAATATTCGATAACAACCTATTTAGCCTTGAAAACACACCAAACTCTTCATAAAACAATATGAATATAATAGTAAAAATAGGTAAAAATACGATGTTATCAACCATGTTGTGAAGTTTGGTGTTGTGATCTCGAATGTCTTCCTTATGGTTCAATAACTCGCCATTAAGCTCATCAACTTGGTCTTCCACACGCTTAATGTGGTAAGAAATGGTAGATTGCTTTGAGTCAAAATCCATCTTCATCTTTGAAAGTTTAGCATCGAGTTCTTCATGAAGTTTCTGCTGCTCCTTGGCAAGTTTGTGCATATCTTTCATCATCCTATCATAGTAAGCATCCGAGTGTGGTGCTTCATAGTCTTCATATGCATCAATTCTCATAACCTCCCGTGAATCAAAGTCTTGATCCATAGCAAAACAGAATCCTTCCGCGTGGCGCCGAGTAAGTGAGTGCACTGCTCCATTGCGATGTGAATGAGCTGGTCTCATAGGTCGATATCCAGAGGATCCAGATCGTGATGGACAACCAGGGTGCCTCATCAGTGATATATCACAAGATGGCCGAGAGTGGCTGTGGTAAGCTCCATAAGACGAGCTAGAGAGTGGTCCGGAGATGTCTCCGTCCGAAGTGTTGTAATGCGCCATGAGTTGCACAAGAGTAAGGTTCTGAAACTCCTCAGGTAGAACGTCGAAGTTCATCCTCGAGGTCTCCTGAAACAGTAAAAACCAAAAAGAAAAATCAAATGCAAAGTGTCCTAGACGTTACTCTAGTTCTTACACTTGTAAACAAACAATCTCTGCCCGGCAACGGCGCCAAAAACTTGATATGTTGTGTTTGTGAGGTGTAAAATAATGCGTAGTCAAGTTTTCGTCAAACAACACAATGATAAAGGTGCAAGTGCACAGCCAAATTAATTGTAGTACTTAAGTTATATTGATCCCACAGAGAGAGAAGTTTTATTACAAATCGAGATGAACAAGTAAGGCTAGGACTGAAATATGAAAGTTGGGGTTTTGTTGTGTGATTTATCATGGTTTTTACGATTTTTAAGCCATGATATATATCCTTATTTGAGTCTTTTATTAGTATTTAGAGTCCTATTAGAGTCTTTTACAGGTTTACATGTATTTGGAGATTTTTGGACCTTTTGGAGCATTTTGGAACATTGTTGCTGAGAAGCTGAAGCTGGAGTATGGATAGACCCCTGGTGTCGATCGACACGTGCCATCTGCTGAAGCCACACTCGGAAATTTACGAGTTTTGAAGATTTGCAACTTTTCCCAGAAGTTTCTATTATTTACAAAAATACCCAAGTCGTGTTTTAGAGTATATTTTAGGGTTTTTAGTTCTGAGAGATATATCTAAGCTTTTTGCAAGGACACTTTGAGAGAGATTGAGAGCTTGGGGCTGATTTTACTCTGTACTTATGAGAGAAGATCTTGAACCCCTTTTTATATTTTCCCTTTTGAGTTTATTTTATGATATCTATTCTATTCATGTCTTTGATTTCATTGATTTTGTCTGAGTATATCACTTGTTAGGTTCAGGGATTCTCACTAGGGTTTTCATGGATTTGTAACTTTGATTGATTGGTTAGGATTCACAACTTTATGAGTTCTTCGCCTAGGTTGTCCTTAATGCTAGATCTAGCTTGATCACCTAGCATCTAGATCTTAGGTTATTGAATTAGCACGACGATGTGATTTGAAACTTGACAGAACCTAGAGTGAGCAAAATAGATAATAACAAAGGAATTTGGATTAGATAATTTGTGAACAAATCAAACTTGAACTTACTGCTTCTTTAAAATATTAAGTCTCACAAAGGAATTTGGTTTCTTAGGTTTTTACTGTATCTTCATATTTACCCATGATAATAGGTACCTCCACTTGATGCTTCACATTCATTTCACTTTCATCGTTAAACCATTGAAGATTATACGGCTTAGGATGCTTCTTAACCTTTAGACCTAGCTTCTTGACCATAGTTTCACTTGCCACGTTAGTGCAACTTCCTCCATCGATAATTAGACTACATATCTTGCCTTGTACGTAATATCAAGTGTGAAACAAGTTATCGCGTTGCTCTAGCTCCTCGGTCTTGGGTTGTACGGTCAGTGTCCTCATAGCCACTAGTAATTCTCCTTTAGCTGGAAGCTCCTTATGTTTATCTTCACTTGGTTTAATCTCCAGCTGCTCTTCCTCGGATTCATACTCACTATCCTCTAGAGAACCATGATTTGCTTGTTTGGACACTCATTGGTGTAATGTCCTTGTCCTTGACATTTGTAGCATTTGACACTACTAGTTCGTGCTTCTGCCTTGCTTCTATTTCCTTGACGCGTAAGAAAGGGTCTAGCTTCAAGTTTTGTAGTTGATGGCTGAATATGATCTCTTTGAGCTCTCGGCTTCTCTTCTCTTGGATGACTTTCTCTAGCATAGCTACTTCCAGCCCCATAACTTGTCCTTGTAGATCCTCTCCTTTTGATTTGTTGCTCGGTGTAGCATTTCCTGTAAGTCCACATGATATTACATCTCCAACCGTTCTTGAATATCACGTTGCAACCCTCCTAGGAACCTTGAGATGGTAGCTTCATGGTCTTTTTGCACGTCGGCCTTGATCAGAAGTGTCTCCCAGTCTTGCTAATAATCTTCCACTGTCTTTACACCATGCAAATGCCTCCTAACTTGGTTGTGTAGCTCACAGTAGTAATAACTTCGCACAAAATGTTTCCGCATAATAGCCTTCATCTCGGTCCATGTCTCAACCGGATACTCTTGGTTTCTTCTCCTTGATATCACGAGTTGATCCCACCAACACAATGCATAGTCACAGAAATTAGTAGCTACAATCTTCACTCTATTGGCTTCAGTATAATGTTGGCAATCGAAAACCATCTCAATCTTCTTTTCCCACTCCAAGTAAACATCGGGATAATTTTTGCCATGGAACGGTGGTATCCGAAGCTTGATACCACCAAGGCTGTCTTGTGGCTGCATCCTCTCATGTCTTCCATGCCTAGATGATATAAGACTCGTTATACAAGTCTTATGGTCTGGATCTGAGGTGAAAACAAAGCTAGCTCGAAGTTCTTTCTCCGCAAACAACTCGCAAACCGGTGAAGTGGACGGTTAGACAAGCAGCTCGAAGCTCCTCTTGTGAAACCAGTTGTGAGGACGTGATGATGGATTGATAAGCACCACAAGGAGGATGAGAGACTCCCTGATACAGCTTAAGAAATTGTGGCTTGTGAATCACACACAAAGACAGGATCTGAGACAAAAGCTTGTGACAACTTTTAAGAGAATTCGGTTCTTTATTGATAGTAGGGTGCCAAACAAAGATACACGGCCAGGGACTTTATAATTAGTCCAGTCGGCTACAACCCTAGGGTTGCGACTCAAAACAACATGACTTGTAAAAATAAAAGACTCGAATGACACACACATTCATTGAGAACTACAAGCAGTCCCCTTATAAGGAAAGTGTAGTTACAGACGCAAAATAAAAGGAAATAAAATAAAATAAAATAAAAGACTCTACTAGGACTCAAACTAGACTCAATAGGGGTCGGATAGAGCCACTAGGCCGAGGCCATTTCACCTGCAAGGAGACAAAAATAATTAAACACAAATTGTACCTGACTTGGCCGAGAAGTCATCGCTGGTCCGTTGTCCGGGACATCTTCATTTGTGTCGAGCAGAGCTTGTATGGATACGTTGAATTCTCCCCTTAGCTTATCCCTCCTAGCTCTTGTGATAGGTCCAGCTACTTCTGGAATATTGATGACATGATCGTCCTCCACTTGATGCACTTGATTCGCTCCATGCTTGTTGTGTGGTCCTATACTCAACTCTTTGGCTTTTGCTCGGGTCATTGGACCTTCCTGAGTCTTTTCTTGAGTCTTTGTTACCTCAGTACATTCCTCATGTGTGTCTTCATCAGATGGTTCAGTCACTGGATTGATGTCCGCATCATAGTCACCCTCTTGAAAAGGTTTTGCCCTCAAAACTTGTTCATCTGAGACATAAGGCGAAAGGTCAGCAACATTAAAGCTATGTGAAATGTTGAACTCACATGGAAGCTCCAGCTTGTAGGCGTTGTCGTTGATTCTTTCAAGAACTTTGAATGGTCCATCGCCTCGAGGTGCTAGTTTGGAACTTCTCTTCCGAGGAAACCTCTCTGGTCGCATGTGAATCCATACCCACTCTTCTGGCTCAAAGATGACTTGCTTGCGTCCTTTGTCCCTTTGTGCTTTGATCTTCTCATTCTTCTTGAGAATCTTATCTCGCACTTGTTCATGTACTTTCTTTATGAATTCGCCTCGGTTTTTGCCATCGAAATTGACTTGTTTGGTGTGTGGGATAGGAGTTAAATCAACCGGTGTTAAGGGCCTGAAACCATAGACAATCTCAAAGGGAGAAAGATTAGTAGTAGAGTGTCTGGCATGATTATAGGCGAACTCAACAAATGGTAGACAATGAACCCATGTTTTTAAGTTTCTTCCGAGTGTGGCTCTAAATAAAGTGGAAAGAGTATGGTTTACCACTTCCGTTTGTCCATCCGTTTAGGGATGACAAGTATTCGAGAACAAGAGCCTTGTCCCCAGCTTTCTCCAAAAGGTTCTCCAAAAATGTCCTAAGAATTTGACATCACGGTCAGAGACAATAGTTCTAGGAATACCATGTACTTTTACCACTTCTTTGAAGAACAGATCGGCGATTTGGGAGGCATCATTGGTCTTGTTACATGGTATGAAATCTGCCATCTTCGAGAATCTATCAACCACCATGAAGATGGAATCCTTGTGCTGAACCTGTGGTAACCCTAAGACAAAATCCATGGAAATATCTTGCCAAGGGGCGTTAGGGATAGGTAAAGGTAAGTATAATCCGTGAGGAAGGGACCTGGATTTGGCTTTGTGGCAAGTCACACATTTGGCACAAGTCTTCTCGACGTCCTTCTTGAGATGGGGCCAATAGAAATGTTCCGTCACTACAGCCAATATCTTGTCAACGCCAAAATGACCCACATGAACGCCTCCGTGAGCTTCCTTAAGTAACAAGTGACGCATGGATCCTCTTGGTATGCATAGTCTTTTATCCCTGAAAAGAAATCCATCATGCAAATAGTATGAATAGAAATCACCCTTACCACAAGCTTCATAAGCCTCGGAAAAATTAGGATCCGTGGCATTGTGATCCTTGAGATGCTCAAATCCCATGATCTTGGCTTCTAGTGTGGTGATTAGTGTGTATCGTCGGGATAGGGCATCGGCTACCACGTTTTCCGTACTCTTCTTGTACTTAATGATGTAAGGAAACGTTTCTATGAACTCCAGCCATCTTGCATGTCGCCTCTTGAGTGTCGTTTGACCTCGGAGATGCTTAAGAGTCTCATGATCGGTGTGGATGATGAACTCCTTGGAAAGTAGGTAGTGCTGCCAGGTCTGTAAAGCTCGGACTAGGGCATACAACTCTTTGTCATATGTCGGATAATTGAGTGCAGCTCCATTGAGTTTCTCACTGAAGAATGCCACGGGCTTCTTGTTCTGGTGTAGCACAGCTCCAATTCCTATACCTGAAGCATCACATTCAATATCAAAGATAAGGTCAAAGTTAGGTAAAGAAAGAACCGGTGCTTGTGTTAGCTTCTCCTTCAAGGTATTAAATGGCTGATTCTTCTTGATCACGGCTGTGATTGGTGCAGCTACCGTGCTAAAATCCTTGACGAACTGTCTATAGAAGCTAGCTAGTCCATAGAAACTCCGAACATGTCCGATGGTAGTGGGAGTGGGACAATCTCGGACAGCTTTTATCTTCTCCTCATCCACCTGTAATCCTTGTTCACTAATAACAAAACCTAATAACACAAGTTTGTTAGTACAAAAGATACACTTCTTTAAGTTAGCGTATAAGCTTTCCTTCCGAAGTGATTTAAACACAAGTTCTAGGTGTTCTAAATGGTCCTTAATATTTTTGCTGTAGATTAATATGTCATCAAAATAAACTACTACAAATTTTCCAATATAAGAACGAAGAACCTGGTTCATCAAGCGCATGAAGGTGTTGGGGGCATTGGTGAGACCAAAAGGCATGACAAGCCACTCGTATAGCCCCTGTTTGGTTTTGAAAGTAGTCTTCCATTCATCGCCTTCGCGCATACGTACTTGATGATATCCACTTTTGAGATCCACCTTTGAGAAGAGTGTGGATCCGCATAGCTCGTCTAACATGTCGTCGAGACGCGGAATAGAGTGCCGGTACTTGATGGTTATGTTGTTGATGGCACGACAGTCTACACACATTCTCCAAGTGCCTCCTTTCTTTGGTACGAGCAGAACGGGCACAACACATGGACTAAGACTTTCTCCGATGTAACCTTGGTCTAGTAAGTCACTGATTTGTTTCTCCAGCTCCTTGCTTTTCTCCGGATGCATCCTATAAGCGGGTTTGTTTGGCAGAGCTGTTCCCGGAACCAAATCGATCTGATATTCTATCCCTCTAAGTGGCAGTAGTCCGGGTGGTAGTTCTTCGGGAAATACGTCCAAGTAACTTTGGAGTAAGGGTTGAACTTCTCCATGTTCTTCAGACTCGTCTACAGCCTCATCTTGTGACTCATATTCTCCCGTGTGGGTGATGATCATTACTCTCCGGTTTGGTCAATCTCTTGCTATATGTCCTCTTCCCTGACACTTAAAACAAGTAATGCCACGAGTACGATTAAATTGGTTGGAAGACTTACCTTGTTCATCACGGAAACTCCTTTGTGGTTCGGATGTTCTTGATTTGAACCGTGAATCTATCTCAACAGCCTTTCCCTTGTCTTGTACCTTGGACACATCATTTCTCCATGTAGATGGTACATTTCTGGGCCGGGTGTTGCTGTTGTTCTTGTGCGTAATCTGCTGTTCTACTTGGACGGATAGGTGGAGGAGTTCATGTAAGCTCTTGTACTTGGTACACTCAACCTTTCGCTGAATCCTATCTTGTAATCCATCAATGAATTGAGCCATCATAGCCTCCTCTGATTCCTCCAACTCCAGAGAGTTCATTAGCTTTTCAAACTCCTCAAAATAATCCTCTACGCTCCTTGTTCCCTGTGTTAACTTACGGAAACGCTTTTGTAAATCTCGATGAAAATGTTCAGGGACATACCTTAACCTCATTAGGTACTTCATGTTGGGCCAATTGTTGACAGCTCCAAAGTGAAGTCGTCTCCGTTCAGCTACTGTTCTGTCCCACCATGCTAGGGCGTTTCCTGTGAGTTGTGCCGCAGCTACAGCCACCCTTTTGTTCTCTCGGTATCCATAACACTCAAAAATGTACTCCAGCCTCCTTTCCCAATCCAAGTAAGCTTCAGGATCTGTTTTACCTGCAAAAGATGGTGGAGTTAGTTTTATATCGTGATTAGTTTCTCTAGGTTCTACTTCTCTTTGGCGGTGTCTCCGAAGAGGATCAACTCGACGTTGTTGTCGAGCTAGGGTGTCGAGTGAGTCTCCATCGGATTCTGAAAGAACTTCCTCTTCAAGTTCAGGGCGAGGCAGGTGCTGTTAGATTCCTGGGGCTCGTAAGTTGGGTCCTTCTGGGTGTTGTTGAGGTCGTTCCAAGTTGTTGAGGCGATTGCCAAGCTCTTGGTGATTTTCAGCAATGCGTTGGTTCATAGTTCTCATGTCGGCTCTCATTGCTTGTAAAAGTTCCATCATATCTTGTTGACGTTCAGGACCTCCGTCAGCCATGCTTTACTCCAATCCGAATTGAATTCAAAGTGCTAAGGATAATGTAAATTGTCCTGGCAAAAAAAAAAAAAAAAAAGAATCGACACAAGAATCAAATCTTCTCAAACAAACAGTTAAACAGCAAAGAAAATCGCAGTTTAGGTTTCAATATGGGAAAAATATGAAACGATGTCCAAAAATCAAAATAACAATTTTTATATTTTCTGAAGAGTTTAAAGAAACAAAACCAAAAGACGAAATATTTTTAGGAGTTTTTTTGGATTTTATAAAATTGAAACACTGAAACAGACAAAACTGAAACAGAAATTTTATGGGGTTTATGTTTTGATGAACGAAAAATACTAAATGACCTCCTAATTTGAAAACGACAATTTTTATGATTTTTTGTATGTTTTAAGAAACTAAAACAAAAGACGAAATATTTTTTGAGTTTTTGTTGATTTTATAAAAATCGGACAAGTCAGATGTAAAAGCTGGAAAATCTAGAAACAGAAAAAAAAAGAAACTAAGATTGAAAAGAAACAACCTTGGATAGGAGCTGGTTAGGCTCTGATACCAATGATATAAGACTCATTATACAAGTCTTATGGTCTGGATCTGAGGTGAAAACAAAGCTAGCTCGAAGCTCCTTCTCCGCAAACAACTCGCAAACCGGTGAAGTGGACGGTTAGACAAGGAGCTCAAAGTTCCTCTTGTGAAACCAGTTGTGAGGACGTGATGATGGATTGATAAGCACCACAAGGAGGATGAGAGACTCCCTGATACAGCTTAAGAAATCGTGGCTCTGTGAATCACACACAAAGACAGGATCTGAGACAAAAGTTTTTGACAACTTTTAAGAGAATTCGGTTCTTTATTGATAGTAGGGTGCCAAACAAAGATACACGGCCAGGGACTTTATAATTAGTCCAGTCTGCTACAACCCTAGGGTTGCGACTCAAAACAACAGGACTTGTAAAAATAAAAGACTCGAATGACACACACTTTCATTGAGAACTACAAGCAGTCCCCTTATAAGGAAAGTGTAGTTACAGATACAAAATAAAAGGAAATAAAATAAAATAATATAAAAGACTCTACTGGGACTCGAACTAGACTCAATAGGGGTCGGATAGAGCCACTAGGCCGAGGCCATTTCACCTGCAAGGAGACAAAAATAATTAAACACAAATTGTACCTGACTTGGCCGAGAAGTCATCGCTGGTCCGTTATCCGGGACATCTTCATTTGTGTCGAGCAGAGCTTGTATGGATACGTTGAATTCTCCCCTTAGCTTATCCCTCCTAGCTCTTGTGCTAAGTCCAGCTACTTCTGGAATATTGATGACATGATCGTCCTCCACTTGATGCACTTGATTCGCTCCATGCTTGTTGTGTGGTCCTATACTCAACTCCTTGGCTTTTGCTCGGGTTATTGGACCTTCTTGAGTCTTTTCTTGAGTCTTTGTTACCTCAGTACGTTCCTCACGTGTGTCTTCGTCAGATGGTTCAGTCACTGGATTGATGTTCGCATCACTAGATCTCCTACTGCTTCCATGAGATGTGTTCTTGTAATAATCTTTAGCCCCGGTATCTCTTGGCCTCCTCGGAAGGTTTCTTGGTAAGTCCCTCGGTAAATCTCTAGGTAAGTATCTCGGGTTCTCTTCTTGATACCTCGCTTGCTCTCCATTTTCCACACCATTCCTCACTTTTTCTGTTCTTTGTAGGTTAACATTTTCATGGAGGATCACCGAAATGATTTCTTCGCGGAGAGAACTGATCTTTTCATTCATCATAGTCTCGAGTTTCTTTGTAAGGGCTTCAATAAGAAGTTTGTGGCCATTGTTGCTTAATTCCTCTTGGTGATCGGACATATCTACCTGAAAATTGACACAACACAAAGCCAGTAAGGAATTCTTTTAAAAGAAATCTCAATCAGATAAGCAAGACACAAAAATGACTCCTCAACTACCGAAGAACCATATTTGCGTCTGTTCATCAAAATCGATCTCAAAAAAATATCAAATCAACTCCAAAAATTCATGATTCAATTATTGAAAATACAAGACTTGTCCTAGGTCAATTGATATCGCAATTTTATCACAAACCAATCATTTATGAAAATTCGGACAAGATCAGATTGAAACCACTCAACTTCCCGATGGTAGCTCTGATACCACTGGATGCGATTTCTCGGAGGAATCACGCCCAATCTCGACACCGTGAAGTCAAATCATTGAAGATCTCAAATGATACTCGACAAACGAACAATATAGCAAGAGAAATGGATGATAGGTTGATGATAAAGTGGATTGAATGACGCCATGACAAGCCGCAGAAAAGCTTATCGATAAGTCAGTTGATCTTCGGATATACACACCAAAAGATCATGTTGGAACTATAGATAAACACACCATAGAACCGGGGGTGATCAATAGATATACGCACCAAAGATCGGGTTTGAACAATTGGATAAGCACACCAATGTTCTAGTCGGAATCACTCCAACGAAAGAGATGAAAATCTTAAAGATAAATTTGATTAAAACGATGGTTAAAGAACAAAAGAGTCCCAGACAGAATATAAAGAGAAATAGATGAGAAGAAAAGGAGATGGTTTCAAGACAAGCCTCTAGAAACCACACCTCGGAAGCACACACAAATTAACTACAAGTTTGAATTCGAAAATAAGAAGACATAAGATAAGATGATGCCCAAAGGATGTCTGAAACGTGAACTTGGGCCTTGTTGGACCGAAATAGGGCATGACATAGATAGACATATGATCCACTAGCCTCATTAAAAACCTTGTTCGGAAAACCCATTGTGAGAAAACCGAGACAAGGGAAAGAGAGTGCTACCAGATCATACGGCCATGCACCTAGCTTTCCCGAGCATGCAACACAGCCAAAGTGGCCTTGAAACATTTCTTATAGCTTGGGTGGTCCTCTTGATTCATTACTAGTTGTAGCAAAACTCTCATATGAGGGTGATACTCCAATCTCCGGAAACAAGTTCTTGGTCCGGAAAGTGCTCATTTAGCTCCTTCTGCTCCGAGCTTACTCCTCTTGTTATCCTTGGCTTTAACTCTTTGATCATTTGATGCGATTCCGGGGAGGAATCACTCCCAATCTCGACACCGTGAAGTCAAGACGATGAAGATCTCAAACTAGACTCGACAAACGAGCAATCTAGCAAGAGAAATGGATGATAGGTTGATGATGAAGTGGATTGAATGACGCCATGAAAAGCCGCAGAAAAGCTTATCGATAAGTCAGTGATCTTTGGATATACACACCGAAAGATCGGGTTGGAAGTATGGATAAACACACCACTGCACTGGGGGTGATCAATGGATATACGCACCAAAGATTGGGTTCGAACAATTGGATAAATACACCAATGTTCTAGTAAGAATCACTCCAACAAAAGAGATGAAAATCCCAAAGATAATTTTGATTAAATAGATGGTTAATGATACAATGAGAGTTCGACCAGAATATAAAAAGAAAGAGACGAGGAGGTGCGGAAGTGGTTTCGAGACATGCCTCAAGAAACCACGCCTCGAAAACACAAGGAATAAACTAAAGCATCAAAAGAAAGTTTGAATTTGAAAAATGACTCTTGAAGTCATTTTTCTTCCTTTTTGAGTGTAAGCCACAAAATTATTCATGTAAGATGGGCCTTGATCATGATTAACAAAATGGACAATGATAGAGTATAGACCATTAACCTCATTAAAGAGTATTAACGGGCCATACACCCATTTGTATATCCTCTTGAGCATGTATCGACACCAATGTGGCTCGGATAACATATCCATGGCTCAAGTGATCCTTGTGAATTAATTCTTGGTGATACAAAATTCCAACATATTGGGTTGACACGTTGGTCCGGAGACAAGTCTTGGGTCCAAAAAGGGTTTTCCATGCTTCTTTAGCTCCTTGCTCATCCATTGCCTCATATCCCTTCCATGCTCCATGCTCTAGGTCCTTAAAGCTATCCAGAATTGAATTATCCTCCTCCAGTTGAAAAGGATTTGTCCTCAAATCTGTATGACCTGCCACAAACAACACTAAGTTAGAATCATCAAAGAGTAAATTTATGGGATACTTACCTTGGAGCTCAAGTTGATAAGCATTGTTGCTGATTCTTCTTCTTTGATGGAATGGACCATCAATCCTTGGCGTCCATACTTATTCTCCAACCTCAAATTCTTATCCTTCGTCAAAACAACTCCAATTCCAGTCCTCACAAAGAAATTGGACGAGAGAGCGTTTAAGTCTGGTGGCTCCTCTTCTCTACCTGCAAAGTTATCAACACGTTTCGTAAAAAGCAAGTGTGTTATCACAGTCAAGGAGTCAAGATAAATAAGTAAACATATCTCATTTTGAACCAAAGCATTATCCTTGTCATGTTTCTCTTCTACTTGCATTTTACGACAAAAGTTTGGTTCCGAATATGTTTTTAATAAACCTAAAATTTCCTCAATGATTTCTAAAGATAATAAACACATACTCACAGCTCTTAAATCATGAGAAACAAATTGAGTTAAAGAGATACTTACCTGAATAAGATCCTTGGAGTGTTCAGTGCTCGAAATTATCTCAATAAATGAAAGTGGAGTTGGGTCCGGGGGCTCTTCTTTGATCAGGGCATTGTTCGTGACCAACCTGTCCACTCTAGAGTTTAACTTACAAAATAAGAGCTCTCCTGGTCGCCATTGATAAGTTTAGAATGAACAAGCTGAAGAATGATCCATTTTAGGCTCCTCGGGAAACATGTGAAGTGAAGTGATCCAAATCTCATGTGGTACAGGTCTTGGGCGTTCTAGATAGTCTTCTGATCTCCAAAGGTGCCTTTGAGATGCATCTTGATGAAGACAAGAGATATTTTCTTCAATGGGTAGCTTTGCTCGCAAATCAACGTCTCCGGGAAGAAAATATGTTTGTTGTTCAAAACCATGGATGGATGGTGGTCCTATGGGGTTATACTCCTGGAACACATTCTCATAATCCTGCAAAAGAAACATCATCCCACTCGGCAGTACCGGTGCAAGGTTAGTCAAGCTCATGAGAGCTTCCTTATAAACAAACAATAATAATGGTTGTTTTGAAAACATGTTTTGCTTAACCTCACCAGCCCGCACGAAGAAATTCGATTGCTTGCCTATGGTTTCTCCCTTTTGTTTTAGCCAAAGTTGATCTTGATAGTCTTTACAAGGATCTCTTGATTGACTCCGATGATGAATGAATATTTCTTGATCATTAGTCTTCTTGATTGGCCTCAAAATGGTACAATCTGCACCAATAGATAGCAAGTTAGCTTTCATCCGTTTTTGGGAGTCTAGATAGTTACCTCGGTTTTTAATTTTGGGTGTAAAATCTGCTGGTTTCTCCTTGATCAAAATGGTGTACTCGTCCCTAGGTAATTGATGGTGGACCAGATCTATTTTAGTGTGAGTGAATTCTCCTAATTCACGTGTTGTTGCCTCTTTAAGTGATTCTTGGATTTGAACTTCTTGTAGTGTTCCTGGTGGTTCTTCATTGCTCACGATGAGTTTGGTGAAATCCTCACTTTCTTTATTGGCTATGGTCTTGGATTTAGTCTTGGCTTTAGTCTTCAACCAAATCTGATCTTGATAAACTTCTTGAGGTGTCATCGGAACTAACACAGTCTTTCTTCCTTTGTATTTGAAGGAATATCGGTTGGAAAATCCTTCATGCTTGACTCTCCTATCAAATTGCAATGGTCTTACAAGGAGTATATGTCCCGCTTCCATAGGTAGCACATCATATAAGACCTCATCTTCATATCCCCCAATAACAATAGGTACCATCACTTGCTTCGTGAACTTCATCTCTCCACTTTCATTGAGCCAGTGGATATCATATGGTTTTGGATGATCCTTGACGTCTAGTCCCAGCTTCTGAACCATGATTTAACTTGCCACTTTGGTAAAGCTACCGCCATCGATGATTAGGCTACACAGCTTTCCGTTAACATGACATCATGTGTGAAACAAGTTTTCTCTTTGCTCTTGTTTCTCAGTTTTGGATTGGATATTCAAGCTCCTTCTAGATACAAGTAGATCTCTTCTTGTTCATGCCTCAAGGTTACTGGTAAAATCTGGAACAGGTTTAATCTGGGTTGCTCTTTTCATCTCGAACACCATTTGATCGATCCTTGCAGTAAGCGCCTCTATGAAGAGTTGATCTCGTTTGTGGCTTGTTTCTTCTTTAACTTTGGACATCTCTGCCCGCAATACAACAACAAAAACAACAGTAAGGAGTTCTTTTGAAAGAAGACTCGATCCAATAAGCAAGACACGAAAATGACTCCTCAACTACCAAAGAATCCTAATCGCAACTGTTGAAGGTGAGGGGACACTTAAAAATATCAAATGTCCTCCAAAAATTCTAAAATCAATTTTAACAAATACTAGACTCACCCTAGGTTCCAAAACAGTCAATTTCGAAATTTTATCACAAGCCAATAATTTATAAAACTTCTAACAAGATTAGACAGAAAGTGACATAACTTCTCGATGCTGCTCTGATACCACTTGATGCGATTCCGAGGAGGAATCACGCCCAATATCGACACCGTGAAGTGAAGACGATAAAAATCTCAAACTAGAACCGACAAACGAGCAATCTAGCAAGAGAAATGGATGATAGGTTGATGATGAAGTGGATTGAATGACGCCACAACAAGCCTCAAAAAAGCTTATCGATAAGTCGGATGATCTTCGGATATACACACCGAAAGATCGGGTTGGAATTATGGATAAATACACCACAGAACCAGGGGTGCTCAACGGATATACGCACCAAATACCGGGTTTGAACAATTGGATAAACACACCAATGTTCTAGTCATAATCACTCCAACAAAAGAGATGAAAATCTCAAAGATAATTTTGATTAAAAAGATGGTCAATGATACAATGAGGGTTCGACCAGAATATAAAAAGAAAGAGAGGAGGAAGTGAGGAGGTTGTTTCGAGATATGCCTCGAGAAACCACACCTCGAAAACACAAGGAATAAACTACAACATTAAAAGAAAGTTTGAATTTGAAAAATAACTCTTGAAGTCATTTTCCTTCATTTTTGAGTGTAGGCCACGAAATTATTCATGTACAATGGGCATTGATCATGATTAAAAAAAGGGCAACTATAGAGTATGGACCATTAACGTCATTAAAAACCTTTTTCGAAAAATCCAATGGGACAAAACCGAAGAGAAGGGAAAAAGACTGTTAATGGGCCATATACCCATTTGTAAATCCTCTTGAGCATGTATCGACATCAATGTGGCTCACATAACATATTTGTGGCTCAAGTGACCCTTGTGAATTGATACTTGGTGCAGCAAAATTCCAACATCTTGGGTTGACACGTTGGTCCGAAGACAAGTCTTGGGTCCAAAAAGGGTTTTCCATGCTTCGTTAGGTCCTTGCTTGTCCATAACCTCATATCTCTTCCATGCTCCATGCTTCATGCTCCAAGTCCTTAGAGCTATCCAGAATCACATCATCCTTGCTCTTGAAGCCTCCTAGAATTGCATCAGTAAATGAATCCAAAACTGGTGGAGAAACAAAAAATGATGAACGAGAAGGAAATGTGCGAAATGGTGGAGAAACATAAAGTGATAGAGGAGAATGAAATGTGCAAAATGGTGGACAACCAATTGGGATAATCACTAATGGTAGCATTGGAATCCTAACAATGGAATTAGTTGTAACGAATGATGGACACGAAAATGGGGAGTCAGTTCCTGAAACGCTACGAGGAAAAAGGCCTGAAGGGATAGAATGTAGGTTTTCACCAATAGGCTTAAGTCTTGGGTTTGGAGGATCCTTCTAAAATGTAGGCATAGCATAGATGATGGACAAGATAGAAGATTGACTGAGATGGATGCAATGGGAGAAAGACAAGGTCAGCTGGTCGTTCGTGATTTGTCCCCCATAAGGGGCAGAAGGAATGTTGGTTGGCGAGGGAAGTGGCATGAAGGATATAACAACTCTATTTTTATATGACGATGATGTGTTCGTAAGAAAATCAGACAATGTTGTGCTTCTGCTCTTCCAGTCCATGAGAGTCAGCCTTTATATATTGAAGATGATATGTTAGCTTCTATAGATGATGATAATGATGAGTATTCAAGAGAAGCTCTCTGAGCCTATCATTCCACGCAGTCAGTTACCAGCTCCTTCTCCCATGAGCACTGTATCGATGAGTCAAGTAGACTCTTTTATATAGAGCCTCAGGTTGGATCGCAGCAGCAGAGAAAGGGCTAGGACAGCCGACAGATTCAGATGAACGATTCAGCTGCAGTCCAACCGATCAGTTCTCGGTTACCAACGATTGGTATCGGGCATCATTTGGACCGATCGGTATGCTATGGTTACCGATCGGTATACTGCATGCGATTCAGAGAGCTGATGGTGCTCATGATCCAGCTGTTCATAGAACTTTGGGCAAATACAACTGTCCAAATATGTTGTGAGCAAATCATGTTGTAATCCATTTACCAAAAGTCGAGGGAAAAGCTTATGGGATCAAACCTAAAGTCATCAAATTGATATCGCAAAATCCATTCCATAGACTGCCTTTAGAGAGTCTGATGGATCATATTGATGCTTTTAAGGAGTAATGCAACACGGTTAAGACGAACGGAGTTCCTCTTGATTACTGGATGTGAAAGCTCTTTAAATTCTCTTTGAGCAATAAGGCAAGCCAGTGGCTTAAGTCGTTACCACCAAGATTGATCACTTCATGGATCTAGTGTAGATCGTTACACTAAGTCTAAGACATCTATGCTCAAAAACAAGATCACCGCGTTCCAGCAAGAAGTAAAAGAGTATTTCTATGAGGACTGCAAGCGATTTAGAGAGTATCTTAGAGAATGCCCTCCTCATGTATTCTTAGATGTTAACTTGATGAATATTTTCTATGATGGGGTTGAGGATAGGTATAAGATGGTTCTAGACACTGCAAGTAGAGACAATTTTTCTACCAACACTATAGGAGAAACTAACGCTCTGATCAAAACTTTGGCTACCAGGAACATCAATCACTATAAAGAGTATTACATATCACATCATGCTAGGAGTGTAGAGTCACAAAGATTTGAGGAGCTTAATGCCAAAGTTGATTGAATTCTGATGAAAGAGCAGAATAAAGGTTATCAAGAGCCACATTCCCAAGAGAATAAGCTTGAGCTTATGATACACAAAACAAGCATGTACAAGAGATGAATAAGAAGATGGATAGCATGTACACTGAACTTAATAGGAAATACAAAATTTTGGTATCTCGGGTTGAAGTCCTTGACAAGAGAGTCTATCAGAATGCACCGATGACATCCAAGAAGGTCAAGAAAAGAGACTAGTCAAAGATTGAGAAAGTAATTGGAGATCCTCATATTACCTTAGTACCACACCGATGTGATTGAAACACCATTGAATATAAGGTGCAGTGTAAAGGGAAATCATAGATTTTCTCTAACGTTAAAATCATCCTCACTTTGGAGTTCAAAGAGAATGGCCAAGAAGCAGTGGATGGTTTGCTAAGAAAAGTTTTGGAATTAACGATGACTGATTAGAGAGTTTGTTCTAAAGCAAGTTTACATTCTCATTCCAGCTAACGCCTCAAACCACATTCAAGCTAGTGACATTAAACAAGCGCTTATGGAAGGCAACATGCTGAGTTTATATTTAATTTCTTTTTGTTTTTATGATAAAATCATATATATTGTTAAATGTTTTCAGTAACAGGTGCTAAACACAAAAGATGCGAACTACATAGATGTTTCCTACACTAAGTACCGACCGGTACTCTTGTAACATCAATCAGTACAGTTCTCCTTCACAACCTATCCGTACACGGTGAACCGATCGGTATACGGTGAACCGATCGGTATTTTCTTTGTTTTTCTTTTTCAGTTAGTTGTTTATATTTTTATTGTCAAAGTAGTCGTTTTTCTTTTGATTTCTTTTACACTGTGATGGTGTAAACTAAGTCTGCAGGAGGATTCTCAAGGTTACTAACATTATTTTTCTTTTGGTGATTTTATTTTTCTTTGGGTCATTTTTTTTAGTTTTATTGAGTTAAAACGTTGGAATTTTATGATGCTCTTGGATTTCTTCGAGTGTTAAATAACTTTCTAAAAGACTTCTAACATTGATTGTTCTTAGAATAGGAAGATTGGAAACACCATCAGTGGATCAACATTACCATAAGTTCCCTATCCTTTGGAAATCTGAATGATCTAACGTTGACTCTATCTTTACATGACCTTTAAGACTGATTTAACTTCTCACTCAGGGGCCTGATATCGCACAAAGGATAACGACATTCGGAGTTCAAATCCACCTTTTCTACCACCTTTTTCAGAACTTCGAATGGCCAAGCTCACCTTTAGCTTGGTATCACACCTTCACCTTATCCATCCATTCATTCAAACCACAAGCCTTCAGTTTCATCATTATCATGTGTTATATAGTGCGGACCAACACACCTTTCTGTTCTAAGGATCTCTGGTAAGACTTATGCTCTTTACTACTTAGATTATACATGTTTGAGTTATCTTTCGTGAAGAAAGTATATACCTAGAACCGGTTCCAAGAAAAAAAGCCGAGAAAGGGAAAAAGACAAAGAAAGAACCGAAACAAAAAATTTTATGTGTCTAATATGCTATCTTAGGCACCATCGTAACTCAGTTAGGACATCTACAAAGCTTTACTAAGATTCCAATGTTCGTGAGGTTGTGTATCAACATTTGGTCTTTGTCTCACTGTGATTTTGCACCATGACTTGCATCCATCTTCATCATAAGAGCCTAAACACTTCAGCCACCATCAAACTAGCCTTCCATTCCAAGCCCATGATGCGATTGATACTCTCTTTGTGAGACCAAACCTTAAGAGAAACTAAGGAAAGTTAAAGGGTCGACAATGGAGATTTCGAAGATTGCTTAGGATTTCAGGAGCTAGAGTACGGGAGAGAATCATGCATGCATTGAGGATCTAATCCAATATATTCACAAATTATAAATTGTAACTGTCGTTGACAATATACACTTTTCCCATCAAAGATAGTTCCACCCATTCTCAACACTTTTGGTTCTACGATGAACTGGTTTTAGGGCAGAGGCTAGTTGATCAGACTAGACAAGGCATTAAGAAAAAACTAATGATAAAGAACTACATGAACAATCTTACTAGAATCCTAACCTGCATGATAGAAATAGATGAAGAACTAAATATAAAATAAAACATAGAAGAATATACACAAAAGGTTTTAACACCTTAGAACTTTTAGAGTGAGTTTTTCGTCTCTAAAATTCCATGTTTCTGAATGAATTTTATAATGAGCCGAGTCCTCTATTTGAATGAATTTTATAATGTGGCGATTACTCTATTTATATAAGAAAGGAGAAGCCCTAGAAATAGATAAACAAAAAGTTTGAAGGCGGTGCACCGATCAGTGTAACATGAGGCACAGATCGGTTCTTGAGGTCTGTTGCACCGATCACTAACAAATGTACACCGATCGGTTCTTCGGTCTTGACTTCTTCTTTTGTTGACGAGCTTTGATCTATTTTCACTCTAGAACCACTCTTTTGACTCCAGCAAGTGTAGAAACCTATAAATACATAAGAACACTAAAAACCATCTTGTTCTTATTGAATAGACTCATGATTTGTTAATAAAATGACTCTGTATACCAGTAATAAATAGTGTTATCACAATTTCCCTAGACTTGAACTATAGGTGCAGTAACAAGAGCTTGCTTGAGCGTGAGCATGTGACACTCATCATTAAAATTGAACGTAACATCTTTGCAAAGAAGTTTTATGAGAGGTCTTGCTATTAGCAAAAAATCCTTGATAAATCTTCCATAAGAACCGACATGCCTGAGAAAACTATGAACATCTTTTACCGTTTGAGGTGGTTGTAATCCCGTCATCACTTCTATTTTTGCTCTGTCAACTTCAACTCCTTTCTCAGATATTTGATGACCGAAAAAAATCCCATCTGTTACCAAAAAATGGTACCTCTCCCAATTGAAGACAAGATTTGTGTCTACACAGCATTGAAGATCTTTACCCAAGTTTTCCAAACAAGAAGAGAAAGAAGATCCATATAGCGAGAAATCATCCATAAAGACCTCCATAGATGTCATACATCTTTTGGAAGCAATCATGAGCATTGCATAGGCCAAAGGGCATTCTTCGGTATGCAAACGTTCTGAAAGACATGTGAAGATAGTCTTCTCTAGGTCTTCCAGGTGGATAGGGATTTGGAAAAATCCTAAATAGCAATCTAGGAAATAGTAATATGGGTGATTCGCTAAATGCTCCAGCATTTGATCAATGAAAGGAAGAGGAAAACGATCTTTCCTGGTTGATAATCTCAGTTTCCTATAATCAATGCACATTCGATGCCATGTTATTGTTTTGGTGGGAATTAGCTCATTTTTCTCATTTTGCAACCACCGTAACTCCTCCTTTCATTGGGAGCTACATGAATTGAGCTAACCAAAGTGCTGTCAGAGATGGGGTATATCACGCCAGCTGCCAGAAGCTTTAGTATTTCTTTCTCGACGACTTCTCTTAAATTGGGATTAAGCCTTCTGTGATCCTCAAAGTTTTCAAAGTATCTTGCAGATGGATGTGGTGGGTGCACAGTCTTGGAGATTTCCCTGTTACATCATCAAGAGAATATATCAATGCCTTCATGTAATTTCTTAACTTGCAGAGCAATAGATTGACTTCCTCTTTCTTCAAATCGTTGTTAATGATAACTGGATATGTCAAGTTAGTCTCTAGATACTCGTATATTAACTCTGCAAGGAGTATCTTAAGCTCAAGTTTTGGTCCTTTCATTTCTTCCCAGTTAGAAGAATCCTCTTCGGTTTCGTTTATATCGCTCAGTAGAGTTCGTGTACCAATTGGTACATGGTCATCCTTAGAACCAATCGGTTCGAGTCTGTCACCGATCGGTATAAGATCTTTAGCATGATCAGTTTCCTTCACTGTTTTCTCATCCTCGTCCAGTGAGAGGTAGGCATCTTCCTTGTCACAAATATGTATAGAATCAATCGTGGTAACAGTTTCATTGATTTCATGCCCTTGAGGCGTATGGGTTGATCTTTTTCTGCCCAGAACTTTTTCCAAGCAATCTTCAAAGCTAAATCCCTTATACATGTCAGCAACAACTTCCTCAATAATCTGCACCCAGAACGATTGACCACTGATTGCTGGCTTTTTGATAATTTTCTCGATATCAAACTTCATGATTAGGTCATCCAGATGAAGATCGATATTTCTTTCTTTTACATTCATCATTGCACTTGTTGTAGCTAAAAATGTTCTCCCAAGGATGATTGGGTTTTCAAGCTCTTCATCAAGCTTCAGTACAATGAATTCAGTTGAAATCAAACATTCTCCAACTTGCACCGGGATGTTTTCTAGTAATCCTTCAGGTCGTCTGACAGAACGATCAGCCAAAAACAAGTTGATGTGCGAGGGTTTGAAAGAATTTAGACCCAATTTCCTCGAGATGGATACGGGCATTAGACAAACACTTGCACCTAGGTCGCATAAACAACGCTTGAAATTCAAATCCGCAATTGAACATGGTAATGTGAAAGGCTCTGGATCTCCGACCTTCCTTGGCATTTTATTCTGTAAAATCGCACTACGCTCATGTGTTAGATGCATTACTCCTTCCTCCATATTTGTTATGTTAGAAGGAATTTCTTTCAAAAGTATCCTTAGTGATGGGACCATCTTGATAGCGTCTACAAAAGGAAGTCGTACTTGAAGTTCTCCAACCACATACTTCATTCTATTGTATTCCCGTTCTTTGACTTTATCTTTTCTCCTGGAAGTTTAACATTTCCCTGATCTAAGTGATCGGTTGTTGTGTTTGTCCCCCTTGTAACTCTTGTATCTTTTGTAATAAGATTCTCGTTGGGCCCGACTTCATCTTCTAACCGATCGGTACTGATATTCTGCGATTGGTATAAACATGTATGTCACACCGATCGGTGTTGTTTGGGTACCGATTGGTTGTCCTTTCTATTTTCACTTGTTTTCCGCATCTTATCATGATTGCCTGAACTTATTCTCTCTGTGGATCCAATCTTGTCTTCAAGTAAGAATAATTAGAAATTTATGAGAATTTTTCTAACTCTATGTCAGATAAAATTATACTATTGGGATAAAAATTCTCTTTCAAAATGGACGTATTAGGACGTATCTCGTTGATACATTAACTAGTTTATTATTTTTAGTTATTATTGTTTATTTCCTAAGGCGGGCACTAATCTTTAAAAAGACTATCTTGGATGGCCACCTATAGTTCCATGTGGCTATCAATAGTTCTCTTCAGATAGCCACTAATAAAGGACTACTAGACAATCACTCGTAGTTTTTTCTACTGGCCAGCCTTAAGCAGCAAACCATAAAAGATATTCTCTTTGCCAACTACAGTAAAAGAATTATAGTGAATTTGGGCAAATAAACAAAACTTAAGAAAAGGAAATCAACAAAAACGAAAGTGTTCTTTTAGGCGAGTACCCAATACCTCTAAGACTTCTTTACTAATATGATGAATAACTTTTTACAAATCCCTATACTTTTTATATAGATCTCAAACACCCGATAAAATTAGAAAAAAAAAATCTTGAGAATCTAGTACGGTAGAACATCTATAAATTAATAACTTTTTTTAATTAGTAATTTTTTTGGTCTCGAGCTAGGTTAATGTAATATTTAACATATTTCGATAAAATAATAAGATAATAATTTTTTAAAAAATTCTATGTAATTTGATGGTCCCATCAATATCATAAATTAATATTTATATAAAACTATAAAATATAACTAAGTTAATTTAGTGATATATGACTTAGTGTTATTTGTTTATTCATAAATTTATATTTTTGTGCAACTCATCTATAATTTTGTCATATTACATCAAAAACATATGGTATTATTTTCTCAAATTACATCAAAAGTTATTAAAAATTACATATGCGATAATTGTTTTCTAACATGTAATTGCTGCTAAAAATATTAAACTATTATTTTAATTTTTTACTTTAAATATGAAATATATTTTAAAATTATGCAAATCTCTCTATAAATTAATGATTATTAATTTATCAATAAAATCTTGCTATCCCAATATTATTAAAATACAGAGATTTTACTGTAATTCTAAATCTTATGGTAATATACCAAAAATAACCTAGTTTTGACTCGTTGCACTTCTTTGCTCCATTCGAACAAAATCCTTCTAAAAAATTATATTAAATTTAAGTCACTTTATATTAACAAGAATACTAGGTTGCGATCCGTACTCTCTTCTACTGACTATCCATAAAGAACAACATGTTGATTCTGAGTAACTCCCTCATATAGTTTTTGGAAAGGCTTTCCTGAATGGTCACCCGTAAATTTTCTTTAAACATCCGTCGTTTCTTTTGGTCACTAGTCCTAGATGTTCTCTGCGCATAACAGATCCACGGGGTTCGGGCTGTGTATCAGCATAATGCCATTTTAAATCAATTAATTATATTAAATACGGTAAATTCTTTTACCAACAATGTGTTATTTAATGACTAATTAATTTTATGAAAAGTCGAAGATATCCGCACGTCCACACTAGCGTTGATAGGCAACAGCAGAGAGCTAAAAGGACAATGTACCAACGAAATACGAATAAATCTACCAAGCAACATACGTGTCCACTTCATTTAACAAACAATAATCAATCTACATCATACAGACTGTTGTCTTATCTTCTTTACGTTGACTATTTTAATAAAAATTTAATGCCTTTCAAAGTTCCATCTATTTGTTCTTTAATAATTTCGTTAAAATATAGAAAATATGTTTTGACTTATTCTACTAGTTTATGTTAATATCTTTGTTGCATCACTATTTGATTTAAGCATGCATCGCACATATTGCTGACCAAAAAAAGAGAATGCATTCTGATTAAGGGGGTGACTGATAAGTTAAATTAGTGTAAAAGTTTATGCTCAAAATTATCTGGGTCCATTAAATTAAGAGTAATTTGTTTTTAATTTCTTTTATGTGAAGTAAAAGTTTGCGCTAAAAACAAATTTTTTGATCACAAAAAACAATATATTGTAAAATAGTGGGTCCAGTTTTCTACTCATTTACCCTAAAACTTTACCAGTAACGCCTTAAATCTTGATCTAACAGATAACAAAGAGCAATAACTAATTAACTATTATAGAAAAACAATAAGAGGAATAATAACTAGTGACAATATCATACTATGAATTAGAAAAACGAAAAAAAAAATAACAATTTTGCAGATTCACTTTAAGCAAAAATTGTGTATTCATTTATATTCAATCAATTGTAATGATGCAAATACTATATATTTTTCCATTTCTTTTTACTCAAAACTGCATTTCATAATGAAACTAATAACTATACAAAAGGTTCTCCTTTTCCACTGATGGATACAACCATTTGGGAACACTACAATCTAAGAACGCAAAATAAACGATATAAACCATAGCTTTCTTGGCGATAAAATTAGCACAAGAATTACGTTGTCTTTCTTAAAAACGAAAGTCTTGATTTAAAGGACATGTTTTGTAGGTAAATTTATTAATTTAGAGTCCTTAATTTCCTAAATCAAATTATGCAAATACTATTTTCAGAAGCTACCATCATTAAATCGTTAAAAAAGAAAAATAAAACAACTACAACATCGTCACAGCTGCTTAAATTTATTAAATTTTCTTTTAACAAAAAAAAAAAACACAACTGCTTTGTCACTTGGTTAAAAGATTTCATTGTGCTTTTTTAATATCCAAAACACAAGGTTTATGAGAATATTAGAGAACATGTCACATAACTTTCGAACTTTGTTTTGGAGACTTTTTTGAGATCTTTTTGAGATTTTTTTTTTTGAGATGCACCGGCATCTGCCAAAAAAATTGTGAAGCCACGTACACAAAAGTATGCCTTACAAAATTGTCAAACTTAAATTCATTGAACCTACTACAAACACATCAGAAAAGTTGGCTTGTAAGAACAAAAATGGTAAATGTTTTTTTTTTTTGATAAAGAACAAAAATGGTAAATGTTTTTTTTTTTTTGATAAAGAACAAAAATGGTTAAATGTTGCGGTGTTGGGGGCATGGTATGGTAATAAAGCTGTCCGAAGTTTCGATTCGATAGCTAAAGTCTTCAAATCTGAAATTCAAATGCGATGTTAAATATTTGTACTATATTTTTATTTCTTTATTGGAGTTCTTTTTTTATTTATAAATGTAAAACATTGCCATTTAACTATCCTTTAATTATATGAACATTTGTAAAGTAGACAGCTAGACATGACATGTTAGAAACTGTAGTTGGGGTTCTTGTGTGGTCGTGACTATAAATGAATCATGACTTAGATTAAATGTATGCTATGTGAAATATTTAATTCATATTGTGCTTTAGGTGAATTACAAGTGTTTATCAATCATATTCATACGTCAAATCGCACGTTGTTATTGCAATTTATTTGTACTCTATGATAAGTGTCTTTTTAGCTCTCAATTTTTGGTATATAAAAAATTATATTTTATATTTTAAGGAAAAGTTTTGAACAAATTTAAAATTTATCTTTATTATTTTAACTTATTAATTATAGAGATAAATTATGTTATATATAAATAAAAATATAATAAAATATTTTTTAGTGTTATTAATTTCTGTGTAAACCTTTTAAATTTATCTTTATTATTTGTAATTTTCGGAAAATTTATCTTCTAACTTAAAATACATGTTAATGTCGCAAAGTCAAAAATAATCCAAAAATAACTCTTATTTGTATTTTCGGAAATTTTTAACAGTCATCTACAGTAGAATTTTTAAATTCTAAAAGTTTATTTGGACTATTTATCGCGAAGGGTTCGATTTGATATATTTTCATCATAATTTTACAAACTAAATAGAAGTGATGACGGGTTATATTGCATGTTACTTTTAACCTTTTCATGATTAATCTTCATTTTTGGAGATGGAGGATAAAATTACAAAAATTTGCTACGTAGAGAATTTATTTTGTTGAAAATTCAAACTAACATGATATTCCCTACGTTTATAAATAAGTGCTGTTCGAAATTTTTTTCACACGTATTAAATTTTTTTTTTTTTTTGTTTAACCCTTCACCAATATAGTATATAAATATTTTATTGGTCAATATATTAATATAATAGTGATTAAACTTGACTTTTTATCAAACATTTGTTTTAAAAAGTTAAAATAACACTTAATGTAAAATAAAAATGAATCTTAAATAAACGGAGAAAGTACTTGGAAGTGAATTGGAAATGACCAAGATTGAAAAACGGCCAAAACCAAATCTATTAGAACAAATATGCATATTTTTGGTTCTCTTTCATGATTCAGAACGAGTCTCTTAGAGACAAAATCAAAACAAGATCTTTCAAATTCCATAAAACCCAATTTTAGACTAATAAAATTTTGATTTATCATTTATCCAATAGACAAAGGTCGTTTTATATAGTAACTTTGTACTAGATTTCAAACAATGGTACGATCGTGGTCAAGGGACGGGGATGTATTCCGAATGATCGAGAATTAAGGAAAAAAATCTTTAAGAAAGTGCACCAGTCTAAGTTATCAATCCACCCCGGGTTAAACAAAATGTATCATGATATGAAACGGTACTATCATTGGGTTGCAATGAAGAAGAACATGACGAAATGGGTACCCAAGTGGATACCTGCCAACTCGTTAAGGCGGAACATCAAGTTCCATATGGATTATTACAAAGTTTACCCATGCCATAGTTGAAATGTGATCATGTTATAATGGATTGCGTGACAGGTATGCCAATGAAAGGGTCGAAAGACAATGCGGTTTTGGTGGTCGTGGATAGACTGACCAATTAATCCGCTCATTTCATTGCTATCACGGGAAGGGATGGAGTCGAAGAGATAGCAGCAAGATATGTGGAAGAAATAATCCGATTGCATGGAGTCTCGATTAGTATCATATCCGATCGGGATACTCGGTTCACTTCGCAGTTTTTGTAAAGCCTTCCAAAAGGGTGAAGTTCCTTAATAGTAAACTAATGAAACCACAAAACCGACAAAAGAGTTACGCGAATAAACGTCAAAATTAGTTAGAATTCGAAGTAGGCGACTTGGTGGATCTTAAGACGTAATCTTACAAGGAAAATAATATTTTTCCAAGAGGAAAAAGTTAAGTCTAAGATACATTGGTCCTTACAAGATCATCCAACGAGTTAGAGCAGTCGCATATAGGCTCGAGTTACCACCGAAACTAGAAGCCTTTCACAAAGTGTATTATATCTTGCAACTCAGAAAATGCCTAAGTGACCAAGACAATGCCGTAATGGATGTGCCTTTCGAAATAAAAGAAAATTTAATGGTAGAGGCAGAACTAATTAGGATCATTGATCGAATGGGGAAAAAAACCCGAAGGCAAAATATAAAGATGATAAAGGTTGTAATGACCCAAAAAAAAAAATTATAAAATAATATTTTTATTTTTTTAGAAATGTTTTTAAAATAATTAAATAAAATTATATTCTCAAAAAAAAATGACAATGTCTGAAACCCCATAAAAAAAATCCTCGAGAAATAAGAGCAAATAAAATGTATAAGAAAAAACTACCAAGTCTGGCGCTACAACGAATTCAACACTCTAAACTTCGGCTACACACTGCTCCTCCTCAACACCGTCTGCAAGGAAATCAGAACTTAGGTGAACAAAAAATATTGCTCGGTGAGACTACAACCGGACTAACATGTACCAACACGGTTTGATCCCGCACAGAAAAATATTCACGTATTGGTACCAAAAAAAACATGAATTCATATCCAATAAATTCTAAAATAAAATCATCAAAACATAATAACTTCATCATAACAGATCTATATCATCAGAAAAGACATATATTTCAGAACAGAATGACCAGATATCCAGCAATGCTATAGCATAATGGTATGACCCCAGCATTGGTCACCTAAACCACATACTAACAGAATATATATATAATATACTTAATAGGGATGCTGGCCCCTAACAAGGTGATAAGGAAGTACGGTCCACGGTATTAACCAACCTCAATACCACTAACAGACTAACAGAATACATAGTATATCTGTTAACGATGCCGGCCGCCACAAATTTGCTCAATAGAGCTAGCTAAATCAGAATACATAGTATATCTGTTGACGATGCCGTCGGTTTGTTGTTTTCAGTAAAGCCCAGAACCGGTTTCAAATATAAGAGAACCGGAATAAAACATCTTCAATTAGAAGAGATAAGCATCAGATCGGAGAACTTACAACTCCAAATTCGATCAACTCTGAACACCAAATGAGGAACGGTCACTTGGGCTGGATTTAGGAGAAAGAGAAGTATTAAAGAGCTTAAACTCAGATAAAGATTGTATCCTAATTCTCCCTGTAAACAAAACCACCATTAAAGAGCTTGAAGCTCACTTTCATGGAAGAAAAATTGAAGAAGGAAGAAGATGAAGCTTACCACTCGCTTCTACTATGGCTGGGACGACACAGAACTAAAGCAGCAACAAATGAGGCCTCAAACAACCTAAATCACCATAGATTCGGAGCATAAGTTATCAAAAATATGCAAATCAGATTTAGGCAAAAAGGGTCTCGAAAACTCACCAAAAGTTTCAATTTGACAGCGTAGTCGGCTTGTAAATGTTTGGGGCTTTAAAACGCATATAAATACGAGGTATTAAGGTTGGAAACTGAAGATTCGAATTGCCAAAAAACCATCCAGAGATTTCGGAAAGGATGAACTCGAATTCATCCAGATTTTCGCGATTTTGCACTTCAGTCCTTGTTCTTTTCTCTATTTACAGATCTTGCTTCCAACTTTTAAATTGATCAGAAATCTCCCTGAAATCAGACAAGTTCAAAACTTTTCAAATTGATCAATTAAATCCAAAATCTGATTCTTTTTTTTTTCTTCTTCTTAAATTTTGGATGTTTCAATTCCATCTCCCTTAAAAAGGATTCGTCCTCGAATTCAGAGACTTACATGGAATAGGTGGGGATACATTTTTTTTTATCTCCGACTCCAACTCCCACGTCGCTTCATGAGCGCCATGATTCGCCCACAAGATCTTAACGAGGGGTATAGGCTTCCTCCTGAGCTCTTTCACCCTTGTTTCCAATACTTGAATTGGTTCTTTTTCATAAGTCATGTCATCTTGAATTTTCAATGGTTGAAAGTCTACTACAGGAGACGGGTCATAATGATATTTCCTCAACATCGATACATGGAATACTTTATGCATATGTCCCAACTCTGAAGGTAATTCTAAGCGATATGCTACATTCCCAACACGCTCAAGAATCCTAAAAGGACCAATAAAGCGCGGTTTTAAATTTCCTAACTGCCTAAATCGAACTTTGCCTTTCATGGGTTGAACTTTAACAAATACTTGATCACCCATCTGAAATTCTAAATCACGCCTTCGACGATCTACATAACTCTTTTGTCGGTCTTGGGCAGCTTTCATCCTATCTCTGATCAACCTCAATTTTTTAGTGGTTTCCATAACTAAGTCAGGTCCAATACTGGTAGTTTCTCTGGCTTCGGCCAAACAAAGAGGTGTACGACATGGCCTACCATATAGAGCCTCGAATGGTGCCATACCAATACTCGCATGGAAACTATTATTATAAGCAAACTCAATCAATGGTAATGACCTATTCCATGTTTGATGGCTATCCAAAACACATGATCTCAACATATCCTCTAGTGTTTGAATAGTTCTCTCAGATTGTCCATCTGTCTGGGGATGATAAGCGGTACTAAAATGTAGTTGCGTACCCAATGCCTAATGTAAGCCATTCCAAAAATGAGAAGTAAATTTTGGATCACAGTCTGAAACAATGCTATTTGGGACTCCATGCAACCTCATAATTTCTTCCACATAGATCACTGCAAGTCGGGATGTAGAAAATGTCTTCTTTATTGGCAGAAAATGAGCTGATTTAGTGAGTCGGTCTACTATTACCCAAATCGAATCATTTCCATTTGGTGACCTTGGAAGTCTAGTGACAAAATCCATAGAAACTTTTTCCCATTTCCACTCTAGGATAGGTAATGGTTGTAGTTTACCACTAGGCTTTTGATGCTCAATTTTTACTTGTTGGCATAACAAACACTTCGATACAAACTCTGCAACATCACCCTTCATACCATTCCAGTGATAAAAAGGTTTAAGCGTTTGATACATCTTAGTGCTACCTGGGTGGACCGTATACCCTGACTGATATACTTCTCGCAGAATCTCTTCCAACAACTCAGGCACCTTAGGTACACAAACTCTGCCTTTGAAAGATAACACTGTATAATCTCTAAGCTTATACCCCAATTGACTGAAGTCCTCAGGTTTCTCACAAATAAGCTTTAATTTATCATCTTGCCTCTGAGCATCATAAATGCGTGCTAATAAATCTGACTGAATACCCAATATGGCAAGGAATCCTTCTTTTCCCTCCCGGATACAAATATGAAGCTGACTTATCTGCTCTACTAAGTTCCATTGTGATCTTAGAGATGCCACTGCAATTTGCTTTCTACCCAAGGTATCAGCAACAACATTAGCTTTTCCTGGATGATAGAGAATCTCACAATCATAGTCACTTAGCAACTCAATCCATCTTCTCTGTCTAAGATTCAACTTCTTCTGCGAAAATAAATACTTTAGACTTTTGTGATCTGTAAATATTTGCACCTTTTCTCCGTACAAATATTGGCGCCATAACTTAAGTGCAAAAACCACTGCAGCTAGCTCAAGATCGTGCGTTGGGTAGTTGACCTCATGCTTACGCAACTGTCTAGATGCATAAGCGATCACCTTATTCTTCTGCGTTAACACACAACCCAGTCCTGACAAAGAAGCATCAGTGTATGTCATATACACTTCACCAGGTTTCGGAAGAGCTAACACCGGAGCAGAAGTTAACCTTATCTTCAGTGCCTTAAAGCTCTGCTCACAAGACTCACTTCAAATAAACTTAGTTCCTTTGCAAAGTAGTTAGGTGAGTGGTCTAGCAATTTGAGAAAAACTTTCTATAAATTTTCTGTAATACCCGGCTAGACCGAGAAAACTACGAATTTCTGAGACATTGTTCGGCTGCTTCCAGTTAGTGACTGCCTCAACTTTGGCAGGATCGACTGCAACACCTTCTCCTGATACCAAATGTCCCAAAAATCTTACTTGTCGAAGCCAAAATTTGCACTTGCTCCACTTAGCAAACAACCGCTATTCTTTAAGTGTCTGAAGTATTAATCTTAAATGCTTAGCATGCTCTTCCTCACTTTTTGAATAAACCAAGATATCATTGATGAACACAATGACAAAATTGTCTAAGTGCGGTCTAAATACCCTGTTCATCAAATCCATGAATATAGCTGGAGCATTAATTAGGCCAAAATGCATAACCACAAATTTGAAATGTCCATATCTAATCCGAAAAGCTATCTTAGAGATATCACCATCTCGGATTCTCACCTGATGATTGCCTAACCTTAGATCGATCTCAGAGAACCAACTTGCTCCTTGAAGCTGATCAAGTAGATCATCAATCCTAGGCATAGGATACTTGTTCTTTATCGTCACTTGATTCAATTGTCGGTAGTCAATGCACAACTTCATACTACCATCCTTTTTTTCACAAATAGTATAGGTGCACCCCAAGAGGATGAACTAGGATGAATAAAGCCTTTCTCTAATAACTCCATAAGCTGCTTCTTTAACTCTGCCATTTGTGATGGAGCCATCTTGTACGGAGCCTTAGAAATTGGTGATGTTCCTGGGATAAGCTCAATCATAATATTAACATCACGTGATGGTGGTAAACCTTGTTTATCCTCTGGAAAAACTTCTAGAAAATCTGATACTACTGGAATTTCTTCGAGTTTAGGTGATTGCTTTTCCTCACCCACTAGCACCGCCAAGAAGCCCATACATCCTTCCTTTATTAATCTTTCTTCCCTCAAACATGATATAATCGCCAATCGAGGAGTTACTTTAGAGCCACAAAACTCGACAACCGGAGAACCAGGAACTGAAAAAGTAATCTTCTTTCCCGGACAAGTCAGATTCGTAAAATGGCGAAACAACCAGTCGAATCCCAAAATGACATCATATCCCTTCAAAGGGAGTACAATGAGATCAGCTGAAAGTGATACATCTCCTACCAATACCTGGCACTCTCTGATTATCCCAAGAGAGTGTAAAACTCCTCCTCCCGGGGTACGAATATAATGGATCTAAATCCACTTCAGACAATTTCTCAAACCAATCAATATACATAAAGGAATGAGTGGCACCAGTATCGAAAAGCACAAATGCTAAAATACCAAAAATGGATAACATACCCTAGATAGCATATGCATCTTCAGTCTCACCCTGATTGCCTAATGTAACACACGACCTCCAACAACTTGACGTCCAAGCGGTGGAACAGCTGGACGGAGACCTTGATTCTGAGGGACTTGTGCAGGCTTAAATGGATCAGTGGTAGGGCAATCTCCTATATAATGTCCAACCTGTCCACAACGGAAACATACATTCCTAGCCCGATTACACACCTCACTCGTATGATTAGTCCGACCACAGTAAGTATACCCTTTGTTAGTTCCTTGCACTGGTCTTTGTTGAGCTATTGGTTTACCACATGGAGTTCCACGAACATCTGGACGCTTGTGTCTATCCACACGACTACTGTTTTCTAAAGAACTAATCCCACCATATGGATGTGCCTCTTTCTCATTTCCCTCCACAATGAGAGTACACTCCAAAACTCTAGCATACGTTGGTAGTCTTTGTGGTTCCACCTAATTTTATATCCAAGAGCTATTAGGGTCTAAACAAAACAAAAAAAGAATACATAATAAACTTAAGTGGTTTTACTGACCACAACTCTGATGGAATCTCGAAGTCCATGCTCAAATCGTCTTGCTCTTGAACGATCATCTGAGATAATGTGAATACTATAACGAGATAAACGGTCAAACACAGCTTGATATTCTCTCACTGTCTTACTTTCTGCTTGAGCTCCTCAAACTTCATCCTCAAGTTTGATCTAACAGACTCTGGAAAATACAAATCCATAAATGCCCTCTGAAAATTATCTCGAGTCAACTCTACACCGGGACGGGAAGTAACAACGCTTCTCCACCACTGTTGAGCATCTCCAGCAAGTTGATGAGTAACCATTCGCAGCTTAAAAGCTTCAGGAACTCCCAAGTACCCTAGCGCCTCTTTAACAAGATCAAGCCATTTCTTTGCTTCCATAGGGTCAGAAGAACTTTCAAACTTCTTTCTTGAATCTATCCTGCAATATCCAATAGTTAGCCTGAGGATTTGCCTGCTGCACCGGCTGTGGGACAGCTGACTGGGGTAGCAGCTGCAACAAAGTCTGCTGAATTGCGGCATTGTGTGCAAACATCTGACTCATAGACTGAAACATCTGCCGCAGGTCATCCATTAGTACAACATTAGGTGGGGCACCACGACCAAAGGGGAACATTAGGTCTTGCCTCTTGGGGAACACCTCTAGCACGTCCACGTCTAGCCATCTGAACACAATTACTCAAGAAATTAAAAACTTAATTTTATACTAGTATCACCTATATTTTAGACACTAAACTTAAAATCCTAAAGCGAGACTAAGTATCAAACTTTATTTTGATTTTCCTATTTAAAACTTCAGAAACTCGAAATTTGTTTAAAACACTTTTTTCTAACCACTTTTAAATTAAAACAACGGAAAACGTTTTAGCTCCAGAGATTCGTAAAACCATGCTCTGATACCACCTGTAACGATAAAAAAAAAATTCTAAAATAATATTTTTATTTTTTTAGAAATGTTTTTAAAATAATTAAATAAAATTATTTTCTCAAAAAAAAAATGACAATGTCTGAAACTTCATAAAAATCAAATCCTCGAGAAATAAGAACAAATAAAATGTATTAAAAAAAAAACTATCAAGTCTCGCGCTACAACGAATTCAACACTCTTAACTTCGGCTACACGCTGCTCCTCCTCAACACTGTCTGTACGGAAATCAGAACTTAGGTGAGCAAAATATATTGCTCAGTGAGACTACAACCGGACTAACATGTACCAACACGGTCTGATCCCGCACAGAAAAATATTCATGTGTTGGTACCAAAAAAACATGAATTCATATCCAATAAATTCTAAAATAAAATCATCAAAACATAATAACTTCATCATAACAGATCTATATCATCAGAACAGACATATATTTCAGAACAGAATGACCAGATATCCAGCAATGCTATAGCATAATGGTATGACCCCAACATTGGTCACCTAAACCATATACTAACAGAATATATACATAATATACTTGATAGGAATGATGGCCCCTAACAAGGTGATAAGGAAGTACGGTCCACAACATTAACCACCCTCAATACCACTAAAAGACTAACAGAATACATAGTACATCTGTTAACGATGCCGGCCGCCACAAATTTGCTCAATAGAGCTAGCTAAATCAGAGAAGCATGCTGATACCGGTCTTAACAGAATAACATATCTCATCATCAGAATCATAATTTCTAATAACCCATAAAGATATTATCACATAATTTCCAAATTCTAAATAATTTAATCAATTCTTAGTTCATATTCGAATTAATATATTGAATTAATATTCAAATATTTACTCATCACTAAAATTTTCTAAAATATTATACCATTGTCTAATAACTAAAAAGAGAGTTAGAACTCACCTCGACACAAATTTTCAGCTTAACGAACCCTTAATGAAAAGTTTAGAAAAACTCTTGAATACCAAATAAAGCACCTAAATTCGAACATTGATCAGAAAAATACTTTCAATATGTCATTGGAAAGCTTTCGACAAGCGCAATCTAAATCTGGAATCTAAATTCCCAAAACCGGTTTAGAACGTACTGAACCGACCTGATTTCTATTCGGTTTAAAACTAAAATATGTCCAAATATATTTTCGATTACAGGCATCGGTTTGTTGTGTTTATTAAAGCACAGAACCGGTTTCAAATATAAGCGAACCGGACTAAAACATCTTCAATTAGAAGAGATAAGCATCAGATCGGAGAACTTACAACTCCAAATTGCGGTCCGTTAATAGCAAGTAATACATCAAATAAATTTTATTTCGAATGTTTTGTTTTATTGACGTATATAACAAGTTTTACAGTTTTATTACCAATCAGATTTTTAAAAGATATTTAAAGTTACAATTTTACAGCAAAATCTCTAAAAACAAAAGTTAGTGAAAGCTTAAAATAACAATCCTAACTAATCGATCATAACATTAAAGAAAGTTGAATCACTGATACGTTGAAAGACAAAAAACTAATTATGTAAACTTATGATTTTAGAAATTATCCAACGGTCAGATGTTTTATTTTTAAATAAAAAATAAATAATTATATGGTGGGGTTAATTTTCTAAATAACTAGGTTCGAAATTGGTAAATAAGTTGGAATTGATGGCTCGTGTGGTGTAAGCACAGAGCGTGACTTTGATCATGTATTGAACAAATATCATGTTCTTATTATCACACCATTTTTTTTAATTAACACACTATTTATTTAAACGAACTCAAAAACAATTTTCACTAATCTACCAAAGTGTGGTAGGCTAGTAGTTTTTGTAGCGTTGGTTCCATTATACCTCTAGTTTAATATTTTTTGGGAGGAGGATACTTTTAAAGATAATATACTAGAGACTAACTCGAAGTTGACATATATTAAAGGTTAGATCCGAATTTTGAAGTTATCAAAACCAAACAAAAAAATCATTAGTCTTATGACTTTGTGCCATCATATTTTTCTTTTATTTTCTTATTGCATATTGTGAAAACTAATTTATTTACCTTTAACTTGTACTTCAGCAACATATAATGAACTCTACGTTAAAATTTAATATTTTTCCTCATGTAAAATAGAGGATAGCTTATACCCTTTATCAAAAAAAAAAAAAAATAGAGGATAGCAATTAAAAGATGCGAGCAATCTTGATTTATAACACAACGTGAGCTATAAAATCTTTTACATCCTGTACGCCCACGGAAATACACGAAACAGACGGTTTTATTCACCAATAAGACAACCCTATCCGATTTTGCTTACTACATAAACGCGTGTATATCGTTTTCATGCATTTAAAGCAATTAGTCATTTTTTTTGTTTTGGATTTTTGCATAAATAAAAGACTCGAAAAGGAATCTGGTATCTGATTGATAAAAATATTGTTAACCGATAATTAAAATTGAAACCAAATGTGGATGTATTAAAATAAAATTTCTTCTGGAACAGAACAAAGTTAAAAATTAAGTGAATACAGAAAATTTAAGGAAAAGTCGTACGTACGTGCGTCAAGAATCTTATGGATTCTCAACAACCAGATTAGGCTTTGAGCTCTCATATGCTTAAACGCGGGTACTTGCTTCTCAATAAGGACAACTATTCTTTAGAAAAATTATTAGTACTTTAAAAAGTAGTAAAATACTAATAATTTAAAACATAACCATCGTGGCTATATGTTTATGACTTAACATTAAATTTCGGAGGACAAAAAAAAATGGTAGTGATTAAGAACATTAGTGAGTGGGCATACCTACCGCTATTAAAGTTATGGTTAATTAACAACTGGTTACAATAGTAAAAAATTTTAACTTTAATCGTAGCTATTTAATATATAGTTAAAATAGACATTCGTCCTCTACAAGCTCATTCACAAAAATTAAAATGTCCTCTTAAATTAGATCATTTGATATGGTAAATTAAAACGGGTTGTCTATTGGTTAATTTGAATGTTGGAAAAAAAAGAATAAATTGTGACATCCAGTGTGCTCGATGTAGAGCGGAAGATGAGACAATAAATTATATCCTTTTTGAATTTCCGCCAACAGTTCATGTATGTGCATTGTCAAAAATATCATTGGTATTTTGACAATTCCCTGAGATTTCGGCTTTTTGAAATATGGATAATTTATTTTGGAGAATTCATGTAATAAACAAGGATGAAAGTTTTTCATTGATTTTATGGTATATCTGGAAAGCTAAAAATGATTAAGTATTAAAAATATCGATAAAAACCTACAAGAAACTTTTAAATTTGCACAAACAAAAACTTTAGCTTGGAAGTCGACATAAGTTAAAGAACATAATGAGCTTAATCAAATTCTTTAGGATACCGGGGTTGCACCAAATTCTCAGAATTTAGTATTTAAAAGGTTTAGTTGTTATGTAGATGATTCATGGAAAGATACAGACAATTTATCTGGATTAGCTTGGTTCTACTTTCAAGATGACATAAAGAGAACAATTATGGGGGCATGTAACACTCGTAGGTGCCTCTCCTTTGCACGCTGAATTAGAAGCTCTTATCTGGGCCATCTACAACATGATTGCACAACATAATATAGAAGTAGCTTTTTCAACAGATTCCTCCGATCTATTGAAGATGATGTTTATACCGACAGATTGGCCTGCTTTCTCGACACACCTCGACTATCTCCTGAGGATTAAGAATTGAGGGATCATCTTGTATCTTTGACTTGATAACGAGAGAATTTTTGGTTCTTGCACTTTCTTTCCCAATCGGTGCTCGATGATGAAGCATAATCGGGCCACCCTATGATCTCCGCGAAGGGTGTATGTTCCATTTTCTGTTTGGAACTTCAGAGATTGGTGGTCTGTTGAGGTGACCGCTCTCATTTGATGTATCCATGGAGTGCTGAGTATAATGTTTTAGATTGTGGGCTTGTCGACGATCAAAAACTTGACGATTCTTGTCTGGGCTCCTGCATAGACGGGCAATTTGACTGTGCTGATCACCATCGTTGTAACTCCATGGAAGCCTGTTAGGGGATGTATATTGAAACAATCACCTTAGCCTCTAATGGTCATGCACTCACCTTAGCCTCTAATCTCATGGTCATGCACTCACCTTAGCCTTTTCGCGGTAACCAACCAATCTCACAAGATCTAGACTTCCTGGAACTTCTAGGGTTTCTTAAAGGTCACAACAACACAACCACAACCCCTCTTTCTTACCCTTCAGCCAATCACATCAACGAAACAACATTCTACCTAAATTGGAAAAATTTGGAAAATAACTGAAACGATCAGCCTCAAATATTGAGCCACGAATCAAAATCTAACCGTCCAATTCTAATCTTCACCGTTGACACTCAACCCCTAGATGTCCTTAAGCTAACCTCAAAGTTTCATAATTATCTGGCCATAGATGAACTCGCGATCTCTCTTTGAATCTACATTGGTCCAAATCGCGTCTGAAACAGAGAACCTCACGAAAACGCGAATAACGTTTAGAATATTAACTCAAATCTAAATCCGCAAAGTGGTACATCTAGGTCTAAGGCTTAGCTAAAAGTCCATAAATTTTCGTTACCTTTGGAAACTATATGCTAGGTCGAACTCCTTTTCTACCATGCCCTGTCAATTCTGTCTCCATCTCCCTTCACCAAAGTTCAGCCTCCTCGTTCGTCACAAGAAAGGAAACAATCGCTCAATCTCTCTTCTCTAGATAGGTGGCCATGAAATTTAGAGAGAAGAAGTCTAGGGTTTCTTGCGATTTCAGCATTTAAATAGGCTTAAGGTTTATTTCCGGTTTATTTAAATCAAATCAGAAAAATTAGAATTAACCCAGAAATTACTTAAATCTCTTGGTTTAATATTAATCTAGAAATTAATTACACTCCCTTGGTTTAATTAATAAATCGACCAACCTATTAAACCATTAAACCAACTGGAATTAAACGGACTACACTCCAATTTTGACATAAACTCCAATTTATTTATTTTTTCTATTTCTTGGAACACGGGTGTTACAATTCTCCCCCTCTAATCTAGATTCGTCCTCGAATCTAACACTTCCAACCTTCCGCAGGCACTCAACCCACGTTACCACAACATAACGGTCGACACTTGCCCACTCCGGCCCACACAAAGCGGTCATGAGATCAAACACCATTGACCTCCGAGGTCTACATTCAGTCACTGGCTTAAGACTCCGGTCAGAAACTCATTGCTCACAACTCAACTCATACCTCTCCAGTCTAAGACACCAAGTCCTATGAGTTATGGGTATCCATACCACTCCGCTCTCAGGCCACAAAGTCCTTTCGAGCTCTCGGTTTCCACTCATGCCACTCCACTCTGGATAATATAACCTTACGAGTTCTCGATAATCACATACCACTCCACTCTGGGCTATACACCGTACGAGTTCTCAGCATCGCACTCATACCACTCCACTCTGGGCAGTATAACCTTATGGGTTCTCAATATCAAATACCACTCCACCCTGGGCTATATACCTTACGAGTCCTGGGTATCACACTCATACCACTCCACTCTGGGCAGTATAACCTTACAGGTTCTCGGTATCAAATACTACTCCACCCGGGGCTAGTTGAACTATTCATCCTCCCTTGAGTTGTATAGGACCAGTTCGTCCTTTGAGCAATCATGACCCTCTATACGTCTATAAGCACTTCCGACTGAAACTATCTCCCATGATCAGCACACGACCCCGCAAGGTAATTCTGACATCATCCATATTCCAAATCCAAAATATCAACCTTTCATAACCAATACTCTAGTTATCTCACCGCATATCCAGTTACTTAGGGTACTCACATAATCTCTTCCAGATTATAATTCAAGTTTGTACTCCCCATAAAAACTCTTTTTCAGAACCTCATATTCACTTATCTTTCATGACATCATTAGCACCAAACAATAAGAAATACTCATCTTATTTAAACTTATCAAGAAATACCCCAACATCAGATTCAATCCTTTAGAATCTCATCAAAACATATTCGAACTCTTCGAATATCCACGCAACATATCCTATTCCTCAATATCAACTCACTAAATTCTATTCTTGGAATGTCACCACATCATAGTTTATAAATTCGACTATCACCTACCTCATATCTCGTACTTCAGGATATTAACGCAACATGTCCAATAACCCTGGACATCACCAAAATAAATCCAATACCTCAAGATATCTACAAAACGTATTCGATTCTAGAATGTCAAACACAACATATCCTAAGTCTTGGATATCAGCCCCACACTCTAAAATCTCATTTAAGTTTGGAAAAATGATTCCCAGCTACTCGAACTATAGGCCACGGCATATCTACACATACAAACTAATTTAATGTTCTCATAACTACACGAACTATTGACTTTGCATAGTAACATGCACGAAGTATCATGTGTCATGTGTCCAACTACACTAAGTATTGTGACAGACACAAAGTATCAAAAATTGTATGCGCAACACCATAATCATTTTTACGATTTTAATATTAGATAGCTTTTACATATATATATATATATATTATTTTGTATATTATATAATTAATAGAATAATTGATCAAAATATCAACAAAAATAAGTTTCAATAAAAAACTTTTTGTATTATTTTAGAAATCATACAATAAATATGTTCTAAAATTGAACCCATTAACAAAAAATATGTTCTAAATCGTTATAAAAATCAACTTGAAATTTTTTATATTAACATTTTAAATATTTTAAACATATATATATATATATATATATTAATATTTTAATTTGTATATACTGTAGGACCGGACACTGATTTAATATTCTAAAATTTTAGAATACAAAATTATGTCCGTCGGATCCAAGAAAGTTACTTGAATATGTCCAAATTATGTAAAAATTAGAATAGTTACTATTGATGTTCCACCTTATAAGCCTGTTTCAGAGAGACCTATGACAAAAAGAAAATTCATATCATTATTTAATTTTGACATATTTTTGACATATTTGAGTAACTTTTCTTAAAAATATAAAAATGTTAATATAAAATATTTCAAGTTGATTTTTATAAAGATTTAGAACATATTTTGTTGTTAATGGGTTCAATTTTAGAACATATTTATTGTATGATTTCTAAAATAATACACAAATTGTTTTTGTTGAAACTTATTTTTGTTGATATTTTGATCAATTATTCTTTTTATTATATAATATACAAAATTATATATATATATATATATATATGTAAAAGAAGCTATTTTAAATTAAAATCGTAAAAATGATTATGGTGTTGCGCATACAATTTTTGATACTTCGTGTATCTCACAATACTTTGTGTAGTTGGGCATATGGCACATGATACTTCGTGCATGTCACTATGCGAAGTCAATAGTTCGTGTAGTTATGAGAACATTAAATTAGTTCGTATGTGTTGGTATGCCGTGGCCTATAGTTCGTGTAGCTGAGAATCATTTTTCCTTTAAGTTTTCCTTAATCAATTCCAGAACGCTATCGTTCCTTTATGATTAACAACATGACACTCACCAGCCATCATTAATAAAATACAAACCCACATTTTTTTATTTATCTCAACATGTAACAATCGTTTCTAACTTCAAAAGAAAAATACACATACAGTAGGACCTGGGAAACGTGGATTATAAATTTCCCAACTAGAAGTGGTCCGCTTCAGAAGCTCAAACCTCGATTCCAGCTTCTTCTCAAACAACTTGGAGAATTCCAATTTCATCATTGCCTCTTATCCCCCAGTTTACTCTACCACAACATCACAATTGAATAGACCTTGATCATTGGAACTTCCTTCCTTTGATCTGTTTGATTATTCTCTCAAGAATCTTCCTCAACCAACATGTTAGACTAAAGATCAAAAATCTTAGCCAACACCTCACTAGCCTTATGCCAGTGTCCACATGTGCTGATACTAACACGCCCCACAACCCAGATTGGTTTCAGATACCTCGGACTTAACGTAGTCCCAGAAATGAATCGATTAAGACCCACCTCTCAACAGTGCCCTCTTGAGATAACTTATCTCCAACATAATCTTCATAACCATTTTGTCGATCTCGCGCTTCTTTCATGTTCAGCTTCCAGAAACCCAGACCTCTTCTGTAGTATCCTGAACAATATCCCCACCAATTATCTCCCTTTCCCCTACTAAGGTTCAACACAATTGTGTACAATTTGGTCAAACACAAAAGACTTCCTATGGTGCCATCACAACAGCTAACGCTTAGCTTAGAACTCAAAATTTCCAATTCAACTTTCCAAACCCACTACTCAATCAATGAAAACCCAGAGCCTACCATCCTGACTCTTCGTTAATAACTTAGGCCTCGGCCCGTAACCAAAAGCCTTTTTTTAGGAAACGATCACCCTTAAATATTGAGCCACGAATCAAAAGCTAACCGTCCAATTCTAATCTTCACCATTGAAACTCAACCCCTAGATGTCCTTAAGCTAACCTCAAAGTTTCATGATGATCCTACCATAGATGAACTCGCGATCTCTCTTTGAATCCACATTGGTCCAAATCGCGTTTGAAACAGAGCACCTCACAAAAACACGAATAACTTTTAGAATATTAACTCAAATCTAAATCCGCAAAGTGGTAAATCTAGGTCTAAGGCTTAGCTACAAGTTCATAAATTTTCGTTACATTTGGAAACTATATGCTAGGTTGAACCCCTTTTCTACCATGCCCTGTCAGTTCTGTCTTCATCTCCCTTCACCAAAATTCAGCCTCCTCCTTCCTCACAAGAAGGGAAAAAATCGCTCAACCTCTCTTCTCTAGATAGGTGGCCATGAAATTTAGAGAGAAGAAGTCTAGGGTTTCTTGCGATTTCAGCATTTAAATAGGCTTAGGATTTATTTCCGGATTATTTAAATCAAATCAGAAAAATTAGAATTAACCCAGAAATTAATTAAATATCTTGGTTTAATATTACTCCAGAAATTAATTAAACTCCCTTAGTTTAATTAATAAATCGACCAACCTATTAAACCATTAAACTAACTGGAATTAAACGGACAACACTCCAATCCCGACATAAACTCCCATTTTTTTTTTTCATTTTTTGGAACACGGGTGTTACATATATTCAGCTTGAAATTTAATCCATGAGTTCCATTTTATCCAACATCTCTTTGAAGATTACATCTATCAATCTCTCGGTGTTTATGAGGGCCTAGACTACTACGTAAACAGTTTTTTGTAGTTCGATGACTAATGGATCGTTGTACGGCGTGTTGAGCTCTTCGACATCATTTCTAGAGAAGGTTAGCTTTTCAAATTGGGTTGTTAGTTCGTCAAGAGTGCTTAGTTTCAAGTTCTCTGCTGTCATAGTTTTTCTTTAGTACTCCTGGATCCATAGAGCCAAATTCCTACAGTTGATGAGATCTCCCATAATCATTGGGACCCTTTTATTTGGTTGCAGGCATTGGTTGTAATCATCGGATCGACCTCCCTTGGGTGGTTTGATGGCCGGGTAATGGGATGGTGGTGGGAGCTGAGCGTTCGCTTGGTTGGTAGCTCATTTCCTCTACCCTCGGTCGTTCGTTCGCCGGCCTATATCGAGGAATTTTTTTTGCCTTGTTTTCTCACTTGTACTGAGCAAAGAGGAAATTTTGTAGTGTATATGATATGTAGCCTTTTTAGCATATTGTTGATTGCATTTCTCATAGAAATTCTAGAGTTTCATTGCATATTAGGAGCTATTTGCATCCATTTGCATGTTATTCTCATTTCATAGGTCTTGGATGTGAATTCGCCAAAGGTTGACCAAAAGGGAGCAAAGAGTGAGTTTAAGAGTGAAGAGAGCTTGCAGCGGTATGTCACCGTGACATGGTGACATCGAGAGGCTCCATCGGCATTGTGCCACGGCATCACTACACCTTTGTGAAACTGGACAACTTTCCTGGCGAATTGGTCTAGGAGCTGCAGCGTTGTCATGTCGTCGTGGGGCAGCAGCGGGGAGTCATAGCGGCAATGCAACGTCGAAGGCTTGTAGCGACATCGTGTAGCGGGGTCACCACACCGCTAGGATGCAGATACCGCTGGGCCGGTTCAAAATTCCATATTTTTACCCTTAACTGGATTTAACCGAATCAGTCTTGTATCAAAACATTATGCTTTTATTTTACTATAACTAGCCTAAGAAAAACCTAATTAAGGATATGCTTTGTTTTATGAGATTTTCTCTTAGCCTCTTTTGGATCTTTGTATGAATCTTTCAATTTCAAAGTATCAAATCTCTTTCTTTCTAAAAATCTTCCATATATTTTTCTCTTAATCATGATTAATCATCTTTCAAACCAATTGATTTGTGTTTACATGATTATGAGTGAGTGGTCTTTTAGATGAGTTTAGGGTTTGGTTGATTGTGATGATTTGATGAGTTAATGATGATTTTAAGACTAGATCTTAGGTAATCCTTCATTTAGGTTGTTACTAATGCTAGATTAAGTTTGTAATTAAGAAATCTAGATGGTGTTCGGAAGGTGTTCAATGAAATACTTGAGAGAACGTAAATGTGTTTTTTCATGCTTAGCCTATGGAAGTAGTTGATTAGAATGATTAGTGGTTAGATTAGATATGATTATAAATGGTCATTAGTCTTTGAATTGCAAACAAAAATTGTTGATGATTAATTGATTAGTATAGAGGTTAATCCCATGAAGATGGATTAGTCTAGATAGTGATCCTAAGCCTAGGATAATGTTCTTAATGTGTCCTTAGCATAATCAAACATTCATCATCTTATCTAGATCGTTGCCATTTCCGAGACTCATCGCTTTTCTTATTTGATTTCAATCCCTTTTTCTTATTTGATATCCTGCTTTCTTTATTTTAAATTGGTTTCCAAAAACATAAACTTTTATTGCTTATATTGAAATAGGACGAGTATTCCTATTTGATTTGCACTGTTTCCGGGGAAGCAAGCAATAGCCATTAGGATTTGGTCTTGGTTTGAGACTAAGCTTTTCTTTTCTTTATTTTGACTTTAACTTTTCATTTAGTTTTTGTTTCTCTTGTGTTTTTTAAGGTGTATGCAACGAAGGAGTCAACAAGGAGAGGTTGTTGATTGTATTTCGGATTTGGGTCAACTTGAGAGAGTGAATTGAAGAGAAGCTAAAGCAAGGAGAGAGCGAGAGCGGTTAGCACACTTGGCATGCCTAGGCATGGACGAGATTCACAATCCACCGGGTTTTAAGGGTAATGTTGATCAAGCGGGGCATGCTCAAAGAAATGGTCAAGGGAATGGTGTTGGCACAACAATGGTCAAGGAAAAAAATCCTCCTCCAAGGAATCCACCTCAACATCCTCCAAAACTCGCATTGGTTATAGGCGCATATGATGAGCCAAACATCTATGGCCATAGGACCGGAATCTGTCTATCTTCCGTTGAGAACAACAACTTTGAGATAAAAGCAAGCTTGATCAACATGGTTCAAGGGTCAAAGTACCATGGTCTTGAAATGGAAGATCCTCTCGATCACTTAGACCAATTCGCCCAATTTTTGGCACGGTAAAGATCAATGGGATCACAGAAGACGCTTTCAAGCTTAGAATTTTCCCTTTCTCTTTAGGGGACAAGGCTCATGTGTGGGAGAAGAACCTACCTCACAAATCTATTACCTCATGGGATCAATGCAAGAGGGTGTTCTTAGCTAAGTTCTTCTCCACAACACACACAGTTAGGCTAAACAATGAGATTTCAAGCTTCACACAAAGAGCTAATGAAAGTTTTGTGAAACATGGGAGATATTCAAGGGATATACATCTCAATGCCCTCACCACGAATTTTCTAAAGAGTCACTACAATCAACTCTATACCGTGGTGTCTCGCCGAAGATTAGAATGCTTCTAGACACCGCAAGTAACAGAAACTTCTTAGGCCAACACGTGGAGCATGAATTATTGTTAGTTCAGAAACTTGCTCAAAGTGACAAAAATTATGGGAAAGATTATGATCGCACTTCGAGAGATAGTGGTGACATGAATGATCGCCACCATAAGGAGATCAAGGCTCTTAATGAGAAGATTGATAATTTGCTTCAAGTGTCTCAAAGGACGGTTAACTTTGTTAGTGAAGGTGAGGGATATCAATGCTACCAAGAGGTTGGAAATGATGGATGTGGTGTTGAACAAGAAGAAGTGAACTGCATTGGTGGACAACAAGGTTACAACAAAAGGTTCAATCTAAACGATGGGAACCACTCTAACTTCTCCTATAGTTACCCAAACGTCGAAAACCGCCATGAACAAACCTACCCACCTATAAAGCCCCAAACTAACTTTCAAACCACAAACCAACAACCCAACTACGAAACCATAACCCCACAAGACACTTACCAACCAAAGCACCAATTAAATAACCCCACCAAACCCTATTATCTCCAAACCCAACCACCACCACCAAACCAAAACCGACAATCTCCTCAAACAACTATAAGTCTCTAGGGATACTAAGTAATAGACCAAAAAGCTCTAAGTCTCTAGTTGAAAAAGAAAAAAAGAGTGTAGCTTCCTAAGATTGTACAAAGAAATAAGTATAGGGAGCAAATTCAAGCAAAGAGAAGAGATAGAAAAGAGCTAAGTGTTGAACTAAAATGATAGATTTTGCCTTTAACTAGCATTCATATGTTTAGAGAGCAACCACCAAAATAAAAACTCTTTTTGAATCCACCTCAAAAAGCCTTAACCCAACATCGAATGAGATTTATTTGATTTCCCTAAGCGAGACCGCACTAAACACCTTAATGAATAATAAAGAGATGTCTTATATTTGACTGTGAGTCTTTGCTTAATTTGAGGGGTTGCATTAGAAATTTGCATTGAGATGAGAATGGAGAAGCACAAAAGAGTAAGATGTTTGTTCTTGCAACGTATAACCATTTTTGAGGATAATGTGTTTAATCCTTCGTTTGATACTTTGTGGCTTAAATTCCTATTTTCATACTTCTTTCTCGACTTGTCTCTCGTTGTTTGCTTGAGGAGCAAGAGATAAGTTTGGGGGAGTTGATATTTAGCCATTTTAGGATATTGTTGATTGCATTTCTCATAGAAATTCTAGAGTTTCATTACATATTAGGAGCTATTTGCATCCATTTGCATGTTATTCTCGTTTCATAGGTCTTGGATGTTGATATGCTCAAATTTACCCTGAGCTACTCTCTCAAATTAAGAGATCACTGTAGTACTTAGGGATCGAATCCACAAGGACTTGGTTACACAATAGATTGTCAGTAAAAGTATTAAGCTAAATAAGAATAATTGTAATGAAATAGCAATGCAAAATAAATAAACGAAGTGAAATCAATGAGGGAAAACGCTAGGCATAGAGAAATCTTAGGAATCATCAGAACTGCGAATCAATCAATTATTGGGATTATAATTAAGAACCGTTCTAGAACTCAAATCACTAAGCTATAATTAACCAACTGTCGTTGCGAAAACTATCTAAATCTAAATTCCAGAATCCCAAATTTCTTTGCAAATCCTAAGAATATAAATCAGCCTTAACGTTTAGGTTCGATGTGTTCACAAAATCCCTAAACCAAATTTCTTTGCGAATAAGTAATTTTGCTCATCCTAGATATATCAGATTATCAATTGCACTGTCGTGCCTAATCAATCAACCTAAGATCTAAATTCCAATTGCACTATCGTGCCTCCTAGAATTAGCTTTGAGAACAACCTAAGGCGAAGAACTCTAACAATTAATCCCAATAATATAATCAATTCAACAATTCATCAGAAACCCTTGAAAACCTTAAACCTAACTATGAAACTACTCAGACATATCCATGGAAATTAAAGACATGATTGAAATAGATATCATAAAAATAGAAAGAGATAGAGGGGTTCGAAATCTTCTCTCAAAGGAGAAACAAAGTATAAGATCAGCCCCTAGGTCCAAGCTCTCTCTAAAGTAAACACAAAGAAGAAGATTCATAAAATAAAACCTAAAAACCTAATTTATAAGGCTAAACACGATCTGGGGTCTTCTGTTAACTTTCTGGAAGTTCTGGGCCACTTTGCAATTCATTAAATGTTAAATTCCTCGTCAGAGTTGGTCAGTGTCGATCGTCACCATTGCTAGTGTCGATCAACACTCATGGTCATGAACTCGGCTTACTCTATTCGCGTGACAGACTGGACTGCTTCCACAAAAACTGGCATAACTTTTGATCGCACCGTTGGAATGACCTCAAACTTCCAGATGAAAGATAACTCATTGATCTATCTTGTGTCAAAATATTAGCTCGATCCATCGGTGAAAAGTTCTTCAACGAATGCCAAACTTCTGTCATCTCTGCATGACTCTGCATCTCATATGCTACAAAGCTCCAGAAATGCTCCAAATCATCCAAAAGATCCCAAATGTGTATAAACCTGTAAAAGACTCTAAAAAGACTCGAAGCAATATAAAAGACTCGATAAAAGACATATATAATGGCATAAAACCGGTAAAAACCATGATATATCAACTCCCCCAGACTTAGCTTTTGCTTGCCCTCAAGCAAACAAAAAACTGAATACAGGGAAGAAGTTTGAAAACATGAAACTCACAATGTCATCAGAATACCACAATCACATCAACCTTAGTGAAGCCACTAGAAACTCTTACCTGACAAGATCCAGATCACCATGTAATTCATCGCAAGCATTCACAGTTTTCCTGATAATACCCACAACCTTGCAACATAATCTCCCATAAGGTCTTCATCACTGCGCTCCTCATGTCAGATCTCAATGCCCAGAACCTTCTAGACTTTATCGTCATTCAATACCAAGACAAGACAACATACACAACATATGGTACTCTTTCTCTCCCTCAGACTTATTCTTTTATTTATTCCCTTTTTATTATTTTTTTTTTCTCTTAATAAAAGCACAAAGGGACAAGCAAATAATGGTATCACGGGAAAATCCTAACCTTGCCGCGGCCTTTGCTGATCATCTCTTATATCCATGTAAAATAATGAGGTCACGGGAAATTTTCCTACCCCTTTACACGGAAGAGAATCATCTCAACTTTTCATAAGAATTTATTCAACCCTCTCTATATATATCAAGGTTCGATACGCGAGTATTGATGGTGTTTGCCACCGAATCCCCAGTTCATCCCCTCTCTATATATATCAAGTACATATCATTTTTCGCTATCTTCTAACTGGGGAGAGGAATACCATTTAATTACCTCAAAAGTTGTATCATGTCGGGTATGGATGAGAAAGTCAAGCTCTTAGAACACTGAAATCGTCGAAGAGGTTAACAGTTCAAACCATAAAACTAAGGATTTCTGCGGAAGTATGGGAGTCTCAAATCAACTGGTCGGCCTTTGATTTTTCCATTAGTCTCGGATTCATGCCAGACTTGAACCAATGGTCACTTAAGCTTCTACAACTGTGGTTAATTCCTCGGTAAAATCATTGTTTCGGACAAATTTTGACTCAATAAAATAAAAACAAAAAACTTTTGACTCTAAGAAAATAATAAACAACGTTAGTAACTACCTCCCCCAGACTTAAACAACACTGTCCCCAGTGTTATAGAAGCATGAGTTTGGTGAAAAAGAAAAACAAACGAAAAGAACGTTGAAATCAAGAAAACTACCTATGTGTTGCCATTAGTGTCAATCGACACCCAGCCTGGTGTCGATCGACACCAAGCATGAACGACTGCGGCTGAATGAGTTGCTGACATAGATTTTTGCAGACAGGTTGTAGATTTGGTACGCACACAAACCGTAACCTGTAGCTAATTAAGAATACTCAAGCAAATATTAAGCAACAACACATAGTATACTAATCAAGTTATCAAGGTTCATGACTAACAAAAACGCAAAATAAAACAAAAAATAACTAAAGGTAAAGAAAAACTAAAGTAAACGTACCAGTGGGTTGCCTCCCACTAAGCGCTTGTTTAACGTCATTAGCTCGACTGCAATGACGGCTCAAAGGTGATGAGAATCACTGGAAGGATCAGGGAGTGGTGGCGGTGGGTTGAGACGCGGTCCTCGTACCCTGAGGTCGTGCATGTTCAGCTTCAGCACTTTGCTCAACGCATCATCTAGAGCTGCTTGTCCCTGCGCTTTAAGTTCTGGGGGTGATAAGTGCTTTAACCTTAGAGAAGGGTTTAGACATACCTTTTCACTTAACCTTATACTCGATGGCGTCACCAACACGTCTCTGCGGTGTCAAGGTTATATGAGAACCTGTGTTCACTCTGTTGCTCCTTGGCTTGTCTCTGCGCTTTAAGTTCTGAGATGTTCTGTGACGGGTGTCGATCGACACTGGTGGTTGGTGTCAATCGACACCATCAGGCTCTTCCAAAATATCAATGCAGGAGATGTGTTTAGGAGCTCTTGTTGTGGGGATGGCTTTATAGGAGATCTCCTTGTCAATGTAAGAGAATGAGATACTCTCACTGGGCAAGTCTATAACTGCACCAACTGTAGCCATGAACGGTCTTCCAAGCATCAAAGGCTTACTACAGCGTTCACTCATCTCCACAACCTGAAAATCAATAGGGACCAAACAATCTCCTACTTTAATGAGTAAATCAGGGATCATACCATATGAAAGTGAGGTGACAGAATTCGCAAATGTGAAAGGCATCGATGCAGCTTGGATACCAATTCCCAAACTCTCTTCAATTGCCCTTGACATGACATTGACGCTAGACCCTGAATCAACGAGAGACTCTTTGAATTCAACTCCAGAGATGGAGCATGGAACTGAAAATTTCCCTGGGTCTTCTCTCTTAACTAACTGCTTCAGTGATGGTGGTGTGTGTCTGGCCTGGATGAAGAGTACCTCGATCTCTTCTAGAGTTTCTCTGCAATCTCGGAAGTGACTAAGCAAAGGGCGGAATTGCAAAGCTTCTTTAAAAGACATCGATTGGGGAATCCTCCTTACCATCTTCTCAAAACCGAGCAACTTTTCTGCAGTAATGGGACGTTTGAGATGTCTAGGTGTCTTAGGATAAGGAATCTTAGGCTTGTAGACACGTTCCTCGACAATCTTGGGTGTTTTCTCAATTTTTGGGTCAGTCTGCGAGGAGTGTAGATCGTCACTAGGGTTGTGTCGATCGTCACTAAGGCTTGGAATGAAGTTTGTGTCATCTGTGGCTGTTGGTGTCGATCGACACCAATGGGTGGTGTCGATCGTCACTGGTTCCGGAAGTTCATCATCTTTGACTTCGATCTCCTCCGATAGCATGGCTAAAAATTTCTCATCCATTTGCTCAAATTCTTCAGCACTGATATCACCGTTCAACATAATGGCATTGCACTGATACCTTGGATTAGCGTCTGTCTTCCCAGGAAGAAAACCATCCTGTCTCTTAATAGCTTCAGCTGTCTGAGCAACCTGAGTGTCTAACTTCTTGACATGAGTGTTCAGCTGCTCAAACTTCCCATTCAAATCCTGATACAGTGAGTCTAACTTTCCATTGAATTCCACGGTGATCTTCTGTTGACCTTCTAGAATCTGCTCAAGCATCGATTCCATCTTACTCTCTGTAGTAGGTGGTGGAACGCTCTGATATGAAGATGAGCCATAGTTCCTCTGACTGAAGTTGTTGCTGCTCTGATAGGGTTTCTGATACTAAGGCCGCTGAGTGAAAGTAGAGGAGGACTGATTCCCTGGATAGTTGCCCCGCGGACTGCCTCCATTGTAGGCTCGGTTTCCTTGTGAGTTACCGATATGCTGAAAGCCTGTGCCACCGACATAGTTAACATCCTGCTCCTCATGCTCATCAACTGGCTCATAGGTCTCAACCTCAGCAGCAAACTAGACCTACTTCTTGTTTATTAGAAGGTTGTGATCCGTATCAAGTTTCGCCTTTACCTCAGCTATCTGACTTCCATCTAAGTTCCCAGCTTGCTTCTTCCTCTCGAAGTCAGCATTCTTAGTACTGTTACTTGAAGCCAAATTCTCAATCAAAACCACAGCATCTTCAGGGTACCTGGTGTTGAAGTTCCCGTTACTCGCAGCATCCAAAGCCATCTGATACCTCCAATCAATACCCCTGAAGAAGATACCTAGCAACTGAACCTCGCTGAAACCATGGTGTGGACAGTCTCTCTGATACGCCCTGAATCTCGCCCAAGCGGCCTTGAATGCCTCAGTAGGTCCATGAGAGAAGGCTGAAATCTTCGTCCTCAGCTCTTCAGACCGTGGATCATCATAAAAGTTGTTCAGGAAAGCATTCTTAGTATCCTCCCAAGTGGTCAGTGATCCCGGCTTCAACTGCTTAAGCCAATAAGCTGCTTCCCCAGCAAGAGAATATGGGAAGAGCTTACAGAACAAATAGTCGTTTGACACCCTGTTAGCCTTGATGCTAGTGACTAGATCCTCAAACCGCTCAATGTGATCCATAGGGTGCTCATGTGATAGCCCATGGAAAGGGTTCTGACCGACGAGCGTGTAGTATGCAGGTTTGAGTTCAAAGTCATTCCTTTGAAACGGAGGCGGGCGGATGGCAGACCGGTTGGCATAGAACTGCTCTGGCCGGTTGTAATCCCCCAATGTCATTGCACGTGGACCTACGGCACCAGGTGCACCTTGTCCAACCAAAACTCCACCAGCCGCTGGTTGGTGTCGATCGACACCAAGTTGTGGGTGTCGGTCGACACCAGCACCCTGGTCGAGTACCACAGCCTCAACAATGACCTGGCCGTTGTCATCGATCCTTTGGCCCTCTGCATTGTATGCAAGGCCATCCCTGTCCCGGAGAACTCCAGCTTCGTCGGGTCTGATGATAACACGCAACATCGCCGCTGAATCCTTCGCTTTCCGAGGTCTTTGTTCTAACTCAGCTAGTTCCTGAAACACACAAGAAAGAGAGAAAGAACGAAATTAGTAACAAAATAAAATAAAAAATTTAGACAAAAACTTAAACCTAAATCTAATGGTAAACTCAAAGTCCCCGGCAACGGCGCCAAAATTTGATATGCTCAAATTTACCCTGAGCTACTCTCTCAAATTAAGAGATCACAGTAGTACTTAGGGATCGAATCCACAAGGACTTGGTTCCACAATAGATTGTCAGTAAAAGTATTAAGCTAAATAAGAATAATTGTAATGAAATAGCAATGCAAAATAAATAAACGAAGTGAAATCAATGAGGGAAAACGCTAGGCATCGAGAAATCTTAGGAATCATCAGAACTGCGAATCAATCAATTATTGGGATTATAATTAAGAACCGTTCTAGAACTCAAATCACTAAGCTATAATTAACCAACTATCGTTGCGAAAACTATCTAAATCTAAATTCCAGAATCCCAAATTTCTTTGCAAATCCTAAGAATATAAATCAGCCTTAACGTTCAGGTTCGATATGTTCACAAAATCCCTAAACCTAACTATGAAACTACTCAGACATATCCATGGAAATTAAAGACATGATTGAAATAGATATCATAAAAGTAGAAAGAGATAGAGGGGTTCGAAATCTTCTCTCAAAGGAGAAACAAAGTATAAGATCAGCCCCTAGGTCCAAGCTCTCTCTAAAGTAAACACAAAGAAGAAGATTCATAAAATAAAATCTCTGCATGACTCTGCATCTCATATGCTACAAAGCTCCAGAAATGCTCCAAATCATCCAAAAGATCCCAAATGTGTATAAACCTGTAAAAGACTCTAAAAAGACTCGAAGCAATATAAAAGACTCGATAAAAGACATATATAATGGCATAAAACCGGTAAAAACCATGATATATCAAATGTGAAGTAGACGAAAAGTAGACCAAAAGGGAGGAAAAGAGTGAGTTTAAGAGTGAAGAGAGCTTGCAGCGGTACGTCACTGCAACATGGTGACATCGAGAGGCTCCAGAGGCATTGTGCTGCGGTATCACTACACCGCTATGAAACTGGACGACTTTCCTGGCGAATTGGTCTAGCAGCTGCAGCGGTGTCATGGTATCGTGTGGCAGCAGCGGCGAGTCATAGCGGTATTGTAGCATCGAAGGCTTGTAGCGGCATCGTGTAGTGGGGTCACCACACTGCTAGAATACAACGGCCGGTTCCTGTGGTATGGTGATATCACTCGGTTCGAAATTCTAGATTTTCACCCTTAACTGGATTTAACCGAATTGGTCTTGTATCAAACTATTATGCTTTTATTTTACCTGAAATAGCATAAGAAAAACTTAATTAAAGATATGCTTTATTTTATGAGATTTTTTCTTAGCCTCTTTTGGATCTTTGTATGAATCTTTCAATTTCAAAGTATCAAATCTCTTTCTTTCTAATAGTGTTTTTACTCAGGGACTACTTCTGTGGGCAAGGGAAATCTAGCAATAGGAACTTGTCTTACTGGATGTAAATCCCCTGTCAGTTATGCAATCTCCAAGTAAAAACAATGCAACTTACTATGTGTGTGTATGCAAAAGGATGTATCAATTCCCTAGCATTGTCATCGTAATACTAAGGTGTCAATCCGAATGGGTGTGATGCTAGCAATTGAGATGTGATCAGATACAACTAAGTCAAGCCAGATAGAAAGAAAATGTTTATCTAACAACCTAAAAACAAAATGCAGTAAGATGGGTGCTTGACTCGAGTCCTAGACCAAGTCAAGTGACCGAGTCAAGTAGAAAAATGACAAAAAGGTGCACTAGACCACTCTGAACGAGTCAATGAGATCGAGTGGAGCTTGAAAATGACAAACAACTATGCACTGGGGTTCAAAACCGAGTTGAGAGAGATGAAAGGCAAAGTGCAATTAAACAAGTAAATGACTTTAGAACAAGATGATAAAGCAAGAAGATGTAAATAGGGGTCTAAGGATGGGGCAATCGAAATGTCATTCTCCTTGGTCTCTCCTAGACGCTTAACAAAACTTCACAGAAGCTATCTCTAGACAATGAACATCAAAGTAAGGTGGCTCCACTCTCGTGACAAACACCAACAAGCCTATACCACTTCCTAATCATAGTACCTAGTCAAAGATACAAGGAAACTTAGAGCAGATATCAATGAAACATAATATAGGCAAGCATTAAGAACCAATTCATTAATGTCAAAATACAACTAGAACCTCTTAAGCCATGGGTTAAAGCTATAGATCTCTGGTATTAGTTGGTTCAAGCATTTCATCAACACCTTCTGAGTGGGAAATGCCTGAGATCATAATTACCAATGTCTTGGCTAGCTAAGCATTAACAACACTTAATCCAGAAGAGATCTATGCAATCTAAAGCTCAAACATCTAAGGAGACCGAGAATCCTACACAGATCTAACCCATCCTCAGAAACCCTAAATCACTACTCAAGAACACAAATCATAATCATCAAAAACATAAACCCAGAAAAATCAAACATCTCAGAATTCATTGAAAATAGTTTAGAAAGATAGATTAGGATGAGAATAGTAAGATTTCAAAGAATTAAAGCAAACTAAGTACTAGATTAAGAGAGATCTGAATTACAAAATGAAGAACACCAAGAACAAGGTTTGGAGGCAGAGAAAAACCCTAAAAATAAAAGACATGTCCCCTGGATAATACCCAACAGTGGTATTTATAGTAAAATACGGAAAACCCTAAAACAGAAAAAGACAAAGAAAAATAGCTAAGTCTTCGCGGATGGTGCAGCTCGAGTTGGGAGGTCGAGTCTGTTGGACGTCGAGCACTTAGGTGGTGTCGAGTTGAGACGGGTAGATGTTGTTAAGTTGTGACACGAGATGTACGTGGTGGAGCTGAGGTTGAGTTAAGGATGGGATGTCGAATGCGGACTCGAGTGGCGTGGTGAGCATGGGCTCGAGTGGGACTCGAGTGGCGTGGTGAGCACGGGCTCGAGTGGGGCTCGAGTGGGGACTCGAGTGGGGCTCGAGTGGGGCTTGAGTTGGGACTCGAGTGTGCTCGAGTGGCATGGCGAGTATGGGCTCGAGTGGCCTGGCGAGCACGGGCTCGAGTGGGGACTGCGAGGGCAGAGGTCAAGTTGGACTGCGAGGGCAGAGGTCGAGTTGGACGTCTAGTTGGACGTCGAGGGCAGAGGTCGAGTTGGACTGCAAGGGCAGAGGTCGATTTGGACGTCGAGTTGGGAACCCGAGTGGTGTCGAGTCCGTCGTTAGGCTCCTCTACAACTTTTATGCAGACTGTTGAGGCTGAATCCAAACTCAAAGTCCTCGTCCAGCCGCATCTTTCCTGCGTGTCAGATGAATATCACATCCTACTTTACTCCATGACTCCAAATTTCTCCAAATGCCTCCAAAACACCTAGAAGCACTCCAAACATGCAATATGTATGCAAATCTAATGCAAATCCTAATATGAATGCTAAATGAGTGAAAAGGACTCTAAATGAAGTGAAACATATGATGAAACTACACCTAAGTGATGTCAAATGCATGCTAAAACATGCTAAAATACAGAGACATCAACTCCCCCAAACTTAGTATTTGCTTGCCCTCAAGCAAACAAATCATAAGCACGAAGAGAGGTTTGAAAGTGGGGATTCAGAACCTAAGCAATGCAAATAAACAGGATAAAACCAATGTCCTATTTAATAGCTCAATGATGCAATGGAAGCAAGCTCTACTTCAAAAACCTTAGTCATGCTATTCACAACACAACCTAACCTTCAGTCTTAACCTACACATGCATTCAAAACTACCAATCCCTTTAACATTTATTAAGAAGAAACTATGAGTCAAGCTATGCATGTTCAATGAACTCATTTGGCTAAGGGAAAGGTTAAAAGACAAAGATGGTCCCTTCGTGTAACTGGTTAACACTCTTTCTCACTCAGGGGACTCTCATGAAAAGACTGAGCTTTAAGAGAAGGTTAAAGGTCAGGGCCAACCAATGCATACAACGATAGACTCTCATCTACCCATCCATATACATAATCAAACCCAAACCCCTAAATCTAAACCCAGAAATGATCCTATTACTACCCTTTGGCACTTTTTTGCCTTGAATCTCTTTGATCAATCTTTTTCTTTTTCCTTGTGTTTTAAGGGGGTTCTTTTTCTTTTGATTACTCTAGCGGATTGTGTTTCTATCTGAGGCTCTATCTCTTATGCAACTCATACAAGTTTCTCTTTTTTTTTCTTTTCCTGAGCCTACACATATTTTTTTTCTTTCTTTACTACCCAATCCCTTACTAGAGCTTCAATCATACACATCCCTCTACTTAGAAATTTCTTTTCCTTTCCCATTTTCTTCTCTTTTTCATTTTCAATACATCCCACAATGATTTCCCATAACTCGGCCTTCATAGCTCGATGTAGCATATCGAGTTTGCATCTCAAATAGAATTTCCACCCACTCGGTCTGCATAACTCGATACAAGAGACCGAGTCACCTAGTTGAGTTCTCTACCCCGAGTTGGATATCCTATTTCCATTTCTACCCAGAATCATATTCCCACTTAGTCCTAGCTAGTCCGAAAACCATGAACTAGAACTAAATGCGAACCTATCCTTGTCGGCTCTAACCTAACACTTTCTACCAAGTTCAGTCAATAAAAGGCCTCACACACACAGAATAATATTGGCTTGAAAGAAAGGTAGGTTACTTGGATAGCAAGAGTGGTAAAAAGATGAAAGAATGGTAATCAGCTACTGTTCCAATGATGGGAATCAGATACTTGGATAGCAAGAGTGGTAAAAAGATGAAAGAATATCCAAGTATGTATATAGGTATCCATGAGTTCATGTTCAATGCATAAACATGATAATTATAAGTCAAGTTTAGATTCTAATAGATAGGGAAAGGCATCAGATCACAGCATGTTTCAATCAAGACAAGAACGTCAAGTTATGTATTCAAAGCATGATGCTGTCTTAACTTCAAACTCACTCAATATGCATCAGACAATATTGGGCATTGATTTTATCTAGTGAATCAACATGCTCACAAGGTTATACTCAAATCCCCTATGCAGATGCATAAATCCTGAATGAAATGCAACTAGACTCAATCCTAAGATGCTAATTTAACTACATGGACACTTTGTTTTAATGGAATGATTTTCGAAAAAAATTAAAATTTTATGGGTTTTTATATACAGTAGATGATGACTAATGGTATGCAAAATTTGAAATAAGAAAACAGGAAACAATGTCAAATACATCTCAAACCCTGGGACTCCCCCAAACTTAAATTACACAGTCCCTTGTGTAATAAAAATTCAAGGGAAGGTTTGCGAGATTCAAGAAACAAAACAATTTAAAGTAGAAATGCAATGGTATTTACAGTGGAGTGATGGAGTTGGTACCTCATAGGTTGGTGAAGAATGAGGTAGTGTGCACCTCCATGCTTTCCCTGGTGTACTCGGAGACCGATATCGAGTTGGTGGGCTGATGGAGGTTCAATTCGGTCTGTTGCCCGAGTGTTGTGCCCGAGTCGTCTAACTGGTCTGCTCATTTCCTGACTCGCGTTGTTTGCTCGAGCCCTATTGATCGAATCTATCGCTGATTTTTCCAAGACATACTACTTAACCTCAATTGCACCATCCTAGAACTATAGCCCTGATAATCAGCATATCTAGAAAAACATATTGAAAATAACAAGAAACTTAGAAAGCGAGAATGTATAAAAAAAAGATAACCATGGGACTTCCTCCCAAGTGAGCTTGTTTTGAGTCGCTGAGCTTGACTTTTCATCCCTTCATTAGGCTCTAGCAATGAATCCATGTATCATCTGGATCATATTCATCATAGAACCATCCCCTAAACTCTTTCATCCTGATCATCTCAAAGAGTATCGTCCTTGGTTCAGCAATGCTCACTTTATCGATGGATGTTATACCCAGATGCTCCTCAGATATGCATTCAACAACAATGACACCTTCACAAGGATGTTCTAATGCCTTTCCAACCATGCATGCTGCTTCCTCACTGCTCTTGATTTTATAACTCAATTCTTCGTACCTCAACAAAGGTTTATCATCAACTGTGTATTTAGAAAGCAAATCAAGCTCTTGTGTAACCTCAACAGCTTCTTGGGGATTCTTCCATAGCAGTGGTACAGTCTTCTCCAAATCTTCACCAATATCATTGGAGAGTGTAGTTGGGGTATTTGAGAAGAGTGGATTTAGGTTGAAAATCTCTGGTGGTTGCACAACAAAGGGCTTGACTCGATCAATAGGTAGAGTGGAGTGGTCGAGCTTGACCTTCAACTTCTGTGTTTCTGCTTGACCATACAATTCACAGCCCTCCCCATCTTGAATATGACTGTCATGAGTGAATACTGTGAACATGGGAATACTCTCACTGTGAGGTTTCACTTCCATAACGGTTTCCTAAGGGGAAATGCATTCGTCTTCAGTGTCCTCGGTCCATTGTGAAAGTTCGGTGTTGATGGGCTCCACACTCGTTGTCTCAACAATACTTGAACTCCTATCAGTTAGCTGGGTGTCAAACATGTGAATACTCTCAATTATCTCCGCTAGTCCTTCCGAAAGACAAGCTGCCCCTCGTTTTTGTTCTTTCAAAATCAATTGCATGAGGTTGTGAGTCTCGTCTTCTTCAGATAGTTGGGAGGAATATTGTCATTCATAGCCATACTCCATGTTTGATGATTGAAATGTCTCACCATATCCACACTGGTTGCCTGGAGCATAGTTTTAATCTGGCAGATCCACTCTTGAGATCAACGGTTCATTAGTGTGAAAGCCTGTGGAAAACCAAGCATGATATCGTTCTTGTTCTTCCCTAATGAACTGCAACATAGATTCCATGTAAGACATCGTCTTTCTCCCATTCAGGACTCGATGAGTCTGACCGAGCTGAGGTTGACCGAGTGGAATAAAAGGCAGAAAGTGAACTCAGTGTGATGAACTCGGTGGAGTAGGTCGAGTGGAATGACCCGATGTGAGACCGAGCTGATAGTAGAGAGTGAACTCGGACTAGAGAACTTGGTTGAAATGGTCGAGTTGGTTGACTCGGGTTGGTGTACTCGGTGTAGCAGATCGAGTTGGCTGACTCGAGGTGCTGATCGAGTTGAGTAAGCCGAGTGGATGAGAAACACAAGTAGAACTCGATGTAACAGGCCGAGCTGATGCACTCGGGCAGGTTGATCGAGTGGTACCCTAAACAATGAAAACCCAGAAAGTTAAAAACTGAAATTAAATGAAAACGAACTTGATCTCAAGAAATCTGAAATCCTAAATGTAGCAAACAAACACCCAATTGGCAATGGCGCCAAATTGATAATAGTGTTTTTACTCAGGGACTACTTCTATGGCTAAGGGAAATCTAGCAATAGGAACTTGTCCTATTGCTAATTGTAATCTTTTTAGTGTTTTGGATCCAATTAGCGATCCTAAACGCTATTATCAGTGATCCAATTTTTTTCACAATTGTAATCTTTGGTAAAGTGTTTATGAGGTTCATAGTGATCGTTTCTTAGATTTTATTTACCGACTGGCGCTCTCTGTTGCGCATATTCCTTATTGCTAAGACGTGTTCCCCTAGACGATTCTCCTTGCAGTCGGACCTCAGAAGATTGGATATCATATATTCTGCTGTTATGCTGCCATCTTGTTCAGACGCCAATTCGTAGGGCTGGCAAACTCTCTCATTTGCGGAGGCAGGGTCAGATTATAGTATTAGTGTTACCTTTCTCGACACTAAGGGGATCCTCAATTTTAAGTGTTAGGCCCATGGTTGGTATTAGCTCGTGTAGTGCACTAGACGTAGGATATGTAGGCGTGGTAAGTGACTATTAGGTCACATTCTGGGTGAGCATGGTTTGTGTTGAGTTCATACCTTGGACCTGCTCGTGAGGTATTGAGGGTCCGCTGGTCTCTGATTGTGTTGGACAGCCTAAGACTTGAGGAGGATGAGTTGTGTAGGTAGGATTTGTATCCTGGATTTGTCGACCATTCGTTAGTCAAGATGCTCTCGACGATGCCCGTGTTGTTACTGAGGGTGTGGTCCCAAATATGGTCGACTGTCCTACGATCGTCAAAATAACTTGTGCATTTAGAAGAATCTATTCCCCACAGGCAGTGCCAATTATTGAAAGTGCTAGCAACAAGAGATAGTTTGGTAACTATGGAGTTCAATATTTATGGGATTGTAAACTTTTGTTTAGAAAGTATTTTCGATGAAAGAGACAAGAATCCAAGCTTTACTATATTAATTATGCAGAGCCTATCGTACAAATGAGATAGACCGAGCCGAGCAGGATACAAGGTTTAAGAGAAACCAAGATACATGAAATTATCGAGATGAGGTCATTTTAAGATGAGCTGAAGTTGTTAAAAAGACAATGTCTTAAATGTCGAACTAAGTGTATGTGCGAATGGTTGTATTCTCTCCCCAAAAAACCTCCCTCTGCAATGAACAATATGCTCCTTATTTATAGGGAACTCCACTATCTTAATCCTTTATTTTAATGGGATTTATGGCTTCTTCTTAGCAGGCCTGGATGAATTTTGGCTAACCAATTAGGATGTACTCAGCCGACCTCTAACACCAAGTACGAAGTCAGCTGTCCTTCCTTTGTTAGACTCGCTGCTAAGTCACAAGCAACAGAGTTTGCCCAATATGAAGAAACCATCAAAGACAGGGTTCTAAACAACGGAAAAACCTCTACAATCTGATCAAAGAAAGACTTGTACTAAGGCCATTACCGTGATTGATTTATATCCTCATTTGCAGAGCTACATTCTGACCAAATCTCCAAGTTTCTCACATGTAAATCATTAAGACTTCAAAGTGTCCATACAATACATCTTAACTCTGCCAAAATTATATTACGAACTGGCAGGAAAGCATCTCAAGCATGGAAAATAGTGTTTCCTTTATCGTCGCAAACAATCCATCATGCTCCTCAATGATAATTGGAGTTAATCCTTGAAACATGTATATTATACTTTAGCACACCAACCTCTGGTTTATTCCAAACCTTCTTCTCCATGTTTCGAGCTTGTCCACACTAAATAGGAAAAAAAGTTACCTCCTATTGTCCGCTCCAAAGCTCATATTCCTTTAATGTGTTGGCCAATAAAATACCTGGATCACCTGAATTGTTTGCATAAACTGTCGAGTGCGATGCTTCCAAATGCCCCCAAAATAATCTAAGGAATAGCAATTAACAAGTTTGGCTGCACTCCTCTTTTCTCCATTAACGACAAAATATAATCCATATTCGATAAAAGATAATGTTAAAAACCTTGTTGTGGAGTTGGGATGTTAGACCTAAGCAACACATTACGAGCAATAGCATATTCAAACATAGTATGGTTTATTGTTTCATCATGAATCTTACCAATTTTTCATAGGAGATCGACTTGCAGACCATGAGAACTAAAACATCCTGCAACCGCCAAAGCCCAAGAGAGTGCTTTCCACAAAAATATTCTTATCTTTGGTATCGTTTTCACCTTCTAGATTCTACTATTGATGATTTAAGACTAAGTTCTCTTCTGTTGCTGGGTTAACCATAGGATAATGAAAAATATTTGAAGATCATGTGGATGGCCTAACACGTTAGCTTTTATCATACACTCTTTGGAAAAGCTTTTTTCAAAGTGTTAAGAAAATACGATTTTAGGCTCCTAAAATCATGGATGAGTTAGTGTACATTTTTAAAAAGAGTGATAAACCAAAATATCAAAGCAATTTTGAATGTATTGCCACAAGTGAAACCCATAGAATTGGAAGTTTTGAGTTCTTGGTTTCAATGGTGATATGGTATAATCTTCTATTTGTTTTTGATATCGTAAGTCAAAGTTTACAGTCAGAAGACATGAACATTGATGTAGTGATACAAGCTTGAAGACTTGATAACAATATTTGATAACAAGCTGTTTGATCAAGACAATTGGACTATGGTCTCTCCTTGTCTAAATCGAAGATAAAGTGGAAGCAAGGATAGATGGAACTGAACCACAATAGGTGTGAAAGCCTATTGATACTTCAAGGATTTCTAAGGCTTGGACTTAGCTCACGTGACAAAGAGAAGAACAAATTACGGTTCTAAGCCAAAAATGATATTTTATTGATAAAAGGTAAAAACTCGGACTACATATGCAAGGCATTATATAGCCAGGTTCGTGATCATAAGTAAAGAAAAAACACATTAAACCTGCAAGAATAAAAAAGAAACACAAGAATCCCAAAAAAAGAGCCATTAGGCTTAAACACAAAATATTCTTAAAAATAGAAATAAGATATACTTTGAGTCTTCAACTTGAATGGTCTTGATTCGAGCTCCTCCAGCTGAACTTGTGTCTTCTTAGGCTTCTTCTGAAGTCAGAGAGACCTTAAAAAGATAGGCTGCACGCCTGGGCTTGAACAAGGGCCATTTGATCTTATCGGAGATGAAATGATCCACCAGACACACCTTCACTATTTGGCCGTTTTCGGGAGATTCGTATGGCTGATGGATGTGATCTTGAGTCCTCTGAAAAATAGACTCAGAGAGGTTTAAATCCATATGTGGATCACCTCCTGGTTCACTAGCCGCAGGTGGTGACACTTGGTTGAAAAGCTCCATCAAATGAGAGCTCTCGGATAACGTTAGGTGCAAGCCTTCAAACTGATCAAGCATGACCAGTCCTTCATGATCCAGCTGGTCCACGAACATGCTGAAATTGTTTTCCAAGATTATGCTCTTGCTCCTTGTCATTGGTCCACCTTGTACGCATGGAGCTTGGATAAGTTGACTTAGTGGTTTGATATCCTCATTACTCCCTCCCTCATCGAAACATTTTGACCCCAAAACGTTTTCTCCTGGATCAAAATGAGTCAAGTCAAAAACATGAAACGTTGTGGATACTTTAACTCACTTGGATGTTCTAGCTTATAAGCATTATCATTGATCTTTTATAAGATCTTGAAGGGACCGTCCCCTTGGGGCGAAAGCTTTGAACTCTGTTGGTTTGAAAATCTCTTCGGCCTCATGTGCAACCAGAAAAACTCCCCAACGTCAAAGGTGACTTTTTTCCTTCCTTTCTTGGCAGCCTTGGTGCGTTGTGCATTTGCATTTTCCAGATTCTCCTTAACTTTTTTGTGAAGATTCTTAACAAACTCGACCTTCTTTGCACCATCTAGATTCAAAAACTCAGTTTGTGGCAAAGGTGCAAGTTCCAATGGTGCGGTTGGATTGAAATCATAAACAACCTGAAAGGGAGACATAAGAGTAGCACTATGAACAGTCCTATTGTAAGCAAACTCAACAAAAGACAACGCATCAAGCCAAGTTTTGAGATTTCTCCCTATGGTGGCACGGAGAAGTGTTCCAAGAGTCCGGTTAATGACTTCAGTCTGGCCATCGGTTCGGGGATGAAACGTGGTGGAGAATAGCAGCTTGGTGCCTAATTTCTTCCATAGTGTTCTCCAGTAGTGGCTGAGCAACTTGGTGTCTCGGTGTGAGATGATTGTCCTTGGTATCCCGTGAAGCTTAACTACTTCTTTAAAGAATTGATTCGCGGTTTGCGTAGCATCATTGGTCTTGGCACAAGGAATAAAGTATGCCATTGTAAAGAACCTATCCACCATCACAACGATGGAGTCCTTGTGCTTAATCGTGGGTAAACCTAGCACAAAATCCATAGAGATATCAATCCCTGGTGAAGTAAGAACGGGCAAGGAAAGATACAAACCGCGGGGTTGGACCCGTGACTTGGCTTTCTTGTAAGTGATAAACCTTGCATAGAAAGTCTACCCTGATTTTTTAAGGTGTGGCAAAAAAAAATGTTCCTTAACACTGGCGAGGGCTTGTCCATACCAAAGTTTCCCATTAGGCCTCGTCCGTGCACCTCTCAGCCTATAAGTTCCTAGAGCGAGCATTGTGGGATGCACAGCCGTTTGTCCTTGAAGAGGTAGCCCTGGTTGATGTAAAATAAGGCATAGACTCTTTTTCCTTGGTTCTTGTACCTATCAGTAAAATCAGGATCAGGTTCATATAATGTAATTATCATTTTAAACTCGAGAACCTTAGCATCCATGGTGGAGATGAGAGCATGTCGCCTATATAGTGCATCAGCTACCACATTATCATTTCACTTCTTGGACTTGATGACATAAGGGAAGGTTTCTATGAACTCCAGCCACTTAGCATGTATTCTCTGGACATTGGTCTGGCCCCTTAGATGCTTCAAAGTTTCATGGTCCGTATGTATGACACATTCTTTAGCGAGTAAGTAATTTTGTGAAGTTTCCATGGCACGGAACAAGGCGTACAACTCCTTGTCATAAGTGGGATGGTTTAATGTTGCCCCCATTAAGTTTCTCACTGAAGTAAGAAATTGGTTTGTCTCCTTAGTAATTACAGCTCTGATCCCTAAACATGATGCATCACACTCAATCTCAAATATTTTAGCAAAATTAGGTAAGACTAAAACATGAGCATTAGTTAACCAATCCTTTAGGCTCTTGAAAGCCTCTTACTGAGCTTCTCCCCACTTGAACCCCAGATCCTTCTTGATGATGACTGTGAGAGGTGCAGCAAGGGTGCTAAAATCTTTTGCAAACCGCCAGTAAAAGATAGCTAACCCATGGAAGCTCCGGACATGACTAATGCTTGTGGGCGTGGGTCATCTTGGATAGCTTTAACCTTTTCTTGGTCCACTTTAAGCCCCTATAAACTCACCATAAAGCCTGATATGGTCCTCCCTAGAACCGACACTTTCGAGGGGTAGAACGAAAGAATAGATAGATGGATAGGGGTGGAGTGAATGGATCGCACCAAGGTTACGGAAGGCCTTGAATATTTCCTCAATGACTTTTCCAAGAGATGACACACTTGAAAACGCCAAGGTTTGAATCGCGAATATGACACACCTTGATTCGGTTTGATTGAAGGATATTACTCACCAACAATCAGGGTTTGTTCTTCAAAAAACACAAGAGAAATCACTCTCAATTTTTAATAAAAAGTTGGATATCCAAAAATGAGTACAAGAAAAGAGTTTTAAAGAAAGATGGAGTAAAGAAAAAGCTAGAATTAATTCATAGAAAATTAAAAAAACATTAACTAGTTTGGAATATCTCTTGGAGTCTCCCAAGCCAACTCCTCCACTCCCTTGGCCAAATTTAATCAGATGATTATTGAGCTGGGCTGATTTAATCTCTTATTTGGGATTGAGACTTTAAAAGATAAATCCAAAAATTATTAGACTTAGACCTGGACCAAACTTGTTTAACTCTTGTGGACTAAGATGGATTAGAGTGACCCATTTACCTCATTAAAACCTTCATTTGGAAAACCTATTGGGAAAAAACCAAAGGCTAGGAAAAAAGAGTACAAACGAATCACCCGTTTATTATCCACTCGAGCAACCAAGACGGTTTGATTTTCCCTGTTCTCGAACTGAGCTTCAGTCGGTTGAACTCGAGTGCGTAATGTGGTGATTGCATTACCGAACTCCTTAACTCTTGATCTTGTCATCGGTCCACTTGGTACTGCCAAAACATCCTCGGGTTCAAGCTGCTTCTGTGAGCTATCCATGATCACATCATCCCCTCCCTCTTGAAAAGGATTTGTCCTCAAATCTGGAACATCTGCAATAAAAGGGATTAATTCAGCAACGTTAAAGGTTGAACTCACATTGTACTTACCTTGGAGTTCGAGTTGGTAAGCATTATCGTTGATCCTCTTTGTGACTCGGAATGGACCGTCAATTCTAGGCGTTAACTTAGACTTCCTCTCAGCCAGAAAGCTCTCCATCCTTAGATGAATCCAAACGTGGTCTCCCTCTTCAAAGATCATCTTGCTCCTGCCCTTGTTAGCTTGTTTGGCGTACAACATTGTTTTCTCGTCAATGTTGCGCTTTGCTTTCTCATGAATCTGTTTAACAAATTCAGCTTTCTTTTTCCCATCTAAGCTTGCTCTTTGACTCAAAGGCAATGGGGTTAGATCCAAAGGAGACAAGGGATTAAAGCCGTAAACAATTTCAAAAGGAGAAAACTTGGTGCCGAAACGAACTATTTCTTTAAAGAACAAATCAGCCATATGAGAAGCATCGTCAGTTTTATGACAAGAAAGAAAATGTGCCATTTTAGAGAACCTATCGACAACAACAAAGATTGAATCTTTTCCCGTCCTAGTTCTAGGTAATCCAAGCACAAAATCCATAGAATTGTCAGTCCAAGGCTGATCAGGAATAGGCAAGGGCGTGTACATACCTTGGGACTATACCTTCGATTTGGCTTGTTTGCACGTGACACATCGCCCACAAATTCTTTCGACGTCTCTCTTCATTTGCGGCCAGTAGAAGTGTTCTTGCATCACTTTTAAAGTTTTGGAGATCCCAAAATGCCCCATCAAGCCTCCTCTATGCGCTTCCCTAACTAACAAATCTCTCACGGAACAATTAAGCACACATAACTGATTTTCATAGAAAAGAAATCCGTCATGCCTAAAATATTTCCCAAAAGCAAACTTATCACACGACTTAAAAATCTCTTGAAAATCAGAATCAGCTTGATAAAGATCTTTAAGGTGTTCAAATCCCAGAGGCTAAGCATCCAAAGTAGGTATCAGCAACTATATTTTCGTTACCTTGTTTGTACTTGATCACATAGGGAAATGTTTCGATGAATTCTACCCACCTAGCATGCCTCTTGTTGAGCTTTTGCTGACCCTTTAAATGCTTCAAAGACTCGTGGTCAGTATGAATGACAAACTCCTTCGGCCAGAGGTAGTGCTGCCATGTTTGCAATGCTCGGACAAGCGCGTACAACTCCTTGTCGTAGGTTGGATAGTTCAATGTAGGTCCTCCAAGCTTCTCACTGAAAAAGGCAATTGGCTTCTTCTCTTGCATCAAGACAGCTCCAATACCTACACCAGATGCATCACACTCTATTTCAAAAGTTGTAAGAAAATTTGGTAAAGATAAAAATGGAGCATTGGTGAGTTTATCCTTTAATGCTTGGAACGCTTCTTCTTGTGCCTCTTCCCATTTAAATCTGACATTTTTCTTGATCACTTCAGTGAGAGGAGCAGCTATGGTACAAATCTCCGATAGAATCCCGCAAGTCCATGGAAACTTCTCACTTCTCCTACGGTTTTCGGACTGGGCAATTCTTGGACAGCTCGAACCTTTTCTTCGTCCACTTTGATGTCATCTGCACTTATGAAAAAACCTAGAAACACAAGGTTATTCGTACAAAAGGTGTATTTATTTAGATTAGCATAAAGTTCCTCTTTCCTAAGTACCATCAAAATCACTTCTAGATGATTAACATGCTCTTCTAAATTTTTGCTGTAAACTAAGATATCATCAAAGTAAACAACAACAAAATTCATCAACCTCATAAAATTACTAGGTGTGTTGGTTAATCCAAATGGCATAACTAACCATTCATACAAGCCATGTTTCGTTTTAAACGCAGTTTTCCATTCGTCACCCTCTTTCATCCTAATCTGGTGGTATCCACTCTTAAGATCTATTTTCGAAAATATGCTAGAACCATGCAGCTCATCTAACATATCATCTAAACGAGGGATAGGGTGGCGATACTTTACAGTGATATTGTTGATGGCTCGACAATCAATACACATCCTCCAAGTCCAATTCTTCTTCGGAACAAGCAGCACCGGCACAGCACAAGGGCTCATGCTCTCTCATATGTATCCTTTGTCCATCAGCTCACTCACTTGCTTTTGAAGCTCCTTAGTCTCCACTGGATTGGTTCTGTATGTTGGCCTGTTGGGAAGTGAAGCTCCTAGTACAAAATCGATCTGGTGTTCAATCCCACGGATAGGTGGCAATCCCTTAGGGTTTTCCTTCGGAAAGACGTCTTCAAAATTCTGCAAAATAGACGAGATTTTACTCGGCAACTCCGGTACAAGGTTAGTAAGGTTCAGCAAAGTTTCCTAGTAAACAAATAAAAGAACGGGTTGTTGAGAGAATAAAGCTCTCTTAACCACATTAGACCTCACAAAGAAATTTGAATGCCTCACGGGTTTACTCTCACAAGCCTTTTTCTCGGTTTTTCTCAAACTCTCATTTTTATTTTGAGGTGGCGTGTTTAGGGGTTCACTCACAATGGTTTTTCCTTGTTGTTGCAGCTGAAGTTGGTCTTGATGAACCTCATGTGGCGCCAAAAGAGCATGTATCGTCTTTCGGCCATTGAAGTCAAAAGAGTAACGATTAGTAAAACCATCATGTAAGACCCTTCTATCGAACTGCCATGGCCTTCCAAGTAGTATATGGCCGGCCTCCATAGGTAAGACATCACATAAAATCTCGTCCTCATACTTGCCTATGGTTAAAGGAACCAATACTTGGCGGCTCACGGTCATCTCATCAGCATCATTAAGCCATTGAAGCTTAAATGGTTTCAGATGCTTCTTAACTTCCAGTCCTAACTTCTTCACCATTGTTTCACTAGCCACATTAGTACAACTTCCACCATCAATAATAAGGCTGCAGACCTTACCTTGTACCAAACATCTTGTGTGAAACAAGTTCTCCCGCTGCTCTTGGACAGTATCTTTAACTTGAATACTCAAAGAACGTCTTGTTACCAATAATTCTCCAGTCGCTGGTAACTCTATACCCTCATCCTCGGTTTCACCATCATTTTCAAGCTTTTCCTCCTCAGTTTCAATCTCGCCATTATCCAATAGAATCATAGTTCTCTTGTTGGTGAACTCGTTGGCGTAGTGTCCTCTCCCTTGACACTTGAAACACTTAACGTCCCAATTTCTAGATGGTGTAGCTACAGCCTTACCCTTGGCATCTTCAGCATTGGCGTAGGGCTTAGGATCCGGTTTTGGCCTGGTAACGGTTCTTACCTCTCGGTTGTAACTCATCCTAGTGTTAGCCGCCCCAGCTCCATAGGACAGTCTAGAAGTACCTTTCTTCTTAATTTGCTGTTCAACCAACACAGCCTTATGAAGCATTTCTTTCAAATCTTTATAATATTGAAGCTCCATTCTATCTTGAATATCCCGAGCTAAACCACTCAAATACCTGGCCATTGTCACCTCAGCATCTTCATCTATATCAGCTTTAAGCATTAGAGACTCCATCTCTTGATAGTAATCCTCCACACTCTTACTTCCTTGAGTTAGACGCCTAAGCTTTAGATGCGGCTCCCTATGATAATGGCTTGGAACAAATCTTTTTCTCATCAGATTTTTCAACTCTTCCCAAGTGACTACGGGCGGTTCTTGGTTACGTCTTCGACTCGTCACAATCTGATCCCACCAATTAATTGCATAATCAAAAAACTCCGTTGCCGCTACTTGAACTTTCTTGTGCTCCGAATAATTTTGACAATCAAACACGAGCTCAATTTTTTCTCCCACTCCAAGTAGACATCCGGATCATTTTTTCCATGAAATGGTGGTATCTTCAACTTAAGTCCACTGAGATTGTCTTCATTTCGACCCCTAGCTTCTTTTACTCGTCTCGGCCTTCTTTTAATTTGATTAGAAGCTTGGCTGCCTCTGCTGTAATAATTCAAGTCATCCCCATCAGCTTCTTCTTGAGGTCGTGCTCTTCTTCTTCTAGCAGCAGTATTCGGCAATAATCCTTGATTAACGGACTCTTGAATCGTATCGATCCTTGCGTTGACTGCACCCATCACTTCTCTCATCATCCACCTCATTTCTACCACTAAGGTCTGCATGTCCATAGTGTTATTTCTTCTTCTTTGAGCTCGGTTGGTGCTCTCAACTTCTTCGCTGGAATGATTAGTCATATTGATTTTGTTTTCCCTGCACACTTAACAAACGTTAGTAATAAAAAGTCGATCCTCACAAGTGTTTCTCTCCTTTTTATTCACTCAATCACTCAGCACTCAAAATGTTCTCTCTCAGCGATTTTCTCAATGGTTTGTATGGAACAAAACCGATCAAATCGGATGAACAACTCCAACTACACAAATTCGAAACAATTGATTTGAGATAGAAAGAAAAGAGAAAAGGGTTTAGTATATATATATTTTTAAAAATAATTAAGAACATATCAAATGATCAGAAAAAATTTAGGAAATAAATTAGAGAATTAATTTCCCCCCCCCTAAACTATTTAATTTTCGGACTGATCTTTTTTTTTTTTTTTTCTTTTGGTCCGATCAACTTCTTATTTTTTTAACAACCCTGAATTTAAACTAGAACTAAATAGAGATCAAAAAGAAAATGGAATAAAAATTTGGCTAATCCCCAAGATAGGATCCGATCAACAAGAACAAAGGAAAAGAAAGAAAATAAAAGTTTACGATAAAAAGATGATAGATCCGTATACCGATCCCGAAAGTGTGCTCTGATACCACTTGATATGATCCTCCCTAGAACCGGCACTTTCGAGGGGTAGAACGAAAGAATAGATAGATGGATAGGGGTGGAGTGAATGGATCGCACCAAGGTTGCAGAAGGCCTTGGATATTTCCTCAATGACTTTTCCAAGATATGACACACTTGAAAACGCCAAAGTTTGAATCGCGGATATGACACACCTTGATTCGGTTTGATTGAAGGATATTACTCACCAATAATCAGGGTTTGTGATATTGGTATTTTTACTCAGTACTCAGCCTGTAGTCAATGGAGACCTAGCAATAGGAACTTGTCCTATTGGATGCGAATCCCCTGTCGTAATCTGTGGATGTCGTCGAGAGGGCGAAAGAGGTTCTGGTTTCCTTGCGATCGTGTTTGCATACAGGTGAAACTTAGAACAGTGTGACTGGCCGAGTTGGTACCTGAAACACAGAAAACCAAGAAAGTTAAGAAGTGAAGTAAAAGTAAATACAACTTGATCTCAAGAAATCTGAAATCCTAAATGTAGCAAACAAACACCCAATCGGCAACGGCGCCAAATTGATATTGGTATTTTTACTCAGTACTCAGCCTGTAGTCAAGGGAGACCTAGCAATAGGAACTTGTCCTATTGGATGCGAATCCCCTGTCCTTTATGCTTTTCCTAAGTAAAAATACAAGTTTAAATGTGTTGTGTGGTGTGAAAGCAGTAAACTATGGATATATCAATTCCTTAGTCTAACATGTCATTGTAGTACTAAGGTGTCAATCCAAATGAGTGTGATGCTAACAATCGGGATGAGATCAGATATATTTAATTCAAGCCAAGCAAGTTGAGGTTGGATTGTCTAACAACCTAAGTGAAACATGAAATATGCAAAATAAATGCTAAGTAAAAATACTAGGGAGGCAGGTGCAGATGCTAGAGAAGCAGTGCACAGATGCTGTACGAGTAATGCAGCAAGTGAAAATGACGAAATAAATTGATGAGATAAAACTAAGTGTGGAAGCTAGCAAGCGAAAATGATAACTAAGACAAAGTAAAATCAACTAAGACAAACAAGCTCTCAAGAATGGGGTAATTGGTCAGTGACTCCTCTGAAATCTATCTAAAGCGCTGACAAACTCAAACAGGGCTACTCCCTAGACAACGGGTTCACAAGCAATCAAATCCACTGTCGTGACAGATAACCTCAAGCTAGGGCAGTTCCAGACTCAGATGTCTCTGACGAAATCTACCCTAACAGGCACTAAGACTCAACCCATCCTTGTCAATGAACACCCTAAACATCTAATCTCTTAGGCTAGGAATGCAAATCTCTGGCACTAGTTGTTCAAGCGTTTCGTCAACCACCTTTTGAGTGTGGAAACACTTAAGATCTAGTTGCAATTGATCAGAGAGAAACTTGCATTAAGAATACTAATCCAGAAGGGATTCACAAACAACTAAACTCAAACGCCCTAGAAGATCAAAGATTCGTCACTAACCTATCCCATTCTCAAGAACCCTAAAAAACTACTCAAGCACAGTGAAGAACTCAAACCCAGAAAATCCAAACATCTTAGAATTCATTGAAATTAGATTAGAATGATAGATTATTGCAAGAATAACAAGATTGCAAAGAATTAAAGCAAACTAACAAGTGGATTAAAAGAAATCTGGATTCAAAGTCAAGAACTATGATGAACAAATGAAGAACACTCAAGAACACGAGGGAGAAAACCTAAGAAATAAAAGAGCTTACACAAAAAAAATGGAATACCCTTTGGATAAAACCCAAAAGGAGTATTTATATGAAAATGCGGAAAACCACAAAACGAGTAAAAACAAAATAAACGGCTAAGTCTTCGGATGTCGACGCAGCTTCACAGGCATGTGTGCAGTGGAGAAGGCCTGGTCGAGCACTCCGCTCGGGCACTCTGCTCGAACACTCCTCAGCCTCTTGCTCGAGCACTTGTCTTGGCCTGCTTGAGCACAAGTTCTTTGGCTTGCTCGAGCACAAGTTCTTTGGCCTGCTCGAGCACAAGTTCTTCGGCCTGCTTGAGCTCAAGTTCTTCTTTCTGCTTGATGGACTGCTGATTCTGCTCGAGTACTTCTCAGAAATTCTGCTCGAGCATCTATAGTAAATCTGCTCAATGGCTTTACTCGAGCACACGTCAAAATTCTGCTCGATGGCTTTGCTCGAGCACACGTCAAAATTCTGCTCGATGGCTTTGCTCGAGCATTGCGGCGTGAAACTCTCTGAACGTCCAGAACATCGTCCAAGTACCTGAAATTAACTCCAAAATGCATATGTATGCAAAGCTAATGCGAAATCATAGTATTGATGCTAAGTGTGTGGAAAGACTATAAATGGGGTGAAACATATGATGAATCTAGTCCTAAATGATGATAGATGCATGCTAAAACATTGCCAAAATAGAGAGACATCAACTCCCCCAAACTTAGTTTTTGCTTGCCCTCAAGCAAACAATTCATAAGAAGGGAGAGAGGTTTAGAAAATGGGGATCCAGAACCTAAGCAATGCAGTTTTTAAAGTTCCCAAACCTTATCAAATTTCCAAGAAGCTACCCTGAATGCAATGCTAACAAGTTCTACTTTTAAAGCCTTAGCCATGCTCGTCACATCACTTACTTAACAATGATTTGGCCTACGCAAGCATTCAGATTCTTCAAACCCTTTAACATTCATTAAGCAGAAACCATGAATCAAGTTTATGCAGTCATTGAACTCATTTGGCTAAGAGAATGGTCGAAGGACGAAGATGGTCCATAATGTAACTGGTGACGCTCATTCTCACTCAAGGGACTCTCAAAGAAAAACTGAGCTTTAGAAGAAGGTTAAAGGTCAGGGCCAACCGATGTATACAAGGATAGACTCTCATCTACCCATACATATACATAATCAAAATCCAAACCCCTAAATCTAATCCCAAGAACAATCCTATCACTACCCTTTGGTACTTTTCTGCAATGAATTCATTTTTGATCAAAATTTTTCTTTTTCTTTGTATTTTAAGGAGGGGGTGTTCTCATACTTATAGAATCTAGTGCGTTGGGGTTCTTTGTTAGCTATGGCTCTCTAGATGCTTTAGACTTTTGCCCTTGGTTTTCTGCTTCTCTTTACTAGAGCCTATCAAATTTGTTTCTCTATTCCCAAACCGCTTTACTAGACCAATCACATTTTTGTTTTAAAGACCTTCCCCTTTTCTTATAACTCTTCCCCTTTTTCTTCTTTCATACTCTTTCCCAAATTTTTCTATCCAACACATAATATGGTGATCAAGTTCCCGCCCGTAGTCAAGCTCCTGCCTAGTTCTATCTGATCTAAAAATTGTAAATCAGAACTATATGAGAAACTATCATTGTCGGCTCCAACCTAACACTTTCTACCAAGCTCAATTCATAAAAAGGCCTCACACACACAAAATATTATTGGCTTGAAAGAAAGGTAGGTTCAATGGTGGGGAAACTGTTCCAATGAGGGGAATCAGCTACTTGGATAACAAGGGTGGTAAAAAGATGAAAGATAATCCAAGTATGTATATAGGTATCCATGAGTTCAAGTTCAATGCGTAAACATGATAATTATAAGTCAGGTTATGGTCCAAATAGATAGGGAATGAATGCACTTCTCAACAAGCTTCAGCCAAAATCAAATGTCAAGCAATGAATTCAAAGGATTGTGCTGCCTTATGCTTCAAACTTAATCAACATGCACAACAGGACAACTAAGTGGTTCATTAACAATTTATGCTGCATGCTAGGCTAGGCAAAAATCATCATTATCCCATATGCAGAAATCCTAGATGAAATGCAAGTAGACTCCTAAAATACTAATGCAACTACATGGACACTCTGTTTTTGTGAAATGATTTTCGAAAAATTTTCAAATTTTTATGGTTTTCAGATGCACATAGATGATTGAAAATTTGAAATAAGAAAACAGAAAACAATGTCAAATACAACATGAACCCTCCCCCAAACTTAAATTACACAGTTTCGTGTGTAATAAAATCTGGAAAAGAGTTCAAGAATGAAAGCGAAATTAAACACAAGTACAATGATATATACAATGAGTTTGGAGTTGATACTTCAGTAGTTGGAGAAGAAAGAGTCGGTGAACTCTTCTATGTCCTCACGGGAGTACGTTGGTGGAGGAGGTTGGTGCGGCTTGGTAGCTCTGCTTGGTCCTGCTGCTTTCCTTTTTCTCTGCCTTGGCTCAAAGGAAGAGTATCGAGGTGGCTCGTCATAGGTGCTGCGCCTAGAACTCATGTGTGTAGAACCACTTCTCCGCAGGGTACTCGGCTGGGATGGTTCTTCATGTTGGTGAGTAGTGGTGGCTTGGTCTTGTTCGTCGGGTGCGTGAGCGGAGCTCTTGCTTTTTCCTTGACTCTTGCTGAAATGCTCCTTCATCTCCTTCCATCCCTCTGTCAATTCCTTCACCGTGCTCTTTAGTGCTTTGATCGTTTTATCCTGAGCTTTGTTCCACTTATGGAGCAACCCTATTCGTTTGTGAGCCTCCCATAGACCCTTGTGCTGTTTTTGTGCTGCATATTCTTCGAAGTGAAACGACTCGGGCTGGGTGTCTTCGGGTGTGCTCAAGGAGTGAGATCGAGCTGAGCGACCAGGAACATCCTTTTTCGCGCTTGTTGGAGGTCTTCCCGCATTGGTTGATAGAGCAATTCGATTGGTGGGCAGAAATCGATGCTAGCACTTGCTAGATCGATGCAGGGGAGTTGTAGTTGAGCCGGTCCAGCTGTAGGGTACATTAACTGAAATAGGCATTCTCCTGAACTTGGTGTCTTGTTTAGGAAAAACACTTTCCTGAGGTAGTCTAGGTCCAGCCATCTTGGTGCGCAGGGCTCCGAAATCAAAGGTACTTTGCAGGCGACCAATATGGGTGTGATGACACCTCCAATGCTGAGCTCTCCTTTCGAGTTTTTTTTGTGCAGCTTCACACCCCAGTCTCTATAGCTCAGGAACTGATTTAGCATAGTGAAGGTGAGACTTGTGTTGTTTCTGTCTCCTAGCAGTTCCATCCCATCCTTAGCGAATTCGAGAAGCCCTTTCAAGGCTAAGTCTATCACTTGCAGCTGACCTTGGTTTACAGGGCCTGTTACTTGGCGTGCAAACATGGTATGGGCAATGGATTTGTGTAGGTATCTCACTGCAGGGTGGCGAATCTGAGTGCTCTTGGACCAAGAAGATGAATAGGGCGTGTCCATTGCTGTTGTACGCCAAAGGGATTGTAGCTCTTCTTTCGCAAAATTTTTTTCCGATCCTGTCCCACTGCTGAAACCATAGAGAGTGTCGAGCTTGGCGGTGGTGAGGGAGTAGAGGTTTCCTCTTACTTTGAATGTGATCCATCCAAGCCCTCCGTCTGAGACGTATTCAGGGTGATCTTCATAGAGGTGAACTTGAAGGGTAGCGAGGAAATGACAAGTTTCAACTTGATAAGCTGGTGAGTTATTTCTCATGAATTTTTTTAGCCCCTAGTGCGAATAGGCATTCAATATCTTCATCTATACCCAATTTCTTCATGGTTGGTCGGTGAAGGTAGCGTGTCCCTGCGAAACCTCTAGAAAGGAAGACTGCTCTCATCTCTTTGGCTGTCAGCTCTGGCTCTGTCCTCTCGCTATTCTTTCCTTCCTTAGCCTCCACCTCTGCGCTTCCATCCCCAGATTTCTCACCACTACTCCTAACAGGTCATTTTCCACGAGCAATCTCTTCTTGGTCTCGCGAGAATGCCATGGGCTTTGCTCTACGCTGCGGACTCGAGTGCTTAGGGTGATATGTCTCATCGAGCTCCTCTGTGCTTGAGTAGTGGACTTGAGTGTCTCTGCTGCTCTTGACGGGCCTTTTTCCTCAAGCGTTTTCTGCCTTGTCTCGTGAGAATGCCTTGGTCTTTGCAGCACGCTGCGGACTCGAGTGCTGAGGATGATATGTTTCATCGAGCTCCCCTGTGTTTGAGTAGTGGACTCGAGTGGTTTCTCTGCTTGAGTGCTCGAGCTGCTCGGGACTTGAGTTCTTGACTCGGGTAGAGTAACCAAGTCCGTGTCTTCTCTCAATTTCAGGCTCTGGTTCAGGTTCAGCAGGTCGTCGACTCTCCGCTGCACGCTTGATCTTCGTGTAGCGCCGTGCTAGTGAGCTAGCTCTTGCACGGTTGCGCCAGTCTAAGCAGGCCCATCAGCTGCACTGGGGTTGCTTGCTTAGGATGTGAAGCTTCATTTCTCTGCATAGCGCCTAGCAATTACTTCAGCCTCTGTACGTCCCCAGTTGGTTGTCATCTTAAGGTGTGATCGGGTAGGTTAGGTTAACGTGGGTGCTGGGCGTAGTAGAGCTCGAGTAGGGTGATAGAAAAATCTTGAATTTAGAAGCTTTACGAAAAACTCGAAGATCACGAAAAACGCAACGAACACGAAGAACGCGAAGAACACGAAGATCAGAGGTTTTTCGAGATTTTTGCTAAGTGATGAGTTGTGAAGTTGCAAGGATGGGAAGCGTTCCTTTTATAGGGAAAACGGGGGGATGAATCTGGACGTGCTAGAAGATAGACGACGCAAGTGGCGGTGGAACGAGATAGAGGCACCCCTTTTTGCGCTATCGGTGGAGCACCTCGTCGAGCAGTTTCATCGAGCTGTCACTGAGCGTTTTGCTCGAGCTGTTAGAGAGCGTTTCGGCGAGCGCTTCATCGAGCACTTTTGCTCGAGCTACGTCGAGCACTTATGCTCGAGCTACGTTGAGCACTTTTGCTCGGCTTCATCGAGCACTTTTACTCGATTTATTTTCCTTCTTCCTCCACCCTTTGCGTGCACCTTAGACATTGAGTAAAAACAAATTAGGAAAAACTACGAAAATCACGAAATATAAGCAAATAATATTTACAAGGATAAACATGGGACTTCCTCCCAAGCGAGCTTGTTTAAAGTCTCTAAGCTTGACTTCCTAGCTTTTAGGCATTCATCGGCTCGTCTAGAAGAATTGTGATCCCCTCTGGAATGTACTCCGCCATGTAAGGTTTGAGCCACTGCCCATTCACTGTAAACTCGTTACCCTCCTTAGTAAACAAGGTGACAGCTCCATATGGTAACACCTTCTTGATGATAAATGGTCCAGACCACCTTGACTTCAGTTTTCCTGGGAAGAGTTTCAGTCTCGAGTTGACGAGCAAGACCTGATCTCCGGCTTTGAAATCTTTGCGCAGAATCTTTTTGTCGTGAAAGGCCTTAGTCCTTTCCTTATATACTTTCAAACTTTCATAGGCTTCAAGTCTGATTTCTTCCAGCTCGTGCAAGTCCACAGCTCTTTTTTCTTGAGCTGTTCTGATATCGAGATTCAGAAGCTTTGTTGCCCAGAACGCCTTGTACTCAACCTCTACAGGTAAATGGGAAGCCTTTCCGTACAGCAGCTGAAATGGGGTCCTCCCGATTGGAGTCTTGTAAGCGGTTTTGTAAGCCCATAGAGCATTATCGAGCTTAGTTGCCCAGTCTCTCCTTAATGTGCCTACAACTCTTGCCAGGATGGCCATAATTTGCCTGTTAGAGACCTCAACTTGGCCACTGGTTTGAGGGTGGTAAGGTGTTGCCACCTTGTGCTTTACTCCATGTTTTCTTAAAAGATTCTCAAAGACCTTATTGATGAAATGAGAACCTCCGTCACTGATCACTACTTTGGGGACTCCCAACCTGGGGAAAATGATAGGTTTGAACATCTTCAATACCACCTTTGCATCGTTAGTGGGAATGGCTATGGCTTCTTCGCCTTTAATTTCCTTGTGAGAGTCTAGCATCATCTCATAACTCGAGGTTTCTTTGTATAAGTAGCCATTTTCACCGTCCTTGGTTAAAGCTATCTGAAGATGGTCTTTTTCATTTAGCTCCTCAAGTAGCTCGTCTGCAAGGTGATCCAAAAGAGATGGCTTTCAATCGTAGGCTTCTTCATTGTATCTCTGATGTCCAAGTGCATTTTGAGATCTTTGCCCATATTAAGTTGAATTTTCCCTTTTTGGACGTCAATGAGAGCACCCGCAGTAGCAAGGAGGGGTCTTCCTAGAATCAAAGGATCTTTTGGCTCTTCATCCATCTCTAACACCACAAAGTCAGTGGGAACCACTATGGTTCCAATTCGGAGAGGCAAGTCTTTTAGCATGCCATGCGGAGTTCTCACAGATCTATCAGCCAAGACAAGAGAGATGTTGGTGGTTTTATACTTTGCAGTTTCCATTGTACTGGCAGCGTGACCGTGGAGTAGCTGCTGCATCATACTTCGCAGGTCTTGATCATGGGCAATAGGTGTTGGAGCTTGCTGTGGTGCAAAACCAGGTGGTTGACCTATGACGCCCTGTGGGTTGTACCTTCCTTGGAAATTTTGCTTAGGAACAAAACCTTGAGGTCGATTGTAGGGGACAAAAGGTTTATTTTGTTGCGGTGGTGGCGGAGGATAGACTTGATCTTGCGGGTTTTCCACGTTGTTACTTCTGTAAGACAAGTTAGGGTTGTTCTTGTAGTTGATGAAACCTTTGTTATAGCCACCTTGATTCTGAACATAGCTAATTTCTTCGATTTGGTCAGCCTCCCCATCTTGAACATGAAAAAGTTCCTCTTCATTTGCAAAGTGAATGTGTCTCTGCTGGCTGAGGATGAATTTATCGAATTTTTCATTCAGAGACTTGATCTCTTTCCTAGTCCTCTCGTCAGAATCAACACATCCCCTTATGTTGCGGTCATAGTCCTCAGTGTAGTTCCCATCGGATTGAGCAAGATTTTCAACTAGTTCCCAGCCTTCATCAACATCCTTGTTTAGGAAATTGCCATTGCTTGCTGTATCAAAAAGCATTTTGATCCTTGGAAGAACGCCTCTGTAGAGCGTGCTGAGCAGGGATTCATTGCTGAAACCATGGTGAGGACAACGGATAGTGTAGCCCTTGAATCTTTCCCAAGCTTCAAAGAAAGTTTCTCCATTCTTTTGGATAAAGGTGGATATCTCATTCTGGAGTCTAGCAGTGCGGGCGTTGGAGAAAAATTTTGCAAGGAAAGCTTTCTTGCAGTCATCCTAGGAGGTGATGGAGCTATGAGGTAGGTTCTTTTCCCATATATGGGCTTTGTCACCAAGAGAGAATGGGAAGAGTCTGAGCTTGAAACCATCTTCACTGACTCCATTGATCTTGGTGAGGCTGCAGAGATCCTCGTCCAGGTGATCTAGAGGATCTTCCATAGGTAATCCATGAAATTTGTTACTTTGGACCATAGCAATCAGACCACTCTTGATCTCAAAATTATTGTTTTGGATTGTTGGTGGCACAACCCTTGCCGCTGAGTGTGAGTGTTAGGAGCATCCCCTGCTCAAATCAATCTGGGCCTCCTCTGCTGAGGACCTTGTTCAACTTGTCCTTAAGGATTTTCCATTCGTACTGGATGTTGTTGGTCTGCTCTGATGTTGTCCCTCTGTCCTCGCAACTCTAGTCGTAATCTGTGGATGTCGTCGAGAGGGCGAAAGAGGTTCTGGTTTCCTTGGGATCGTGTTTGCATACAGGTGAAACTTAGAACAGTGTGACTGGCCGAGTTGGTACCTGAAACACAGAAAACCAAGAAAGTTAAGAAGTGAAGTAAAAGTAAATACAACTTGATCTCAAGAAATCTGAAATCCTAAATGTAGCAAACAAACACCCAATCGGCAATGGCGCCAAATTGATATTGGTATTTTTACTCAGTACTCAGCCTGTAGTCAAGGGAGACCTAGCAATAGGAACTTGTCCTATTGGATGCTAATCCCCTGTCCTTTATGCTTTTCCTAAGTAAAAATACAAGTTTAAATGTGTTGTGTGGTGTGAAAGCAGTAAACTATGGATATATCAATTCCTTAGTCTAACATGTCATTGTAGTACTAAGGTGTCAATCCAAATGAGTGTGATGCTAACAATCAGGATGAGATCAGATATATTTAATTCAAGCCAAGCAAGTTGAGGTTGGATTGTCTAACAACCTAAATGAAACATGAAATATGCAAAATAAATGCTAAGTAAAAATACTAGGGAGGCAGATGCAGGTGCTAGAGAAGCAGTACATAGATGCTGTAGGAGTAATGCAGCAAGTGAAAATGACGAAATAAATTGATGAGATAAAACTAAGTGTGGAAGCTAGCAAGCAAAAATGATAACTAAGACAAGGTAAAATCAACTAAGACAAACAAGCTCTCAAGAATGGGGTAATTGGTCAGTGACTCCTTTGAAATCTATCTAAGGCGCTGACAAACTCAAACAGGGCTACTGCCTAGACAACGGGTTCACAAGCAATCAAATCCAATGTCGTGACAGATGACCTCAAGCTAGGGCAGTTCCAGACTCAGATGTCTCTGACGAAATCTACCCTAACAGGCACTAAGACTCAACTCGTTCTTGTCAATGAACACACTAAACATCTAATCTCTTAAGCTAGGAATGCAAATCTCTAGCACTAGTTGTTCAAGTGTTTCATCAACCACCTTTTGAGTGTGGAAACACTTAAGATCTAGTTGCAATTGATCAAAGAGAAACTGGTATTAAGAACACTAATCCAGAAGGGATTCACAAACAACTAAACTCAAACGCCCTAGAAGATCAAAGATTCGTCACTAACCTATCCCATTCTCAAGAACCCTAAAAAACTACTCAATCTTGTGAAGAACTCATACCCAGAAAATCCAAACATCTTAGAATTCATTGAAATTAGATTAGAATGATAGATTAATGCAAAAATAACAAGATTCCAAAGAATTAAAGCAAACTAACAAGTGGATTAAAAGAAATCTGGATTCAAAGTCAAGAACTATGATGAATAAATGAAGAACACTCAAGAACACGAGGGAGAAAACCTAAGAAATAAAAGAGCTTACACAAAAAAACGGAATACCCTTTGGACAAAACCCAAAAGGGGTATTTATATGAAAATGCGGAAAACCCTAAAACGAGTAAAAACAAAATAAAAGGCTAAGTATTCGGATGTCGATGCAGCTTCACAGGCGTGTGGGCAGTGGAGAAGGCCTGGTCGAGCACTCCGCTCGGGCACTCTGCTCGAGCACTCCTCAGCCTCTTGCTCGAGCACTTGTCTTGGCCTGCTTGAGCACAAGTTCATTCGCTTGCTCGAGCACAAGTTCTTTGGCCTGCTTGAGCACAAGTTCTTCGGCCTGCTCGAGCACAAGTTCTTCGGTCTGCTCGATGGACTGCTGATTCTGCTCGAGTACTTCTCAGAAATTCTGCTCGAGCATCTATAGTAAATCTGCTCGATGGCTTTGCTCGAGCACACGTCAAAATTCTGCTCGATGGCTTTGCTCGAGCATACGTCAAAATTCTGCTCGATGGCTTTGCTCGCGCATTGCTGCGTGAAACTCTCCGAACGTCCAGAACATCATCCAAGTACCTGAAATCAACTCCAAAATGCATATGTATGCAAAGCTAATGTGAAATCCTAGTATTGATGCTAAGTGTGTGGAAAGACTATAAATAGGGTGAAACATATGATGAATCTAGTCCTAAATGATGATAGATGCATGCTAAAACATTGCCAAAATGGAGAGACATCAGTTTGTTCTTCAAAGAACACAAGAGAATTCACTCTCAATTTTTAATAAAAAACTTGGATATCCGAAAATGAGTACAAGAAAAGAGTTTTAAAGAAAGATGGAGTAAAAAAAAAGCTAGAATTAATTCATAGAAAATTAAGAAAACATTAACTAGTTTGGAATATCTCTTGGAGTCTCCCAAGCCAACTCCTCCACTCCCTTGGCCGAATTTAATCAGATGATTATTGAGCTGGGCTGATTTAATCTCTTCTTTGGGCTTGAGACTTCAAAAGATAAATCCAAAAATTATTAGACTTGGACCTGGACCAAACTTATTTAACTCTTGTGGACTAAGATGGATTAGAGTGACCCATTTACCTCATTAAAACCTTCCTTTGGAAAACCCATTGGGAAAAAACCAAAGGCTAGGAAAAAAGAGTACAAACGAATCACCCGTTTATTAGTCCACTCGAGCAACCAAGACGGTTTGATTTTCCCTGTTCTCGAACTGAGCTTCAGTCGGTTGAACTTGAGTGAGTAATGTGGTGATGGCTTTCTGAAACTCTTTGGCTCTCGATCTTGTCATTGGTCCACTTGTTACAGCCAAAGCATCCTCGGGTTCAAGCTGCTTCTGTGAGCTATCAAGCTGCTTGGTGTCTCGGTGTGAGATGATTGTCCTTGGTATCCCGTGAAGCTTAACTACTTCTTTAAAGAATAGATTCGCGGTTTACGTAGCATCATTGGTTGAAGCATTTTAAGAATTTGTTCTAAGTAAGCTAAATGATCATCAAACGTTCTGCTATAAATAAGTATATAATCACAAGACACCACTACAAAATTACATATGTAAGGCCTCAGAATTTTGTTCATAAGACTCATGTAAGTGCTTGGTGTGTTTGTGAGTCCAAACGGCATAACTAGCCACTCGTAAAGCCTTACTTAGTCTTGAATGCCATTTTCCATTCGTCTCCTTCTTTCATTCTTACTTTATGATATCCACTCCTAAGATCAATCTTAGAAAACACATTAGATCCGGATAATTCATCAAGCATATCATCTAGCCATGGTATTAAATGTCGGTATTTGATGGTTATGTTGTTTATAGCTCGACAATCCACACACATCCTCCAAGTTTTGTCCTTCTTGGGTACGAAGAGAACTGGTACAGCACATGGACTAAGGCTTTCTCGTACATAGTCTTTGTCTAGTAGTTCATTGACTTGCTTTTCTAACTCATTAGCCTCCTCCGGATTAACTCTGTAAGCGGCTCGGTTAGGCAACGGTGTACCTGGTATAAAATCAATTTGATGCTCAATCCACCTGAAGAGAAGTAAACCCGGTGGTATCTCTTTGGGAAAGATCTCAGAAAACCAAACAAAAAAATCCTTAACTTCCGGGGGATGTTGTTCATCCAACACGATAGAACCTGCACTCAAAGCCTCCTTAAAGATCATTAGTAATACCGGTTCTTTACAAGTGAGGGCCTTAGTATTAACACTAGGCTTAATCAGCAAGTTGCTTTTAGAGGAAGTATACTAATCTTCAAGCATTTTTATTTGTATCTCATGCACTTGTGTTGGTGTAAGCGGTGTAAATTAAAAAATTTCTTATCATGGACAAAAGAAAACATGTTGCTGCATCCATGGTGAATGGTATCCTTATCAAACTGTCAAGGTCTACCAAGAAGAAGGTGGCCAACTTGCACAGGAACCACATCAGACAAGACTTGATCTGAGTACTTTCTCACGTTGAAAGGTGCTAGCACTTGATCTTTTATTCTTAACTCAGCCTTCTCATTAAGCCATCTTAGTTTAAATGGATGAGGATGTTTTGTCCTAACAAGACCGAGTCTAGTGACCATATAGTCACTTGCAACATTAGTACATGACCCTCCATCGATAATAAGATTACATACCTTGTTTTGGATGAAACATCTTGTGTGGAAGATGTTATCTCTTTGGGCAGTTTCATCAGAATGAACCGTGAGGCTCAAGACACGCCTTATGAGAAGAGACTCCCCATATTCTGGTCCACATTCTACCTCTTCAGACTATCCCCATTATCCCATCATCGGCTTCATCTTGTACTCATAGTTACCCGCATCCATGAGAATCATCACCCGTTGGTTTGGGCATTAGCGAGCCATGTGTCTCCTGTCCTTACAGTTAAAGCAAGTGACATCACGTGCCCTAGAGGTAGTAGGGTTAGAAGACTTAACTTGTATATGTTTGGGTGCCTTGGATTTGAACCGGGAATCGATAGCCACCATCTTTCTTTGCTCTGCGGCGTTATATTGACACGGCTGCTGGGCTGTGGCTTAAATCAATTTTGATCCCATGACTGATGTCCCTTAGCATTTTTGGTACCGGAAGAATTTTTCTTGACGTGTTGCTCGGCCTAAATGGCATTATGCAAGATATCCTTCAAGTCGTGGTACGGTATCTTTCGACCTTATGGCTAAGCTTCTCTATTAAACCATAAATGAACTGAGCCATGATGGTTTCAGGATCCCCATCAAGCTCTAGACGGTTCCTTAGGTGCTCAAATTCTTCAAAATAAACCTCCATGCTTCTAGTTCCTTGGATAAGTTTACGGAATTTTTTTTGAAGATCTTAGTGATAGTATGCGGGTACGTATCTCTTCTTCATGAGCTGCTTCATCTCTCTTCAAGTATTGACTTGAGGTGAGTCAGAAACCTCACGATCCCACCAAGACAAAGCGTGATCCATGATTTGAGCTACCGCTAGAGCTAGTTTCTTCTGCTCATTGTACTCATTATAGGAAAAGATATGCTCTATTCTTTGCTCCTATTCCAAGTATGCTTCAGGATCAACACAACCAGCAAATGTTGTGCCTTTAACTTCATATCCATGTTATTACGCCTTGGATAGTTGATGTGTTGCGTTTTTGGCGTATTCTAACAGTTGTTTTCGAGTCTTTATCGAGTCTTTTAGTTTTATTTTGAATCATTACAGGTCAAAATATGGCTAAGTATGAAAGGTTGGAGCTTCTGGGAGGAACTTAGCAGAAATTGGAGAAAAGTCAAAAATTCACCTGCTGAGCACCAGCTTAGCCCTGAGCGACCGCTCACGACGACCTGACTGAGCAAATAAGGGAAAATCCCAACTTTCCTATTTTTTCGCCAAGGACGCCCTAATCTTCACCCAGCCGCCTCCAGACCTGTATATATCGTTTTTTCTTCAATTTTTCTTAAAGGACACACTTACGCTTTTGCTAAGAACATCACATAAAGATTTTTATTTGAAGGAAAAGAGACCATAACTTTGTTTTTAGAAGAATTCTGAACCCTAATCTCTTTAATAATATAATGAATTCATTCTATTGCTTTGTTGTGTTTGATTTCGCCATGTGTGTGTAGATCCTTAGCTAGTTTAAGGTTTTCAATGGTGATTTAGGATGTTAATGGCTGAGCACAAATAGGTATTGGAATATATAATGTCTTCGCCAATAGGGATCCTTAATGCTTACATTAGCTTGATCACCTTGTCTATGATTTTAGGTTAAACTTATTCACGACAGTGCTTTAGGTTGCTAGATAAATCATTGGTGAGCAATTGGTGAAATGTTTTCTTCAGAAATAAGAAAAGGAAGTTTTTGCGCGAAATAAGGTGATATTTTTGGAATGAGCCGAATCTTTACAAGCATTGCTCAGATGGAATTTTCAGGCGATGTGTTTCTAATGAGGAAATCCCTGGGGTTTTGTTCCACTGTCACAGATCGAGTTACGCTGGGCCCTTCGCCACCTTTAAGAATGTATCTAAGGTCTTACAAGTGGGTCTTTGGTGGCCCACGATGTTCAAGGATACACACACTTTTATCTCTAAGTGTGACACATGCCAAAGACAAGGAAACATGTCAAGACGGAACGAAATACCACAGAACATCATATTAGAAGTGGAGGTTTTTGATGTATGGGGGATCGACTTTATGGGTCCATTTCCGTCGTCTTATGGAAACCAATATATCTTGGTGGCAGTTGACTACGTGTCTAAGTGGATTGAGGCACTGGCTACGCCTACAAACGATGCTAGAGTCATGGTGAAGATGTTCAAATCAGTGATATTCCCCAGATTCGGTGTGCCTCGTGTGGTGATAAGTGATGGAGGTTCCCATTTTATCAACAAGGTCTTTGACAATCTCTTGAAGAAGAATGGTGTTAAGCACAAGGTCGCGATGCCCTATCATCCCCAAACGAGTAGGCAGGTCGAGATTTCAAATAGGGAGATCAAGAGTATCTTGCAAAAGACCGTGAGCACTACAAGGAAAAATTGGGCTGCAAAGTTAGATGACGCTCTTTGGGCGTATAGAACAGCGTACAATACGCCTTTGTGTACAACACCGTTTCACTTGGTGTATGGAAAAGCATGCCACCTACCTGTGGAGCTAGAGTACAAGGCGGCGTGGGCTGTGAAGCAGCTGAACTTTGATGCCAAATCGGCTTTTGATAGGCGGCGCATGCAGCTTCACGAGTTAGAAGAAATTAGGCACATGGCCTATGAAAATTCAAAAATCTACAAAGAGCGGACAAAAGCATATCATGACAAAAGGATAATCACTAGGAACTTTGCACCAAATGATCAAGTGCTGCTGTACAACTCCCGGTTGAAGCTGTTTCCTGCTAAATTAAGATCAAGGTGGTCCGGCCCTTTTGTAATAAAAAGAAGTTCGCCCCTACGGAGCTGTAGTGTTGCTGGATGCTACTGGAACTGAGTTTATTGTTAATGGTCAGCGCCTAAAGCCGTATCTCGCTGAATCAGCCATCGCAAAAGGAGAATCTGTCCCCTTAGGCGATGCTTCTAAAGCCTAAATGGCTAACCAAGTCAAGCTAGTGACTTAAACCAAGCGCTTGGTGGGAGGCAACCCACCGGTAAGTGTATCTATCCTCTCTATTAAATTCCTTTTGTTACTAACTTTTGGATTTCTTCATCTTAAAAAAAAAAAAAAAAAAAAAAAAAAAAAAAAAATTTGCGTAGCGGTTGGATGTAGCGGCCAGATCTCGACCGATACGAAGCCGCTCAGATTTCTCCGGGCGAGACAGCGACCATCTGTAACGGCTTGATGAAGACCGATGAAGGCTAGCGGGTTCTTGTAGCGGTCAACCCTCAACCGGGCAACACTTGCTCAGGAAAAGACGAAGCACCTACTCAGCCCCGAGCACCCACTCTGATTAGAAGGGTATTTTTCCAGAAACAGGTAAGTTTTCTTTTCTAAAACGGTTTTTATTTATTTATTTTATTTTTCTCACCCAACTCTAAATTTATTTTCACACCGAGACGGTGTGAAGTAAGTCTGGGGGAGGGTGTTGCTATTAATCCATTTTTCTTTTTTTTGTTTTATTTCTTTTGCTTTCTTTGAGTCATTTTCATGTTTTCATTGAGTCAGTTTGTTTCATTGAGTCAGTTTGTTTTATTGAGTCAAAACTAGTTGGAGATTATGATCTATTTCTTGAATATATTGTTCTAACCTTGCTTCAAAGTGACCATTGTTACAGAACCACCTCTAGATCGGACTAATGAAAAATCCAAAGGCTGACCAGTTAACTAGAGGACACCATGTTTCCAGCGGAGTTCATCCGAGCCTAAGCCGAATTTTTGCACTTCGTCGATGTGGTTGATTTCCATAGGGCTTGACTCATCATTCGTATCTGAGATATGAACCCACCAGTATAAAGTAATGGTACTCCTCCCCCTATTAGAAGTTTAGCTAGCAATAAGGTTACGTATGTGAGTGTATAGAGAGGGGATGAACCGGGGATTCGGTGGCAAACACCATCAATACTCGCGTCTCGGAACCTTGATATGTACATGCTTTATATTGATAGGGATGAACCGGGGACTCGGTGGCAAATACCATCAGTACTCGTGTCTCGGAACTTGATATATGCAGTAAGGAATGAACCGGGGACTCGGTGGCAAACACCATCAGTACTCGCGTCTCGGACCTTAGTAAAACAAAAGAAATGAGCTAGCTTAGAAATAAGTCTGGGGGGAGAGAGGAAAAATACCAAAAAGTGTGTGGAATTTAAGTGGTTCTTGTCAAGATATAGTATGTGAAAGAGTCTAGAAGGTCCTTGGTAATTGACTGCAGAGCTGAAACTGGCGATGAAGGCTTTGATGGATAAGGTTGTGAATTCATGTGTGGAGTATAGTGAGCTGCGAAGGTCTACTGATATGATCCTAGGTGAGGATCAAGTCCCTGAATGCTACTCCAAGAGGTTGTGAGGGTTGGTGACAAGATGAGTGATGCGGAAGAGATGAAAGGTGAAGAACAAGGAGTGATCCGATGAGTCTTGGGGGGGGGGGGTTGATGCGAAACTTCCAAAGGGGATGGTGATCCTTTGGACTTTCAGGCTTGCTCTGGACGTGGGTGAAGACCATAGACGTGGTGAACAAGGGGTGGATCGAGATGAAACTTCCTAGGAGTGTGAAAGATCCTAAGACTTTCGACTTACTTGGTGTGAAGATGAAGATCCAATCACTTTAAGCAAGGATGAACAAACAAGTTTCAGAGAGTTTTAGAATATGAAAAGATGTTTGATGACTTAGAAATGAAGCCTTACATGAGTTTAAATCAGCAAGAGAGTAAAGGAAAAATCTCGAAATTAACACAACATTAAAACAAAGTTTGAACATAAAAATGACTCTTCATGTCTTGAGATTTTCGGCTGAACTCTTCTTGGACTTGGGCTTCCTTTATTTTGTGATAAGAGATAGAAGTGGGCTTAGGATTTATCAAGAGGCTGATGAGTGAGTGATATGGCTTACCTCATTAAAAACCTTATTTGGAAAACCCATTGGGACAAAACCAAATGAAGGGAAAAAGAGTGTAAGTCATACCACCTCTCTTGATAAATGTTTAGGTGGCTTGGATCACAACCAATGTGGCTGGATTAGCACACACCAAACTGCCCGAGATGGTGTTGAGGAGATGTTGCAAAGTGGTCTTGAGCTTCTCTTGCTTAGACCGAGTGATAGGACTCGGAGAAATGCATAAATCTTCAGCTCCTTGTAGCTCCGGTTCAAGCTGCTGCCTTTGCTCCTCTTTGGCGTCTCCATGTTGCATAGGTTCCTCGTCCTGGCTGGCCATAATCATATCATCCTCTCCCTCTTGAAAAGGATTTGACCTCAAATCTTGGAGATCAAGCTGGTAGGCGTTGTCTAGTTGTTCTTTAGCTCCCAGCTCCTCAGGTTTAAGCTGTTGATTAGTTCCAAGCTCCAAGCTATCCATGCTGTCCATCCTCAAATCCGAACAATCTGCAAGGAAAAAGATTAAATTAGAATATTTGAAGTAAGTCGGAATATACTCACCTTGCAAGCAGATTTTTTAGGAATGGATCTGTTCTATGACTCGAAGTGAACAATATCCTTCTGGCTTTAGTTTGAACTCCTCTTGGTCTGCAAAACGTTTCTCCTTCATACGAATCCAAAACTGGTAACCAATCTCAAAGTTCTTAATATTCTCCTCTTCGTTTGCTGGCTTTTGATGCTCTATGTCTAACAAACGCTCCTTTGGTTTAAGAACAATTTGAACAACAGTTTTCTTAAGCCAAACATGGTAGAGCCACGTCCTAGGTGCATGAAAATTTAGCTCTCCATCCCGTATATCCTGTATCCTCACAACAAAGACTCGAAACAAGAGATCATAGGTGCAAAGAATATAGTCATTCCGACTAGCACACAATTTATTACTTAGATCATCTAAAACAGATTTCAAAGGTTCAATATGATCATCTAAGTGTTTATTAAAATTCAGAATTCTATCATAATAAACAATTTCTCCAAAGAATAATTCAGCATTGGGTGAAGCACTAGCAAAATTAGAGAAATTAGCAATATCTATGAGCACATAATTTCTATTAGGTTCACACATTTTATCAAACAAAAATCCTCCATGCCTAAAGAATTTCTTATGCTCAAACTCCTCGCAAGATGGAAACATATTTTTAAAATTATCATTTACATCATAAAGCCTCTTAATGATTTCAACTTCCATTAACCTAGCTATGTGAGCAAAAAGAAACACATACCTTGGAATTATTGCATCATACACAATAATTTCATTACCTTTTCGAATGCCAAAAGAATTCACCTCAATGTTTGCTCGCTGTTCCTTTCTCCATTGTTTCAACGGGTCATAATCAACTTGGACAGTAAACCGCATTAGCCACAAGTAAATTAACCACGCCTCTGGTGTATGAGCTTTCATTTGATTATATTCATGGAAGTTATCAAAGGGAAGCTTCCGTGAGTTGTTTCCTAAAAACAAGTCCTGCAAAAATTTGTTAAGCTCACTCGGTGGCACCGGTGCAAGGTTAGATACACAAGAGAATTTATCCAAAGAGACAAATATTTTATGATCAAAATATTCAGCATCATTAACCTTACTAATCCTAGCAAAAAGATTAGATTTCTTATCTCGCTCTTGATTCTCTTTGGGTTTGATTTTGTCAAGATAAAACTCATGAACCGGCAATGGCACAAGAGTAGTCTTATCTTCTTGAAAATATTTTGAACTCACCATTGTACAATCTGCACCAAGAGAAAGTAAGTTAGCTTTCATTCGCCTTTTGGGAGTCAAGATAGTTACCTCGGGTCTTGATTGGTGGTGAAACAGTTGGTGGCTTCTCCTTTTGATCCATTGTTAAGCTCCATGTGGAGGTGGTTCCTACCAGGTCAGTGCACACATCTAAGGTACCTGTATCTTCCTCGGCACTTAAAGACAAAATCAAGTGTATTATACTTGAAATTTCAACATTCAAAACAGGTTGTTTGAAACTACGAGTGAATGTGAAATTATACGAATATCGAATAAACTCGCAAGCTAAACTTACCTGAGTACCATGTAGGATGTTTGGTAACATTTCAACTTTGAAGAAGGTGATATTTGAAACACAGCCCGCCGGTGTTGGATATGGTCTACTCACCAAACAGTTTTCATAGTCATTTCGCTCAGTCTTGTTATCTTGGCAAGCTTTTGAAGTGGTTGACACTGAATGTGGATTCTTCTCTTTTATGTTTCCTTCAGCTTTGTCATCCTTATGCTCCAGAGTATGACCTGAATCATCATCCTTTGACAAGACCAAGTGCATTATACAAGAACTGGAAGTTTGCACACCTTGATTAACTACTTCACTACTTGAGTTTGGTGAACTCAGTTTTGATCCTAATGAAGAGATATTCGGCTCTTGTTTTTCCGGGCAAGTGTTGGAAAAATGTTCTTTCTTACGAGAGTTATAACAAGTAACTTCCTTGGATTTTGAAAGGTCAGAGGACTTACATTTCTTTGGATGTTCATTGCTTGTTTCAATTGATGGATTTAGGCTTTGCTTGTGAACCATGACTTGTTCCGCGACCTTCTTTGGTTGAGAGGTTACATTAGCCTTCATTTTCTCATTTAGAACATTCTTGGATACTTCCTTTGGCTGAGGACTGTAAGCTTCTTTTGGAACTAAACCATTTGGTGCATACTTATTCCTCATTAGTTCCTTAAGATCTCTCCACGAGGTGATAGGGGGCTCCTTGTAATTCCAGCGATCATCAACCTTTCGTATCCACCATTGATAAGCTTCTCCTGTGAGTTGGCGAATTGCATGAGCTATCTTCTTTTCTCTTGGGATGTGGTTATAGTAAAACCAATCTTCCATATTTGTTTCCCACTCTAGGTAGCTTCTTTTTCCTGAAAATTTAAAGAGTTCATTAGCCGAATGATATTCAGAACAAAGCACATATTTGGATTTTGGAGTAAGAGAGATTTTATGTGGGCTGCTCCAAGTTGTTCTCAATGTGTTGTCTGGTGGCTTTGGTTTAAGCTCTTGTTCCTTCCGTGCTCTTCTTGATTTTTCTAATTCAGCTCTCATGGTTGCCATACTTTCGTCCATTATGGCTCTTAAGGAATCAAGGAGTTCTTTGTTGGAGTTTGATGATTCCTCTTTACCATTGCTGGTTCCCACCATGGTACCTGTTCAGATTCAAACAAGTAACAAATAAAAATGCCCAAAGAAACACAACAAAGAAAAATCAGAAACTTTTCTAGAATCCTAAATGACTGTTTGACTTGATCGAACAGATTAAAATATCAAATCACATTCAACAATTCCAGAGTCAATTTTAAAAAATACTAGACTCAATCATGGTTTCAATGCAGCAAATTTCACGATTTTAGGATTAACCAATGATTTTAAAAAATTCTAGCAAGTTACACGACAATAACTGTTCAAATTCTGATAACCTCTAAATGTGACTGTTCGACGAAATCAGCTTCGGAAAATTATCAAAACATGTTCAAAAATTCTAGAATCAATTTTAACAAATACTAGACTCTTTTTTGAAGCAGATTCAACAGATCTCACGATTTTATCAGACAAGACGAGTATAAGAAAATTCCAACAGTCAGCAGATAAACAGATCGGAATGTGAAAAGGTATCACAGATCGAAAGAGATACAACCTGGCGTGGAGTCAGCTCTGATACCACTTGATATGATCCTAGGTGAGGATCAAGTCCCTGAATGCTACTCCAAGAGGTTGTGAGGGTTGGTGACAAGATGAGTGATGCGGAAGAGATGAAAGGTGAAGAACAAGGAGTGATCCGATGAGTCTTGGGGGGGGGGGGTTGATGCAAGACTTCCAAAGGGGATGGTGATCCTTTGGACTTTCAGGCTTGCTCTGGACGTGGGTGAAGACCCTAGACGCGGTGAACAAGGGGTGGATTGAGATGAAACTTCCTAGGAGTGTGAAAGATCCTAAGACTTTCGACTTACTTGGTGTGAAGATGAAGATCCGATCACTTTAAGCAAAGATGAACAAACAAGTTTCAGAGAGTTTTAGAATATGAAAAGATGTTTGATGACTTAGAAATGAAGCCTTACATGAGTTTAAATCAGCAAGAGAGTAAAGGAAAAATCTCGAAATTAACACAACATTAAAACAAAGTTTGAACATAAAAATGACTCTTCATGTCTTGAGATTTTCGGCTGAACTCTTCTTGGACTTGGGCTTCCTTTATTTTGTGATAAGAGATAGAAGTGGGCTTAGGATTTATCAAGAGGCTGATGAGTGAGTGATATGGCTTACCTCATTAAAAACCTTATTTGGAAAACCCATTGGGACAAAACCAAATGAAGGGAAAAAGAGTGTAAGTCATACCACCTCTCTTGATAAATGTTTAGGTGGCTTGGATCACAACCAATGTGGCTGGATTAGCACACACCAAACTGCCCGAGATGGTGTTGAGGAGATGTTGCAAAGTGGTCTTGAGCTTCTCTTGCTTAGACCGAGTGATAGGACTCGGAGAAATGCATAAATCTTCAGCTCCTTGTAGCTCCGGTTCAAGCTGCTGCCTTTGCTCCTCTTTGGCGTCTCCATGTTGCATCGGTTCCTCGTCCTGGCTGGCCATAATCATATCATCTACAGAGAAGTACATGGTGGTTACATTTGGAGCTGGCTATGTGATATGTGGAGTACTAATTCAAAAGGGTCATTGCAGTGTTTCAAGAACAGGTGAGTCTCCGTATTTTTCAAACCTTTCTCTTATGCTTAGTTCTGAGTTTTGTTTGAGGACAAACAAGGATCTAAGTCTGGGGGAATTGATGTGTTGCGTTTTTGGCGCATTCTAGAAGTTGTTTTCGAGTCTTTATCGAGTCTTTTAGTTTTATTTTGAGTCATTACAGGTCAAAATATGGCTAAGGATGAAGATTGGAGCTTTTGGGAGGAACTTAGCAGAAATTGGAGAAAAGTCAAAAATTCACCCGCTGAGCACGCGCTCAGCCCTGAGCGACCGCTCACGACGACCTGACTGAGCAAATAAGGGAAAATCCCAACTTTCCTATTTTTTCGCCAAGGACGCCCTAATCTTCACCCAGCCGCCTCCAGACCTGTATATATCGTTTTTTCTTCTTTTTTTCTTAAAGGACACACTTACGCTTTTGCTAAGAACATCACATAAAGATTTTTATTTGAAGGAAAAGAGACCATAACTTTGTTTTCAGAAGAATTCTGAACCCTAATCTCTTTAATAATATAATGAATTCATTCTATTGCTTTGTTGTGTTTGATTTCGCCATGTGTGTGTAGATCCTTAGCTAGGTTAAGGTTTTCAATGGTGATTTAGGATGTTAAAGGCTGAGCACAAATACGTATTGGAATTTATAATGTCTTCGCCAATAGGGATCCTTAATGCTTACATTAGCTTGATCACCTTGTCTATAATTTTAGGTTAAACTTATTCACGACAGTGCTTTAGGTTGCTAGATAAATCATTGCTGAGCAATTGGTGTGTGACCAATGACAGTTGATTGTTGCGATTGATTGTGAACAGATTGAACCAGCTCGTTAATGCTTATCAACCTTGCTAGGTCCAAACGACAGTTTCGGTGTCTAGGTTGTTAGATAAAGTTATCGATCCATCACGACAGTGGGGCGATATTAATTTTATGTTTGAGTTCTAGACCGGTAGTTACTTAGCCCCTGAATAGTTGCTCAGCCTTGTCTCCGAATCACCGGCGAAACGCCTTAACCTAGTGCTTGTTTTTATTATTTTTACACCGATTTATTTACTTGCTTTTGTTCCGAAAATTATAAAACCCACACTTTTGTCTTAGCTTTAAATTAAAATCTATAATTTTATAGTGTAGCCTTGGTCTCTATGGATTCGATACCCTATATACTACTGCGATTGTCTGTGCACTTGCAGAATTATTTTGGGTTAAAACTCTGTGTATCAATAGTCATCTTCGACTTCCTCATGTTCATTGTTCCTCGGGCCTCTTCTCCTCCTCGGAGATTGTTGTTGCACTCCCTCGGGGTGGGGGTCAACTTCTTCATCATCTCCTAAATCATGAACTCCTCGATTTTGTCTGGCATGGTCATTGACCCGCGGCTCTCTCTCTTGCTCAAAACGTCACCCCATAGCCTCTACTTGTTACTGAAGCGTGAGTATCAGCTGCATCATAGCAGTAGGGTCTGTTGGTGGCAAATCTCCCATGGTACCTTCCACAAAAAACAGAACAACAAATCAAAGTTCTATCTGAATCATAACGAAGAGAGCAACTGCAACAGAATTCTGCAGTTTGAGTTTTCCTTTGATTAAAATAGCAAACGGATTCCAAAATTAACGACGACATTTTTTATAGTTTTCTACGGTTTAAATGAACTAAAACAGCAAAAGATATTTTTTTAATAGTTTTTATGGAATTATAAAATTTTAACAGATGAAAATTGATTTTTTGTGGATTTTTATGAAGAAATTGAAATCATAATTGAAACTAATGAAACGGAACAAAATAACCTGATAGATAGGAGCTTTTGAAGATCTGTACCAAAATGATACAAGCTTGAAGACTTGATAACAATATTTGATAACAAGCTGTTTGATTAAGACAATTGGACTATGGTCTCTCCTTGTCTAAATCGAAGATAAGGTGGAAGCGAGGGTGGATGGAACTGAACCACAATAGGTGTGAAAGCCTACAGATACTTCAAGGTTTCTCGAGGCTTGGACTTAGCTCACGAGACAAAGAGAAGAACAAATTAGGGTTTTAAGCCAAAAATGATATTTTTTGATAAAAGGTAAAAACTCGGACTACATATACAATGCATTATATAGCCAGGTTCGTGAGCATAAAGTAAAGGAAAAACACATTAAACTTGCAAGAACGAAAAAGGAAAAGATGAGAATCCCAAAAAAAAAAGAGCCGTTAGGCTCAAACACAAAATATTCTTAAAAATGAAAATAAGATATGCTTTGAGTCTTCAACATGCATGGTCTTGATTCGAGCTCCTCCAGCTGGACTTGGGTCTTCTTAGGCATCTTCTGAAGTCAGAGAGACCTTAGAAAGATGGGTTTCACGCGTGGGCTTAAACAAGGGCCATTTGATCATATCGAAGATTAAAGGATCTACCAGACACGCCTTCACTGTTTGGCCATTTCCGGGAGATTGGTATGGCTGATTGATGTAGTTTTGAGTCCTCTGAAAAATAGACTCAGAGAGCTTTAAATCCATATGTAGATAACCCTTTGGTTCGCTGGGGTCAGGTGGTGACACTTGGTTGAACAGCTCCATAAAATGAGAGCTCTCGGGTGGCGTTAGGTGAAAGCCTTCAAACTGATCAAGCATGATCAGTCCTTCACAATCCACCTGGTCCACAAACATGCTGAACTTTTTTTCCAAGCTCCTGCTCCTGCTCCTTGTCATTGGTCCACCTGGTATACATGGAGCTTGGATAACTTGACTTAGTGGTTCGATGTCTGAATCATGTAGCTATTTATCAACTGAAAGGGTTGGTTTCTTATTTTCAAATATATAGAGATTCAGACTTTGAGAAAGCAAATCGAAAGATAAAAAAATTGCAGAATCTATGGACATAGAGACGGTATTCTCTAAAGGATAAATGTGGATCATTAGAAAAATTGTATTTACTAAAAGATAAATGTGGATCATTAGAAAAAAGACATTATGATGAAGATTGAAGATTCATAGAACATTGAGGAAAGTGTAACAATATTACCTGAGGAGAGCTTTTGAGATGACAACTTTATCCAAATCATGGATCAATCTCTTTACTCATTTGGAAGAAGATTTGATCAATTTTAGAGGTATGAACAAATATTTAGTTTTATGGTTGAGTTGAGAAAATTGCAATCGGTGAGTAATGATAGTTTAATGGCTTCTTCTAGAAATCTTGCACATTCTCTAGCCTATGGAAAACATTAAGATATTGGTAATGATATTTTCTTTGAATTTAAAGTTCTAAGAAAAGATGTACCAACACGAGTTAAGAGGCATATTAACTTGTTAGGAAGCGGTAAAGTAGAATATTTATAGTCATAATTGGTCCTGCAAGTTTATGGGGCACAAGCAAAATATTATTTTTGGGCCTATTTTTAGTGAGCTAAAAAAACTAAAACTGATAAATTAAAAGAACTTAGAAATAAACTTGGGAGAATTGGAAATAAAGGAGCTCTATTAAAATGTTTGTCCATCTAAACCTTTTTTTAGAAATTATCATTTTTTTCTAAACAACCCATACTACTTGATTAATACCATTTAAAAATAAATAAGCATGTAGATACACAACTGTGAAGAATGTTTGAAGAAAAAACTTTTTTTATTTTAGACAATTTAAAGTAAGGTTTTAGCTTGATGAAAGTCGTTCTGAAACATTTATAATACGTTTTCTAATATTTAGATTACATATTCTAGCACTTGTACATGTTCTACAATATTTAGATTATGTATTCTATCACTTGTACATGTTCTGCAAAATTTAGAATAGAGATTTTAGAATATATATTCTAAAAGTTTTAGAATTCAACTTTTACAAAATTTGGAATACATATTCTAGCACTTGTTTATGTTCTTGAAAAATTAGAATAAGTATTTTAAATTTATAATGTGTATTCTACAGAATGCTCATCTTCTATAACATTTAGAATGTATATTCTAGTAAGATTAGAATACACATTCTGATTATTTTTTTGAAATTTAGTTAGAGATAGAAATTGTATCTAAAAATAAAGAAAGTAAATATATTTTGAATTTTTTTTTGGAGATTCTCAATTATATGCACATATATATATATATATATATATATATTTAAAATATTAACTCTAGAATTTATATGAGTTTTGTTTTGCGATTTATAATGGGGAATTTAATTATTTTCACGCTATCTTCTTTCTCTTAGTTTTAGGCTTTCTTCTTTCTCTTCTTTCCATGATTTTTTGTTATTTTTCTTGATTATGTTGCAAATCTGTATGATGTGTGGTGTATGGAGATTGTTTGAGAGCAAAAAGTGGAGATTGATTGTTGACGAGGAAACACGTGGGGGATTACTTTGTTTGCAATCAACTACCACTACAAGAAAGCTAGCCGCAATCAGACGGATTTTCCAACGGATTATTATCCGTCATAAATTTCTGACGGCTAATCAATGGATTCCTGACAGTTTTCCAAGACCATACATCCTTTGGAAATCTGTCAAAAATTTATGACGGATTAGAGTCCGTCGGAAATTTTTGATGGATACTAAGAGACCCGTCGGAAATCCGTCAGAAATTAAGAACGTTAATTTTATTATTGTTGTAGCAGTTGTCGAAGCTGTTATTTTCTGATGGATTTCCGACGGCTATTCCATGCCCGTCGGAAATCTGTCGAAAATTTTGAACGTTATTGTTATTGTTGTTGTAGTCGTTGTCTGAACCGTTACTTTCTGATGGATTTTCAACGGAATTCCGATGGCCCGCGATTCTATATATATGTTCTCATCCATCGCCATTCATTCGCAAATACAAATTCTTTCTATAATATCTTCTTCCAAATCATTTCTTCAAAATATTTTCTTCAAATGTCTTCTTCAAATAATTTTCGATCATGGATGGATGGAGAAATGAGGATTCCATAGTCAAACTTATTGAATTACGAGTATGCCCGAAGGATATGCGAATTCATGGAAATGACGAAACATCAACCATGAACTAAAAGAAGTGGTAAGTTGAAATGTCCCTGTTCACTTTACCGGAATTCTCGTGATATTAAGGTAGAGTTAGTTTGGCATCACTTGTATGGGAATGGGTTTAGGCCGGGGTACAAGATTTGGTATTTACACTGGGAAAATGTTTTTGAGTATGGTAGTACTAGCGAACCATGGAAATGTTTCATAGAGTATTGGAAGCAAGAGAAGACCATTGTCGATGCTGCAATCCATTCTACCAACCGCAGGAGCAACCGCAAAGGAAAAGGAATAGCGACGCACAATTTGGGAGCGACAAGCAAGAAAACACGGCTAAAACAACTTGTAAGTTATTCCATTCACAATATTTATACTTAACTTCTAGTTTATATTAATTAATTTCTTTATTATAGTTTTAAAAAGATTGTGTGGAACCTTCGAACCTGAGGTTGCTCACCTATTTCCACACTAACAAGAAGACCGGCCTCATACAAGACGGGGTTGCTCAGGAGATCGTTGACACCGTGAACCCGCTTGGTGAGTAATTTCTCCAATCTCAGCCAACCGTTGATGGAACTCCTGTCTATACAGAAGTTCCAATAGACACATTGAACGATTTCGTGTATGAGGTTAGTCCTTTAAATTATTTTCTTATACTTTGAATTTAACTTGTTATTTACACAAACCTTACTTTTAATTTGTTTTGCAGGCTACTCCGAAGACCAAAGGTCATCTTTTTGGTCTTTCGCAAGATTCAGGGTCTTCTGCATCTTCACGGTTTTCTGGAAGTTTCGATATTAGTGCAGAACTTGCACAGAAAACTACTGAGCTTGAGAGTTTAAAGACGAAGGTTGGTACACTTGAAGATGCTCAGAAGACGGATCAGGAGCAAATGCAAGAGATGAGATGACAAATGCAAGCTATGCAACAGATGAGGACACAAATGAAAGAAATGTGAGCATTTATGGCTCGATACCCGCCACCGCCGCCTCCGCCACAGTTGTTTAATAGATTTTAAATTTGTTTTTAATTTAAATTTATAAATTTTAATTTTATTTTGTTTCGATATTGGATAATTTCAAATTTAGTTTTAATTTTAATTTTTGAATTTTAATTTCTATTTTTTAATATTTTAAAATTAAAAAAAGGGAAATCTGTCGCGAATATATCCGTCGGTAATCCTGTCGGAAATAAGCCCATTATAGATTCGTCAGAAATCCATCGGATCTTGTTTCCGACAGATTTCTGATGGCCGTATTTCTGATGGATTTTCGACGGAAAAACCAAGAGACGTATCTGTTGGTAATCAGTCGGAAATATGACATTCGGCAATCCGTCGGAAAGCCGTCAGAAATTTTGATGGATTTTCGATAAACTTTCCATTTCTAACGACCTATATCAGACGGCGGGTTCCGCTGAAAATCCGTCAGAAATGACCTTTTCTGACAGATTTCCGACGAAATTTTCCATCTGTTCCCGCGTGTTTTCTTGTAGTGTACATCTCTTGAAGAGTTGAAAGTAGTTTTTTCACGATTTGGGTATATAATAAGATTGTCATATTTTTTACCATATCATACCATCCTTAATTTCAAAATTGCCCAATAAACTTTCTATCATTTTAAACTCCAAAAAGGTAATGACCAACTCTGCTAATGATATTTTTAAAATTAATTAGTCTATTATGTTAAAGTGCGTAAGTAATCCCCTTGTATCCAAGACCGGATACGTTCATAATATTGTTGTAGAGCTCTTTTCTTTGCAGGTACAAATGCTAATGTGTACTTGGAAATAAAAGATACCAAAACTTGCATTTCAGGGATGTTGTGATGGGTATTTTTACCATATCATACCATGAGCTTAAATAAATCCGCCCAGAAAACATCCTGATTAAAAATACCAACAAAAAATACCCTGAACTGGTAGGATAGCCCAAACAAAATCTTAAAGGTTTTAGAGTTACTCACGCATACAAGATATTTATGCTTTTCTAGTATTTTAATTACCATTATATATATATATTTGTTAATTTTATTGCCAAAAACCTTCCAATTCATCCAATATTAACATTTTGATGGAAACAGAAATGAGATTTTACGTTGTTAGCAGAAAATGAGATTTTACGTTATTGGCAGAAAAACATAGAATCACATTTTTGGCAAAAAAAAACACGGAATCACATTTTTGGCAGAAAAACATGATTTAACGTTTTTCTTGGAAAACATATTTTGATGTTTTGATTGGAAATGAGATTTTACGTTTTTGGTAGAAAATGAGATTTTACATTATTGGCGGAAAAACATAGAATTACATTTTTGGCAAAAATAACATAAAATCACGTTTTTGGCAGAGAAACAAGATATTCACCTAAACTCTAAAATTACTGAAACGAAAAACCTAAATTGACGAACCCTAATTGGCTGGAGCTTGCAAGATGTTAAGGTAAGTTTTATTCAAAACATCTTCCTTCTTAATTCTTCTTCTTCTTCTTCCTTGTTTGTCAATTGTGTATTTTACGAGAAGATGTCAATCAGAGTTAAGAAAACCTAGTCAACAGACTTCCCCTTTGAGTACTAATAGCTTCAGATTTTTTTTATTAATGCAATAGCATCAGATGTTTTTCTCTACATAAGTCAATATTTTTTGTGTTTAACACTAAATTGTATGTTTTCACTAGCTACGATAACATATAATGTATTTGATGGATTAGTAGGTGATCATAATTTTTGTTGCTTCATCATTATGTATTTGTCTTGTGAAGTGGTAAAATCAATTTTTTCTCTTCCGTGAAACGGAAGAAAAAAGAAAGAAAAGGAACTTTCTTCTCTATCTTTTTGCAGTTTCTGTTTTGATTTGAACATCAATAATTGTATTGAGTTTTTTTGGATTAGTCTCTTAACCAATTATAATTGTACAGTACGGTTTTCTTTCGTTTGCATGTCGGAGGATACTGGGGAGTAGATGGTTCATACAATGGTGGTGAGACAAGATGTTTAAAGGTTGATTTTGAAGTCCCGAGTTTAGCAATATTGAAAGATATGGTTTCGAGTGCTGGTTCTGCAGAAAAATATGAGTAACTTTTCTTACTTTCCATCTGGAGTGGTAGGTCAGAATCGTAAGGATTATGTGTACACATGAGTTGGAAAGCAAGAATTTATATGTCGTTAGGGCAGATGATCCTTATCTAGATGATGTTCTTATTTGAGAAGGGGAAGAAGAAGAGGAACCGGAGAGTGAGCAACAAACCGGACACAACAAACACAAATTTAAACTCGAGCCAGTGTCTAAGCCACCCAATCTGCTGCCAGGAAGACCTTCAAAGGAACAAAATACTATCCAATGAATGTCGTTTTAGAATGTCGTTTTTATTTTACAACATGTTCTTTTCATTTTAAAATGTTGTTTTTATTTTACAACATGTCATTTACATTTTACAACATGTCCTTTTCATTTTAGAATGTTGTTTTCATTTTACAACATGTCATTTACCTTTTAGAACATGTCGTTTTCATTTTAGAATGTCGATCGCTGTGTTTAATAAGACTGTAGATAGAGGGGTTTTTTTTATTATTAACGGATTTAAAGTTGACGGAGTTTTTCATTAAATGTGTAATTGAGGGGTTTTATTAAGATTAATCTTTAGCTGAAGGGCTTTATTACTAAAAGCTCTTTTCATTTTAAAACATATTATGTCATTTTTATTTGTTAAAAATGCTGCATTTCAAAGTTAAACGATACGGTTGACGGAAGGGTTTTTTCATTAATGGAGTTAAAGTTGAGTTTTTATTGGATTTTTAGTAATAAAACCCTTCAACTAAAGATAAATCGTAAAAAAACCCCTCCACTATACATTTAATGAAACAACCCCTCAACTTTAAACCCATAAACAAAAAATTCGTCTACATTGCCTTTGAAATTTAAAACACAGCGTTTTGTAAAATAAAAAAATGACGATTTTTAGTAATAAAACCCCACAACTAAAGATGGATCATAAAAAAAACCCCTCAGCTATATGTTTTAAAAAAACCTCCTCAACTTCAAATTTGTTAGTAAAAAAACCCTTATGGCAGTGCCGTTAAAATTAGGCTAAATTTACAGCGCAATATTTGTTTTTATTTATTTGGTCAAAAATGACATGACATGTTCTAAAATGAAAACAACATGAATTTTGATGTTCTAAAGTGAGAAAAATGACATGTTTTTTTAATTGACTTTTGACTTATCCAAAAACCTATTACAACATAAAATTCCTCATAACAAGATTACATGCAATTTAAAATCCAGAAAAGCAAGACTTCATACTATATGTTGAATTTATGGGTGGTATTTTCTCTCTTTAAACTGTTGTTACCACTATATAATAAACAACCGTTCAAAGAGACAAAAAAATCACTCAATGAACCCAGTCTGTTGTACGAAGTCCTGCTTTTATGGATTTTTATGTTACAACATATCTGATTTTGATGTTGCATATAATCTTATTATTAGGAATTTTATGTTCTAATAGGTTTTTGGATAAGTCAAAAGTCAAATTAAAAAACATGTCATTTTTTCTCATTTTACAACATCAAAATTCATGTCGTTTTTATTTTAGAATATCTTGTTTTTATTTTAGAATATGTCATGTCATTCTTGACACAAAAAAAGAAGAACAATATTGCATTTTAAATTTAGCCTAATTTTAGCAGCATAGTAGACATAGGAGTTTTTTTTAATAACGGATTTAAAGTTGAAGGGTTTTTTACGATCCATCTTTAGTTGAGGGGTTTTATTACTAAAAACTATCATTTTCAATTTGACAAAACCCTGCATTTTAAAATTTAATGGCAATGTAGATGGAGAGAATGTTTTATTAACGGGTTTAAAGTTGAGAGGTTATTTCAATAATTATATAGTTGAGGGGTTTTTTTACTATTTATCTTTAGTTGAGAGGTTTAATTACTATTTATTAAGTAATTTACATTAAATTTATAGTTGAGGGGTTTTATTACTACCTATTGAGTAATTTACCCATGTTTAACATCCTAGCCAAAACACAACAACAACAAACAAAAAAAATCACATCGGTGAAAAAATAGTTGTGGCTGAGATGGAATTTTTGGGGGTTGTGTGTGTTTAACCTTTCTTATTTTGGTTTAAATGGTACCAGATGACTCTTGCTGAATACAGAATTTGACATAATTTATTTGTGATTGTTTTACGAAATCTGGCAGAATAACTAAAGATTTAAATAGTAACAACGAAATCGGAATCTTGCTGAATTTAGCAGAATATTATGGATAATTGATTAACAAAAAAATAAATTTGTGTCTAGTTGAATATTAGAAATAATTGAAATAATATGAAATAAAAATTAATATTTTTAAAATTAAATTAAATATTAAGGATTGAAAATATCAAAAGTGTGAGCTTGCTTAAATATTTTTTTTTGTAATGGATTAATAATTTATTAAACACATGTTCATGTTCAAATACAAATGTTCATGTTCAAAATTATAAATAAAAAATTTAGTTATATATCATTGAATTTTTTTTATTTAAATGATTAAATTGATTATAATAAACATGTTTAAATAGTTTATCTGTAATGTTTTTATTTAATCATAACAAGGTAATTTTTCTCATTAAAAATAAAATAAAAATGTTTTAGAAATTTAACAGAAATTATGTTGATTATAAATTTATAACGCAGTTTACTCCTTTTTAAAGAAAATAACATAATATATATATATATATATGTATAGTTTTTTTTTTCGTGCAAACATATATTTATTCAATCCCAAAGGAAGATAAAGAGTACAAGATCATCAACCAGAAAGGTTGGTTCGGTACAACATGATTAGCAAACATAAGCTTAAGACAAAGATAAATAGATAGTTTGTAGAAGCATTAAACTTCGCTGATAAGCCCATAGAAACTCGGAGACAAAGGCTACATTGCAACATGCCACAAGCGAGATCATGATGTGTCAAAGACACTCCCACGAACACTTCAGAGGGTTTAACATTAGTCACTATCCATGTTCGAAAAATGGGCTCGGCGGCCGGTTAATCGCCGGTTAGGCATTCGACGGTGGCTAACCGCCTTGATTTCGTCTGATCGGCCATTAACGCGGATTCTAATTTTTTTTTTTTGGGCTTATCGAGTTTAGAATTAGTTGATATATGTTAGATCTAAAGTTTATAACTGTAAATAATAAACAAAACTTAAATACAATTATGAATTTATGTAAACAAGAGTTCAAACAGTGGCAAACTAGGGTTAGCAGAGGTGGGAGCTCGAACCAGTGACCTGATTATTAAGACATATACAGCTGGACTGCTGCAGAATTCTTGTATATACTTTAAGTTATTTATAAATATATGAAAAATTGCCCTAAACACACCCCCAATTAATCTCCGTATAATCTCTGATTATTCGATTAGGCGCTAGTCCCATCTTCACTGTCCGACAGGCGCTAGTGATGTTAAAAAATATTCCTTTGCCTCATGTGTCGCCGGCGCAAACTACGATGAGACAAATAAGATAATTGGGCGATTTCTCTCTGTGAAGGAGGAGGGTGGAGCCAAGATTCTCTCCATGATGGAGATGATTGGACGCCAAAGAACCTCAAGGTCAAGTAAAAGTGGAGAGTATTCAGTGAGTCTGGAGATATGTCATGAGCTAATGGCCATAAGAGAATAGGCAGCTAGACCTTGTATCTAATTTGACTCTAGCCTGGAGAGAAGTCCTCGGCCCATCGTAACAATGTGTCATCTCAGAAAAACAAGAGGATTAGTGACCTTAGTTTTTAAAACAGACCAAGCATATATTCTCTCCATAGGGGAGGAGGGTTTGATCATGAATTTTCTATGCCTAGAAGCCTAAGAAATGATGTAAACATACTTGTTATTTTTTTTCCTTAAAAGATTTGAATCATTTGATGTAGATTGACAAAAAAATGTGAAGTCTAATTTTTTTTCCAACGATACACTCTTCTCTCAATTTCTTTGACATAGATCATTGTATGTAAAACATATTAATTATATTTAAACTTGTTATAGTCTAATTATTCAAAATTACAATTATAAATCCAAAAATATATATTATTTTTGGATCAAACTAATCCGAATACCTAAAGTAACCGAAATTTTTTAGTTATACATGTGAAAATTTAACAAAATTTTATCATTATTTAGTTTTTCTTTCCAATATTTTGGGTATTTCAACTCGATTCTAACCAAGATGGAACAGAAACAGAACCAAAATTCTAAAATATCTGAATGGATTTTAGACTCCTAAAACCGAAATACCTAAAACTCGAGAAAACCAACCCAAATCTGAACGAATTTCCAAACACCCATACCTAAATTGTGAACTATTTTTATCTTATATTCAATCTATTATTTTGTAGAATTTCCACAACCAACTGGTAACAAAATAAATGATTCTACCGTATTCCTCGACAGTTCTACAATTCCTTTAGTACCATTTACAGCGTTATAGTTACCATTTTATAGGTTTGGAATCCGTCTCTTGGAGAACTCTCTTTTCTAACGAAGTAAATATTCATTGTTTTGTTTGCCATCTTGATAAACGAAAGCCCAATAAAGGCCCAAATATTTCTCACGAATAAAAATAATCTGGAAACTGTTCCTTCGATACGACGAAGAAAACGTCTCGAAGACTAGGGGCGGTGGAAACTGGAAAAGAACATCACACAGAAAAATCAAAATCGCAATTTGAGAATTCGAATTGAAGAAACAGAGCCAATCGTAGTCACTGAGAGAATGGTGTTAGGGTTATTCCAATCACAACCCCCAAAATTCTCTCATCAGTTGTCGTAAAATTCGTAGAAACAAAGCAAAATTTAAATCAACAAATGGGAGGCGAAGATAGTGAGCGCGATAAAGATAAAAAATGGAATCCCCCGCCTCCGCCGCAGAAGGCGGACTTAAAGCTTTGGGGAATTTTTGCGTTTACTGTTATCGGCGCTACCGCCACCACTTTCGCCGTGAGTTAACGTTGTTTCTACATTTTCTCTTTTTTATGTGTGTTTTAGAATTACTTTTATTATGTTTTAATTTCAGAAGTTGTTTTGTTCACTCTTATGTAGATTGATGATTTTCATTTTTTTTTTGTGGGGGACTTTGGTTAGGGTTAGATTAGTGGTTTTATTTTGGTTAATTATTGATATTTGGTGTTTAAATTGCTTTAATTTCTGATTTTACAATTGATGTTTTAGAAATTATTAGCTATGGAGTTGGATATGGTTCTTGAGTTTGTGTTCATTGTGATTGATAAAAGTGACTTGCTCAGTAGTATCTTTGGCTCTGATTGGTAACAGTGATGGACTGGTTGAAAATGAAACAAAACTTCACTAGAAAAACTGATTCTTTTTGTTATTTTTCATGAATGAATCTAACACCCTATTACAATAGAATGTGTGAATTGTAATAAGCTGCTTACTTGACGCAGAATTGATCTTCATTCAGTTTTAGGGTTGGATAACTATGGAGTTGGATAAGGTTCTAGCTGATTCGGGTTTAGACGCGGTTCTTGATTTGTGTTCATTGTGATTGATAAAAGTGACTTCCTCAGTAGTATCAATGGAAACTTTTAAGCTCTGATTGGTAAGTTGGTAACATTGATGGATCTGTTGAAATTTAAATGAAGAGTCTGTGGGATGGAATTGTTTGATGATTAAGCTAGAGAAGCATAACTTTACTAGAAAAAACAGATATTTTGTTATTTGTTATGAATTAATCTAGCATAACTTTACTAGAAAAAACAGATTTTTTGTTATGTGTTATGAATTAATCTAATCACGCTATTCTGCCCAAAAGTGTGATTGGTAAACAGCTGTTCACTCTATGAGAGATCAATCTTTATGATTTTTTCTTGTCTAATGCGTTGTCTACGGTTAGATGATTGTTTTATTTTCCGAATGATTGAATTTTGATTGAGAAGTGGCTGCTTGGTGTAAAAATAGCTTTTGTTTCCGATTTTCTGTGTTTTCCGCTCAATATTCGAGGATTGGTGGCTCTAGTTGGCTCATTTTTAGAGGTGTTTATTTAGTTGTGGTCATTGTAGTTGATAATGTGACTCTCTCAGTAGTTATTCGATTGAAAATTTTAGGCTCTGATTGGTAATATCCGGTAATGGTGAATTGGTTGTATGTTAAAATAAAAAGTCTGGCGGATAGAATAGTGGAATGATTAAGCAAGAGAAACATAACTTCATTAGTAAAACTGATTCCTTTGTTATTTTTTATGAATCAAATGCACATGTGATTCCATCAAAAAGTGTGATTGGTAAAAACCTGCAGAATCACGGAATCATATTACTGTTCTGTCATCTGCGGGTTAATATAGTTCTCTCTTTGTTTTTGGTGAAATCATTCTTGGACTGTACTTTCTGATGCTTCTATTGTTTGGTAGGTTCATCAGCTGCGAAGAACTTTTGATTGGGTCTATACCCAGGTGAATAAAAGCAATCATTTCTCTGAGATAATATCATAAATCTTATTTTTTAGGTTCCAGTTAAGATTATCAAATAGATATCCAAGAAACCGTAATAACTTCTTTACGACAATCCAAAATTAAGTAAGCATTGTTATTAACTAAAAGTCATCACCATTTGTGATTAATTGCTCCATGTCATTAGCCTTTCAGTATTGCATTGGCCATATTTTATTTTTTGGTTATAATCATGTTAGTGATTCACATTCTCCAAACTAGCCAAGCTTTAAACTCTTGTAATTTGGTCATTGAAGGTAGCTAGATCACAGTCGGTGCGGAAAGGAACCAGAGGCAGTTCTTTCCGAACAGCTTTTCAGGAGGAATCATGGAGAAGGTACAACAAACGGATGCAAGAAGAGTATGAGGATGAGATGGAGAGAGTGGTAAGTCTAATTGATCTTTTCGTACTGATAACTTATATTGCCAAAAAAACAATGAAAAGAATAAAGATTGTAATGTGTGTAGGCATTTTCACTAGCTAGTTTGATCTATCTAACTTCTGCAGATACCTTCAAAATTTCAGCAACCATGCATGTTAGTAAACTCGTTGACATTATGATTGTAACACAAATGAGAATGAATTTAAATCGCTTTGTGATATATCTCCTCCACTGAATCCATGATTTTGTAAAAACTGGTTACTAAAGTGGAGAAATTACTTAAACATGGTTCAGATCTTTTGATGCTCTCTTACAGGAACGAATTAGGCGTATGCAAAGCGTTTTCAACAGAGAAAGGAATAAATTTAGGAGGGGCTACGAGAACTGGAAAGAAAATGATCCTGGTGCCCAGCAATACCATCAGCAGTTTCAGCGACATGACTGGTACTGGAAAACTGAGTCTTCAAACAGAAACCAAAGGACAAATTACCAAGAGTCTCCTGATCAGAGAAGAGTCTATCCATTATCACACCATTACTCGGTTTTGGGGCTCAGCAGGTATAGTTTTATATTGAAACGAAATGCAGACACGGCTCACACACAATGATAATTAATCATGGGTTTAGCTTTACGCTATATACTTTAATTGGGATAAAGCTGACATGCGACCAGAATAGGATAAATAAGTAGGAGAGAGAACAGATTAGGGTCTTTGGAGCATTTAGTTGTTGGGGAGCCTTGGGGTTTAAAACTGCTCTTTGATTCACTTGCGGGTTATTTATGCTCCTTGTTCTGTTTCTTCGTAGTTTCGTAGAGTCTGAACCTATTCAGAAACTTAATTGAGTTTTTTTTTTTTTCTTATTTCTTTTGAAATATAGATGAATCAGTATAATTAAATAGATTAATCTATAGGAGAAGGTTCAGCTTTTAGATTAATCAACATAATTAAATTGGTCAATCTTGACGAAAAGGTTCAGCTTTTGTTCCTCTATAAGAATCTGAATTAAACATGTTTGATTGATTTGATGGTTCGCGATCCTCCTGCTACGGTTAGCAGAGTCAGGATTTTTAGTGTATATTTGATTCCGTCTCTACAAGTAATGGATAACACGTCGAGGGAACTTAATGCCTGTTTGTTGTGTTATTGTGTTGCAGGTCCCGGGCAACTCCATATACAGAAGCTGAGATTAAGGTAAGCATAGCATTAATCTTCACCTAGTCGTATGATCTTTACGCATAAGTAGTATGCATTGATTCGGATTTGTTGCACATCCAGAAAGCATTCAGGGAAAAGGCTATGGAGTTCCATCCAGACCAAAATCAGGATAACAAAGGTATGTTATTCGTATGCTCTATGTGGATTCCGCCTGACCATCTTAACCATTATGTTTATCTTACCGGGTCGGATTTAATTGTGTCTCATCATTGATTGTTTGCAGTTGAAGCTGAAGCAAAATTCAAAGAGGTGTTACTTTCATATGAAGCTATTAAAAAAGAGAGAAAAGATATGTGATTTTTTTTCTGGGAGAGGAGGCATTGGGATACTTTTTACGAATGTTGCATTATAGGTTAATTTAATAGTCTTGAGGTTTGTTTTTAACTCAAATATGATGTTTTGTTGTAATTTATTACCGAACCAAACCAGCTTAAATAAGTTGTGAACAATGAAATCGAAAGGATAAAGAGACCTTTTTGTATTGGATTATTAAGATGTTATGGCCTAAACTTATACGTTCATAATCAAACAGTAGACGATTGTCAGCGGGATGTAGACAATTAATATAAATGTTTATATATCATCCAACTATTTTAGTATATTTTTAATTTACGGAATACTACACAAAAGATCATGAGTGATATAGGCAAATACCAATATTTAATAAAGGAATTAATAATCAATCAAATTATTTCGCTTAATACAAAGGAAGAAAGAGGTGTAAAACGTTTGGACGAAAATATAACTCTTAAAAGATAGGCAAGAGAAATTATTTTGGTCGAAAAATAATACAATTCGAGTTACATAAATAGGTTGAAAATAGAGTAACATTTTACTCTACTTGCCATCATGAGAATAAATTAAGGGTCAACAAAATAAATAACTGGACACGATTGGAAAATTAGTTTTTTTAGCAGTTATTTTATTTTATTTAGTTCTCTCTCATCCATATTCAAATATGGAAAACAATACACCTCGTGATTTTATCGGAAAAAGTATTTTGTTAGCGAACGAAATATGAATCTTTCCAAGCATCCGGTTTTGGTACAGTCTTCTACATCAGGTGAAGCTGTAGGGTCAGTTGGTATCAGTTGGTTCAGTTGCTGGTTAGGGAACTAAACACACACAAGTCACTAGTTTCTCAGGTCTTAGTTGATTGTACAGAGTAAGGCTCTGAGTCTTTGGCAACAAGATAAGGCTCTGAGTCTTTCCAAGAATCTGGTTCGATACAGTCTTCTGCATCAGGTAAAGTATTAGGGTAAGCAGGTGTCTTGGTATCAGTTGGTTTAGTTTCTGATCATAGAATTAATCAGACAGCTGAGAATGATGGGGTTATCAGGTCAACAGTGGCTCAGGTCTCAATTGACTCTGCAGAGGTTTTGGCAACAAGGCATGACTTTGAGTCCTTCCAAGCATCTGGTTCGATACAGTCTTCTGCATTAGGTGAAGTTGTAGGGTCAGTAGACGTCTAGGTATCAGTTGGTTCAGTTGTCAGTCAAGGAACTAATCAAAGAGCTATGGATGATGATCCCCCTTTCTTCTTGGTGACTAAGCGGAAGTGTGATCACAAGACAACGAAGACACATTAACTACCCAATATCATGTTTTTGCGTGTAACATTAGAGGCTAAATAGTAGTAGAAGAGAGACAATGACAAAGGCTTGGATTAATGATGTTGTATATGAAGTTTTCCTTTTATAACACAACTTTTAAACTGCAAGTGCACAGTGAATCAGTCGTAGTACTTAAGGTTATCGATCCCACAGAGAGTAATAGCTATGCGGATTGAATTCAAAGAAAGAAATCTAACTAAGAAAAAATATGAAAAGAGTTTTGTTTTTGGGTTTTCTAAATGTTTAAGCAATGAAATAAGAAAGCAATAAAATAAAATCGGTTGTAAGCTAATAAAATGAAGGCGTTGGGCATTTAGGGAATCATCTTAGAGTTTCCATAGGTCTCAACAAATCAAGTGAAAGATAATATGCATATGTTTTTGTTCTAGGTTCTCAACTATGAACACTGATAAACAAACAAGCTATAGATCATAGAATGAATGTCTAAAGTCTCAGCACCCCGTTACTCAACTTACGCAGGCAACGGCATACATCAACCAGCAAGCTAAACAAGTTTGATAAGTTCACAAAGCCCCATAACTCTACTCACGCAGGTTATGGTGCGAGGCTTCAGTAGCACAAGATCCGAGGAGTAGGTTTATGCGGATAACGCTCCTATCCTCTTAGATCAGTGCTTGGTGATCAATCCAAGAAACATGCATTAAGTAAAAGATGTCCCAAGAGAACTCTAATAACAAACGAAAATCAGATCTAACAACCTAGATGAATTGAACCATGAATTCCCTTGAATCACCCCATAAAACCCAACAAAGAGAACTACTCGCTCATGATGCAAAAAAAAACGCAATAGATATCATAGAAAATAACATCATAAACGATTTAATAAATCAAAGGGGGTTCAAAGAAAACTTCTCTAGATGTCACAGAAGATAACTTGTATCCCCAAAAGCAAATAGGAGTAGAGAGAGATGAGAAACAATGAAGAACAAGGATGAAACTTCAAAGGGGCGACTTCTAGAGTTGGAGGCGATGAAGGAGGCTCTGTAGAGATGTCCTAGAGTTTCTGATAGCGAGGCAGGAGAGGCACAAAGGATCACCCAAGAGCACATCCCAAAATATTAGGTTAAATGAGTATTTATAGGCCTTGGGGTGTAGAAAGTCGGTTTTAGGGTTTTTTGGGCAAAACTCAACGTTTTAGGCAAGGATGGATAAAGTCTTCTGGCCTAGGTCATAGGTCTTTTAACCGAGGTGGTGATGAAGGCTGGCCTGAGTCATGGGTGCCATGACCGAGGTTGACAAGGAGCTTGATCTAGCTCACACTCCTTGTGACCGAGGTTGACAGGGCTTCACTCCTTGGGTCATATCTTCTAAACAGCTGAATTGATTGCTTTGATTCTTGTCCCAGTGAAACTTGACTCTTCTAGCTTTCCATAGACACCAAGATCTCTGGATTTTCTGCAAGGGAAGGTCTTGAACGAATGCCAAACTTCTGATGCTCTGAAACTCCCTTAAAACGGGTTTTGCTCCACTTTGTGTCCTTTTTGCTCCAAAACTTCTAAAAGTCTCCAAGAAGTGAAAATGGTGGAAAATGGGCTTGAAGTGTTCATAATCAGTTGTTTCTTCATTAAAAACCCAATAAAAACATATAAAAAGTGGGCGAAAATACGATGTTATCAACTCCCCCAGACTTAAACTTTGCTTGTCCTCAAGCAAACAAGAAAGCTAAACCGGTGGAGAGGTTTGAAAATCGTGGAAAGTCTTCTATGATCGGAGACCCTGCTCCAATAGATAACCCGCGAACTCATTAGTACAAAGATTCACATCAGAACATTCTCACTATAGACTCCCAACATTCTCAACTCTTGTCCGTCCATCTCAAACCTACAAAAGAACTTGGAATTCACTTTAGTTAACTCCCTATATTCATTAAGAGTTGCGTGAGCTTTCTCATCAGAAGGTATTATTCAGGGTGGACGACGCTTAGTAAGAAAGGGCTTTTTGGTGTTTAAATGGTGGAGTTATAGTGTTTAGGGCTTACCAATGAGTCGAAAGTGCAATTTATGTCGCAAAACCGCAAGAGAATATGAACTCATTAATGTTCACAGTTTCCAACCACTTCTTCGTATAACAGCTCGCTCCTTTTCTTCTTTTCTTCCTTTAGTTCCCCCAGACTTAGATTTTTCTGTGGGATTCTTTGCAAACGACTCCATATCTTCTATAAAAGCGATCTATCTTCCTTGGGAATACCTGTGCTATGAGATTCGTTTATTTCGTAACTGTTTCCTATCCTTTTGTTTTTTCTTTTCCTCTTTTTTTTTATCAAAGGTATAGGCGAATAATGGTATCGCGGGAAATTTTCCTAACCTCCCTTCCAACCTTCGTGTGATTATTTCTTTTTTTTTTTTTTTTTTGAAAGGGGAAACGGTATGTATTCACACAAGTCTCATAGGCACGGAATAGGTACCTTTTATTGTCGAATCCCAAGGTAGAAAAATCTATAGACCAAATTGTCACATTCTCTTTTTAGTTTTCCAAAGCCTCCTTCTTCAGTGGCTGGAAAACTGTGTCGGAAATTTCTCTCTCGCGTTTCCACGACACATCTTCCAAACGAGAAAGGAAAAGAGAATAATGTGAGGTCTGAAAAGAAAGGTTATGGTTTAAGGGTGGGAACCAGTGAAAATGAGTGGCCATTCAGGATCAGCAAAGAGTGGTAGAAAGGATAAGAAGTCCTGAATGTGCTGCTCGTTTCCCTGATCTAATACCTCTAATGAGAAAGAATTAAAATCAGTATTAAGGTTCAAATAAAATGGAGTTAACATAAGATTCAACCAAGTCTCTGTAAGATGAAACTTCAGGGGAGAGGTCCTATAGTGAGGTTCTAGGTGTTGTCCGTTCTTTAGCGAATTCTGCAAAACTTTGCCTTAGGAAATAAATCAGAACATATATAAGGTCAAAATCATCATATCATAGGGTCATCATTTCCTACAAAGTTTTGACTCAATAAAATATAAGACTCAATAAAAAGTCATTAAAATGACTCAAAAGAAATAAAAATGCGTAAGTAACGGATAAACATCCCCCCAGACTTAAATCACATTGTCCCCAGTGTGAATAAATCTAGAAAAGATGGAAAAATAAAAATAAAATAAAAGCATAAAAGTAAAGATAGAACGGGTGAACCTTCGACTTCTCAGGAGGTTCTGGTGCTCGGTGATGGACTAATCGATGTTTCCTGGATCTAAGCTATCCTGTGCAGCTGTGCAATGAGAGCGCACTGCTCGGCTAACTCTTGCTCTAGCTCCATACGTCGTGCTCTCTCTATCTCAAAGGAGGAAGTGGCTGTGTCACGTCCCATGGAGGCTTGTGTAACATGCTGAGAGGCAAAAGAGACCATTGTCTTCTTCTTGATGAAGATGCCAAGTGTGAGTAGAAGTCGATCCTCGACTCGTGATGAGTAAAACTCATGTGGTAAAGGGCTCCAGCTTGTGAATCCATCACTAAGGCATGGCATGGTGTGGCAACGGAGTAGTATGGTGCAGATTATGTTAGGAGGAATGTGGAACTTGTATCCAAATTGGTCGGGGTTGATGCTTTCTTCTTCAAGTATCCTCATCTTACCAAGCTTCTCTAACTCCATGTGGTTGTCCTTGGAGGTGTAAGGGCTGTGCGTGAGGTCAACTCCAGTTGTCTCTAGGATCATACTGATGACTCCTCCAAAGCTAATGGTTGCTTGTTTCTCGCTAAACCTGAAAGCATCATGCTTGATCTTGATCAACCGCTTGGCAATGAGTCTGGCATAGTTGATTTATCTTGGGAAACAACAAATGGAATCGTCAAGATAAGAAGCTCATCACTAAATATTTTGTTTTGAGCTGAGCGTGAGAAGATGGTATTGGCGATGAGCTGGTGAATGCATCTAATGGCTGGGTGAGAGAGTGAAGATGCCTTGGTCTTCCCACCATCAAAAGTATCACGGCCAACGCGTTGTCATATCGCATTGGTATCTTCAGGTCCAAAATCTATTGCATCTTGATACTCAAATCCAAAGGCTTGTCCGAGCTTGGTAATGGAGATGTTGTAATGCTCACCATTGATTGTGAAGAAGAGCACTCCATCTCGCGCTAGTGGTGCTTGTGTGCGCAGAAATGCTAGAGTGACGGTGGCGAGGAATTGCCGAGTCTCTTCTTCATAGATTTCTTGGCGAGTGGTCTCCATGAACTTGCGGAGTCCTAGTGCGTTCATCATCCATTCAACATCACTTGCGAGTCAAAGAGCTTGCAATGATGTGTAATCAACTCTCAAGGTGGGTATGAGCTTAAACGCATTGAGTGGTGTGCGGTAATCAACATTGTCCTTCATCTTCTGTCCTACAAGAATCATACGAAGCTTCTTCTTCTTAACTTGTTGGCATGAAAAGCGTGTAAGGGCAGCTTGGAATCGTTGGGGAAGTAGTGATGAAAGAACAGTATCATCCCCACTGTCTTCATCGGAACCATAGCTTGCTCCATGTGCTGCTGTTGACTTTTTCTTTTCAATCATCACTTCTTTGCGTTTGTTCTCTCTTGTTGCTCTATCATGTATCCTCTTGGTTCTTATCTCATCAATTCCCTCATCAAGTGGCGTGTAGCAACGAGGTGGTCACTCTAACATAGGTGTGCGAGAAGTCCTTCTTGTTGTTCTAGATTCCATTGGTTTGGTACCTAAAATTAGATAAGAGGTTTATATAAGTGAGCAAAGTGGCATAATGAGAAACAAATGTCAATCCTCCTCATAAAATGTAAGGACATATGATTGATTTTGACAATTTAAGTTTCAAATCAAGAAATCAAAACCTATGTTTCGATTTTCAGATTCAATGTTATCTCCACAAAAAATTGCCTTCAAATTCAAAATTCAATGCTTGTTTATGTGAAAAATCAATCTAATTTCTCATAATTATGATGAATAGAGTCTAAGGAATCAATTTCTAGCAATTTGCATCATCAATTTCGTTTCCCAATTAGGTCACAAAATTTTAGCATATCAAAACTCAAATTCCATCAACAATATAACACCATAATCGATGGGTAGATAACCTAGAAACATATCTATAAGTTCTCTATCAATTCCAAGTAACAAAAGTTATTTAATCAAGAGAATTTAGAAATACCTCTTTTGAAGTTCAAAGAGAAAATTAGAAATTTAGAAACATACCTTGGTTGTGTGATGAATTTAATAAGAGATTTTAATTCTCCTAATGATTTAGATTTGAAAGCACCAATCAATTTAATAAAGCCCCAAATTTGAAAAATATGGATTCAAAGTGTTCTATCTCCCAATAGAGTTGGAAAGATGATAAAGGCTTCTTTAAATCTTATGAATCCACTTTCTAGTTTAAAAACTTGTTTAACCTAAAAAGGGTGGGCTTTTTAAGAAGGGAGGAAAAAAGGAAAACTTACCTGTGAGGACCACGTGATTTTGGTATTTCTGAAAACTTACAGGGATTTCTTTTCGGGAAAAATCTGATCGGACACTATTGTAAATAAAGGACAATGGGAATGCCCTTTTGCATCGTTCACGGTTTGTGTCAATGGACGGAAAGGTCTTAGATGGCTCGGAATCAAAGAACTCCAGAATCGGAACTTGGTATGACAACCTCGGTCACAGAACTCATGACCGGGGCTGGCCTATGTGACAACCTTGGTCACGGCTCGTGTGACTGGGGCTGGCCTTCTTCACGACCTTGGTCACGGGCTTTGTGACCGAGGTCGGCTGCTTCCTCTTCTTTCTTTCTTCAGCTGGCCTTGTTATCTCTTCCTTGTTTGTTTCATCAACCTAACCCAATGATAGCATAGTTTATAATGAAAATAAGGTCTAGGAGAGACATTTACTTGGTAGATTTTGGAACTAGAATGGTTCCCTGAAGTTCTTCAATATCTTGGTACGAACATGGTTCCGCGGGGGATCTTGTTGGGAATCTTTAAATCTAGCCCGTTCATGGCTATTTATCTTTCGATCATTGTGTCCAGAACACTCATATTGCTTGAGGATATGGATTCCTAAATCACTTCTGCAAAGAAAAACTTCCAATGGTATGGTGGTTCGTGTTACGTACCTTGATGTTGACAATCTCTTAAACTACTCCGATCATGGGCTGGTTTTCTTTGGGCATTGTCTTCAGAGCAATGTAATTACCAGTGAATACTGAATTTTGGATGATTCTGACGACTTTGAGTTCCGTCCGATGGTACGGCCTATTGGGTTGAAGCTGAGAATCTCGGGAATCCAAACCTTTTTCATCAAAACTTTCCCAATCATTATTCCTGAAATATCCTCATATCATTGGACATTCAATCTTAGATAATTTGATCGAGCCAATTCGATTTATGGCACATTTTTTTGGATTCTACGGTCGTGGAACGGATGTGGAACGATCCATCTTCATTTGTGGAACAGTCGATCTATGTCCGTGCAACAGTCAATCTACGTCAGTGGAACAGTCGATCTATGTCTGTGGAACAGTCGATCTATGTCTGTGGAACGATCCATCTACAGCCATGGAACAGTCGATCTATGTATACGGAACGGTTGATCTATGTTTGCGGAACGATTCATGGAAAGAAAGTTGCAAATATTGCGATCCAGACTTCTTTTTCAAAAATTGCTTTGGTGAACACTCCCAATATGACTAACTTGTTGGTGAATATTCAACCATAGCCTATTTGATCGAGCCGAATAGGGTTTTGGCACTCCTTCGTGTGTTCCACGGTGATGGAACGGCGGTGGAAAGATCCGTGGAACGAATGTTGCCAAGTTTTCAATCCAAACCACTTTTGTCAATATTGTCTCGACCATTACTCCCAACATACTCAAGTTATCTTTGAATGATTGATCATAGATCATTTGATCGAACAAATTTGATTAGGGTCAACTAGATGCGAAAGATATTACCGTGGCTTAGTATGGTTGGCTGTGGCTCTATCCTCGGTCCAATTGTGGTCTGGGGAGGTTGGGGAAGTGTGTAGACGACTTAGGGATACTCCATGAGATGAAGCGATGGCTTAAATGACAAAATCTCGATCTTTGATGCTGACCTTGGTCACAGGCCACATAACCGGGGTTGGCCCTTCTTGGGACCTTAGTCACGGACCCTGTGACCGGGGTGGCCCTTCTTCATGACCTAGGTTAAAGATCCTGTGAGCTATGTCGGTTCCTTGTTGCTTCTTTCTCTTTTTCTTCTTTTCTATTTTCTTTTATATTTTTCTGAAAACCTGAAACAAAACATGAAAACATGAAAAGCAAAAGGAAATTAAAACTAAGAAATGAAATGAAAACTTACAAGTGGGTTGCCTCCCACTAAGGGCGCTTGTTTAACATCGTTGGCTCGACCTTGGTAGCCAGTTAGGCTTGAGAAGAAGTAGCCTCGTGACTTAGTTTTCCTTCGGTTCCTTTGATATCTTGATAGTCAGCTCCAGCTTCTATCAAAAGTTGTCCTTTAGTGGCTGTCTCAAAGACTTTTGCTTGAAGATGAACTTCCTTGGTGTGACTTATTATCTGGTTGATTTGTTCCTTGCTTTCCTTTCTAAGCCTAGGAGGAACTATGATCTTTATCTTCGAAATTTGAGGCTGCTCGGGTGGCTTGGATGATAGCTTCCGAGTTTTCTTCCTAACACTCTTGCTTCCCGTCTCGGTTTTGTCGATATCGGGGTCTATTGATTCTTCATCAAACAGTGGGGCTTGAGGTGTTGTCAGTGAAACTGCTGGATAGTAAACCTTCTTGTTGGTGTTGGCAAATGTTGTTCTCTTATTGTTGTGGTCTATGATAGCACCATCTGTTACAAAGAATGGTCTTCCCAAAATCAAAGGTCTCTCGATCCTTTCATCCATCTCTAGGATGTGAAAATCAGTGGGGTCTATGCAATCCGCTACGACTAATTGCAAGTCACAAACTAGTCCATCATGGATTTTCTGTGATGAATATCCAAAAACAAGAATTATGTTGGACGGAGACAAGTATCTAATCCAACTCTTTCAACAATATTTCTTGACAGAACATTAACATTAGCACCAGAATCAAAAAGAGAGTTAGAGAATTCGATGCCTGTTATGGAGCAAGAGCAGACAAAACGTCCAGGGTCTTCTTCTTTCGGTAGTCTCCTTATAAGGTAGTGCTTTGGTTCGTCTTCACCCATGATTCGTGTCATACGGACCATGTCTTCATGAGAATCAAAGAGTGGTACCAATGGCTTGGCTACACGTGTAGTGAGGGCTGGTACGGTTGAGATGACATTACAGTAAGCTTTAGGATTCTCCTCGGGCTTTCCCGGAAGTACACCGGCTGGTCTAGCGACAGCATTCGCAGTTTGAGCGACTTGAGTTTCCAGCTTCTTGTAGAATGTATAAAGGCTTTCGAACTTTCCATTCAATTCACCATAGATATTGTCTATCTTTGTGTTGATATCCCTTGTTGCTTGTGTATGAGAAACAAGTATTTCCTGCATCAATTTCTCAATGTTGTTACCTTGAGGTTGAGGTGTTTGAGCTTGTCCGGTTTGGACGTTAAGGAAGGGTATCTTGTTGTTGAAAGGAGGATGTGGCTGGAAGTTGTTGTTGCCACCAAAGTTATTGTTCTGAAAGTGGTTTTGAAACGGCTTTGATTGCTGTAAATAGTTCTGATCTTGAGGATTCTCCACATTCAGGTTAGAAGTGTTCCGGAAGTTGTTGTAATCATTAAAATCTTGTAAAGCATCAGCGTTTCCGTGTTCAATCGTCTCACAAGCATTGATTGCACGGTTTTGATTTCTCAGAAGTTGACTCATCATGTTCTTGAGCTCGGTGATCTGCTTAGCATTAGAATCACTAGAACGGATTGTTCTATCAAAGTCGGTGCAAGTGTTGCTACTACTTGCATCAAGGTTGTCGATGAGAGCTCGTCCTTCTTGAACGGTCTTACGAGTGAAGTCTCCATTGCTGGGCGTGTCGAGTGAGAGCTGAAACTTAGGATGTAAACCTCTATAGAAAGTACTTACAAGATTACCTTGACTGAAGCCATGGTGTGGACAATCACGTTCATAGTCCTTAAAGCGTTCCCATGCTTCATAGAAAGATTCGACCGGTCCTTGTTGAAAGCTTTGGAGCTTGTTCCTAAGAGAGTTGGATCTTGACTTCGTCTAGAAGTAGTTAAGAAAGGTTGACTTGCATCCTTCCCAAGTAGTGATCGATCCAGGGGGTACAGACTTTAACCATCTATGAGCCTTGTCGGATAGAGAGAAAGAAAAAAGCTTACACTTCAAATAGTTTTTGGGTACACCATTTGTTCTTGTTGTATTGCAGATTTCTTCAAAGAGATCGATGTGATCCATAGGATGTTCTGTGGGGAGACCATGGAACTTGTTTTGCTTCACCAAAGCAATGATTCGAGGTTTTATCTCGTAGTCACATCTTGGTGGAATAGGCATTTGTATGGCAGCTCGGTCTTGAGGGTACTGAGGAATATCAAAATCAGCTATCGTACGGTTAAGGTTGGCATGTCTCAGAGGGTGCACATAAGCATCTTGTCTAACACCAACATTAGCATGATGTTGTGCATTAGCAGCATTAGGAGGCTGGTGAGGAGGATCATTGAGGTTTTCTCCCACGCCTATAGGATTAGCTTCACGAGCTTGGTTACGGACCTCCAGAGGGTCGGCTTGTGCTTCAGCAGGTTCATAGATGGGATTGTCATCCTCATCGTGCATCAGTTCTCCTTGATGCTCATGGACAGCAGCTTGGTTTTATTGGTCGATGTAGAGTACACCTTGGTGTTGGTTCCTTAACTCGGCCATGAGTTGTTGTTTTCGATGTTTTCTAAGTTCGCGTTCTAGTCGATCAATGTCTTGAATTGGAGTCATGGCTTCAGAGTTTTGGCTTCTTGTCATGCATTGCAAATCCAAAAACAAAAACTTAAAGGGAAAACAGAGGTTATCGAGAAACAAAGAAGTAAAAGCAAAATAAATTGAAAATTTCAAATGAAAAATTCAAAGTATCTTAGACGAGAGTTCTTATCGAATTCAAAGGTAGCTAGTATATTCCGCAGAAACGGTGCCAAAAACTTGATGTTGTATATGAAGTTTTCCTTTTATAACACAATTTCTAAACTGCAAGTGCACAGTGAATTAGTCATAGTACTTAAAATTATCGATCCTTCAGAGAGTAATAGCTACACAGATTTAATTCAAAGAATGAAATCTAACTAAGACAAAATATAAAAAGAGTTTTGTTTTTGGGTTTTCTAAATGTTTAAGAAATGAAATAAGAAAGCAATAAAATAAAATCGGTTGTAAACTAATAAGATGAAGGCGTTGGGCATTTAGGGAATCATCTTAGGGTTTCCATGGTTCTCAACAAATCAAGTGAAAGATAATATGCATATGTTTTGGTTCTAGGTTCTCAACTACAAACCCGGATAAACAAACAAGCTATAGATCATAGAATGAATGTCTAAAGTCTCAGCACTCTGTTACTCAACTTACGTAGGCAACGACATACATCAACCAACAAGCTAAACAAGTTCGATAAGTTCACAAAGCCCCATAACTCCACTCACACAGGTTATGGTGCAACGCTTTAGTAGCACTAGGTCTGAGGAGTACGTTGACGCGGATAACGCTCCTATCCTCTTAGATCAGTTCTTGGTGATCAATCCAACCAACATGCATTAAGTAAAAGATGCCCCAAGAGAACTTTAATAACAAATGAAAATCAGATCTAACAACCTAGATGAATTGAACCATGGATTCCCTTTGAATTACCCCATAAAACCCAACAAACAGAACTACTCGCTTATGATGCAAAGAAACGCAATAGATATCATAGAAAATATTATCATAAACGATTCAATAAATCAAAGGGGGTGCAAAGAAAACTTCTCTAGATGTCACAGAAGATGACTGGTCTCCACAAAAGCAAATAAAAGTAGAGAGAGATGCGAAACAATGAAGAACAAGAATGAAACTTCAAAGTGGCAACTTCTAGGATTGGAGGCGACGAAGGAGGCTCTGTAAAGACGTCCTAGGGTTTCTGATGGCGAGGCTAGAGAGGCACAGAGGATCACCCAAGAAGCACACCCCAAAAAATTAGGTTAAATGGGTATTTATAGGCCTTGGGGTGTGGAAAATCTGTTTTAGGATTTTTAGGGCAAAACTCGGCGTTTTAGGCAACGATGGATGAAGTCTTCTTTCCTAGGTCACGGGTCTCCTAACCGAGGTTGATAGGGCTTCACTCTTTGGGTCATATCTTCCAAACGGCTGAATGGATTGCTTTGATTCTTGTCCCAGATGAAACCTGACTCTTCTAGCTTTACATATACACCAAGAGCTCTAGAGTTTCTGCATGGTAAGGTCTTCAACGAATGCCAAACTTCTGATGCTCTGAAACTACCTTAAAACGGGTTTTGCTCCACATTGTGTCCTTTTTTCTCCAAAACTTCTAGAAGTCTCCCAGAAGTGAAAATGGTGGAAAATGGCCTTGAAGTGTTCATAATCACTTGTTTCTTGATTAAAAACCTAATAAAAACATATAAAAGTGGACAAAATTACGATGTTATCAACTCCCCCAGACTTAGACTTTGCTTGTCCTCAAGCAAACAAGAAAGCTAAACCGGTGGAGAGGATTGAAAATCGCGGAAACTCTTCTATGATCAGAGACCATGGTCCAATAGATAACCTGCAAACTCATTAGTACAAAGATTCACATCAGAACACTCTCACTATAACCTTACAACATTCTCAACTCTTGTCCCTCCATCTCAAACCTACAAAGAACTCAGAATTCACTTTAGTTAACAACTCCCTACATTCATTAAGAGTTGCGTGAGCTTTCTCATCAGAAGGTATCATTCAGTGATCATTCCTTTCAAAGTAAAATAATGGGGTCATTGGAAATTTCCTACCCCTTTACTCAAAAGAAAATCATTACATCTTTTCTGTTTTTTTTTTTTTTGAAAGGGGAAACGGTACATAGAAAAGATATCTTTTCTGTTTTTCTGATGAAAAGACTAAGAAGGATCTCAAAGCTTTGAATGAGAAGTTGGATATCCTTCTCGGCCAGCAGAAGCACATTCATTTTGCAAGTGAGGAAGAGATCTTTCAAGTTCAAGATGGGGAGGGTGATTAAATGGAAGAAGTCAGCTATGTTCAGAACCAAGGTAGCTCCAACAAGGGCTTTATCAACTACAAGAACAATCCCAACTTGTCTTATAGAAGTACCAACGTGACCAACCCGCAAGACCAAGTCCCTTACAGTAACCCGCAAGACCAAGTCCCTTACAACAGAACCAGAACAAGCCTTTTGTCCCTTACAGTAAAACTGAAGGTTTTGTTCCTAAGCAAAATTTCCAGCGTAGCTACCAACAGCAAGGCGTAATGGGTACCCCACCTGGTTTTGCGCTGCAGCAAGCTCAACCATCTATTGCCCCCGACCAGGAGCTACGGACCATGATGCAGAACCTACTCCAAGGGCAAGCGACCGGTACAATGGAAACCACAAAGAAGTTTGCTGAAATGAAAAACCAGATGGATTACTCCTACAATGATCTCAATAGCAAGAATGAGACGCTGCACTCCAAAATTAAATTCATGGAGAACAATACCGCATCCACTTCGTCCACAAAGCCTATTGGATAGCTGCCAGGAAAAGCAATCCAAAACCCTAAGGCTTTTGCTCCAATTAACGCCATCACCCTAAGGAGTGGAAGAGAGCTACATACAAGGGAAGGATCAACGCCCATCACTGCGGACAGCGAAGACCAAGAGGGGGAGGGTTTGTGCCAAGAAGAAAAACAAGCCGAGAAGACAAACTTGCACTTGCCTGGCCAACTCGACACACCAACTCGACGACCAAGTCGAATCCAGCCTTCCCCAGTTGAAAAACCTACAGCTGCAAAGGAAAAGAAAGCATTATTTGTTTTCCCTCCTTACAAACCTAAACTCACCTTCTCAGGAAGATTCAAGAAGGACAGATTGGAGAAGTACAAAGCTATCTTCGACAAGCATTTTAAAGAAATTGAAGTAAAGATGCCCATACTAGATGCATTGGCACTTCTACCTCAATCTCATAAGTGGATAAAGGATGCAATTGTGGAAAGGATCCAAGAAGTGCAACGAATGGTAGTGGTGAGTCATGAGTGTAGCGCTATCATACAAAGGAAGGTTGTCAAGCTAGATGACCCAGGTTGTTTCACATTGCCATGCTCTCTAGGTCCATTGACCTTTAAAAATTGTCTTTGCGATTTGGAAGCGTCCATAAGCCTAATGCCACTTTCAGTAGCTAAGAGGTTGGGTTTCAGCAAGTTCAAGGCCACCAACATTTCTCTTATCTTGGCTGATAGGTCCGTAAGGATACCGCATGGCATGTTAGAAGACTTGCCTCTCAGAATTAGAGCTATAGAGATCCCCATTGACTTTGTGGTGTTAGAGATGGATGAAGAGCCAAGGGATCCCTTGATCTTAGGAAGACCCCTCTTTGCCACTGCTGGAGCTCTCATTGACGTCAAGAATGGAAAAATTGAACTCAATATGGGAAAAAATCTTAAGATGCATTTTGACATCAAAGACACAATGAAGAAGCCTACAATAGAGGGTCAACTCTTTTGGATTGAAGAAATAGATCAGCTTGCAGACCAGTTACTTGAAGAGCTTAATGGAGAAGATCATCTCTAGACAGCTTTGACCAAAGATGGTAAAGATGGCTACTTACACAAGGAAACCTTGGGCTATGAGATAATGTTAGACTCATACAAAGAAATTGAAGGTGCAGAAGTCTTTGAAATCCTGGTTGAGCTAAATGGAGAGGGCATCGCATCAATTGAGGCTGAAACTGGCAAAACTCAGCGCTAAAGTTGTAGCAGCAGCTCGAGACCAACCCCGTCGGACCCAGACAGTGCAGCCTCGACCCAAGAACTCAACATACAGCTCGAGTCCACTCACTCTGATGACTGGTCATAACTTAGAGCACCTAAAGTTGAGCTCAAACCACTTCCAACAGGGCTAAGGTACGCTTTTCTTGGTCCTAACTCCACTTACCCTGTCATAGTAAATGATAAAGTTAGTGATGATGAGTTGCATTTGCTGTTGACTGAATTAAGAAAGTATAGGAGAGCAATTGGGTACTATCTTGATGACATTAAAGGCATATCACCAAGTTTATGCACTCATGGAATTCATCTTGAAAATGAGTCATACTCTAGTATTGAACCTCAGAGAAGACTAAACCCTAACCTCAAGTAAGTAGTGAAGAAGGAAATTCTTAAGTTGTTAGATGCTGGAATTATTTACCCAATCTCTGATAGTACGTGGATATCTCAAGCGCATTGTGTTCCTAAGAAAGGTGGTATAATAGTAGTAAGGAATGACAAAGATGAGTTTCTACCCACTAGGATAATAACTGGTCATAGGATATGTATAGAGTATAGGAAGTTAAATGCAGCATCTAGAAAAAATCATTTTCCTTTGCCATTTATTGATCAAATACTAGAGAGGCTTGCAAACCACCCTTATTATTGTTTCTTAGATGGATACACTGGGTTCTTTCAGATCCCGATACATCCAAATAACCAAGAAAAAACCACTTTTACTTGCCCATACGGAACTTTTGCTTACAGAAGAATGCCTTTCGGTCTATGCAATGCACCTGCAACGTTTCAGAGGTGTATGACCTCTATCTTTTCAGATTTGATAGAGGAGATGGTGGAAGTCTTCATGGATTATTTTTCTGTGTATGGCTCCTCCTTCTCCTCCTGTTTGTTGAATTTGTGCAGGGTGCTTACTAGATGTGAGGAGACAAATCTGGTCCTGAATTGGGAGAAATGCCATTTAATGGTCAGAGAAGGGATTGTCTTAGGGCACAAGATTTCTGAGAATGGAATAGAGGTAGACATGGCCAAGGTAGATGTGATGATGCAGCTACAACCACCTAAGAACATCAAAGACATTATGAGTTTCCTTGGACATGCTGGGTTCTACAGGCGGTTCATTAAGGATTTCTCCAAAATAGCTAGACCAGTCACTAGGCTACTTTGCAAGGAGCAAGAGTTCAACTTCGATTCTGAGTGCTTGAAGGCTATCCAACTGATAAAGGGAACATTGATCTCATCCCCAATAGTCCAAGCTCCAAATTGGGACCACCCTTTCGAAATCATGTGTGATGCTTTGGACTATGCAGTTGGAGCAGTTTTGGGTCAGAGAATAGAAAAGAAGCTTAATGTGATCTACTATGCAAGCAGAACCTTAGATGAAGCTCAGGGGAGATTTGCTACCACGGAAAAGGAGTTGCTTGTTGTAGTCTTTGCTTTTGAGAAATTCAGAAGCTACTTGGTAGGATCAAAGGTAATAGTCTACACTGATCACGCCGCATTAAGACAGATTTATGCCAAGAAAGACACCAAGCCCAGGTTACTGAGATGGATCCTTCTACTCCAAGAATTCGACATGGAGATAGTTGACAAGAAGGGGGTCGAAATTGGGGTAGCTGATCACTTATCTGGGATAAGGATTGAAGATCTGTTGCCAATCGATGATTCTAAGCCAGAGGAACAATTGATGTTAGTCAAGACCTTCGAAGGGACCCAGCGCACCAGAGCAGACTTCAAGGAAGTCCTAGCAATAGAAGAAGAGAAGTTGACATGGTTTGCAGACCTAGGTAACTACTTAGTAAGTGGTGAAATTCCTAGCGGTCTTGATACATACAACAGGAAAAAGTTTTTCAGAGACATCAACCATTACTACTGGGATGAACCGTAGCTCTACAAGAAAGATTCAGATGGCTTATTTAGAAGATCCATAGTAGAGGAAGAAGTCAGAGGAGTGCTAGAACATTGCCATGGTTCCGCATATGGAGGCCATTTTGCTACATTCAAAATACTCCAAGCTGGTCTTTGGTGGCCGAGCATGTTCAAAGACGCTCACGCTTTCATATCCAAGTGTGACCCATGCCAAAGGATGGGGAACATAGGCAAAAGAAACGAGATGCCTTAAAACCCTATCCTTGAAGTTGAAATTTTTTACGTTTGGTGTATTGACTTCATGAGACCCTTCAACCCACCTTCTTATGGGAATAACTACATATTGGTTACTGTAAACTATGTGTCAAAATGGGTAGAAGCCATAGCTAGTCCCACTAACGATGCAAAGGTGGTGCTGAAGATGTTTAAAACTATCATCTTCCCCAGATTTGGAGTTCCCAGAGTCATGATCAGCGATGGAGGTTCTCATTTCATCAACAAAGTCTTTGAGAATCTACTAAGGAAGCATGGAGTAAAACATAAGGTGGCAACACCTTACCATCCTCAAACCAGTGGCCAGGTTGAAGTCTCCAACAGGCAGATCAAGGCTATCCTAGCAAGAGTAGTAGGCGTTTCTAGAAGAGATTGGTCAACCAAACTCGATGAAGCTCGATGAGATTACATAACTGCTTTTAAGACTCCAATTGGAAGGACTCCATTTCAGCTGCTGTATGGAAAGGCCTGTCACCTACCTGTTGAAATTGAGTACCAAGCATTATAGGCAACAAAGCTCCTAAATCTTGACATCAAGACAGCTCAAGAGAAAATAGTGGTGGACCTACATGAGCTAGAGGAAATCAGACTTGAAGCCTATGAAAGCTCAAAAGTGTATAAGGAGAGAACTAAGGCTTTCCATGACAAGAAAATTTTGCGCAGAGACTTCAAGGCTGGAGATCAAGTTCTCCTATTTAACTCAAGACTTAAGCTCTTTCCCGGAAAACTGAAGTCTAGGTGGTCAGGACCATTTGACATTAAGGAAGTGTTATCATATGGAGCTGTCACCCTGCTTACTAAGGATGGTAAAGAATTTACAGTGAATGGGCAAATGCTTAAACCCTACATGGCTGACTACATACCAGAGGGGACCTTAATTCCCCTTGATGAGCCGCTCAAAGCCTTAAGAGAAAGGAAGTCATGCTTAGTGACTTTAAACAAGCTCACTTGGGAGAAAATCCCATGTTTATCCTTGTACATATTGCTTTAATTTTTTTATTTTCAGTGATCTTTGATCTGTTTTTCTAGTTATTTTTTGTTATCAGCTTCGTGCTAAGGAAGGTCAGAAATAGGTGTTGGAAGAGCTAAACGTGACTCGAGTTAAGCACTGCTTAAGGTCCAGGTGGGGGCCTAGTGTTTTTGGACTCGACAAAAGGAATCAAAAGGGGGCCTAGTGCTTTTGGTTTTTAGCAAACCTTCTCCCTTTCAATATCACCACACGCCACTCGAGCCCAACTCGCCTTCATCTCTCTCTCTCACTTCCATTTCTGCCTTCTCTCTCTCGATTCGTCTCTCTCGCCACTCGATCCATCGCCGCCTCGAGCCAGCTTCTTGCCACTCAATTTGTCGCCGCCTCGAGCCAGCTTCTCTCACCACTCGATCCGTCGCCGCCTCGAGCCAGCTTCTCGCCACTCAATCCATCGCCGCCTCGAGCCAGCTTCTCTCACTTGATCCGAGTCCGAGCCTGCTTCTCTCACTCGATCCGAGTCTGAGCCAGCTTCTCTCACTCGATCCATTGCCGCCTCGAGCCAGCTTCTCTCACTCAATCTGAGTCCAAGCCAGCTTCTCTCACTCGATCCATCGCCGCCTCGAGCCAGCTTCTCGTCACTCGATCCGAGCCACTCCAGCTTCTCGCACTCGATCCGAGTCTGCCTCGAGCCAGCTCCTCGTCACTCGATCCGAGTCCGCCTCGAGCCCAACTCGCCGTCGCCTTGAGCCAGCTTCTCGCCACTTGATCCATCACCGCCTCGAGCCAGCTCCTCGTCACTCGATCCGAGTCCACCTCGAGCCCAACTCGCCATCGCCTCGAGCCAGCTTCTCGCCACTCGATCCGTCGCCACCTCGAGCCAGCTTCTCGCCACTCGATCCGTCACTGCCTCGAGCCAGCTTCTCGCCACTCGATCCATCACCGCCTCGAGCCAGCTTCTCGTCACTCGATCTGAGCCACTCAAGCTCTCTCTCGCTCGATCCGTCTCCCTTGCCACCTCGAGCTAGCTTCTCGCCGCCTCCACTCGAGTCCGCCTCGAGCCCGTGCATGCCTTACACTCTCACATCTTCTCTAAGTTTCAAAGCTATATCTAACCTCCGCGGGTGTGCAAAAGCTGAAGCCATAACAAGGCGCCAAGGGATCCCATGGAAGCTGACGAAGCCACACCCGACTGGCGCAACCATGCAAGGGCTGCAATATTAGCTAGGCGTTATGCAAGAATAAGCCGTAAGGCTAAAAAGGGAAAAGCTATTGAAGCAAAAATCGAACCAGAAGCCGAGCAAGGGTATGAAATCGACCAGGAAGGTGATGGACTTGACCACGCTGATCGAGTAGAACACTCAAGTCCACCCAATTGGTATGCAGCCCAAGAGTTCTCGCGCGAAAGGGATGACGTAGCTCGCAGAAAGGCGGTCGATCACGGTGAAGATATGGAGATGGGAGCTAAGTTCAAAAAGAGGTATTCACGGAAGTCGGAGCCAGAGCTAACTAAGACAGAAATGCGTGCAGTTTTCCTTGATAGGAGTTTTACAGAAACGCATTATCCCCATCTCCCCACCATGGAAAAACTTGGCATAAGCGAGGATGTAAGCTGCCTTTTTGCACTATGCGGCCTAACCAACTTCATGAAATGCAACATGGCAGCCTATCAAGTCGAGACTTTGCACTTCTTGGCATCACTGGAGGTACACTTCTACGTAGAGAACCCTGACTGCGAGTCAGACGGGGGAGTAGGGTGGATCACTTTTAATGTCAGGGGCAAGAAGTACTCTATCCCCACCAATGAGCTCGATAACCTGTACGGTTTTGCAAGCGGAACAGGGATACAACAAGACTTTGACAAAGGGGAGCTGCAATCCTTATGGCTGACAATAGGCACAGACATGCCGTACTCATCATCCATAGCCAAGGGTTCACAGATTCGATACCCCATGTGACATACTCATGATAAGGCGATCGCCAAGACCATGTTTCAGCGCCCGAATCGCACTGTCAATGAAGGAGAGCTGCAAATAATGGATTTGGGATTAAAAGGGATTCTAGAATTTGTTAGGGATGGAAGAGAACTGGTAGGGGATTTCAGAACCACAGACATGGAGGACTACTTATACCAGTTCATTCACCCTACTGCAGGACAAGCTCGGCTACGACTCCCTTGCGCAGCCATACAAAATTCTCTAGACTCCAACATTGACTTTTCACCATCACTTCAACTGCTTCAACTACAGCAGGAAGGGGATCGACTTGATCATGCTGATCGAGTCAGTCACTCGAGCCCCCCAGAATATGCTGCGCCTGAGACATTTCACTTTGAAGAGTTTGCCGCATCTAAACGCAACAAGAGTCTATGGGAGGCTCACAAGCGGATTGGACTCCTTCAGAAATGGAACAAAGTTCAAGACAAAACGATCAAGGCATTGAAAGGTACCGTGAAAGATATGTCAGATGGGTGGAAGGAGATGAAGGAACAGCTAAACAAGATTCAAGACAAGGGTAGGCGCCGCTCTTAAAGAAATAATGAACTATGTCAACCAAGCGCTTTGCAGAAGAGTAGTTCTATGAACACAAGCTCCACGCGTAACACACCACTAGAGCCCCCCAGACATGCAGCGGGGTCGAGCAGAGCGGGCTCGAGCATGCGACACAACCCCCCCCACTAGGAATACTCACGCGCGAGCATGGAGGAGTCAATCGACTCCTACTTTTCCAACTACCGAGGTACCAGTTCTAAACCCATCATTGTGTATACCATTGCATTTAGTTTACTCCTATTTCTATCCTGGAATCTTTTCCAAATTTTTATTACACAGGAGACTGTGTAATTTAAGTTTGGGGGAGGGTTCAGGATGTATTTGACATTGTTTTCTGTTTTCTTAATTCAAATTTCGCATCATCTATGTGCATCTGAAAACCATAAAAATTTGAAATTTTTTTGAAAACTATTTCACAAAAGTAGAGTGTCCATGTAGTTGCATTAGCATTTTAGGATTGAGTCTAGTTGCATTTCATCTAAGATTTATGCATAGGGGATAATGATGACATTCACCTTGTAAGCTTGCTAAGTTCATCATATAGGTTCAGTCTCTTATTTTCTAGTTGTCTAATGCTTGTTTGTGAATTTGAAAATTAAGAGTGAACCAATCTTGGAATCTTGAATTAGCTTTCTTATCTTGGCTGATCTTGCTGTGATTAGTATATCATTCCCTATCTATTTTAACCTAATCCGAATTGTGAAATATCATGGCTATAAAATGCATTTGAACTCATGGATACCACTAAAATACTTGGATTCTCTTTTATCATTTTACCACTCTTTTTAATCTGAGTAGCTGCTTCTATCTTTGGAGCAGTCCCATTTAAAACACCAAACCTATCCTTTTTTCAAACCAACTATAATTCTGAGTGGAAGGCCTACCTGGGGATTGAACTTAGGAGAAAGTGTTAGGTTTAAGCCGACAAGTGTAGCTTTCCATGTAGTTTCTGGTTCACGATTTTTGAACCAGACTAGGACTTGGGAGTTTGATATGAGTGATGGTTTATGTTTGAGAAAATAAAAGAAAGAGTGGCAAAAGATAAGAAAAGAGAAGTGCTAAAAACCTTTGGAGAGGGTAAAAGAAAAGAAAAAGTATGTTTTATGCCTAGTGTAGGGTCTGGGATGAAAGTATAAAGAAAGGGGTCTGTGAAAAGAAAAGAAAGAAAATATAAATACACTGACTCGATCAGTAGACTCGACCAAGGGGTCGAGTCAAGGCCCCTGCAATTAAGAAAATATCCCCGCCACCGCCTAGAAGTGAACAAAGGATGAAAAATCCTCTCCTTAGAAGAAAAGAAAAGATATAGTATGATTCCTTGGTGAGAAAAGAGTGATTACCTTGAGAGAAAAAGTTTAGAACTAGGATCATGTTATCTAGGCTTAGATTAGGGAAAGTCAGTGTGTGCTTGGGTAGATGGGAATCTATTCTTGTATGTGATATGATCCTAGATGAACATCAAGTCCCTGAATGCTCTCCAAGAGGTTGTGATGATCAGGTGATGAGATGAGCGATGCGGAAGAGATGAAAAGATGTTGACACAACGAATAAGATCCGATGGGTGTTGAGGATTTATGTGAAACTTCCAAAGGGGATGGTGACCCTTTAGACTTTCAGACTTGTTCTGTACGTGGGTGAAGACCCTAGACGAGGTGAACAAGAGGTGGATCGGAGTGAAACTTCTTAGGAGTAGTGATAGACCCTAAGACTATCGAACTTGCTATCGTGAGGATGAAGATCCGATCACAAGCAAGGATTGATCAAACAGGTTCCGAGAATTTTTAGAATATGAAAAGAGTTTGATAACTTAGAAATGAAGCCTTACATGAGTTTAAATCAGCAAGAGAGTAAAGGAAAAATCTCGAAAATAACATAGCATTAAAACAAAGTTAAACATAAAAATGACTCTTCAAGTCTTCCATTTTTGGCTGATTCTTCTTGAACTTGGGCTTCTTTATTTCGTGATAAGAGATAGAAGTGGACTTAAGCTTTATCAAGAGGCTGATGAGTGAGTGATATGGCTTACCTCATTAAAAACCTTATTTGGAAAACCCAATGGGACAAAACCAAATGAAGGGAAAAAGAGTGTAAGTCATATCACCTCTCTTTATAAATGTTTAGGTGGCTTGGATCACAACCAGTGTAGCTGGATTAGCACACACTAAACTGCCCAGAATGGTGTTGAGAAGATGTTGCAAAGTGGTCTTGAGCTTCTCTTGTTTAGACCGAGTGATAGGACCCAGAGAAATGCATAAGTCTTCAGTTCCTTGTAGCTCCGGTTCAAGCTGCTTCTTTTGCTCCTCATTGTCGTCTTCATGTTGCATTGGTTCCTCCTCCTTGTTAGCCGTACTCTCATCATCCTCCCCCTCTTGAAAAGGATTTGACCTCAAATCTGTTTCTTCTGCAAAATAAGGAACCAAATCAGTAATATTAAAACTTGGACTTAGATGGTACTTACCTTGGAGATCAAGCTGGTAGGCGTTGTTGTTGATTTTCTTGATGATTTCGAATGGACCATCAATCCTGGGCATAAGCTTAGATTTTCTCTCGTTAGGGAACCTTTCTTTTCTCAAATGGATCCACACCAAGTCTCCTTCTTCAAAGATCTTCTCCTTGCGGCCCTTGTTTGCTTGTTTAGTGTATAACTTGGTCTTGTTCTCAATATTACTTCGAGCCTTCTCATGGATCTATTTGACTAGTTCAGCCTTTTTCTTTCCATCAAGACTTATCCTTTCACTTATAGGTAAAGGCATTAGATCCAAAGGTGAGATGGGATTGAACCCATAAAAAATTTCAAATGGTGAATACTTAGATGCGGAATGCCTAGCGTGGTTATAAGCAAATTCAACATGAGGCAAGCAATCTTCCCAAGTTCTAAGATTCTTTTTAATTATAGCATGCAACAAAGTAGATAGGGTTCTATTAACTACTTCAGTTTGACCATCGGATTGGGGATGAAAAGTTGTAGAAAAACAAAGCTTAGTCCCTAGTTTAGACCAAAGTGTTTTCCAAAAGTAACTAAGGAACTTAGTGTCTCTATCCGATACAATCATTCTAGGCATGCCATGAAGCCTAACTATTTCCTTAAAGAACAGTCCAGCTACGTTAGGAGCATCATCGGTTTTATGACATGGTATAAAGTGAGCCATTTTAGAGAACCTATCAACTACGACAAATACCGAATCCTTTCCAGTTTTAGTCCTAGGTAATCCAACTACAAAGTCCATAGAAAAATCATGCCAAGGATGCAATGGAATAGGTAGAGGAATATACAAACCATGATTTTGGATTGTGGATTTGGCTTGCTTACAAGTGACACATCGTTGACAAGCTTTCTCGACATCACTCTTCATATGCGGCCAAAAGAAATGATCGTGCAATACGCTCAGTGTTTTTGCCACGCCAAAGTGACCCATAAGACCACCTGCATGAGCTTCTTTGACAAAAAAGCCTCGCAACGAAGAGTTAGGAACACATAATCGTTTTTCGTTAAACAGAAACCCATCGTGTTTATAATATTTTCCCGCACCAAATTTTGCACAAGCAGCATAAATCTCTTTGAAGTCAACATCAGTAGAATATAGTTCTTTAATTTGCTCAAATCCGAGTAGTTTAACCTCTAGAGTGTTTAAGAGAACATACCTTCGAGAAAGAGCATCGGCTACTACATTCTCTTTACCTTTTTTGTACTTGATCACGTAAGGGAAGGTTTCAAGGAATTTGACCCACTTAGCGTGTCTTTTGTTCAGCTTTTGTTGTCCTTTGAGATGCTTGAGTGATTCATGATCTGTGTGTATAACAAACTCCTTGGACCAAAGATAATGTTGCCAAGTTTGTAAAGCCCTAATAAGCGCATAGAGCTCTTTGTCGTAAGTCGGGTAATTGTTTTTTTTTTCCTGCATAAGAACAGCACCAATACCAATTCCTGAGGCATCACATTCAATTTCAAAATTTTTATCAAAGTTAGGAAGTGACAGCACCGGGGCATGTGTGAGCTTTTCTTTCAAAGCTTGAAAAGCTTCTTCTTGCGCTTGGTCCCATTTAAATCCAACATTCTTTTTGATAACTTCGGTGAGTGGGGCTGCAAGAGTGCTGACGTCTTTGACAAATCTCCTATAAAATCCGGCAAGGCCATGGAAACTTCTCACTTCGCTAACATTTCTTGGACTCGGCCACTCTTTAATCGCTTGAATCTTTTTTTCATCAACCTTGATACCATCTGTACTCACAACAAAGCCTAAAAAGACACGGTTATCCGTTCCAAAAGTACATTTATTAAGATTAGCGTACAAGTTTTCCTTCCTAAGCACTTCTAAAACTTTTCTAAGATGCTCCACATGTTCATCTAAGCTTCGGCTATAGATTAAAATGTCATCAAAATATACCACCACAAAACGACCTATGAATTATCTAAGAACGTGGTTCATTAGTCTCATGAAAGTACTAGGCGCGTTTGTTGACCCAAAAGGCATGACTAACCATTCATAACGACCATGCTTAGTTTTAAATGCAGTTTTCCATTCATCCCCTTCTTGCATTCTAATTTGATGGTATCCACTTTTAAGATCTACCTTAGAAAAGATGCTAGAACCATGCAATTCATCAAGCATATCATCTAATCTAGGTATGGGATGTAGATACTTTACAGTGATATTGTTGATAGCACGGCAATCGACACACATCCTCCAGCTACCATCTTTCTTCGGGACAAGTAAAACGGGTACGGCACATGGACTCATGCTTTCACGGATATGTCCTTTTTCCATGAGCTCGGTGACTTGTTGTTGAAGTTCCTTAGTTTCTAGAGGGTTGGTTCTGTAGGCTGGTTTGTTGGGAAGAGACGCTCTGGGTATGAAATCGATTTGGTGTTCAATGCCACGGATAGGCGGCAAACCTTGGGGAGGTTCTTCCGGGAAAACATCTTGGAACTCCTGTAAAAGAAACTGAATTTTGCTACGAATTTCCAGCACAGTTTGGTTAGTATTAAAGCATTCTTTAAACACAAAAAGGAGGGATGAGGAATAACTCCCTTGTTGAGGCGTGACCATAAGGTTGACCGGTTCTTTGAGCTTGGCTTCAGAAGTGGGTTTACTTTTCTTCAAGGCCATTTGATCTAGATGAACTTCTTGAGGAGTTAAACGTACAAGGATGTTCTTTCTGCCCTTAAACTCAAATGAATATCTGTTGGTAAATCCATCATGCATTACTTTCCGATCAGATTGCCAAGGTCTTCCAAGCAAAATATGTCCAACATCCATTGGTAAAATATCACATAAGACCTCATCTTCATATTTCCCTATAGACAAAGGAACTATGACCTGGTTCTTGACTTCCAATTCTCCCTCATCAGTAAGCCATTGCAACTTATAAGGCTTAGCTCTCTTAGTGATTGTGAGTCCAAGCTTATCAACCATAGACTGGCTGGCAACGTTGGTACAGCTACCGCCATCAATCACTAGGCTGCAAACTTTGTTTTGAACAAGGCAACGAGTGTGGAAGATGTTTTCCCTTTGCTCATCTTTCTCGGCCTGAGTGTGTAAATTAAGGGTTTTTCTAGTGACCAAAAGTTTTCCGGACTCCGGCATTCTAAGTGGTTCCGCTACAGGTTCAGGTTCCGAATGATCTTCTTCTGAGTCTATTTCGCCGTTGTTCCTAATAACTATGGTTCTCTGATTGGAGCACGAACGAGAGTAATGACCGAAACCTTTGCACTTAAAACACTGAATTTCTCTAGCCTTGGTGCTTGAACCTCGATCAATTCCCTTGAGCGGAGGTTCGTCTATCTTTGGTTTGGTAAGTGGTTTTTAATCCTTAGGCTCAGCCTTCACCAACTGGCAGGTATCACACCTGGCAACCAAGCTAGCAACATCCTTCTTCATCCCTACCCACTGATAATACCGTTTGAGATCATGGTACATCTTGGTAGCTCCTGGATGAATCGAGAACCGACTCTGGTGCGCTTCTCTAAGAATTTCTTGCCTAAGCAAGTCATCCTTTGGCACACACACCCTACCATGCAGTAATATTTTCCCATTGCTGGAAACCTCATACTCTGACTTCTCAGCTCTAGAAGCCGCAATCAACTTTGCATCCAACTCCTGTGCTACCCGCACTCTGCTTAGAATATCAGCCTGATTAGCTGCTTCTAAACCCAGTGGCTCCTGCTCCTCGGATACAGCACACAACCGCAAGGTACTCACCATACCCACTAGAGTCTCTGCATCTCTCTCTGTATCCGAGATCACTCGCCTCCGACTCAAGGCATCAGCCACGAGATTAGCTTTACCGGGATGGTAAGCTATCTCCAGATCGTAATCCGTAACTAACTCCATCCAGCGCCTCTGCCTCAGGTTCAGCTCGGGCTGAGTAAAGATGTACTTCAGACTTTTGTGGTCCGTGAACACCTGAACTTTCCCACCATACAGATACGACCTCCAGATCTTTAACGCAAACACTACCGCAGCCATCTCCAAATCGTGAGTAGGATAATTACCCTCATGTTTCCTTAACTGCCGGGAAGCATAAGCAATCACCCTCCCCTGCTGCATAAGCACACATCCGAGTCCCAGCCTAGACGCGTCCGTGTAAACAACATACGGCTCATCTAGCTCTGGCAAAGCTAACACCGGCGTGCTAACCAACATCTCCTTGAGCTTCAAAAAGCTCTCCTCACATTGTGGTGACCACACAAAAGGAACTTCCTTCCCGGTAAGTTTAGTCATAGGTTGAGCCATGCTGGCAAAACCTTTGACAAACCTCCGATAATAACCAGCCAATCCAAGGAAGCTCTGAATCTCTGATGCATTCCTTGGTCTCGGCCACTCCTCTATGGCCCGAATCTTCTCCGGATCCACAGCCACTCCGCTCTGAGAGACAACATGACCTACAAAACCCATCTCCCGCTGCCAGAAACTACACTTGCTCAACTTAGCATATAGCTGCTGCTCCCGTAGCTTCTCCAAAACTTTCCTCAGGTGGCTCGCGTGCTCCTCAGAACTCTTGGAATACACCAAAATGTAATCAATAAAGATAATGACGAACTCATCCAGATACTCCTGGAAGACCCTGTTCATCAACCTCATAAACGCAGCTGGCGCATTAGTCAACCCGAACGGCATCACCACAAACTCGTAGTGCCCGTAACTCGTCCTGAAAGCCGTCTTCCGAATATCCACCTCAGCTATAGGAATCTGGTGGTATCCAGACGCCAAATTAATCTTGGAGAACCACGTAGCTCCCCCCAACTGATCCAACAACTCTCCAATCCTCGGCAGCGGATACTTATTCTTCATAGTGATGCGGTTAAGCCCCCGGTAATCGATACACAACCGGAAATTCCTATCCTTCTTCTTCACAAACAATACCGGAGCTCCCCACGGTGAACTACTCGGTCGGATAAAACCTTTCTCTAACAAATCCTCTAGCTGCTTCTTCAGCTCATCCATCTCAGCTGGAGCCATCCTGTACGGAGCCTTAGACAACGGTGAGGTCCCTGGCTCCAACTCGATCGTGAAAGGATCAGACCTCGATGGCGGTAACCCTCTCAACGGCTGGAACACATCCTCAAACTCACAAACCACCTCAATATCCTGCAATGTCGACTCCCCAACCACACCGGACATTGATATGGTCGCCAGGTATGCCTCACAACCCTGGTCAATTAACCGCTCAGCCTGAATAGCTGAAACCACTATACTTCTAGAAATCGGTCGCACCCCCTGGTAAACCAACCTCCTGCCTACTCGCTCGAAAATGACTCGGCCTCTATAACAATCGAGGTGAGCCTTAAACTTCCCCAGCCAGTCCATGCCCAAAATGACGTCATAAAGCTCCACCGGACAGACTATCAAATCAGCTGGCATCAACTCTCCCGCGATGAGAATGTCGATGCCCTCAACAGAACCTCGAGTCTCCAATAACCGACCCCCAGCAACTCTCACTACTCCCGAATGGTCACCAGACAGCTCCTGGATCCCATTCTCAGACACCCAGCTTGGTGTAACAAAACTATGAGATGCTCCGGAGTCAAACAACACATGAGACTCAACTCCCGCTACGCTTAAGGTCCCTACGGAAACAATAAGCTAAGGCTACCAACACAACAACCAGCAAAAATAATCTTAACACTTAAAGAATAACAGAAAAGGGTTAGACACTAACCAGTGATCGGTCTGCTGCTGCTCGCTCCACCGGCCTCCGAACCCAGTGTATACACCCGAGGTGCTACTGCAGCCCGCTTCTGTGGCAGTGCCTCAATCCTCGGTGCCTGCTGCCCCAGCTTTGGGCAGCTGGTCTTCACATGCCCGGGTTCCTTGCAGTGGAAGCAAACCCGCTCATCAGCCTTGGTACAGTTGGCGATACGATGTTCTGAACTGCCACACCGAAACACTGACTACCTGACCTCACAGCCTTGGAAGTGTCATCCCACTTCCTCTTCTGCCCTGCTGCCCAGACTTACCACCTTTGCCGGAGCCGTGCTCGACTCGAGGACGCCGTGGAACCTCTGGCGCTGCAACCATCAAACTAGCCTCCTGCTTAGACCTCTCAAGCTCACTGACACTCCACTAATTCCGACACCGACTCGAACTTGCGGACCATGCAACGGTTCTTAAGGTCGATACGCATACCTCGCAGGAAGGCACAAATCATGTCATGTTCGGTATCTACACCCCGACCAGCAAACCGCTTCAGCCGATTAAACTCGGCCTTGTACTCCCGAACCGAACGACTCCCCTGCAACAAGTACAGAAACTCTCCCTGCAACCTGTTTCGAGCCTCCCGCGAAAAGTACTTGAGATCGAACTCCCTCCGGAACTCGTCCCAAGGCAACACTACTCCCGTCCTCCTCGCAACGATACCCTGCCACCACTCATGTGCATCTCCCTCCAGATAATGCACTGCCAAGTCCACCCTATACTCCTCAGGGCACCTGATCGACTGGAAGGTCCTCTCCAACCTGGACCTCCACTCATCAGATTCGATCGGTCTAGCACCACCACTAAAAAACTTGGTGCCCAACCTCTGCATGTGTTCCATCACCCTTAGGTACGATGGAACCACTGGCTCAGCCTCAGCAACCACTCCCGGCACTCCCGGAGCATTCCCACCTGCCATTGCAGCATTCCCCTGTGGTGCCTCTTGAGCCTGGGCACCACAGGAGGTAACCTCTCAAAAGCTGGGCCAACATGCCCAATACCGCCTCATCAAGGTTCGGGTCAGCACCTGAAAGCACCACCCGGCAGGCATCGCGACCATGCCTGCCGCTGGCACCGACCGACTTCCCCTCGGAGTACTCATACGCACCATGCTCCACCGTGACACTCTGCGTCACGTCCCCAGCGGCTCTACCAGCTCTACCACCTCTGCCGCCACGGCCCACTCTGCCACCACGGCCCGCTCTGCCACCACGTCCCCGAACTCTACCAGAATTCACCATCTGGCAAAAACCACATGGTTAATAATTTACGGCTAAACATAATAACCAAAAAAAACAAGGAAGTCTTACCGTGGAACTGTTATCAGCCGGAAGATGACATACCCAAACACCCTAACAATAACAACATAGCAACGCAGCAAGAAATCTAGCAGTCCTAGAATCAACTCTGCTCTGATACCAAATTGAAAGGACCCGTCCCGAAAACCACTAAACCGGGACCGGTTCAATAAACGTAAACTACACAAAACCGGCATTTTTTTTTAAATTTCTAACAACTTAACCAATTAATCCATTTAATCCAATATAATAATAAAAATGTTCTAACAATCTAGCGGAAGCAATTCAGCAGTAAGCACTAATCTGAAACAAAATTCAATATAAATAAATGAAAACTATCCCGGTATGTCATCCTGTTCCGTCACTGCAGTTCCACGAGCTTCAGCTAGCTTTATCCTTTCCCTTACCTGCGCCATTACGAATAGACCCAGTCAGTATTTAAAAAATACTGAGGAGGCGATCAACCCGTCTACTAGGTCAATTAGGACAAAATTACAAAAAATACCCCTCCGACATAATTAAATGTTCGGACTCGACAAACAGCACAACAATGATTTAGCAAAATTAATTCACCACAACTAATGAATTAAATCAATCAACAGCAATTTTAAACACCCAAAATTGACGAAAACAATTAATTCTCAACAATTAATTCAACAATAATTCATAGAAAAATTATATAAAATAATCTCACAAATAACGGCAATTTCTAGCAATTTTTCCAGAATTTATCTAAGCAATAAAAACACCGCGAAAATCACAAAACACAGAATTAAATCCTAACACTGAATTATCTCGGGAAATAATTCTGTAATTCATCCGACCACGGTACTGCACTCACCGTAGCAACTAATAGCACCTTCCGACACAATTTTTCTGCGACTTCTGGAAACTTTTTCCGCTCCGTCTACACCCTTAAAATCCCGAACCCGCGATCTAATAAAATAAAATAATCAAACTTAATATACTACACAACTTAATAATCACTACACGACAACATGATTCACAAAATGAATCATCTTCTTCGACAACACTCTGCAACAACACCACCGTTCATGACATGACTGATCACGACCGATCAACGCCCGCCTCCGACGAACCTCATCGAAACTCAACTACAACAACACCGACCAGCCACCACAACTCCACCGATCAACTATTCCCACCATAACCGCCACTCTCCGTCACATCCTCACCGAACTCAATGACGATCTCAACCCTTACATGTGCCGTTGACACCACGCCATTGCCGCTCACGACGATCTCCACAACGCCAACAGCTTCTTAGATGCGATGTGCCCCGTGACTCCACCGTACCGCCGATCACGATCTCGACCATTCAACATATCCGTGGCTCATTCCCCACCACCACGTCGAAGTCCGATCACCACCACGCCATCGTCCGTGATCCAACATCGAGCACCCACCGTACTCGATCAATATGAAAACAAGAGGAGAGGAGACTTACCCAACGAGAGAAGAGAGAGAGATTGAAGCTTCGCAAGTACGACGAACCTCCACCTCAACCACAATCCCACAAAGCTCAGTTCTCTTTCTTCTTTCCACTTAGGAGGCGGCTAGGTATCACGAAGACGGAGATATACGCGTGAATACATATATATGTATCACTCTTTCCGTATTACACCGATCAGTCCCCAGTTTTTTACTAAATTTCTCAATCGACCCCAAAACTCCTTAATCGATCAATTTAATCCACACAAATTTCCAACTCGATCAGTTAAACCCATAACTTTCCAAAATCACCAATTGGCCCCAAACTTCTAAAATTATCCATTAAACCCGCCTGCAACTTCTGGATTTAATCAAATCAACCCTTAACTTTTGAATTCAACAAATACACCCCCAATATTGGTTTACGGATGTTACAATTCTCCCCCACTAACATAGATTTGTCCTCGAATCTAACATTTCAGCGGAAATTCACAGCATAACATCACCGCAAATCTACTCAGCATAATCACATGACCATAACGTTTCCGGCATAGCCTTTCGACTAGTATGTCAACATTACATTGTTTATACTTAGTTCAAATACTCCCGGAATCCTATACCACAAGACCCCACTTGGTTTGAATGAACTACGCCTACCGGATCCCCGGAACAGCTCAGCGCAGTAACCATGACAAGCATCTCGGAGTCCAGCGTGACCCGATCAGCAAGTCCAGCAAGATCCTAAGATCTCTAGTGGCTTACCGAGACAGCATCAGGAATCACACAGAAACCCGACCGGTAAACACCACACAACGATAAGATTCCACAACACGGAACCCCATCAACAGCATTAGGACGAATCCTAATCAGCCAAACCAAGTACTAGGATCAATACGGCATGATCCTCACAGCCGAACTAAGTATGAACAAATCAACAGCACAACATATTCAACCAAACTCCACTTATTATTCAATAAAAGGTAAAACCGTACATCGTTATAAGTTCCAGCAAACTAAATGAGTACAACAGCTTTAACGACAAGGAAAAACAACAAGCTCAACAAACAGCACTAGTACTCCAGCTAGATCTCTAGCTTTCCGAACCTCTTGGGAAACTTCCGCTTCATCTTCGCTTCTGGTTCCCAAGTCTCCTCCACCACTCCATTGCAGTCCCACAAGATCTTCATCTCTGGAACTTGCTTCCTCCTAACCAGCCTGACTCTACGGTCAAGCACCTCCAGAGGCCTCGCCTCTATAACCATACTCGGCAGAAGATCAGATGGAATCTCAGCCATCACCTGATCATCCCTATGCAGGCACTTCTTCAGCTTCGAGACGTGGAACACCTTATGAAATGCCCGCATCGCCTCAGGTAACTCCAGCCTATATGCAACCGGTCCGATTCGCTCCAACACTCTCACAGGACCCATATACCGAGGACTCAGCTTAGTCTCAGGAATAGACCTGTTCGGACCTCGCAACATGGTCATCTTAAGATATATCATATCTCCAATATCAAACTCCAACTCCTTTCTACGCTTGTCAGCGTAGCTTTTCTGCCTATCTTGTGCTTCTTTCATGTTCAGCTTAACAACACGGATCTTTTCCGTTGTCTCCAGCACAAAATCGGCCCCCAGCAAACTCCTCTCCCCCCCTTGAGTCCAACACAGCGGTGTCCTGCATGGCCTACCATAGAGAGCCTCAAATGGTGCCATACCGATACTAGCCTGGTAACTGTTGTTGTATGCAAACTCCGCCAAACTCAAGTGGTCGACCCAATGTCCGCCCCAATCGAGCACACACATCCGTAACAAATCCTCTAATGTCTGGATAGTGCGCTCTGACTGCCCATCCATCTGCGGATGATAAGCTGTACTCATATGTACCTTAGTGCCCATCTCTCTCTGGAAAGCTCTCCAAAACAGCGATGAGAACTTCGGATCCCGATCTGACACTATACTCACAGGTACCCCATGCAGCTTCACAATCTCACTGACATATCTCCTAGCCAAGACCTTAGCTCCATCAGTCTTTTTAATAGCCAGAAAATGTGCCGACTTGGTCAACCTGTCAACGATGACCCAGATAGCATCCTTCATTCGTGAAACCGGCAAACCCACCACAAAATCCATGGTGATCATGTCCCACTTCCATTCAGGAATGGGTAAACTCCTCAGCAGGCCACTCGAAACCTGATGCTCAGCCTTCACCAACTGGCAGGTATCACACCTAGCAACCCAGCTAGCAACATCCTTCTTCATTCCTACCCACTGATAATACCGTTTGAGATCACGGTACATCTTGGTAGCTCCTGGATGAATCAAGAACCGACTCTGGTGCGCTTCTCTAAGAATTTCTTGCCTAAGCAAGTCATCCTTTGGCACACACACCCTACCATGCAGTAATATTTTCCCATTGCTGGAAACCTCATACTCTGACTTCTCAGCTCTAGAAGCCGCAATCAACTCTGCATCCAACTCTCTGGCTACTCCAGACTGCTTAGAATATCAGCCTGATTAGCTGCTTCTAAACCCAGTGGCTCCTGCTCCTCGGATACAGCACACAACCGCAAGGTACTCACCATACCCATTAGAGTCTCTGCATCTCTCTCTGTATCCGAGATCACTCGCCTCCGACTCAAAGCATCAGCCACGAGATTAGCTTTACCAGGATGGTAAGCTATCTCCAGATCGTAATCCGCAACTAACTCCATCCAGCGCCTCTGCCTCAGGTTCAGCTCGGGCTGAGTAAAGATGTACTTCAGACTTTTGTGGTCCGTGAACACCTGAACTTTCCCACCATACAGATACGACCTCCAGATCTTCAACGCAAACACTACAGCAGCCATCTCCAAATCGTGAGTAGGATAATTACCCTCATGTTTCTTTAACTGCCGGGAAGCATAAGCAATCACCCTCCCCTGCAGCATAAGCACACATCCGAGTCCCAGCCTGGATGCGTCCGTGTAAACAACATACGGCTCATCTGGCTCTGGCAAAGCTAACACCGGTGTGCTAACCAACATCTCCTTGAGCTTCAAAAAGCTCTCCTCACACTGTGGTGACCACAAAAAAGGAACTTCCTTCCCGGTAAGTTTAGTCATAGGTTGAGCCATGCTGGCAAAACCTTTGACAAACCTCCGATAATAATCAGCCAATCCAAGGAAGCTCCGAATCTCTGATGCATTCCTTGGTCTCGGCCACTCCTCTATGGCCCGAATCTTCTCTGGATCCACAGCCACTCCGCTCTGAGAAACAACATGACCTAGAAAACCCATCTCCCGCTGCCAGAAACTACACTTGCTCAACTTAGCATATAGCTGCTGCTCCCGTAGCTTCTCCAAAACTTTCCTCAGGTGGCTCGCGTGCTCCTCAGAACTCTTGGAATACACCAAAATGTCATCAATAAAGATAATGACGAACTCATCCAGATACTTCTGGAAGACCCCGTTCATCAACCTCATAAACGCAGCTGGCGCATTAGTCAACCCGAACGGCATCACCACAAACTTGTAGTGCCCGTAACTCGTCCTGAAAGCCGTCTTCCGAATATCCACCTCAGCTATAGGAATCTGGTGGTATCCAGACGCCAAATCAATCTTGGAGAACCACGTAGCTCCCCCCAACTGATCCAACAACTCTCCAATCCTCTGCAGCGGATACTTATTCTTCACAATGACGCGGTTAAGCCCCCGGTAATCGATACACAACCGCAAATTCCCATCCTTCTTCTTCACAAACAATACCGGAGCTCCCCACGGTGTACTACTCGGTCAGATAAAACCTTTCTCTAACAAATCCTCCAGTTGCTTCTTCAGCTCAGCCATCTCAGCTAAAGCCATCCTGTACGGAGCCTTAGACAACGGTGAGGTCCCTGGCTCCAACTCGATCGTGAAAGGATCAGACCTCGATGGCGGTAACCCTCTCAACGGCTGGAACACATCCTCAAACTCACAAACCACCTCAATATCCTGCAATGCCGACTCCCCAACCACACCGGACATTGATATGGTCGCCAGGTATGCCTCACAACCCTGGTCAATTAACCGCTCAGCCTGAATAGCTGAAACCACTATACTTCCAGAAATCGGTCGCACCCCCTGGTAAACCAACCTCCTGCCTACTCGCTCGAAAATGACTCGGCCTCTATGACAATCGAGGTGAACCTTGAACTTCCCTAGCCAGTCCATGCCCAAAATGACGTCATAAAGCTCCACCGGACAGACTATCAAATCAGCTGGCATCAACTCTCCCTCGATGAGGATGTCGATGCCCTCATCACATCCTCGAGTCTCCAATAACCGACCCCAAGCAACTCTCACTACTCCCGAATGGTCACCAGACAGCTCCTAGATCCCATTCTCAGACACAGCTTGGTGTAACAAAACTATGAGATGCTCCGGAGTCAAACAACACATGAGACTCAACTCCCGCTACGCTTAAGGTCCCTACGAAAACAATAAGCTAAGACTACCAACACAATAACCAGCAAAAATAATCTTAACACTTAAAGAATAACAGAAAAGGGTTAGACACTAACCAGTGATCGGTCTGCTGCTGCTCGCTCCACCGGCCTCCGAACCCAGTGTATACACCCGAGGTGCTACTGCAGCCCGCTTCTGTGGCGGTGCCTCAATCCTCGGTGCCTGCTACGCCAGCTTTGGGCAGCTGGTCTTCACATGCCCGAATTCCTTGCAGTGGAAGCAAACCCGCTCATCAGCCTTGGTACAGTTGGCGATACGATGTTCTGAACTGCCACACCGGAAACATCGATACCCTGCACCCACAGCCTTGGAAGTGTCATCCCACTTCCTCTTCTGCCCCTGCTGCTGCCCAGACTTGCCACCTTTGCTCGGTGCCGTAATCTGACTCTGAGGACGCCGTGGAACCTCTGGCGCTGCAACCATCAAACTAGCCTCCTGCCTTAGACCTTCCTCAAGCTCCGCTGCACACTCCACTAATTCTGACACCGACTCGAACTTGCGGACCATGCAACAATTCTTAAGGTCGATACGCATACCTCGCAGGAAGGCACAAATCATGTCATGTTCGGTATCTACACCCCGACCAGCAAACCGCTTCAGCCGATTAAACTCGGCCTCATACTCCCGAACCGAACGACTCCCCTGCATCAAGTATAGAAACTCTCCCTGCAACCTGTTTCGAGCCTCCCGTGGAAAGTACTTGAGATCGAACTCCCTCTGGAACTCGTCCCAAGGCAATACTACTCCCGTCCTCCTCGCAACGATACCCTGCCACCACTCATGTGCATCTCCCTCCAGATAATGCACCGCCAAGTCCACCCTATACTCCTCAGGGCACCTGATCGACTGGATGTTCCTCTCCAACCTAGACCTCCACTCATCAGATTCGATCGGTCTAGCACCACCATTGAAAAGCTTTGTGCCCAACCTCTGCATGTGTTCCATCACCCTTAGGTACGACGGAACCACTAGCTCAGCCTCAGCAACCACTCCCGGCACTCCCGGAGCATTCCCACCTGCCATTGCAGCATTCCCCTGTGGTGCCTCTGGAGCTGGAGCCAGTACCACAGGAGGTAACCTCTCCAAAAGCTGGGCCAACATGCCCAATACCGCCCCCATCAGGTTCGGGTCAGCACCTGCCTGAGCACCACCCGGTGCAGGCATCGCACCATGCTCGGCCGCTGGCACTGACTGACCCTCTCCCTCGGAGTACTCATACGCACCATGCTCCACCGTGACACTCTGCGTCACGTCCCCAGCGGCTCTACCAGCTCTACCACCTCTGCCACCACGGCCCACTCTGCCACCACGGCCCGCTCTGCCAGCACGTCCCCGAACTCTACCAGAATTCACCATCTGGCAAAAACCACATGGTTAATAATTTACGGCTAAACATAATAACCAAAAAAAACAAGGAAGTCTTACCGTGGAACTGTTATCGGCCGGAAGATGACATACCCAAACACCCTACAATAACAACATAGCAACGCAGCAAGAAATCTAGCAGTCCTAGAATCAACTCTGCTCTGATACCAAATTGAAAGGACCCGTCCCGAAAACTACTAAACCGGGACCGGTTCAATAAACGTAAACCACACAAAAGCGGCATTTTTTTTTAAATTTCTAACAACTTAACCAATTAATCCATTTAATCCAATATAATAATAAAAATGTTCTAACAATCTAGCGGAAGCAATTCAGCAGTAAGCACTAATCTGAAACAAAATTCAATATAAATAAATGAAAACTATCCCGGTATGTCATCCTGTTCCGTCACCGCAGTTCCACGAGCTTCAGCTAGCTTTATCCTTTCCCTTACCTGCGCCATTACGAATAGACGCAGTCAGTATTTAAAAAATACTGAGGAGGCGATTAACCCGTCTACTAGGTCAATTAGGACAAAATTACAAAAAATACCCCTCCGACATAATTAAATGTCCGGACTCGACAAACAGCACAACAATGATTTAGAAAAATTAATTCACCGCAACTAATGAATTAAATCAATCAACGGCAATTTTAAACACCTAAAATTGACGAAAACAATTAATTTTCAACAATTAATTCAACAATAATTCATAGAAAAATTACATAAAATAATCTCACAAATAACGGCAATTTCTAGCAATTTTTCCAGAATTTATCTAAGCAATAAAAACACCGCGAAAATCACAAAACACAGAATTAAATCCTAACACTGAATTATCTCGGGAAATAATTCTGTAATTCATCCGACCACGGTACTGCACTCACCGTAGCAACTAATAGCACCTTCCGACACAATTTTTCTGCGACTTCCGGAAACTTTTTCCGCTCCGTCTACACCCTTAAAATCCCGAACCCGCGACCTAATAAAATAAAATAATCAAACTTAATATACTACACAACTTAATAATCACTACACGACAACATGATTCACAAAATGAATCATCTTCTTCGACAACACTCTGCAACAACACCACCGTTCATGACGTGACTGATCACGACCGATCAACGCCCGCCTCCGACGAACCTCATCGAAACTCAACTACAACAACACCGACCAGCCACCACAACTCCATCGATCAACTATTCCCACCATAACCGCCACTCTCCGTCACATCCTCACCGAACTCAATGACGATCTCAACCCTTACATGTGCCGTTGACACCACGCCATTGCCGCTCACGACGATCTCCACAACGCCAACAGCTTCTTAGATGCGATGTGCCCCGTGACTCCACCGTACCGCCGATCACGATCTCGACCATTCAACATATCCGTGGCTCATTCCCCACCACCATGTCGAAGTCCGATCACCACCACGCCATCGTCCGTGATCCAACATCGAGCACCCACCGTACTCGATCAATATGAAAACAAAAGGAGAGGAGACTTACCCAACGAGAGAAGAGAGAGAGATTGAAGCTTCGCAAGTACGACGAACCTCCACCTCAACCACAATCCCACAAAGCTCAGTTCTCTTTCTTCTTTCCACTTAGGAGGCGGCTAGGTATCACGAAGACGGAGATATACGCGTGAATACATATATATGTATCACTCTTTCCGTATTACACCGATCAGTCCCCAGTTTTTTACTAAATTTCTCAATCGACCCCAAAACTCCTTAATCGATCAATTTAATCCACACAACTTTCCAACTCGATCAGTTAAACCCATAACTTTCCAAAATCACCAATTGGCCCCAAACTTCTAAAATTATCCATTAAACCCGCCTGCAACTTCTGGATTTAATCAAATCAACCCTTAACTTTTGAATTCAACAAATACACCCCCAATATTGGGTTACGGATGTTACAACCTGCATGAGCTTCTTTGACAAAAAAGCCTCGCAACGAAGAGTTAGGAACACATAATTGTTTTTCGTAAAACAGAAACCCATCGTGTTTATAATATTTCCCCGCACCAAATTTTGCACAAGCAGCATAAATCTCTTTAAAGTCAACATCAGTAGAATATAGTTCTTTAATTTACTCAAATCCGAGTAGTTTAACCTCTAGAGTGTTTAAGAGAACATACCTTCGAGAAAGAGCATCGGCTCCTACATTCTCTTTACCTTTTTTGTACTTGATCACGTAAGGGAAGGTTTCAAGGAATTTGACCCACTTAGCGTGTCTTTTGTTCAGCTTTTGTTGTCCTTTGAGATGCTTGAGTGATTCATGATCTGTGTGTATAACAAACTCCTTGGGCCAAAGATAATGTTGCCAAGTTTGTAAAGCCCTAATAAGCGCATAGAGCTCTTTGTCGTAAGTCGGGTAATTGGTTTTTTTTTCCTGCATAAGAACAGCACCAATACCAATTCCTGAGGCATCACATTCAATTTCAAAATTTTTATCAAAGTTAGGAAGTGACAGCACCGGGGCATGTGTGAGCTTTTCTTTCAAAGCTTGAAAAGCTTCTTCTTGCGCTTGGTCCCATTTAAATCCAACATTCTTTTTGATAACTTCGGTGAGTGGGGCTGCAAGAGTGCTGAAGTCTTTGACAAATCTCCTATAAAATCCGGCAAGGCCATGGAAACTTCTCACTTCGCTAACATTTCTTGGACTCGGCCACTCTTTAATCGCTTGAATCTTTTCTTCATCAACCTTGATACCATCTGTACTCACAACAAAGCCTAAAAAGACACGGTTATCCGTTCCAAAAGTATATTTATTAAGATTAGCGTACAAGGTTTCCTTCCTAAGCACTTCTAAAACTTTTCTATGATGCTCCACATGTTCATCTAAGCTTCGGCTATAGATTAAAATGTCATCAAAATATACCACCACAAAACGACCTATGAATTATCTAAGAACGTGGTTCATTAGTCTCATGAAAGTACTAGGCGCGTTTGTTGACCCAAAAGGCATGACTAACCATTCATAACGACCATGCTTAGTTTTAAATGCAGTTTTCCAATCATCCCCTTCTTGCATTCTAATTTGATGGTATCCACTTTTAAGATCTACCTTAGAAAAGATGCTAGAACCATGCAATTCATCAAGCATATCATCTAATCTAGGTATGGGATGTAGATACTTTACAGTGATGTTGTTGATAGCACGGCAATCGACACACATCCTCCAGCTACCATCTTTCTTTGGGACAAGTAAAACGGGTATGGCACATGGACTCATGCTTTCGCGGATATGTCCTTTTTCCATGAGCTCGGTGACTTGTTGTTGAAGTTCCTTAGTTTCTAGAGGGTTGGTTCTGTAGGCTGGTTTGTTGGGAAGAGACGCTCCGGGTATGAAATCGGTTTGGTGTTCAATGCCACGGATAGGCGGCAAACCTTGGGGAGGTTCTTCCGGGAAAACATCTTGGAACTCCTGTAAAAGAAACTGAATTTTGCTAGGAATTTCCAGCACAGTTTGGTTAGTATTAAAGCATTCTTTAAACACAAAAAGGAGGGATGAGGAATAACTCCCTTGTTGAGGCGTGACCATAAGGTTTACCGGTTCTTTGAGCTTGGCTTCGGAAGTGGGTTTACTTTTCTTCAAGGCCATTTGATCTAGATGAACTTCTTGAGGAGTTAAACGTACAGGGATGTTCTTTCTGCCCTTAAACTCAAATGAATATCTGTTGGTAAATCTATCATGCATTACTTTCCGATCAGATTGCCAAGGTCTTCCAGGCAAAATATGTCCAGCATCCATTGGTAAAATATCACATAAGACCTCATCTTCATATTTCCCTATAGACAAAGGAACTATGACCTGGTTCTTGACTTCCAATTCTCCCTCATCAGTAAGCCATTGCAACTTATAAGGCTTAGCTCTCTTAGTGATTGTGAGTCCAAGCTTATCAACCATAGACTGGCTGGCAACGTTGGTACAGCTACCGCCATCAATCACTAGGCTGCAAACTTTGTTTTGAACAAGGCAACGAGTGTGGAAGATGTTTTCCCTTTGCTCATCTTTCTCGGCCTGAGTGTGTAAATTAAGGGTTTTTCTAGTGACCAAAAGTTGTCCGGACTCCGGCATTCTAAGTGGTTCCGCTACAGGTTCAGGTTCCGAATGACCTTCTTCTGAGTCTATTTTGCCGTTGTTCCTAATAACTATGGTTCTCTGATTGGAGCACGAACGGGAGTAATGACCGAAACCTTTGCACTTTAAACACTGAATTTCTCTAGCCTTGGTGCTTGAACCTCGATCAATTCCCTTGAGCGGAGGCTCGTCTATCTTGGGTTTGGTAAGTGGTTTATAATCCTTAGGCTTGCAATCTTTACTGAACTTGGTAGAGTTATATCCGGTCCTAGAGCTCTTCCTCTTAAGTTGTTTTTCAAACATGATAGCTTTGTGGAGAAGCTCTTCTAGCTCGACATATTGATGTACCTCCAGTTTTTCAATGATATCTTTGTCAAGACCTCCCATGAATCTGGCCATAGTAGCTTCATTGTCTTCTTGCATATCGGCTCTAAGTAACAAGGTTTCCATTTCTTTGAAATAATGCTCAACGGATCTACTTCCTTGAGACAAATTCCGAAGTTTAAGGTGAAGTTCTCTGTAGTAATGACTAGGTACGAACCTTTTCCTCATAATGATCTTTAGTTGGGTCCAAGTCTCAACCGTTATATCTCCAGCCCTTCTTCTAGACGTCACCAACTGATCCCACCAACATAGAGCATAATCCTTGAATGCGGTTGGGGCGAGTCTGACCTTAGTCTCTTGAGTAAACTCCCGGCAATCAAAGATAATTTCAACCCTCTTTTCCCACTCAAGATACTCTTCAGGGTTACTGGTTCCATGAAAAAACGGAATTTCTATCTTCACACCGGCTAAAGGATCTCGAGTAATGGGTTTGTGATTTCTAACGGTTTGGTCTTCTCTTGGCTGTCTTCTTCGAGAACGATTTGATCGAGAAGTCTGACTATAGTAGTGTTCAGCATCAGAAGTTCATAGGTTCCTCCTAAGTTGTTCTTCCAGAACAGGTTGTTGATGTTCTCGGAGTCGGTTGTTGATGGACCTTTCTAAGTCGGCTTTCATAGTGGCCATACTCTCAACCATGATAGCTTTGAAGGAGTCCATAAGTTTCTTGTTGGAGTTGGAAGACTCTTGTTCATCATGGCTGGTTTCCGCCATGGTACCTGTTCAGATCCCAACAAGTAAACAAGTAAAAATGCTCAAACACAACAAGGAAAAACTCGGCAAGACCCTAAACGACAGCTTGACCTGATCAAACAGAATAAAATATAAAATCACGTTCAACAATTCCAGAGACAATTTTAACAAATATTAGACTCAATCTAGGTTTCAATGCAACCAATTTCACGATTTTAGGATTAACCAATGATTTTAAACAATTCTAGCAAGTTAACACGAAAATAACTTTTCAAATTCCGATAACCTCTAGTTGTGACTGTTCGACGAAATCAACCTCGAAAAATTATCAAAACATGTTCAAAAATTCTAGAATCAATTTTAACAAATACTAGACTCTTTTTTGAAGCATATTCAACAGATCTCTCGATTTTATCAGACAAAATGAATTTATGAAAATTCCAACAGTCAGCAGACAAAACAGATCGGAATGTAAAGAGGTGTAATAGATCGGAAAAGATACAACCTGGCGTGGAGTCAGCTCTGCTACCACTTGATACTCATCTAGGATCATATCAGTATGCATCACTTGGCTTTTACCTTCAGCATTCTCTTATCATTGCGCTTAAACCAGAGGAAGAAGAGGCCATTTTTGTCTCTTAAAACCTGTCCCCCAACCAAATGAGTTCATATGTAGTCTACAGCATGATCCACTGGTTACACTTAATCAATGTTAAAGGGAATGATTGCTTTGAATGCTTGTTTCAGTTAAGACTGAGGGCTAATGCTTGTTGTGATGAGATTGGCTAAAGTTTTTAAGTAGATTTCACTTGCAATGCATTTTAAAACTGTTAACTTTGGGATTGAGGCTATGTGTTTTACTATGAATTGCTTAGGTTTTGAGTCCCCGTTTTCAACCCAACTCTCCATGTTTACGATTTTTTTTGCTTGAGGGCAAGCAAAGACTAAGTTTGAGGGTGTTAATGTCTCCATATTTTACACGTTTTAAACATATATTTGAGTCCATTTTAGAAAAGATTCACCCCTTGTCTATACCATTTAAAGTCCATTTTGCATACTTAGGAGGATTTGCATTAGATTTGCATACATATTGCATTTTTGGAGGTAAAACAGGTACAACTTGGAGCATGGATGCTAGGACAGCTCGATTCCCCACTCGAGTCCCACTCGAGTCCCACTCGAGCCCGTGCTCGCCATGCCACTCGAGCCCGTGCTCGCCATGCCACTCGAGCCTGTGCTCGCCATGCCACTCGAGCCCGTGCTCGCCACGCCACTCGAGCCCATACTCGCCATGCCACTCGAGCACAGCTCGAGTCCCTACTCGAGCCCTGCCGTGCGACGCTCTCTGCTCGACCCCACCTCCACTCGAGTCCGCACTTGACATCGCATCCCGACTCGACCTCAGCTCCACCACGTGCCCACTCAATATTGCACTCGATGTACCACTCGTGTCACCACTCAACAACATCTACCCATCTCAACTCGACACCACCCAAGTGCTAGACGTCCAACACACTCGACCTCCCAACTGGAGCTGCACCACCCACGAAGACTCAGCCACTTCTTTTGTCTTTTTCCGTTTTAGGGTTTTCCATATTTTACTATAAATACCACTGTTAGGTATTATCCAGAGGACATGTCTTTTATTTTTAGGGTTTTTCTCTACCTCCAAACCTTGTTCTTGGTGTTCTTCAGTTTGTAATTCAGATCTCTCTTAATTTAGTACATAGTTTGCTTTAATTCTTTGCAGTCTTACTAATCTCATCTTAATCTATCTTTCTAAACTATTTTCAATGAATTCTGAAATGTTTGATTTTCTAGGTGCATGTTCTTGATGATGATTTGTGTTCTTGAGTAGTGATTTAGGGTTTCTGAGGATGAGATAGGTTAGTAGCTTGCTTATGATCGGATCTGGTGTTTAAGATTTCTTGATTGTTGAATTTCCCTTCTGGTTGAGTGTGCTTAAAGCTTGTTGCTTTCTGATCAACTGGAACAAGATCTGAGATGATTTCCACATGAGAGTGTGATGGAATCATCAGAATCAACTTTTTCCAGAGATTAGCACATCCTAACCTAAGAGATTAGATGTTTAGGGTGTTTTTTGGCTTTAGCAAATAGGTTCTTTGTGCCTATCTCATTATGGTGGCTCAAGCAAAAGTTGGTATGTCAGTGATGAGATTTGTGGGAATAGCCTTTGTGGTTGATGTTTGTTGAACACCAGTGATGATCATAAGCTGTTACTGATCGATTACCCTGTTCTTAGATCCCCTATTGACTTTCTATTGCTTTATCATCTTGTTTTACAGCTGTTTAATTGTTTAATTGCACTTTGCCTTTCATCTCTTTTGACTCGGTCTCTCAACTCGGTCTTGAACCCGAGTGCATAGTTGTTTGTCGGTTTCAGGCTCCACTCGATATCATTGACTCGTTTAGAGTGGTCGAGTGCACCTTTTTGTCATTTTTCTGCATTGACTTGGTCACTTGACTCAATCTAGTACCCGAGTCAAGCACCCATCTTACTGCATTTCATTTTTATTTCACTTAGGTTGTTAGATAAACATTTCCTTTCTATCTGGCTTGACTTAGTTGTACCTGATCACATCTTGATTGCTAGCATCACACCCATTTGGATTGACACCTTAGCATTACAATGACAATGCTAGGGAATTAATACATCCTTCTACATACACACACATAGTAAGTTGCATTGTTTTTACTTGGGGATTGCATAACTGATAGGGGATTTACATCCAGTAGGACAAGTTCCTATTACTAGATTTCCCTTGCCCACTGATCTGATCCTAGGAAGCACTAAGGAGGTGGAAGAGGAAATGGAAGCTTATGAAGATGAGGAAATCCAACAAGGAGCAAAGGATGCATTGGAACAGCTTGAACCGGAGCTACAAGGACATGAAGACTTATGTATTTCTCCGGGTCCTATCACTCTGTCTAAACAAGACAAGCTCAAGACCACTTTGCAACATCTTCTCAACACCATTCCGGGCAGTTTAGTGTGTGCTAATCCAGCTACACTGGTTGTGATCCAAGCCAACTAAACATTTATCAAGAGAGGTGATATGACTTACACTTTTTTTCCCTTCATTTGATTTTGTCCCATTTGGGTTTTCCAAATAAGGTTTTTAATGAGGTAAGCCATATCACTCACTCATCAGCCTCTTGATAAAGCCTAAGCCCACTTCTATCTCTTATCACGAAATAAAGAAGCCCAAGACCAAGAGTGATCAGCCGAAAATGGAAGACTTGAAGAGTCATTTTTATGTTCAAACTTTGTTTTAATGCTATGTTATTTTCGAGATTTTTCCTTTACTCTCTTGCTGATTTAAACTCATGTAAGGCTTCATTTCTAAGTTATCAAACTCTTTTCATATTCTAAAACTCTCGGAACCTGTTTGATCATTCCTTGCTTATAGTGATCAGATCTTCATCCTCATTAAAGCAAGTTCGATAGTCTTAGGGTCTGTCACAACTCCTAAAAAGTTTCACTCCAATCCACCTCTTGTTCATCACGTCTAGGGTCTTCACCCACGTACAGAACAAGTCTGAAAGTCTAAAGGTTTACCTCATCACCAATCATCACAACCTCTAGGAGAGCATTCAGGGTCATTGATCCTCACCTAGGATCATATCAATCAATAAGTTCTCTATCAATTCCAAGTAACAAAAGCTATTGAATTAAGAGAATTTAGAAATACCACTTTTGAAGTTCAAAGAGAAAATTAGAAATTTAGAAACATACCTTGGCTGTGTGATGAATGTAATAAGAGATTTGAATTCTCCTAATGATTTGGGTTTGAAAGCATCAATTAATTTAATAAAGCCCCAAATTTGAAAAATATTGATTCAAAGTGTTCTATCTCCCAATAGAGTTGGAGAGATGATAAAGGCTTCTTTGAATCTTATGAATCCATTTTCAGCTTAAAAACTTGTTTTAACTTAAAAAGGGTGGGCTTTTTAAGAAGGGAGGGACAAAGGAAAACTTACCTGTGGGGACCATGTGGTTTTTGTCTTTCTGAAAACTTACAGGGATTTTTTTTCGAGAAAAATTTGATCCGGCACGATTGTGAATAACGGACGATGGCAATGCTCTTTTGCATTATTCAAGGTTTGTATCAATGGACAGAAAGGTTTTAGACAGCTTGGAATTGAATAAATAAAAATCGGAACTCGGTATGAGGACCTCGGTCATGGAACTCGTGACCAGGGCTGGCCTTCGTGATGACGTCGGTCACGGCTCATGTGACAGGGGCTGGCCTTGTGACCGAGGTTGGATGCTTCCTCTTCTTTCTGTCTTCAGCTGGCCTTGTTATCTTTTCCTTGTTTGTTTCATCAACCTAACCCAATGATAGCATAGTTTATAATGACAATAAGGTCTAGGAGAGACACTTACTTGGTAGATTTTGGAACTAGAATGGTTCCGTGAAGTCCTTCAATATCTTGGTACGAACATGGTTCCATGGGGGGTCTTGTTGGGAATCTTCAAATCTAGCTCATTCATGGCTATTTTTCTTTCGATCATTGTCTCCAGAATACTCATATTACTTGAGGATATGGATTCCTAAATTACTTCTGCAAAGAAAAACTTCCAATGCTATGGTGGTTTGTGTTACGTACTTTGATGTTGACGATCTCTTTAACTACTCCGAGCATGGGCTGGTTTTCTTCAGGCATTGTCTTCAGAGCAATGACATCACCGGTGAATATTGAATCTTGGGTGATTCTGATGACTTTGACTTTCATCGGATCGTACAACCTATTTGGTTGATGTTGCGAATCTCGGGAATCCAAACCTTTTTCATCAAAAATTCCCTATCATTTTTCCTGAAATATCCCCATATCATCAGACATTCAATATTAGATCATTTGACAGAGCCAATTCGATTTATGACACATTTTCTTGGATTCTGCGGTCGTGGAACAGCTGTGGAATGATTTATCTTCGTCTGTGGAACAGTCGATCTACATCCATGGAACAGCCAATCTACGTCTGCGGAATGGTTGATCTATGTCTGTGGAACGGTCGATCTACGTGTGCAGAACGGTCGATCTACGTCTGTGGAACAGTCAATCTACGTGTGCGGGACAATCCATGGAACAAAAGTTGCAAATGTTGCGATCCAGACTTCCTTTTCCAAAACTACTTCGATGAACACTCCCAATATGACTAACTTACTTGTGAATATTCATCTATAGCTTATTTGATAGAGCCAAATAGGTTTTTGGCACTCCTTCGTGTGTTCCACGGTGACGGAATGGCGGTGGAACGATTCATGGAACGAAGGTTGCCAAGTTTTCATTCCAGACCACTTTTGTCAATATTGTCTCGACCATTAGTCCCAATATACTCAATTTATCATCAAATAATTGATCATAGGTCATTTGATCGGACAAATTTGATTTGTGTCAACTAGATGCGAAAGATATTACCGTGGCTTAGTGTTGTTGGTTGTGGCTCTATCCTTGGTCTTGTTGTTGTTTAGTGAGGTCGGGGAAGTGTGTAGATGACTTAGGGATGTTCCATGGGATCAAGGGATGGATGAAATGACAAAATCTCGAGCTCTGATGCTGACCTTGATCACATGCCACATAACCAGGGTTGGCCCATTTTTGGACCTTGGTCACGGACTTTGTGACCGGGGTGGCCCTTCTTCATGACCTAGATCACGGCTCCTGTGACCTAGGTTGGTTCAATCTTGCTTCTTTCTGTTTTTCTTCTTTTCTATTTTCTTCTTTTCTATTTTCTTTTTATATTTTATGAGAAACCTGAAACAAAACATGAAAACATCAAAAGCAAAAGGAAATTAAAACTAAGAAATGAAATGAAAACTTACAAGTGGGTTGCCTCCCACTAAGCGCACTTGTTTAACGTCGTTGGCTCGACCTTGGTAGCTGGTTAGGCTTGAGAAGAACTAGCCTCGAGAATTGTTGTTCATTCGGTTCCTTCGATATCTTGATAGTAAGCTCCAGCTTCTGTCACAAGTTGTCCTTTAGCGGCTGTCTTAAAGCCTTCAGCTTGAAGAAGAACTTCCTTGGTGTGCCTTATAATCTCTTGGATTTGTTCCTTGCTTTCCTTGCTAAGCTCAGGAGGAACTATAATCTTTATCTTCGATATTTGAGGCTGCTCAAATGGCTTGGATGGTAGCTTCCAAGTTTTCTTTCTAACACTCTTGCTTCCCGTCTCGGTTCTGTTGATATCGGGATCCATTGATTCTTCATCAAACGGTGGGGGTTGAGGTGTTGTCAGTGAAACTACTGGATAGTAAACCTTCTTGTTGATGATGGAAAATGTTGTTCTCTTGGTATTGTGGTCAATGATAGCACCAACTGTTGCAAGGAACGGTCTTCCCAAAATCAAAGGTCTCTCGGTCCTTTCATCAATCTCTAGGATGTGGAAATCTGTAGGGACTATGCAGTCCTCTATGACTAGGTTCAAGTCACGAACTAATTCATCAGGGGTTTTCTATGATAAATCTCCAAAAACAAGACTTAAGTTGGACGAAGACACGTCTCTAAGTCCAAGTCTTTCAGCAACATTTCTTGACATAACATTAACATTAGCACCAAAATCACAAAGAGAGTTAGAGAATTCGATGCCTGTTATGGAGTAAGAGCAAACAAAACGTCCGGGGTCTTCTACTTTCGGTAGTCTCCTTAGAGGGTAGTACTTTAGCTCGTCTCCTTCCATGGTTCGTGTCATACGGACCATATCTTCATGAGAATCAAAGAGTGGTACCAATGGCTCGGCTACACGTCTAGTGAGGGCTGGTACGGTTGAGATTACATTACAGTAAGCTTTAGGATTCACAAAGTACACCGGCTGGTCTAGTGACAACATTTGCAGTTTGAGCGACTTGAGTTTCCAGTTTCTTGTAAAATGTAGAAAGGCTTACGAACATTCCATTCAATTCACCATAGAGACTGTCTATCTTCGTGTTGATATCCCTTGTTGCTTGTTGATGAGAAACAAGTATTTCCTGCATCAATTTCTCAATGTTGTTACCTTGAGGTTGAGGCACCTGAGCTGGTCCGGTTTGGAAGTTCGGAAAAGGATCTTGTTCTCGAAGGGAGGACGTGGCTGGAAGTTGTTGTTGCCACCAAAGTTATTGTTCTGAAAGCGGTTTTTAAACGGCTTTGATTGTTGCGGATAGTTCTGATCTTAAGGGTTCTCCTTTGCGCTGACTTATGCTTTGCGAGCTCTTACCAAACAGGAGGGAAGCTTTCTGGTTTCGTAGGTAGAAAAGGTTAGAAGTGTTCTGGAAGCTGTTGTTGAAGTTGTTTTTGTATCCACGGTTCTGGTAGAAGCTTTGAGTACCACCATAGTTAAGATCTTCTTCTTGATCGAATGAATCATCAAACTTTTGTAAAGCATCAGCGTTTCCGTGTTCAATCACCTCGCAGGCATTGATTGCGCGGTTTTGGTTCCTCAGAAGTTTGCTCATCATGTTCGTAAGCTCGGTGATTTGCTTAGCATCAGAACCACTAGAACAAATTGTTCTATCAAAATAAGTGCAAGTGTTGCTGCTACTTGCAGCATGGTTGTCGATGAGAGCTCGTCCTTCTAGAACGGTCGTAAGAGTGAAGTCTCCATTGCTCGCCATCTCGAGTGAAAGCTGAAATTAGGAGTTAAACCTCTATAAGACGTGCCAATCTTCACCGTACGATAACCGACTTTGATACTCCTCAGTACCCTCAAGACCGAGCTGCCATATGAGTTCCTAATCCACCAAGACGTGACTACAAGATAAAACATCAAATCATTTCTTTGGTGAAGCAAAACCAGTTCCACAGACTCTCCACAAAACACCTTATGGATCACATCGATCTCTTTGAAGAAATCTGCAGTACAACAAGAACAAATGGTGTACCCGAAGACTATTTGAAGTGTAAGCTTTTTCCTTTCACTCTAACCGACAAGGCTCATAGATGGTTAAAGTCTCTACCCCCTGGATCTACACGAAGTCGAGATCTAACTCTCTTAGGAACGAGCTTCAAAGCTTTCAACAAAGACCAGTCGAATCTTTATATGATGCATGGGAACGCTTTAAGGACTATGAACGTGATTGTCCACACAATGGCTTCAGTCAAAGTAATCTTCTAAGTACTTTCTATAGAGGCTGGTGAGGAGGATCATTGAGGTTGTCTCCCACGCCTAAAATATTAGCTTCACGAGTTTGGTTGCGGACCTTCAGAGGGTCGGCTTGTGCTTCAGCAGCTTCGTAGATGGGATTGTCATCCTCATCGTGCATCAGTTGTCCTTGAGCTTCAAGGGCAGCAGCTTGGTTTTGTTGGTCGATGTCAAGTACACCTTGATGTTGATTCCTCAACTCGGCCATGAGTTGTTGTCTCCGAAGTTTTCTAAGTTTGCGTTTTAGTTGATTAATGTCTTGGATTGGAGTCACGGCTTCAAAGTTTTGGCTCCTTGTCATGCACTGCAAAACCAAAAAAAAAAACTTAAAGGGAAAACAGAGATTATCAAGAAACAAAGAAGTAAAAGCAAAATAAAGTTGAAAAACTCAAATGAAAAATTTAAAGTATCTTAGACGAGAGTTCTTATCGAATTCAAAGGCAGCTTGTATACTCCTCGGCAACGGCGCCAAAAACTTGATGTGCTGTATGAAGCTTATCAAAGTTTTACTTTAATATCACAACTTCTAAATTGCAAGTGCACTGTGAATCAGTTGTAGTACTTATGGTTATCGATCCCACAGAGAGTAATAGCTATGCGAAATGAATTCAAAGAAGAAATCTAACTAAGACAAAATATGAAAATGGTTTGTTTTTGAGTTTTCTAATGATTAAGTAATGAAATAAGAAAGCAATAAAATAAAATCGGTTTTAAACTTATGAATGAAGGCGGTTGGCATTTAGGGAGTCATCTTAGGGTTTTCATGGTTCTCAACAAATCAAGTGAAAGATAATATGCATATGTTTTCGTTATAAGTTCTCAACTACGAACACGGATAAACAAAAAGCTATAGTTCATAGAATGAATGTCTAAAGTCTCAGCACCCCATTACTACACTTGCGCAGGCAACGGCATACATCAACCAGCAAGCTAAACAAGTGCGATAAGTTCACAAAGCCCCATAACTCAACTCACACAGGTTATGGTGCGAGGCTTCAATAGCACTAGGTCCGAGGAGTAGGTTTACGCGGATAACGATCCTATCCTCTTAGATCAGTGCTTGGTGATCCAAGCAACATGCATTAAGTAAAAGATACCGCAAGAGAACTCTAATAACAAATAAAAATTAGATCTAACAACCTAGATGAATTGAACCATGAATTCCCCTTGAATTACCCCATAAAACCCAACAAAGAGAACTACTCACTCATGATGCAAAGAAACGCAATAGATATAATAGAAAATAACATCATAAATTATTCAATAAATCAAAAGGGGTTCAAAGAAAACTTCTCTAGATGTCACAGAAGATGACTTGTCTCCCCAAAAGCAAATAAAAGTAGAGAGAGATGAGAAACAATGAAGAACAAGGATGAAACTTCAAAGTGGTGACTTCTAAGGTTAGAGGCGACAAAGAGGCTCTATAGAGACGTCCTAGGGTTTCTGATGGCAAGGCTGGGGAGGCACAGAGGATCACCGAAGAAACATACCCCAAAACATTAGGTTAAATTGGTATTTATAGGCCTTGGGGTGTGGAAAGTCGGTTTTAGGGTTTTTAGGGCAAAACTCGGCGTTTTAGGCAAGGATGGATGAAGTCTTCTGGCCTAGGTCACGAGTCTCCTAACTGAGGTGGTGATGAAGGCTGGCCTCGGTCACGGGTGCCATGACCGAGGTTGACAAGAAGCTTGATCTCGGTCACACTCCTTGTGACCGAGGTTGACAGGGCTTCACTCTTTGGGTTATATCTTCCAAACGGCTGAATGGATTGCTTTGATTCTTGTCCCAGGTGAAATTGGACTCTTCTAGCTTTTGATAGAAACCAAGGCCTCTGGATATTCTCCACGGGAAGGTCTTCAACGAATGTCAAACTTCTGATGCTCTGAAACTGCCTTAAAACGGGTTTTGCTCCACTTTGTGTCCTTTTTGCTCCAAAACTTCTAAAAGTCTCCAAGAAGTAAAAATGGTGGAAAATGGCCTTAAAGTGTTCACAATCATTTGTTTCTTCATTAAAAACATAATAAAAACATATAAAAAGTGGGCGAAAAAACGATGTTATGAATTAATATCCATAGACCCATGTTTGGAGCGTTCTTGGAAATACACATACAACCTATAAATTTAAGAAGAGTTACTAGTGCAATCCCAAGAGGATGAAATTATTTTGGAAACTTTGACTATCATGACACCTCGAGCATATCTCTGCTAGTGTACCAAGCTTCGGCTTAGATGGTGATGTGTGGTAGCTATTTACTGGCTATGAATGTAAGTATTATCGCGTCCTTTGTTAAGTAGTCGAAGTGAGCATATCAAACTTTTTTAGAAAGCTGATATTTATTCTAAGGCTCATTTGGAATTTTAGTTTCTTAGATTTCATTAGATAGTTAGTACTGCGGGAGTATGCTAGCTTTACCATACTGTTTCGAGTTCGAAAACAATTTGTTAACAAATCTCTGTCTAGTTAGATAGCTTATCAATCATTGATACCAAAAACCATCTCTTTGGCCAATGCTTTTCTCCATTAGTTTACACTGTTTATTTACTCGCAACAATGACAACAACCATATATTTATGTCCTAGCTTTATTTGTTTCATCATAATTCGTAGTGCAACCTTGGCCATTGTGAATTCAATACCAAATCTATACTGCTACGTATCTTGTGTACTTGAAGTGAAAATGAAGGTTTAAAACCTAAGACATTAAGTTATTGGCGCCGTTACCGGGGACCAATATGTTGCCTAAGAAATTTTATTTTGAGTCTTGTCTAGGATTTAATTTTTTGCACAGGAGATCGATCAATCCTCTTCAAAATCGACTGATCCTCCTTATTTTTTAGTTTACTAATTAAATTGATATTTGTTTTTCTTTATCCGTAAGTGGATGTAATACCGAAGCAAAAGCTCTCAAAACTTGCAGAACCAAAGTAACAAGGAGCCTACTAAATTAATCAACGCAAACATCAAAGCCAAGAAAAAAGCTAGGATGGCTAAACGAAACAATCAGCTAGGCCTTGGAGCAGGGATACATGGAAGCTGCTGCTATAGCACTTCCGGAATGCGCAGAAGCTGAGGCTACTTGCCAATGGGACTATGGTACATGCATGCCTCCCAGACTTCCACCTCAAGCACCTCAAGTTGGGAATCTGAACAAGAACTAGCCTCATCGACTAGTTACCCTTGGTGAGTAAGAAATCCTACCCGCCATTCAGATTCACAATTACGATATCAAGCCTCCAATCATTGCCCTAGTCAAGCTGATATGTCTTCTAAGGCTCATTCAAGAGTTTAGTGTCTTATATTACATGTTTAGACAGTTAGTATTAGGGGAGTAGGACCAATACATATCCTACAGATTTTTGTTTGAGTCTCATCTAAGATTTTATTTTTCGTATAGGAGATCAATCGATTCTCTTCGAGATTGACATATCCTCTTTATTTCTTTAGTTTACTAACTAAATCGAAATCCTTTTATCTTTGTTCTCAGGTGCATGCAATTACAAAGCAAGGGCTCTCAAAACTTCTTGATCCTAGGTAACAAGGAGCTTACTAAATCAATCAAAGCAAACAACAAAGCCAAGAAACAAGATAAGATGGCTGAACGAGACAATTTAGTCTTGGAGAAGGGATACACGATCCCAATGATTATCCTGAAGCTACTGCTGTAGCAATTTGAGAATGTGCAGAAGCTAAGGCTACACGCCAATGGGACTATGTTATACGTATACCTCATGAACTTCCACCTTGGGCACCTCAAGCTAGGAATCAAAATCAGAACCAGCCCCAGCGATGAGTTGCCCTTGGTGAGCAAGACGCACCACACGCGAATTACAGGAAACGTGTAGCAATCACTCCACCTGGCATTCAGAGGCACGATTATGAGATTAAGCCTCAGATCATTGTGCTAGTCAAGCAGAACAAGTTCCATGGGCTACCTATCGAGAACCTTATTGATCACATTGACATTTTTGAGGAGATGTGTATCACTGCTAGCTTGAATGGCGTGCCACATGACTACTTCCGTTGTAACCTATTCTCGTTCTCTTTGAGTGACAAAGCCTACATGTGTCTAAATCCATTGAAGTCTGGATCTATAATTAGTTGGGGAGAGTGGAGAGCTGCATTCTTGAACAACTTCTTCACTAAGGCTAGATCTGTTGCTCTTAACAATATAGATACTTTCCAGAAGGTTCTCACTGAGTTGTTCTTTGAGGCCTAGAACAATTCAAGGAGTACTTAAGGTACCGTGCACACCAAAATTACACTGAATTAGATAGGATGAACTTCTTTTACAATGTGATTGAGTCAAAATACAAAATGGCTCTAGATACAGTAAGTAAGGGAGATTTTATGAGCCACATTCTTAAGGAAGCAACCGAGCTTATTGAGAACTTAGCAGCAAACAACGCCAATCATTACCTAGATTATGATAGGAGGACAAGAGTTGCTGAAAGTAATAAGAAAATTGAGGATCTTACTGCTAAAGTTGCCATGCTTTTTAAGGTGTAGAAAAGAACACTTGGTCCTTCTGGATTCGACCCCAGTTTGTACTACTGCGTGACCAGATTTTTTTCTTTTTCTAATTTGATTAGGTTTTAGTTTTCTAATGATAACTATAGGGCTGCTCAACCCCAGAATAGTTCCATCTTGTTTTTTTTATAGCTTTAGCTTTTTATTTTCATATTTTTGAGAGCCGAGATCTATTACTCTTCTAGAAGTGTTTTCCGAAATCTGTTATACTTATTTTGATATTTATGCAATCATTAAATACATTTATTATGATTCTATCTATGTCTTAATAATCCACCTGTTGGGTTTAGGGGCTGTTCAAGGGGATTCAGTGATCATTTAGGTTTAGGTTGTTAGATTAGGGATTTATCTTTAGATTTCTTCACGTATTGTAGTCTCAATTCTTATGCATGATTAGCTACCTTGTATAAGTGAATTTTAAGTTGTTGGAATCAACATTATAGACGAGTTTAGTATTCCTAGTCAAACGAGAGTTGAGGGTAAGTCATCTAACTGAACATACCGAACTTGATAAGAATGCTGACATGTCTTCTTGTGGTCATTCGAGAGTGTAGTGTCCTATGATTCGTGTTTAGATAGCTGTTGTTTTCAATATTTTTTCCTCCAAATTTTCCTAAGCATTAAAATTTCACCGGAAGGTGAAATATTTGTAATTCCTAAATTGTACTCACATAGCCATGAATAAATTGTTGCTAATCGTGGCTGTCTTATTTAATTTTCACCAAATTATTCACCAAGGAATTAATTGTTTTTTTATAGCCATAAAATCATTTGTATTTTATCGTGGCTTGTGCGTAAAAAAAACTTTTATACAATATACATTATATGTACCAATAGAATCGGGTTTCAAAAATACTAGGTTGACAGTTTAAGAAGCTTATAACTTCAAATTTTATATAGTATATATCTATTTATTTGAATCTACAAGTTGAATTGGTAATAACTTAAATAAATCTTATTAGTCAAAGTCCTACTATATATGCATTAACTAAATTGCCATGTTCATGCCCTAGGATTAAAATATATAATATAAGCTTCTAGACCACCATGTAAAATTAAGAAAACTCTATCAAAACATATTTATAAACCAATCCTCCTATCCCAAAAATTCAGGCAAAAGACATGGTGGCCTCAAAAACAACAATCTTCCTTGTGGCTGTTCTTTATCTTTCCTGTTAGATTCTCTCGCCAAATATTCCTTTTTATATGCTGATTAAAACGATTCCAAAGACTAAGTAAAATGTGATATGTGTTTGTAATTATCAGGCACTAATTTGTTGGTGAGCATCTCTGGAATTCGAGCCAATTCATCATGCACGGGACCAAAAGAGTGTGAATTACAATGTTTGAATGGAAATGGGCAATGTGTGGCTAGAATGTGTCATTGTTCGAACCCAGAGCCTGAGATGGAGCTGACAGATACGATAAAGTGCAAGACTGACAATGATTGTCCATATCATAAATGCCCTTACGACTTTTATTATGGTTGCCTTGAGGGAGAATGCACTTGTATAGCTGGTTAAAAATCTGCATCTCTAATGATAGAATTATTATATTCATCATAAAAAAATAATATTAGTAAAACAAAAGTTACCAATTTTCCCGTTTAATTAATTTGATATCTGGATCACAATTTCAATTTTACGACCATGTATGTTTTCATATATTTCAATCGCAAAGAGAAATATATATATATATACCTAAACGAAAACATTTGCATATGATATTTCACTTGATTTGTTAAGAACCATGGAAACCTTGAGATATTTTTCTAAATGCCCAACGCCTTAGTCTCATTAGTTTATAACCAATTTTATTTGCTTGCATCTTTATTTCATTGCTTAACCATCAGAAAACCCAAAAAAAACCCCTTTCATATTTTTTCTTAGTTATATTTCTTTCTCTGAATTCAATCCGCGTAGCTGTTATTCTCTGTGGGATCGATAACCTTAAGTACTACAACTGATTTAATGTGCACTTGCAGTTTAAGAAGTTGTGTTATTAAAGGAAAACTTCAGGATCACATCAAGTTTTTGGCGCCGTTGCTGGGGAGTATACTAGCTGCCTTGGAATTTGATAAGAACTCTTGTCTAAGATACTTAGCATTTTTGTTTTGAATTTTTAAATTTACTTTGTTTTTACTTCTTTCTTTCTTGATAACCTCTATTTTCCTTTTTAGATTTTGTTTTTGGATTTGCAGTGCATGACAAAGAGCCAAACCTCTGAAGTCGTGACTCCAATCCAAGATATTGACCGACTAGAACGTGAACTTAGAAAACTTCGGAGACAACAACTTATGGCTGAGTTAAGGAACCAAGACCAAGGTGTCCCTGACATCGATCAAGAAAACCAAGGCACTGCCATAGATGCTCATGGACAGTAGATGCATGATGAGGATGACAATCCCATCTACGAACCTGCTGAAGCATAAGCCGACCCTCTGGAGGTCTTCAATCAAGCTCTAGAAGCTTATCATCTAGGCGTGGGAGAAAATCTCAATGTTGCTCCTCACCAGCCTCCTAATGTTGCTAACGCACAACATCATGCTAATGTTGGTGTTAGACAAGCTGCTTATGTGCACCCTCTAAGACGTGCCAATCTTAATCGTACGATAGCCGACTTGGACACTCCAAATCAACACCCTCAAGACCGAGCCATACGAGTCCCTATCCACCAAGATGTGACTACGAGATAAAACCTCAAATAATTGCTTTGGTGTAGAAAAACAAGTTCCATGGTCTCACCATGGAACATCCTATGGATCTCATTGATCTCTTTGAAGAAATCTGCAGTAAAACAATAACAAATGGTGTACCTAAAGACTATTTGAAGTGTAAGCTTTTTTCTTTCTCTCTAACCGACAAGGCTCATAGATGGTTAAAGTCTCTACCCCCTGGATCGATCACTACTTGGGAAGGATGCATGTTGATGTGGTGCGACGTGTGTGTGTAATGCGTTAGTCAAGTTTTCCTCAAACATCACAATGATAAAGCTGCAAGTGCACAGCTAAATCTATTGTAGTACTTAAGGTTTATCAATCCCACAGAGAGATAAGTTGTATTACGAATCTAGAGGAACAAGTAAGGCTAGAACTGAAATATAAAAGTAGGGGTTTTGTTGTGTCACGTAACAAGTAAACTAAAAATCAAATAAAATGAGTGTAAAACAATAAAATAAAGGCGTTGTGCATTCAAGGGATCAGAGGGGTTCGATAATCAATTCATTCAAGATAAATTCATGTCTACTCCTAAGTCTCGGACTATGAAACATGAAAGATCGATTAACCTGTAATTCATGGAGAAAACCGACTAAGATCAATATGTCATGCTACTCAACTTACGCAGGTAACAACACATATATCAAAGAATTAATATCAAGTTCAACTATAATCCATAAAATGGTATGTGCTGGTTATGACGTTATACTCATCCAAACTAGGTTCTAGCAAACTAGGCAAGCGATTAGCAGAACTTAGATGCCTGAAATCAGTGGCTAGTTCATGACTCTAGCTACATACATTAAGAGAAAGCTCAGAATGAAAGAACAGTATAGACGATGATGCATAGACGATGAAGTCGCCACTTAAAGTACCTAGATCATCTCCCCCTTTTAATTAAGCCTTTGAACCCAACAAGTAAATTACTCAAGTGTGCTCAAAGGAATCATCAAAGCAAGGTTTCAGTAATTCATAATCATAAATCAATAAGAATAGAAGGTAAAGGTTCACAGATTACTCTTTAGAATCGAATACAAAGAGGTAATAATTTCTCCTTTAAGAATCAGAGTAACAAAAGATGCAAGGGAAGAGATCTGGTGGACTCCTAGGGCTTCAGCGAGCAAGAGGGCTTCTGGAGCTTCTCTGGTCGTCCTTAGGTTTTCTCTATGAAGTCACTATGAAGGCACACGAAACCCTAATGATTAGGTTAAGTATTTATAGGGCTTGGGTCCAAGAGGTCGGTTTTAGGGTTTTGGAGGCTAAACACATCATTTTGATAAATTTGGGGGCAAGAGAGTCGGGAAGGTCATCAATGAATGTCAAACTTCTGATGCTCTGAAACTGCCTTAAAACGGGTTTTGCTCCTTTTTGGTCCATTTTCCCTTAAAACCTGTAAAACCTCTTTAACACTAGAAATATTCGATAATAGCCTATTTAGCCTTGAAAACAGACAAAACTCTTCGTAAAACCATATGAAAATGATAGTAAAAATAGGTCAAAATACGATGTTGTCAACTCCCTTGACTTAAACTTTGCTTGTCCTCAATCAAACATGAAACTAAAGACATGGAAAAGATGTTTTGAAAATTACAGAAACTCACCTATCTCTTTGGAATCTCGTGCTCACACTCTTCCTCACTGTGGCTTTAGAACTTACTTTAGTACGTGCCCATAGGAGGCATCAATAATCCAAAGGAATTTTGGCCTTACCATTGTCATCTCTTTACATAGATTAATTGAAAATAAAAAGTGGTGGTCTTACCAAAAGGGAGATCGATCCAGAGGATGTCGACTTTCTTCTAACCAAAATTTTCTTCGTATACTTCATTTCCTGTCTCTCTACTCACTTCCAAGACAGCCGGTTCTTCCCTACTTTTCTAGGGTATCATTGTATTTTTTTCTGCCAGCTGCTTGCTCATTGGAAAATTCTCTATAAGGTCACAAAGAGGCACAGGTCTACGCACAAAATCCCTTGGTTCACTTTGACGATGTCGGTTTTTGTTTTAGTTCTTTTGGCGACAAGTATGCATGAGACTTTGAAAGATGCAAGGGTTTATGCACAAAATCCCTCGGTCACATCCACTATGCCGTTTTGATTTTTTTTTTTTTGGATTTTTGAGTTACAAAGGGGAAGGAGAGGTGAAGCATACTAGTGAAGAAATGCATTGTCTTATAAGGCTCGAATAGGTCTCGTCCAATGCATACCAAACCCCCTGAGTAAGATATTAAAAGTCAGGTTAGGTTTTGATAAGGTTTAGAGACAACGTTGGTTTAACCTATTTCCCAATATCAAGAGACTTTCAAGAATATTGAGTCAACCCATAGTCTTTCTGAACTTTGGGTCTGCGGCCAAGCTTTGAATCATAAGAGTGTTAATCCAATTAAGATAATCCATCAAAACAAGTTCATAATTCCCTAACTATTTTGACTCACTAAAACAAAAGAAAAAAATTTGGACTTGATAAAAATGGCATAAAATCAGCAAAAATATGGATGTAAGAAAAGTGGAAAAAGGTGTCAAGTCAACAAAATAGAAAATAGCATTTATAAAGGATGGAACATCCGTCCCCCCTAGACTTAAATCACACGAACCTCTGTGCCTCTCCAGCCTCGCCATCAGAAACCCTAGGACATCTCTACAGAGCCTCCTTCGTCGCCTCCAACCCTAGAAGTCGCCACTTTGAAGTTTTATTCTTGTTCTTCATTGTTTCTCATCTCTCTCTACTCTTATTTGCTTTTGGGGAGACAAGTTATCTTCTGTGACATCTAGAGAAGTTTTCTTTCAGCCCCCTTTAATTTATTGAATCGTTCATGATATCTATTGCGTTTCTTTGCATCATGAGCGAGTAGTTCTCTTTGTTGGGTTTTATGGGGTGATTCAAGGGGAATTCATTGTTCAATTCATCTAGGTTGTTAGATCTGATTTTCGTTTGTTATTAGAGTTCTCTTGGGGCATCTTTTACTTAATGCATGTTGCTTGGATTGATCACAAGGCACTGATCTAAGAGGATAGGAGCGTTATCCGCGTAAACCTATTCGTCGGACCTAATGCTACTGAAGCCTCGCACCTAGTGCTACTGAAGGCTCGCACAATAACCTGTGTGAGTCTTGTTATGGGGCTTTGTGAACTAATCGTTGTTTAGCTTGCTGGTTGATGTATGACGTTGCCTGCGTAAGTTGAGTAACGGGGTGCTGAGACTTTAGACATTCATTCTACGAACTATAGCTTGTTTTTTTATCCGTGTTCGTAGTTGAGAACCTAGAACGAAAACATATACATATTATCTTTCACTTGATTTGTTGAGAACCATGGAAACCCTAAGATGACTCCTTAAATGCCCAACACCTCCATTCATAAGTTTAAAACCAATTTCAGTTTATTGCTTTCTTATTTCATTGCTTAATCATTTAGAAAACCTAAAAACAAACCCCTTTCATATTTTGGCTTAGTTAGATTTCTTCTTTGGATTCATTCCGCGTAGCTATTACTCTATGTGGGATCGATAACCTTCAATACTATAACCGATTTACTGTGCACTTTCAGTTTAGAAGTTGTGATATAAAAGGAAAACTTTTTACCCCACACATCACGCACGTATCAAGTTTTAGGCGCCGTTGCCGGAGAGTATACTAGCTGCTTTTGAATTCGATAAGAACTCTTGTCTAAGATACTTTGAATTTTTCCTCTGAATTTTTCAATTTTATTTTGCTTTTACTTCTTTGTTTCTCGATAACCTCTGTTTTTCCTTTTAGTTTATGTTTTTGGGTTTGCAGTGCATGACAAGGAGCCAAAACTCTAAAGCCGTGACTCCAATCCAAGACATTGATCGACTAGAAACCAACACCAAGGTGTACTTGACGTTGACCAACAAAACCAAGCTGCTGCCCTTGATGCTCAAGGACAACTGATGCATGATGAGGATGACAATCCCATCTACGAAGCTGCTGAAGCACAAGCCGACCCTCTAGAGGTCCGCAACCAAGTTCGTAAAGCTAATCATCTAGGCGTGGGAGACAACCTCAATGATCCTCCTCACCAGCCTCCTAATGCTGCTAATGCACAATATCATGCTAATGTTGGTGTTAGACAAGCTGCTTTTGTGCACACTCTGAGACGTGCCAATCTTCACCGTACGATAGCCGACTTTGACACTCCTTAGTACCCTCAAGACCGAGCTGCCATACGAGTGCCTAATCCACCAAGACGTGACTATGAGATAAAACCTCAAATAATTGCTTTGGTGAAGCAAAACCAGTTCCATGGTCTCTCCACGGAACACCCTATGGATCACATCTATCTCTTTGAAGAAATCTGCAGAACAACAAGAACCAATGGTGTACCTGATGTGATCATGGATAGCTCACAGAAGCAGCTTGAAGCTGAGGATGCTTTGGCAGTACAAAGTGGACCGATGACAAGATCAAGAGTTAAGGAGTTCGGTAATGCAATCACCACATTACTCACTCAAGTTCAACCGTCTACAATTCAGCTCGGAAACAGGGAGAATAAAATTGTCTTGGTTGCTCGAGTGGACTAATAAACGGGTGATTCGTTTGTACTCTTTTTCCTAGCCTTTGGTTTTTTCCCAAGGGATTTTCCAAAGGAAGGTTTTAATGAGGCCAATGGGTCACTCCAATCCACTTAGTCCACAAGAGTCAACAAGACAAGTGCAGGTCCAAGTCCAATAATTTTTGGAAATTTATTTTCTTAAATTTTAAGCCCAAGGAAGACTAGATTTTGGACCAAGAAGTGGAATAGTTGGCGAGGGAGAGTCCAAGAGATATTCAAAAAATTAGTTAATGTTTTACTTATATTTCTATGAATTAATGCTAGCTTTTTCTTTACTCCATCTTTCTTTAAAACTCTATTTTGGTACTCATTTTTGGATCATCCAAGATTTTTATTAAAATTTGAGAGTGATTTCTCTTGTGTTCTTCGAAGAACAAATCCTGATTGTTGGTGAGTAATATCCTTCAATCAATCCGAATCAAGGTGTGTCATATCCGCGATTAAAACCTTGACGATCTCGAGTGTGTCATATCTCGGAAGAGTCATTGAAGAAATATCTAAGGTCTTTCGCAACCTTTGTGTGATCCATTCACTTCATCACTATCCATCTATCTATTCTTTCGTTCTATCCCTCGAAAGTGCCGATTCTAGGGAGGATCATATCAAGTGGTATCAGAGCACACTTTCGGGATTGGTATTTGAATCTATTATCTTTTGATCTTAGACTTTTTCAATTCTCTCTTTTCCTTTGTTCTTGTTGATCGGATCATATCTTTAGGGATTAGCCAAATTTTTTATCCCATTTTTCTGTTTGATCTCTATTTAGTTCTAGTTTTAATTCTGAGTTGTTAAAAAAAAAAAAAAGAAGTTGATCGGACCAAAGAAAAAAAAGAAGAAGAAAAAAAGAAAAAAAAAATTAATCAGTCCGAAATTAATTAGCTTAGGGGGGGTTTTATTTTTCTAATTTTATCTCCTTAATTTTTCTGATCTTTGATCTGTTCTTATTTATTTTTTTTTTTAAAAAAACTTTCTATCTCCAGTCAATTGTTTCGAATTTGTGTTGTTGGAGTTGTTCATCCGATCTGATCAGTTTTGTTCCTTACGAACCATTGAGAAAATCACTGAGAGAGATCATTTTGAGTGCTGAGTGATTGAGTGAATAAAAAGGAGAGAAACACTTGTGAGGATCGACTTTTTATTACTAATGTTTGTTAAGTGTGCAGGGAAAACAAAATCAATATGTCTAATCATTCCAGCGAAGAAGATGTGAACACCAACCAAGCTCGTAGAGGAAGAAATAACAATCTGGACATGCAAACTCTTATGGGAGAGATGAGGCGGATGATGAGGGAAGAGATGGGTGCAGTCAATGCAAGGATCGATACGATTCAAGAGTCTGTTAATCAAGGACTATTGCCGAATACTGTTGCTAGAAGAAGAAGAGCACGACCTCAAGATGAAACTGATGGGGATGACTTGAATTATTTTAGCAGAGGTAGCCAAGCTTCTAACCAAAGTGAAAGAAGGCCGAGACGAGTAAGAGAAGCTAGGTGTCGAAATTAGGACAATCTCAGTGGACTCAAGTTGAAGATACCACCGTTTCATGGGAAGAGTGATCCGGACGCTTACTTGGAGTGGGAGAAGAAAATTGAGCTCGTATTTGATTGTCAAAACTATTCGGAGCAGAAGAAGGTTCAAGTAGCGGCCACAGAGTTTTACGACTACGCTATTAATTGGTGGGATCAGATCGTGACAAGTAGAAGACGCAATCATGAGCCGCCCGTAGTCACTTGGGAAGTGTTGAAAAATCTGTTGACAAAAAGATTTGTTCCAAGTCACTATCATCGAGAACTACATCAAAAACTTAGGCGTCTAATTCAAGGAAGTAAGAACGTGGAGGATTATTTCCAAGAGATGGAATCTCTAATGATTAAGGCTGATATAGATGAAGATGCCAAGGCAACAATGGCAAGATTTTTGAGTGGTTTGGCGCGTGATATTCAAGATAGGATGGAGCTTCAAACTTATAATGATTTGGAAGAAATGCTTGATAAGGCTGTTTTTGTTTAGCAACAGATAAAGAGGAGGGATTCATCTAGACTTTCCTATGGAGCTGGAGCAGTTAACACTAAGACGAGTTACAGCCATGAGGACAGGATTGTTGTCAAGCCAAAACCGGATCCAAAACCATTCGCCAATACTCAAGACACCAAGGGAAAAGCTGTGGCAACTCCATCTAGAAATCGGGACGTTAAATGTTTCAAGTGTCAAGGGAGAGGACACCACGTCAACGAATGCACCAATAAGCGGACTATGATCCTTTTGGATAATGGCGAGATTGAAACTGAGGAGGAAAAGCTTGAAAATGAAAGTGGAACCAAGGAAGACATAGATTTACCAGCCATCGGAGAATTATTGGTATCAAGACGTTCCTTGAGTATTCAAGTTAAAGATTCTGTCCAAGAGCAGCGGGAGAACTTGTTTCACACGAGATGTTTGGTACAAGGTAAGGTTTGCAGCCTTATTATTGATGGTGGAAGTTGTACTAATGTGGCTAGTGAAACAATGGTGAATAAGTTAGGGTTGGAAGATAAGAAGCATCCGAAACCTTTTAAGCTTCAATGGCTTAATGATGCTGGTGAGATGACTGTGAGCTGCCAAGTATTGGTTCCTTTAACCATAGGCAAGTATGAGGACAAAAGTTTATGTGATGTTTTACCTATGGAGGCCGGCCATATACTACTTGGAAGACCATGTCAGTTCGGTAGAAGGGTCTTACATGACGGGTTCACTAATCAGTACTCTTTTGAGTTCAATGGCCGAAAGATGATACCTGCTCCTTTGGTGCCACATGAGGTTCATCAAGACCAACTTCAGCTGCAACAACAAGGAAAAACAATTGTGAGTGACCCCTAAACACGCCACCTCAAAATAAAAACGAGAGTTTGAGAAAAACCAAGAAAAAGACTTGTGGGAGTAAACCCGTGAGGCATTCAAATTTCTTTGTGAGGTCTAATGTGGTTAAGAAAGCTCTGTTCTCTAAACAACCCGTTTTTTTATTTGTATACAAAGAAGCATTGCTGAACCTTACTAACCCCGTACCGGATTTGCACTTTTTGTACAAAGAAGCATGTTAATCATCTAGAAGCGGTTTTGATGGTACTTAGGAAAGAGGAACTTTATGCCAATCTAAAGAAATGCACTTTTTGTACGGATAACCCTGTGTTTCTAGCTTTTGTCATAAGTGGAGATGGCATCAAAGTGGACGAAGAAAAGGTTCGAGCTGTCCGAGAATGGCCCAGTCCGAAAACCGTAGGAGAAGTGAGAAGTTTCTATGGACTTGCGGGATTCTATCGGAGATTTGTGAAGGACTTCAGTACCATAGCTGCTTCTCTCACTGAAGTGATCAAGAAAAATGTCAGATTTAAATGGAAAGAGGCACAAGAAGAAGCATTTTGAGTGTTAAAGGATAAACTCACCAATGCACCACTTTTATCTGTTTCGAACTTTCTTAAAACTTTTGAAATTGAGTGTGATGCATCTAGTGTAGGTATTGGAGCTGTCTTGATACAAGAGAAGAAGCCCATTGCCTTTTTCAGTGAGAAGCTTGGAGGAGCTACATTGAACTATCTAACCTACGACAAGGAGTTGTACGCGCTTGTCCGAGCATTGCAAACATGGCAGCACTACCTATGGCCAAAGGAGTTTGTCATTCATACTGACCAGGAGTCTTTGAAGCATTTAAAGGTTCAGCAAAAGCTCAACAAGAGGCATGCTAGGTGGGTAGAATTCATCGAAACATTTCCCTATGTGATCAAGTACAAACAAGGTAACGAAAATATAGTTGCTGATGCCTTATCTCGAAGGTACGCCTTGATTTCTAGTTTGGATGCTAAGCTTTTGGGATTTGAACACCTTAAAGATCTTTATCAAGCTGATTCTGATTTTCAAGAGATTTTTAAGTAGTGTGATAAGTTTGCTTTTGGGAAATATTTTAGGCATGACGGATTTCTTTTCTATGAAAATCGGTTATGTGTGCCTAATTGTTTTGTGAGAGATTTGTTAGTTAGGGAAGCGCATAGAGGAAGCTTGATGGGGCATTTTGGGATCTCCAAAAATTTAAAAGTGATGCAAGAACACTTCTTCTGGCCGCAAATGAAGAGAGACGTTGAAAGAATTTGTGGGCAATGTGTCACGTGCAAACAAGCCAAATCGAAGGTACAGTCCCAAGGTATGTACACGCCCTTGCCTATTCCTGATCAGCCTTGGACTGACATTTCTATGGATTTTGTGCTTGGATTACCTAGAACTAGGAATGGAAAAGATTCAATCTTTGTTGTTGTCGATAGGTTCTCTAAAATGACACATTTTCTTGCTTGTCATAAAACTGACGATGCTTCTCATATTACTTATTTGTTATTTAAAGAAATAGTTCATTTGCATGGAATGCCTAGGACTATAGTCAGTGATAAGGACACAAAATTCTTGAGTTATTTTTGGAAGACGCTTTGGTCTAAGATAGGTACTAAGTTGCTGTTCTCAACTACTTGTCAACTTTAATCCGACGGTCAAACTGAAGTAGTTAATAGAACTTTGTCCACCTTGCTGCATGCCTTGATTAAAAAGAACCTAAAAACTTGGGAAGAATGCTTACCACATGTTGAGTTTGCTTATAATCGATCAATGCATTCCGCCACCAAGTTTTCTGCTTTTGAAATTGTTTATGGCTTTAATCCTTTATCTCCTTTGGATCTAACCCCATTGCCTTTGAGTGAAAGAGCAAGCTTAGATGGGAAAAAGAAAGCTGAACTTGTTAAGCAAATTCATGAGAAAGCAAAGCACAACATTGAGGAGAAAACAAAGCTGTACTCCAAACAAGCTAACAAGGGCAGGCGCAAGATAATCTTTGAAGAGGGAGACCACATTTGGATTCATCTAAGGAAGGAGAGCTTTCTGGCTGAGAGGAAGTCTAAGTTAACGCCTAGAATTGACGGTCCATTCCGAGTCACAAAGAGGATCAACGATAATGCTTACCAACTCAATCTCCAAGGTAAGTACAATGTGAGTTCAACCTTTAACGTTGCTGACTTAATCCCTTTTATTGCAGATGTTCCAGATTTGAGGACAAATCCTTTTCAAGAGGGAGGGGATGATTTGATCATGGATAGCTCACAGAAGCAGCTTGTAGCTGAGGATGTTTTGGCAGTACGAAGTGGACCGATGACAGTAAGGAGTTCGGTAATGCAATCACCACATTACTTACTCGAGTTCAAACATCTACAATTCAGCTCGGAAATAGGGAGAGTAAAATTGTCTTGGTTGCTCGAGTGGACTAATAAACGGGTGATTTGTTTGTACTCTTTTTCCAAGCCTTTGGTTTTTTCCCAAGGGGTTTTCCAAAGGAAGGTTTTAATGAGGCAAATGGGTCACTCCAATCCACTTAGTCCACAAGAGTCAACAAGACAAGTACAGGTCCAAGTCCAATAATTTTTGGAAATTTATTTTCATAAATTTTAAGCCCAAGGAATACTAGATTTCAGACCAAGAAGTGTAAGAGTTGGCGAGGGAGAGTCCAAGAGTTATTCAAAAAATTAGTTAATGTTTTTCTTAAATTTCTATGAATTAATTCTAGCTTTTTCTGTACTCCATCTTTCTTTAAAACTCTATTTTGGTACTCATGTTCTAATCATCCATGATTTTTATTAAAATTTGAGAGTGGTTTCTCTTGTGTTCTTTAAAGAACAAAACCTGATTGTTGGTGAGGAATATCCTTCAATCAATCCGAATCAAGGTGTGTCATATCCGTGATTCAAACCTTGACAATCTCGAGTGTGTCATATCTTGGAAGAGTCATTGAGGAAATATGAAAGGTCTTCCGCAACCTTTGTGTGATCCATTCACTTCATCACTATCCATCTATCTATTCTTTCGTTCTACCCCTCGAAAGTGCCAGTTCTAGGGAGGATCATATCAGTACCTGAAGACTATTTGAAGTGTAAGCTTTTTCCTTTCTCTCTAGCCGAAGATGCTCATAGATGGTTAAAGTCTTTACCCCCTGGATTGATCACTACTTGGGAATGATGCAAGTCAACCTTTCTTAACTACTTCTACACGAAGTCAAGATCCAACTCTCTCAGGAACAAGCTCTAGAGCTTTCAACAAGGACTGGTCGAATCATTCTATGAAGCATGGGAATGCTTTAAGACTATGAACGTGATTGTCCACACCATGGCTTCCGTCAAGGGTAATCTTCTAAGTACTTTCTATAGAGGTTTACATTCTAAGTTTCAGCTTTCACTCGACACGGCCAGCAATGGAGACTTCACTCTTAAGCCCATTCTAGAAGGACGAGCTCTCATCGATAACCTTGCTGCAAGTAGTAGCAACACTTGCACCGACTTTGATAGAACAATCTGTTCTAGTGATTCTGATGCCAAGCAAATCACCGAGCTTAAGAACATGATGAGCCAACCAATGCTTGAGAGGCGTTTGAACACAGAAACACTGATGCTTTTCAAGAGTTTGATGATTCATTCGATCAAGAAGAAGATGTTAACTATGTTTGTACTCAAGGCTTCTACCAGAACCGTGGATACAACAACAACTTCAACAACAACTTCCGGAACACTTCTAACCTTTCCTATAGGAACCCGAATGTGAAGAACCCTCAAGATCAGAACTATCGGCAACAATCAAAGCCGTTTTAAAACCGCTTTCAGAACAACAACTTTGGTGGCAACAACAACTTCCAGCCACGTCCTCCTTTCAACAACAAGATACCCTTTCCGAACGTCCAAACTGGACCAGCTCAGGCGCCTCAACCTCAAGGTAACAACATTGAGAAATTGATGCAGGAAATACTTGTTTCTCATCAACAAGCAACAAGGGATATCAACACGAAGATAGATAACATCTATGGTGAATTGAATGGAAAGTTCGAAAGCCTTTCTACATTTTACAAGAAGCTAGAAACTCAAGTCGCTCAAAATGCAAATGCTGTCGCTAGACCAGCCGGTGTACTTCCGGGAAAGCCTGAGGAGAATCCTAAAGCTTATTGTAATGTCATCTCAACCGTACCAGTCCTCACTAGACGTGTAGCCAAGCCATTGGTAACACTCTTTTTTTCTCATTAAGACATGGTCCGTATGACACGAACCATGGGTGAAGACGAACCAAAGCACTACCCTCTAAGGAGACTACCGAAAGTAGAAGACCTTGGACGTTTTGTCTGCTCTTGCTCTATAACAGGCATCAAATTCTCTAACTCTCTTTGTGATTCTGGTGCTAATGTTAATGTTATGTCAAGAAATGTTGCTGAAAGACTTGGACTTAGAGACGTGTCTTCGTCCAACTTAAGTCTTGTCTTTGGAGACTCATCACAGAAAACCCTTGATGGATTAGTGCGTGACTTGCAACTAGTCATAGAGGACTGCATAGTCCTTACGGATTGTCACATCTTAGATATGGATGAGAGGACCGAGAGACCTTTGATTTTGGGAAGACCGTTCCTTGCAACAGTTGGTGCTATCATAGACCACAACAACAAGAGAACAACATTTTCCAACATCAACAAGAAGGTTTACTCCAGCAGTTTCACTGACAACACCTCAAGCCCCGCCGTTTGATGAAGAATCAATGGATCCCAATATCGATAAATTGAGACCAGAAGCAAGAGTGTTAGGAAGAAAACTCGGAAGCTACCATCCAAGCCACCCGAGCAGCCTCAAATCTCAAATATAAAGATCATAGTTCCTCCTGAGCTTAGCAAGGAAAGCAAGGAACAAATCCAGGAGATGATAAGGCCCACCAAGGAAAACTTGTGATAGAATCTGGAGCTGAATATCAAGATATCAAAGGAACCGAATGAACAGCAATTCCCGAGGCTACTTCTTCTCAAGCTTAACCGGCTACCCAGGTCGAGGCAACGACGTTAAACAAGTGCGCTTAATGGGAGGCAACCCACTTGTAAGTTTTCATTTCATTTCTTAGTTTTAATTTCCTTTTGCTTTTGATATTTTCATGTTTTGTTTCAGGTTTTTCATAAAATATAAAAAGAAAATATAAAAGAAGAAAACAGAAAAGAAGAAAAAGAGAAAGAAGCAAGAAGGAACCAACCTAGGTCAAAGGAGCCGTGACCTAGGTCATAAAGAAGGGCCACACCGGTCACAAGGTCCGTGACCGAGGTCCCAAGAAGGCCCCACCCTGGTTACGTGGCTTGTGACCGAGGTCATTATCAATGATCGAGATTTTGTCATTCCAGCCATCCCTTTATCTCCTTGAACATCCCTAAGTCATCTACACACGTCCCCAACCTCACCAAACCACAACAAGACCAAGGATAGAGCTGCATCCAACAACACTAAGCCACGGTAATATCTCTTGCATCTAGTTGACCCAAATCAAATTTGTCCAATCAAATGATCCATGATCAATTATTCAATGATAAATTGGGTATATGGAGAGTAATGGTCGTGAAAATCTTGACAAAAGTGGTCTGGATTGAAACCTTGGCAACCTTCGTTCCACGGATCGTTCCACCGCCAAACACCTATTCGGCTCGATCAAAGAAACTATGGTTGAATATTCACCAGTAAGTTAACCATATTGGGAGTGTTCATCGAAGCAATTTTGTAAAAGGAAGTTCGGATCGCAATATTTTCAACTTTCATTCCATGGATCATTCCGCAGACGTAGATTGACTGTTCCACGGACTTAGATCGATCATTCCACAGGCGTAGATTGACTGTTCCATGGACGTAGATTGATCGTTCCACGGACATAGATTGACTGTTTCACGAACGTAGCTTGACTGTTCCACAGACGAAGATCGACCATTCCACAGTTGTTCCATGACCACAGAATCCAAGGAAATGTGCCATAAATTGAATTGGCTCGATCAAATGATCTAAGATTGAATTTTCAATGATATGAGGATATTTTAGGAGTAATGATAGAGAAAGTTTTGATGAAAAAGGTTTGGAATCCCTAGATTCTCATCATCAACCAAATAGGCCGTACCATCCGACAAAACTCGAAGTCGTCAGAATCATCCAAGATTCAATATTTATCGGTAATGACATTGCTCTGAAGACAATGCCCGAAGAAAACCAGCCCATGATCAGAGTAGTTTAAGAGATCGTCAACATCAAGGTACGTAACAGAAACCACCATAGCATTGGAAGTTTTTCTTTGCAAAAGTGATTTAGGAATCCATATCCTCAAGTTATATGAGTATTCTGGAGACAATGATCGAAAGAAAAATAGCAATGAATGGCCTAGATTTGAAGATTCCCATCAAGACCCCTTGCGGAACCATGTTCGTACCAAGATATTGAAGAGCTTCATGGAACCATTTTAGTTCCAAAATCTACCAAGTAAGTGTCTCTCCTAGACCTTATTGTCATTATAAACTATGCTATCATTGGGTTAGGTTGATGAAACAAACAAGGAAGAGATAACAAGGCCAGCTGAAGAAAGAAAGAAGAGGAAGCATCTAGCCCCGGTCACATAAGCCGTGACCGAGATCATGAAGGAAGCCAGCCCCGGTCATACGAGTGAAACTTGATATTTTTGGTGGGTTTCAATCGATTGATAGTATAAAGGGTGAAATGTCAAACCTAATCTAGAGCATGTCTATAGCACTTAACATGTGGATTAAGCTAGTAAGTCAAGCGATATATTTTTGGGGTTTTTCTTACTAACAACCTAAAATACAGAAATTTAAACTAGAGATGCAGAGACTGTCACACTCTAACAATTCACGGACTAAATATGCAAAAACTAAGACTAGTCGCAAAATCCTAAGTGACTCGATGGGTCACTCGATTGGTGCACTCGAGTGGGTCACTTGAGTGGTGCGCTTGAGTGGACTGGTCGAGTGGTATAAGAACTCTAATGAAAGCAGTAGACGAGAGATCTAAAAATGACAACTAGTTCAAATAAATGACAAAGGGATCTCGGGGATAGACTCATAGGATCATCTACACTCTCACGCCATGGGTGCTAATTTACTAAACTCAGGGTGAATCCCTTGACGACGGATCTCACTTCCAGTCTAACCCACTATCGTGGTGAAGGGTCTCAACAAGTGACTAAGGATCGATCCGTCAAAGCCAAGAAAGACTCATAACAAGTGAGTAGTTGGGTCGTGACGTAAATCAACATCTGATGCACCAACTCTAATGTTATTGTGTCTTAATCCCTGGAAAAACTGGATCTGATGGTTCAAGGCACTTTTGCTGCTCATGAATTCATCTAAGATCATGATCCTCTTGATCAGAGAGGTACAAGCATTAAAAACGAGAACCCAAGAGGGACTTTAAAACCGAATCGGCATAAATCAGCAAAAACCCATGGCGATCGAGTGAGACTACCTAATCCATCCCCGAAACCCCTAAAATGACTACTCACTCATCGAGATCATCATCGAAGCCAAAAGCCCAGAAAAGCTAAGACTTGTCATAGATGAAGGATGATCTGATGAGAAAGAGATTTCGAAAAAGGAACAGTAAATCAAAACTCGATCTTATTAAAATTACTAAGAGTTGCAAAATTCCGAATCAAAATCTAAAGATAAACTAGAGAGAGAAAACTAAGAGAGATGTAAACTAATTATTCTAAGGCAGCGCAAAATTTTATTTGTGTCAGCGCTCTCTTCGCGAGTTATGATTATTCTCGGTATTTATACATAAGAATTAGGGATAATGAGAATTTGCCATAATTTGTAGAATCTTCTAGAAGCGGTGCTCACCACTCGACCCTGATGTTAAGTGGTCTGGTCGAGTTGCCTCCTCGAGTCTTCATTCGAGTAGCCTCCTCGAGCAACTTGAGCTTCCTTTGCAATCTTCAACTCTATGGCTCCACGTCACTCGAGTCATGAGTTCTTGCAGAAATTCCTACGTCGCTTCACAGCCTGAGAGGTCACATAAGTGATGACTCCTTGCAGCTCCGAGTACCTGAAATGACCACATGTATGCAAAATGCATGCAAACTAATGCAAAGAGACTAAATATCCTAAATGTCAAATAAATGCAATAATTGATAAGAGTAATGGCTAAAACCTATGCTAAGTTGCAATAAAACAATAGTAAAAACATGCCAAAATGCAATGCTATCAAACTCCCCCAAACTTATCCTTTGCTTGCCCTCAAGCAAAATAGAAAGAATAAGATGAAAGGAGTAAGGTTGAAAGTGGGAACTCGGAACCTAGCAAACTAAGCAAACCTCTGAAGTCAACACCACAGTTAATAGTTCTAGCATGCAAATCACAACAGTTTTACTTAAAAGCTTTAGCCATACTCATCACATAGAATTCAGCACTAAGACTCAGCCAAAACAAGCATTCAAAGTAAACTATCCCTTTAACAGTTATTAAGCACGAACAGGTGGATCATGATATGCAATAACTAAAACTCATTTGGTTGAGGGACAAGTTTTAAGAGATTAAAATGATCTCTTCTTCTTCTGGTTTAAGCGCAAGTATCAGGATCTGTCAAAGAAGTGATTGAGCTTTAGCAGAAGGCTAAAGGTAGGATAGCCAACTGATGCATACAAGGATAGAATCTCATCTACCCATAAGACAACTATGACCTTCAACCCCCAGCCTCACATAAACTCTCAAAACTACTCAATCTTTTTCTTTTGCCTTGGTCCTTTTGGTTCTAAGAAGTGGAAATTTCTTTACAAAGGCAGAATCTAGCGGATCTGGTTTTTAAACCTTCTTAAACTTTGATTTAAGGCTTAGACTCGAGTGATTCACTCGAGCAGTTCACTCGAGTGCTCTACTTGGACTCGATTTCTTTTTTTTTTTAACTACACTGAGCTTAACTTTTCATTTTATCTTCATACTTCCAGATCCTTTACTAGACCCAACAATCTTATACATATTCCCAACTCCTTAGAAACTTTTTCATATATTTTTTTCTCTTTTCACTCTTTCTTTTATGCTCACACTCTCACCAACCTAGGACAATGATTCCCTATAACTATACTAACTCAAAAATCATGAGCTAGACTCTACATGGTGATATGATCCTCCTAGAATCGGCACTTTCGAGGGGTAAGATGTAAGGAGTTGATAGATAGATAGAGGTGGAGTGAATGGATCGCACCAAGGTTGCGGAAGGCCTTGGATATTTCCTCAATGACTTTTCCAAGATATTACACACTTGAACTCGTCAAGGTTTGAATCGCGGATATGACACACCTTGATTCGATCGATTGATGGATATGACTCACCAACAATCAGTTTTGTTCTTCAAAGAACACAAGAGAAAACACTCTCAATTTTTAATAAAAAACTTGGTTAATCCGAAAATGAGGGTAACAAAAGAGTTTTAAAGAAAAAATGAAGTAAAGAAAAACTAGAATTAATTCATAGAAATTTAAGAAAACATTAACTAGTTGAAAATAACTCTTGGAGTCTCTCAAGCCACCTCTTCCACTCCCTTAGCCGAAATTAATCAGGTGCTTAGTAGGTTGGGCTGATTTAAACTCTTCTTTGGGCTTGAGACTTCAAAAGATAAATCCAAAAATTATTAGACTTGGACCTGGACCAAACTTGTTTAACTCTTGTGGACTAAGATGGATTAGAGTGACCCATTTGCCTCATTAAAACCTTCCTTTGGAAAACCCATTGGGAAAAAACCAAAGGCTAGGAAAAAGAGTACAAACGAATCACCCGCTACTAGGCCACTCGAGCAACCAAGAGGGTTTGATTTTCCTTGTTCTCGAACTGAACTTTAGCCGGTTGAACTTGAGTGAGTAATGTGGAGATGGCGCTCTGAAATTCTTTGGCTCTCGATCTTGTCATTGGTCCACTTGGTACGGCCAAAGCATCCTCGGGTTCAAGCTGTTTCTGTGAGCTATCCATGATCACATCATCCCCTCCCTCTTGAAAAGGATTTGTCCTCAAATCTGGAACATCTGCAACAAAAGGGATTAAGTCAGCAACATTAAAGCTTGAACTCACATTGTACTTACCTTGGAGATCGAGTTGGTAAGCATTATCGCCGATCCTCTTTGTGACTCGGAATGGACCATCAATCCTAGGCATCAACTTAGACTTCCTCTCAGCCGGAAATCTCTCCTTCCTTAGGTGTAACCACACGTAATCTCCTTCCTCAAAAATCATCTTGCGCCTGCCCTTGTTAGCTTGTTTAGCGTACAGCTTCGTCTTCTCCTCTATGTTGTGCTTTGCTTTCTCATGAATCTGTTTAACAAGTTCAGCTTTGTTTTTCCCATCTAAGCTTGCTCTTTCACTCAAAGGCAATGGGGTTAGATCCAAAGGAGATAAAGGATTAACGCCGTAAACAATTTCAAAAGGAGAAAACTTGGTGGCGGAATGCACAGATCGGTTATAAGCAAATTCAACATGTGGTAAGCATTCTTCCCAAGTTTTTAAATTCTTTTTAAACAAGGCACGCAGCAAGGTAGACAAAGTTCTATTAACTACTTCAGTTTGGCCGTCGGATTGAGGATGACAAGTAGTTGAGAACAGCAACTTAGTACCTAGCTTAGACCAAAGCGTCTTCCAAAAATAACTCAAGAATTTTGTATCCCTGTCACTGACTATAGTCCTAGGCATTCCATGCAAACGAACTATTTCTTTAAAGAACAATTCAGCAATATGGGAAACATCGTCAGTTTTGGAGCAAGCAAGAAAATGTGCCATTTTAGAGAACCTATCGACAATAACAAAGATCGAATCTTTCCCAGTCCTAGTTCTACGCAATCCAAGCACAAAATCCATAGAAATGTCATTCCAAGGCTGATAAGGGATATGCAAAGGTGTGTATATACCTTGCGACTGTACCTTCGATTTGGCTTGTTTGCACGCTGACGATCGCCCACAAATTCTTTCGACGCTCTCTTCATTTCATGCCAGTAGAAGTGTTCTTGCATCACTTTTAAAGTTTTGGAGATTCCAAAATGCCCCATCAAGCCTCCTCCATGCGCTTCCCTAACTAACAAATCTCTCACAGAACAATTAGGCACACATAACCGATTTTCATAGAAAAGAAATCCGTGATGCCTAAAATATTTCCCAAAAGCAAACTTATCACACGACTTAAAAATCTCTTGAAAATCAGAATCAACTTGATAAAGATCTTTAAGGTGTTCAAATCCCAGAAGTTTAGCATCCAAAGTAGAAATCAAGGCGTACCTTCGAGATAAGGCATCAGCAACTATATTTTCGTTACCTTGTTTGTACTTGATCACATAGGGAAATGTTTCGATGAATTCTACCCACCTAGCATGCCTCTTGTTGAGCTTTTGTTGACCCTTTAGATGCTTCAAAGACTCGTGGTCAGTATGAATAACAAACTCCTTCGGCCAGAGGTAGTGCTGCCATGTTTGTAATGCTCGGACAAGCGCATAACTCCTTGTCGAGGTTGGATAGTTCAATGTAGCTCCTCCAAGCTTCTCACTGAAAAAGGCAATGGGCTTCTTCTCTTGCATCAAGACAGCTCCAATACCTACACCAGATGCATCACACTCAATTTCAAAAGTTTTAAGAAAGTTCGGTAAAGATAAAAGTGGTGCATTGGTGAGTTTATCCTTTAACACTCGGAATGCTTCTTCTTGTGCTTCTTCCCATTTAAATCCGACATTTTTCTTGATCACTTCAGTGAGAGGAGCAGCTATGGTACTGAAGTCCTTCACAAATCTCCGATAGAATCCCGCAAGTCCATGGAAACTTCTCACTTCTCCTACGGTTTTCGGACTGGGCCATTCTCGGACAGCTCGTACCTTTTCTTCGTCCACTTTGATGCCATCTGCACTTATGAAAAAACCTAGAAACACAAGGTTATCCGTACAAAAGGTGCATTTCTTCAGATTAGCATAAAGTTCCTCTTTCCTAAGTACCATCAAAACTGCTTCTAGATGATTAACATGCTCTTCTAAATTTTTGCTATAAACTAAGATATCATCAAAGTAAACAACAACAAAAATTCCAAGGAAGCTCCTTAAAACATGATTCATCAACCTCATAAAAGTACTAGGCGCGTTGGTTAATCCAAATGGCATAACTAACCATTCATACAAGCCATGTTTCGTTTTAAACGCAGTTTTCCATTCGTCACCCTCTTTCATCCTAATCTGGTGGTATCCACTCTTAAGATCTATTTTTGAAAATATGCTAGAACCATGCAGCTCATCTAACATATCATCTAAACGAGGAATAGGGTGGCGATACTTTACTGTGATATTGTTGATGGCTCGACAATCAATACACATCCTCCAAGTCCCGTCCTTCTTCGGAACAAGCAAAACCGGCACAGCACAAGGGCTCATGCTCTCTCGTATGTATCCTTTGTCCATCAGCTCACTCACTTGCTTTTGAAGCTCCTTAGTCTCCACCGGATTGGTTCTGTATGCTGGCCTGTTGGGAAGTGAAGCTCCCGGCACGAAATCGATCTGGTGCTCAATTCCCTGGATAGGCGGCAATCCCTTAGGGTTTTCCTCAGGAAAGACGTCTTCAAAATTATGCAAAATAGAAGAGATTTTACTCGGCAATTCCGGTACGGGGTTAGTAAGGTTCAGCAATGCTTCTTTGTAAACAAATAATCGAACGGGTTGTTTAGAGAACAGAGCTCTCTTAACCACATTTGACCTCACAAAGAAATTTGAATGCCTCACGGGTTTACTCTCACAAGCCTTTTTCTTGGGTTTTCTCAAACTCTCATTTTTATTTTGAGGTGGCGTGTTTAGGGGTTCACTCACAATGGTTTTTCCTTGTTGCTGCAGCTGAAGTTGGTCTTGATGAACCTCATGTGGCGCCAAAGGAGCAAGTATCATCTTTCGGCCATTGAACTCAAAAGAGTAACGGTTAGTAAAGCCGTCATGTAAGACCCTTCTATCGAACTGCCATGGTCTTCCAAGTAGTATATGGCCGGCCTCCATAGGTAAGACATCACATAATATCTCATCCTCATACTTGCCTATGGTTAAAGGAACCAATACTTGGCGGCTCACCGTCATCTCACCAACATCATTAAGCCATTGAAGCTTAAATGGTTTCGGATGCTTCTTAACTTCCAGTCCTAACTTCTTCACCATTGTTTCACTAGCCACATTAGTACAACTTCCACCATCAATAATAAGGCTGCAGACCTTACCTTGTACCAAACATCTCGTGTGAAACAAGTTTTCCCGCTGCTCTTGGACAGAATCTTTAACTTGAATACTCAAGGAACGTCTTGTTACCAATAATTCTCCGATGGCTGGTAACTCCATGTCCTCCTCGGTTTCAACATCACTTTCAAGTTTTTCATCCTCAGTTTCAATCTCGCCATTATCCAATAGAATCATAGTTCTCTTATTGGTGCACTCGTTGGCGTAGTATCCTCTCCCTTGACACTTGAAACACTTAACGTCTCGATTTCTAGACGTAGTAGCTACGGCTTTACCCTTAACGTCTTCAGCATTGGCGTGGGGTTTAGGGTCCAGTCTTGGCTTGGAAACAGTTTTATCCTCTCGGCTGTAACCCGTCCTAGTGTTAGCCGCTCCAGCTCCATAGGAAAGTCTAGAAGTACTTCTCCTTTTAACTTGCTGTTCAACCAACACAGCCTTATGAAGCATTTCTTCCAAATCTTTATAAGTTTGAAGCTCCATTCTATCTTGAATATCACGAGCTAAACCACTCAAAAATCTGGCCATTGTCGCCTCAGCATCTTCATCTATATCAGCCTTAAGCATTAGAGATTCCATCTCTTGGTAGTAGTCCTCTACACCCTTACTTCCTTGAGTTAAATGCCTAAGCTTCTGATGCAACTCCCGATGATAGTGGCTTGGAACAAATCTTTTTCTCATCAGATTTTTCAACTCTTCCCAAGTGACTACGGCCGGTTCTTGGTTACGTATTCGACTCGTAACAATCTGATCCCACCAATTAATTGCATAATCAGAAAACTCCGTTGCCGCTACTTGAACTTTCTTTTGCTCCGAATAATTTTGGCAATCAAACACGAGCTCAATTTTTTTCTCCCACTCCAAGTAGACATCCGGATCATTTTTCCCATGGAATGGTGGTATCTTCAACTTAAGTCCACCGAGATTATCTTCATTTCGACACCTAGCTTCTCTTACTCGTCTCAGCCTTCTTTCACTTTGATTAGAAGCTTGGCTACCTCTGCTGTAATAATGCAAGTCTTCCCCATCAGTTTCATCTTGAGGGCGTGCTCTTCTTCTTCTAGCAACAGTATTCGGCAATAGTCCTTGATTAACGAACTCTTGAATCGTATCGATCCTTGCATTGACTGCACCCATCTCTTCCCTCACCATCCGCCTCATTTCTACCACTAAGGTCTGCATGTACAGAGTGTTGTTTCTTCTTCTTTGAGCTCGGATGGTGTTCTCAACTTCTTCGCTGGAATGATTTGACATATTGATCTTGTTTTCCCTGCACACTTAACAAACGTTAGCAATAAAAAGTTGATCCTCACAAGTGTTTCTCTCCTTTTTATTCACTCAATCACTCAGCACTCAAAATGTTCTCTCTCAGCGATCTTCTCAATGGTTCGTATGGAACAAAACCGATCAAATCGGATGAACAACTCCAACAATCACAAATTCGAAACAAATGATTTGAGATAGAAAGAAAAGAGAAAAAAGGTATAGTATTTTTTTTTTTTTAATTAAGAACAGATCAAATGATCATAAGAATTTAGGAAATAAATTAGAGAAATAATATCTCCCCCCCTTAACTATTTATTTTCTGACTGATTTTTTTTTTCTTTCTTTTTTTTTTTTTTTCTTTTTTTTTTTTTTTTTTAACAACTCATAAATAGAACTAGAAATATAGAAAGATCAAACAGAAAAAAAAAATATGATCAAAGATAAAAATCAAATCGACTAAATCCCCTAATAGATTGATCCGATCAACTAGACTAGAAGGACAAGAGAGAAATGAAAAGTCTAAGACCAAAAGATGATAGATACAAATACCGGTCCCGAAAGTGTGCTCTAATACCACTTGATATGATCCTCCTAGAATCGGCACTTTCGAGGGGTAAGATGTAAGGAGTGGATAGATAGATAGAGGTGGAGTGAATGGATCGCACCAAGGTTGCGGAAGGCCTTGGATATTTCCTCAATGACTTTTCCAAGATATTACACACTTGAAATTGCCAAGGTTTGAATCGCGGATATGACACACCTTGATTCGATCGATTGATGGATATGACTCACCAACAATCAGTTTTGTTCTTCAAAGAACACAAGAGAAAACACTCTCAATTTTTAATAAAAAACTTGGTTAATCCGAAAATGAGGGTAACAAAAGAGTTTTAAAGAAAAAATGAAGTAAAGAAAAACTAGAATTAATTCATAGAAATTTAAGAAAACATTAACTAGTTGAAAATAACTCTTGGAGTCTCTCAAGCCACCTCTTCCACTCTCTTGGCCGAAATTAATCAGGTGCTTAGTAGGTTGGGCTGATTTAAACTCTTCTTTGGGCTTGAGACTTCAAAAGATAAATCCAAAAATTATTAGACTTGGACCTGGACCAAACTTGTTTAACTCTTGTGGAAGATGGATTAGAGTGACCCATTTGCCTCATTAAAACCTTCCTTTGGAAAACCCATTGGGAAAAAACCAAAGGCTAGGAAAAAGAGTACAAACGAATCACCCGCTACTAGTCCACTCGAGCAACCAAGACGGTTTGATTTTCCTTGTTCTCGAACTGAACTTTAGCCGGTTGAACTTGAGTGAGTAATGTGGAGATGGCGCTCTGAAATTCTTTGGCTCTCGATCTTGTCATTGGTCCACTTGGTACGGCCAAAGCATCCTCGGGTTCAAGCTGTTTCTGTGAGCTATCCATGATCACATCACATGGGATGCTATCCTTGTCGGCACAAACCTAACACTTCCTACCAAGCTCGATCAGAATGTAAAAGGCCTCACACACACAAGAGTGATTTAATGGTCTGAAAGAAGTCATGGTTTTACTATGGTGGAACTGCTCTTAAGGTGAGAGCAGCTACTTGGATTAGCAAGAGTTGTAAAAGGTGAAAGAAAACCCAAGTATTTTGAGGTATCCATGAGTTTTAAGTTTTAGAGCATATCATGATAATTAAGTTTCAAAATTAAGGTTCAAATTCATAGGGATAGATTTACAAGTTACAGCAAGTTTTTAACCAAGTGAGAGTGCTAAGTTCAATTCCAAGCAAGGTGCAGCCCTATGTTTCAAACTAAGGTGAATGCATAAGAAAACTTATAACTATGGCACTGAAATCATATGTTTGGTTATTAAGCTTTAATTGTTTAACTCGTCATCATCCCTTATGCTAAATGCAACAATCCTAAGCAAATGCAACTACATGCCACTCTGTTTTTGTGAAATCATTTTCTAAAAATTTTCAAATTTTTATGGGTTTTAGATGCACATAGATGAATGTGAAATTTGAATTAAGAATACAAAGAAAGCATGTCAAATACATCTCTTAGACACTCCCCCAAACTTAAATTACACAGTCCCTTGTGTAATAAAAATTCAAAGGAAAGCCTAAGAGATTAAACAAAGAAAACCAAAAAGAGTTATGCAATGGTATACACAAAGGGAAGGTTGTGGTACCTCATTGGTGTAGAGTGAAGTAGGCACCAATGCTGGCATGCATGCTCTCCTGGGTATAGTGTGGAATGACTGGGGAGGTTCCTTGCATCGGCTCAGCTCCCTCGTGCAACTCGAGTGGACCACTCGACCAAGGTGGTCAAGTGGCGTCATCTGCGTGCTCACCCTGATCCGTGTGAGTTGTGGACTCAGGTGACGAATGTTCCAAGTATTCAGCGGGATGGTCAGGACGTCTCTTCCTCTACATATGATCAACTGATGATCTCCGTGATGGTGAAGCATGGTGGAATCTTCGTGAAAAACCCCTAAGCGAGTTGGCTCTCCTCAAGTAAGTGGGAACTAAACTTGGTTTCTCTTCTTATTCTCAGCAGCTGCCAACTTCTTGGTGAGGGTTTTCACCTTATTCTTCAAGGCTTTGAATGCTTTGTCCTGCCACTTGTTCCATTTATGAAGAAACCCAATCTTCTGATACCTCACGGAAGGGTGCCTAATCTCACTGCTCTTAGCTCTGGAAGACTTATACTTGTCCTTGCCTCCCAACGTCAACCACAGCTCAATGAGCTCATCTTTGTCAAAGTCTTGAGCTTGACTTGACCCTCTTTTAAACCCGAACTCACTATCAACCACGCTTAGAGGCAATGTGTACTCTGAGCCTCTGATCTTGAAGCTGACATACCCAAGTTCTCCATCGGATCCCATCCCAGATCTCACCTCGTAGAGATGAAGCTTCACCGTTGCCAAAAAGTGGCAAGTTTCATCTTGGAAACCATCAAAGGGTCTCTGAATGAGCCCAATGATTTCAGCTGCTTGGTAAAGCTTCCCAACTTCTCTACAAATTCCCAGAGTTTGCATAGTGGGGCGGTGCAGGTATCTAGTACCGAAGAACTTCATCCGTTTCAGTATCGAGACAATTTGGGTTTCCTTTGAGTTGTCACTCTCACCCCCTTCTGAACTCTCAGAATCATCACTGTCTCCAACATCCCTTTGCATCGATTCTTCCTCTAAAACTCTCTTTCCTCGAGCAATGTCTCTTCGGGATCTCGAGAATCCACTCTCAGCGTGTGTAGTGCTTCGAGTTGCTCGAGTCTTGGTGTTACCTGAGTACCTGAAACAATGGCAAAGATTGTAAGTTTTAGCAAAAATTTGGACCACTCGAGTAAGTCACTCGACCAGTCAGGTCGAGTCGACAAAAATTTCCAAATAATTTTTGTATCCGACTTGGCCAAATCGAGTGCTCGACTCGAGCAACTAAACAAACAATCAAAAACATTGAAAATTCAAAGCAATTCATGTTTAAACGCCCAAAGTCGAAGAATTTCAAAAGTTTTCAATGATGATCATTGGTGCGATGAGGTTGAGTTACAAATTTCAAGACTTTGCTTAAATTTAACAATGAAACTACTAAGGAGTTCACAAATCATTAAACAAGCAAGTGGCAATGGTGAAATTCGATGTTCTAATTCAATTCGAAATTCCAAGAATTCTTATGCACCAATTAGAACAAAATTTTCACAATTTGAAGCAATTCAACCAACCCCATTTAACAACATGCAAGTGAAAAATTTGAAGAAAATTTTTAAAAATTTCGAAAACTTAAAACCTAGATTTTCGCGACAAAATCGATCAAAAAGTTCTAAAAAACTTACAAGTTGGTGTCGGAATGGTGCGAGTGAAATGACATGATGAAAACTTTGAAGAGTTTTTGGGAAAAATTTCGATGAAATCGTGAAATGGGAGAGGAGGAGTCGAGTGGAATGATAAAAGATATGTTAGATGAATTGAGTGGTTGAGATTAAAAGTTGAGTTTTTTCGAAAAAACCTGGACCACTCGACCAGAGTGGAGTACTCGAGTACTTCACGCACACTTGGCTAATCTCATATCCCTGAATTCAAAAACACTAAGGAAAAACAGCAAAATAACAAGATTCATAAAAACTTAAAAAGATATATACAAGGATAGTCATGGGACTTCCTCCCAAGTGAGCTTGGTTATAGTCACATAGCTTGACTTCTTACTCTTTTAAGCTTGAAAAGTGTCCTTGAGAGTCGGTGTTGACCTCTCTGGACTTGGCTTGGAATGATGGTAAGATGATGCTCTGAGGGCATTGTAAAACCTTTGACTCATCTCTGGTGGCTTAGGCTTCTTGTTGAACTGTTCTGGTGGAGTCTGAATCTGCTTAAGCTTTGAAACCTCCAGAGTCAACCTTTCCACTGAAAGTGAGAGTTCAGCTACCAAACTCTGTAGGGCAAGAAGTGTACCCTGATCTGCACCCTGTTGAGTCGTGGATGATGGCACAACTACTTGAATAAGAGTGTGGTGAGAAGCATCCGAGAGACTCACTCGAGTGGATGAAGTCGAGTGGTTTGTGTGGTCACTCGAGTGGTTACTCGAGTCTGGTGGTCGGGTGATCTGTGCGGACTCCTCACTTGGTGTCCCATCTTCAGTAAATGTGACAAAGGGTTGCACTGCTCCTTCATAATGACTCCTCATATTGACGTTAGAGCCCAGGAGTCGACAGTTACGCTCGAACATTTCTTCATCATCGGTTGCTTTCACGGAGTATAGCTGACCTTCAAAGGTTGAGCTCTCCAATCTAGATGAAGTGTTAAATCTCACCACTAAACCGTTGCTAGCTCGAAGAAGTATCTCTCCAGTCTTGGCATCGATGACGGCTTGCGAGGATGCTAGAAAGGGTCTCCCTAGAATCAAAGGATCTTCGGGTTCGTCGTCCATCTTCATGATGATAAAATCCGTGGGTATTTCGAGTTTCCCGATCCTCACTGGAACATTTTCAAGTAGTCCATGTGGAAATCTCACTGTTCTATCAGCTAAGACTAGTGATAACATGCTTGGCAAGAACTTGTGATAACCAAGCCTTTCTGCCACAGACAAAGGCATGATGCTGACAGAAGCACCCAAGTCGCAGAGAAACTTACCAAATGCCTGGTTGTTGATTGAGCATGGTAAAGTGAAAGATCCTGGATCTTCTAACTTTTCTTGTACCAAAACCTCCTGCTGAGCAATTACTTGGCATTTCTGAGACTTAGCAGCTGTTGCTCTCTTATCTTGAATTTTATTCAAGGTTCTTTCTCTCAAACCATACCCAAAAGGTCCCAGTTTCTCAACAGCTTCATCAAAGGTCATTGACTCTTCCAGCTCCAGAAGTTCTTCTTCCAACATGATCTCATATTCTTTCTCAATATCTTCGGTGAATCTTTCTGAGAAAGGACTCGTGATCATGGCGTGCAGGTCTAGAATTCACTTCTCGTTCACTGAGACGAAGTCGACTTGATCACTCACTCGAGTGGGTTGCTCGAGTGGTTTGCTCTCAGCGATCACAGCAGCAGCTTGAGAGGATACCCCCCATCTTGAAGATCACCATCCCAGGTGATGTGTGAGAATCTCTTCTTGAAAGGAAAGGGATGGATAGCTGGGGCTGTGGAGACTGCATAGACATTTGCAGAGTCTTTGGGGTTTTGCACTGCTTTCCCAAGCTGTTGACCTGTGGACTTAGTGGAAGCTCAAGGAGAATTGGACTCAACATGCTTCAATCTACTGTTCAAAATTTCGAGCTTGTGGTTCAAATCGTCGTAGGAGCAATCAATGTGAGTTCGAAGCTCAGTGAACCGCTTGGTGGAATCTTGAGTTGCAGCGTTTTGACCTTGAAGAAGTTGGAGAAGCAATGCCTTAAGCTCACTATCAGACTGCAGAGTAGGTTTTGGGGCAAATCCAGGTGGATTTGCTGGAGGATTTTGAACAAAAGTCTTGTTCGGAGCAGGGTGCTGAGTAGGATATACCTGGTCTTGAGGGTTTGCAACGTTGGTGTTACGGTAAGATAAGTTGGGGTTACTTCTGTAGTTAATGAAGCCTCGGTTGAAACCAGCTTGATTCTGAATGTAAAGTATCTCTTCAACCTGATCGTCTACAATGGTTGGATCCTGAGGTGAGGATGACTTTCCCACAAAATAGACTTGTTTCTGCTGAGCGAGGATAAGCTTATCGAGCTTGTCGTTCAGTGCTTGAATCTCCTTGCTGTTGGAAGTAGCATAGGTAGAAGATCCCCTGATCGTTCTGTCGAAGTCTTCATTGTAGTTTCCATCAGAAATGGCTAGATTCTCAACTAAATCCCATCTAGAAGTGACATCTTGGTTCAGGAAGTTGTCATTGCTAGCAGTGTCAAGATGCAACCTGATCTTCGGACTTGCGCCTCGATATAGTGTGCAAAGGAGTGATTCCTTGCTGAATCCGTGATGAGGGCAGTGAGTGGTATACATCTTGAACCTCTCCCAAGCTTCTGAGAAGCTTTCATTGTTCTTCTGAGTGAAGCTTGAGATGTCATTCTTCAGCTTTGCAGTTCTGGAGTTGGAAAAGAATTTAAGGAGAAACGCCTTCTTGCAATCATCCCAAGTATTGATAGAATTCTGGGGCAAAGCTCGTTCCCATTGAGAGGCCTTGTCGCCTAGAGAGAAAAGGAATAGACGAAGCTTGAACCCGTCTTCAGATATACCGTTGATCTTCGTGAGCTCACACAAATGGTCGAATTGGTCAAGATGTTCCAATGGGATCTCCATGGGGAGACCGTGAAATTTGTGGCTCTGGACCATGCTGATGAGACCGGATTTGATCTCGAAGTTGTTGTTGGCAACAGGAGGTGCCACAATCCCTTGCCTGGTGGAGTGTGTGCTTCGTGCATCACCAGCTCCAACGACTAGAGGTGCAGATTGCTCTGCCATTTCAACTGGTGTCTCCTTCTTGGATTGATATAAGCGAGTCTGAGAGGGTGTTCGCATGCGGTGTAAGGATGACTCGAGAAGAGCACTCGAGTAGACTAATCGAGTAGAATGGTACCTGATGCAACACAAACAGAACTTCAACACAAATCAGTAAGACTTTAAACAAAAGGCTAATGGATATAGAATATCGATCCGAGAAGTCTAATAGCAAGAACAAGCCTTGCTAGATGAAAATCTCAGATCTTGTATGCAAATGAAACTTGATCTAGTACGCTTAAAAATGATAAATGTTCAGACAACGACTCTAAACTGGCAACGGCGCCAAATTGAAACTCATTATTTTTCTCGGTTTCAATCGATAGATAGTATAGAGGGTGAAATGACGAACCTAATCTAGAGCATGTCTGTAGCACTTAACATATGGATTAACCTAGCAAGTCAAGCAAAATATTTTAGGGGTTTTTCTTTCTAACAACCTAAAATACAGAAAATTAAACTAGAGATGCAGAGCCTGTCACACTCTAACAAATCATGAACTAAACATGCGAAAACTAAGACTAGTTACAAAATCCTAAGTGACTCGAGTAGGTCACCCGAGTGGTGAACTCGAGTGAACATGGCCGAGTGGTGCTAAACTACTAAATGAAAGCAGTAAAGACAGATCTAAAAATTACGACTAAAACAAAGGAGAAAGGAATCTTGGGGATAGACTCATAGGATCATCTACACTCTCACGCCATGGGTGATAATTGACTAAACTCAGGGTGAATCCCTTGACGATGGATCTCACTTCCAATCCAACCCACTGTCGTGGTGAAGGGTCTCAACAAGTGACTAAGGATCGATCCGTCAAAGCCAAGAAAGACTCATAACAAGTGAGTAGTTGGGTCGTGACGTAAATCAACATCTGATGCACCAACTCTCACGCTATTGTGTCTTAATCCCTGGAAAAAACTAGATCTGATGGTTCAAGGCACTTTTGATGCTCATGAAGTCATCTAAAATCATGATCCTCTTGATCAGAGAGGTAAAAATATTAAAAACAAGAACCCAAGAGGGATTTTAAAACCGAATCAGCATAAATCAACAGAAACCCATGGCGATCGAGTGAGACTACCTAATCCATCCCCAAAAACCCTAAAATGACTACTCACTCATCGAGATTATCATCGAAGCCAAAAGCCCATTAGAGCTTTGACTCGTCATAGATGAAGGATGATCTGATGAGAAAGAAATTTAGAAAAAGGAACAGTACATCAAAACTCGATCTTATTAAATCTCAAAGAGTCATAGAAAATCCAAATCGAAATCTAAAGATAAACTAGAGAGAGAAAACTAAGAGAGATAAACTAATTATGCTAAACCGGCGCAGAAATAAAAGTTGTGTAAAAATTGCCCCCCCCCGCGAGTTATCATTAACCTAGGTATTTATACACAAGAATTAGGGTTAATGAATGTCTCGCTATAAATTGCAGAATCTTCTCGAAGCGGTGCTCACCACTCAACCCAGCAGTCAAGTGGTCTGGTCGAGTAGCCTCCTCGAGTCTTCATCCGAGTAGCCTCCTCGAGTAACTTGAGCTTCCTTTGTAGTCTTCAACTCTATGGCTCCATGTCACTCGAGTCATGAATCCTCAAAGAAATCCCTACGTGTCTTCATGGCCAGAGAGGTCACACAAGTGATGACTCCTTGCAGCTCCAAGTACCTGAAAGTAACACATGTATGCAAAATGCATGCAAACTAATGAAAAGAGACTAAATATCATAAATGTCAAATAAATACAATAAGTGATAAGAGTAATGCCTAAAACCGATGCTAAGTTGCAATAAAACAATAGTAAAAACATGCCAAAATGCAATGTTATCCACATGGCATGCCTAGGACCATCGTATCTGATAGAGACACTAAGTTCTTTAGTTACTTTTGGAAAACGCTTTGGTCTAAGCTAGGAACTAAGTTGTTATTCTCCACTACTTGCCACCCCCAAACTGATGGCCAAACCGAAATAGTTAATAGGACCCTATCCACACTGTTACGTGCGTTGATTAAGAAGAACCTAAAGTCTTGGGAGGATTGTTTACCACATGTAGAATTTGCTTATAATCATTCCATGCATTCTGCTTATAAATTCTGACCATTTCAAATTGTTTATGGGTTTAATCCCACCACTCCTTTGGATTTGATGCCTTTACCTTTGAGTGAAAGGAGTAGTACAGATGGAAAGAAGAAAGCGGAGATGGTTCAGCGAATCCATGAGGCGGCTAGGAAAAATATTGAGGATAAGACAAAACAATATGCCAAGTATGCTAACAAGGGCCGCATGGAACTTATCTTCGAGGAAGAGACTTAGTTTGGATTCATCTTCGAAAAGAATGCTTTCCTAATGAAAGGAACTCCAAGTTAATGCCAAGGATGGAAAGACCTTTTAAAGTGCTTCAAAGGATCAACCATAACGCCTACATACTCAATTTGCAAGGTAAGTATAATGTGAGTAATACTTTCAATGTTGCTGATCTTGTGCCTTTTATTGCAAATGAGTCAGATTTGAGGACAAATCCTGTTCAAGTGGGAGAGCCTGATGTGAGCATGGAGAGCTTGGAGCATGATGTGAGCATGGAAAGCTTGGAGAATGGAACTAAACCGCAGCTTGAACCCGAGGAGCTTGGAGCTGAAGAGGATGCAACACTAATTGTTCCCGTTGGTCCCATGACAAGGACTAGAGCCAAAGAGTTCAATCAAATCATCACCAATCGTCTACTTACCATTCAAGCCAGTCTTAGATGTGATACTTGTCCAGCCACATTGGTTGTGATTCAAGCCATCTAAGCGATGACAATGGAGGTATGTGGACTTGTACTCTTTTTCCCTCTCCTTGGTTTTTCCCATTGGGTTTTCTAAGGGAGGTTTTTAATGAGGCAAGGCCACGTACTTTACCCCAGCCCATTGTTATCACTCGGCCCATTCTATCTTATTTTCCTTTGTAATTTTTTCTATCTATTTTGAATTTAAACTATCTCTTTAATTCTGCATGGTCTTGTGTGAGTTCCGAGATATGTCTCGTAACTTCACAAGCTTTTATTGCTTCTTCTCTTCTCCTCCCTTCATATTTCGGATCTGAACTCATTGGAGATTTTCATCAAACATTTTTATTCTAAAACTCTTTTTTAACTTGTTTGATCCGAGTCTTGTGTGTGTAATATCACAACTCTCAATTCGTTTTTGCTGTTGGTGTGTCATATCTTCAGCGAATCCAAACTTCGAAAGTCCAAGAATCTTCCGCAATCCTTTGGAAGTTTCACCTCAATCCATCGAACCATTATTTCATCGAGTCTCACCATTGTTCTGTAAGCTTTATATCAACCACACGAAGGGCATCTAGGGGCTGACTCATTCATACGATCAAGAGTCTATCACCGTTGATCCCCCTTTGATTTATTTGTGTACATCTTCTGCTCTGTATATCTAGTGAATCGTTTATGATGATGTTCTTTATGATATCTATTGTGTTTCTTTGCATCATGAGCAAGTAGTTCTCTTTGTTGGGTTTTATGGGGTGATTCAAGGGGAATTCATGGGGTAATTCATGGGGTAATTCATCTAGGTTGTTAGATTTGATTTTCGTCTATTGTTAGAGTTCTCTTTGGACATCTTTTACTTAATGCATGTTGCTTGAATTTTCACCAAACACTGATCTAAGAGAATAGGAGCGCTATCCGCGTCAACCTACTTCTCGGAACTAGAGTTACTGAAGCCTCGCACCATAACAAACGTGAGTTGAGTGATGGAGCTTTGTGAACTTATCGAACTTGTTTATCTTGCTAGTTTATGCATGTTGTTTCCTGCGTAAGTTGAGTAACGAGGTGTTGAGACTTTATACATTTATTCCACGAACTATAGTTTGTTTGTTTATCCGTGTTCATAGTTAAGAACCTAGAACGAAAACACTTGCATATGATCTTTCACTTGCATAATTCCCTAAATTGCCAACGCCTTAATCTCATTAGTTTACAACCAATTTTATTTGCTGGCATCTTTATTTCATTGCTTAACCATCAGAAAACCCAAAAACAAATCTCTTTCATATTTTGTCTTAGTTAGATTTATTTCTCTCAATTCAATCTGCGTAGCTGTTACTCTCTATGGGATCATTAACCTTAAGTACTACAACTGATTTATTGTGCACTTGCAGTTAAAGAAGTTGTGTTATTGAGGAAAACTTCAGGATCACATCTGTACTTCTTCATGGTCATCTCAATGCAAAACTCTAATGCCACCTCTAAACCCAAGCAAACACTCACAATCAAATAGAAAACATCTCTTTAACATTCATTAAGGAGTTTAGAGTGCGGACTCGCTTAGGGAAATCAAATCACTCGCATTCGGTTTTGGGTTAAAGCTTTTTGAGGTGGGTTAAAAAGAGTTTCTCTTTGGGTGGTTTCTCTCAAAACATAGTAATGCTAGTCAAATGCAAAATCCATCTAAGAAGGGGAACAATTGATGCATATTAAGCTTAACTCTCGTTAATCTACCCCATAACATGAATCATATCCTAGTTTCTACCCTTTTTCATATTCTCTTCATTCTCTTTTCAACCCCAAGACATTGGACTCTTTGATCTTTATGATATTTAACCTCGTGAACAATCACTTTTCTTAGCCTCCTAGGGAAAACTTTTTTGTTCAACATTTAGCTCTCTTCTATCTCATTTATTTGCTCTCTTTTGCTCCCTACACTTATTTCCTTGTACAATCTTAGGGAAGCTACACTTTTCTTTTCTTTTTCAACTAGAGACTTAGAGCTTTTTGGTTTATTACTTAGTTTCCCTAGACACTCTTTTTAATAACATTGATCAAGCTTTTCTTTTCTTTCTTTCCTAACATCCAAATCTATGAAAACATCCGAAGTTGTATTTCGAAAGATGAAAAGATCCAAGCATGGATTTGTTGGTACCGGTTCCCGATCCGAATATCCATTACTTAGAAAATGTGGACATGTGTCCAATATGTCACTATGATAAAGAAGGGACAGTTCGGTCCAAAGGAGTCAAGTCTGGCAAACTGTTGAGGAGCTCAAAGGAACAAGGTGAGAGTTTGCGGAATAGCAAATACCTAAGCAAGTCAAAGGAATAAAGGCTCGATGAAAGCCCAGTCAAGTTTAAAAGTTGAGACTTTATTGCAATTAAGGCAGGATCAAAACCGACACATTTAACGAAATTTAAAGAATTAATGAGAAGCATTTAAGTCTCTATTATGTATAAATATAAACCCCATAGCTTCGTAAGAGGGGCTGCTTTTTTGATCATTCTAAGCAATAATATACATCTTTTACATATTTTACTTAAGCAATATATTTTTTCGACGGATTTCCGACGGACACAGTCCGACGGATTTCCGATGGACACATTCCGACGGATTTCCGACGGACATATTTCAGACGGATTTCCGATGGATTTCTGACGGATATAAAATTTTATTACTAATATTAATAATATTTAATTTATTATAATTAATATTAATTAATTGCAATTAATTATAATTAATATATAAAATTAATTCGGAATAAATATAAATTAAGATTTAAAATTATAATTATAAATAAATTTTAATTGTAAAATTTTAATTACAATTAAAATTAAAGTTAAAATTAAAATAAAATTCTGCTTCTTCTTCTTCTTCTTTTTCTTCTTCTTCTTCTAAAATTAAAAATTAATTTGGTGAGAAGAAGAAGTGATATACAAAAACAATTAATATTTGCCAGTGTTTTTCGAAAATATTTGGAACATTCGCGCTTATATTTTTTGCTATCCAACGGAAATCTGTCAGAAATTTACGATGGATTTCCGACGAATAGCAAAAAATTTAAACAAATTTAATTCACGCGGGCAACTTACGGGGTCAAATTTTCATTTTCCGTCGGAAATCCGTCTGAAATTGACGATTCCGTCGGAAATCGGTCTGAAATTTTCCGATGGATTTCCGACGGATTTCAGACGGATTTCAGACGGATTTCCGATGGATTTTTGACTGAATTTGTTTTTTCGGCTTGTCTAGTCAGATGTCAGATTAAACCTTAGAACATGACACGTGAAACCACAAAACCGTCAGAAATCCGTCGGTAATTTCCGACGGATTTCCGACGGTTTTATGGTTTCGTGGTCGTTAACGATCTGTTTCTCTTGAAATATATTTGTAATATGATTTGTTACTCATTTCAATGATAAAATATTAACAAATACCTTGTTACATAACAAATATACCAAAATTAGAAAATTTTATTTGTTTTGTTTATAAATCATCGCTTAAGTATATGTATCATTCTCTAACATGTAATCATGATTGTATGAATTTTTCTAATTTTGGTATATATGATATATAACAAGGTTTTTGGTATTATTTTATGATTGAAAAGTGTAACATAGCATACTACAAACATATTTCAAGTTAAACGGATCGTAAAATACCACGAAACCACAAAACCGTCGGAAATCCATCGGAAATATCCGACGGACTTCTGACGGTTTTGTGGTTTCACGTGTCGCGTTCTAAGGTTTAGTCTAACATATGACTAGACAAGCTAAAAAAACAAATTCCGTCAAAAATCTGTCAGAAATCCGTCTGAAATCCGTCTGATATCCGTCTAAAATCCATCTGAAATCTGTCTAAAATCCGTCTGAAATCCGTCGGAAATCGTCTGAAATTTTCTGTCGGTTTTGCGGTAAATTTCTTGTAGTGAAAGCCATACAACTATTTCTGCTAGCTTGGATTCTTTGGTTGCAGGGAATCCTTCAGGAAGTACTGATTGTGTGCTAGGGTGTGTGTATACGCATAATCAAGTTTTCCTCAAACAACACAATGATAAAGCTGCAAGTGCACAACCAAATCTATTGTAGTACTTAAGGTTCTCGATCCTGCAAAGAGAGAAGTTGTATTACAAATCTAGAGGAACAAGTTAAACTAGAACTCAAATATGAAAAGGGGGTTCTGTTGTTGTGTCACGGCACCAAGTAAATAAAGCAATTAAAACGAATGTAAACTAATATGAGAAAAGATTTGGGCATTCAAGGGATCTCAGGGGTTCGAGGATCAATTCATTTAAGATAAATTCATGCAATGCATGTGTACTCCTACGTCTTGGAATATGAAAAGTGAAAGATTGATTAACCTATAATTTTTAGAGAAAACCGGCTGAAATCAATATACCTTTGTTACTCAACTTTAGTAGGCAACGATGCATACATCAAAGCATTAATATTAAGTTCAATCATTGTCCATAAAACTCCATAACTAAGTGGTATGTACTTGTTATGACGCGATACTCATCCAAACTAGATCCTAGCAAACTAAGCAAGAGGATAACAAAACCTAGATGCCTAAAATCAGTGTCTAGGTCATGATGCTGGCTACTTGGATTAAGAGAAAACAGTATAGATTGATATGCATTGACGATGAACTCGCCACTTAAACTACCAAGATCATCTCCCCCCTTTGATTAACCCTTTGAACCCAACAAGTAAACTACTTAATCATGCTTAAAGGAATCATCAAGCCAAGGTTAAAGTAATTTATAGATTGCATAAAATATAGAAGAAAATATTAAGAGATTACAAAGTATCTAGAGATGTTAAAGAGAAAAGAGTTGGTGCAACTTCAAAGGTTTCCACGAGCAAGAGGGGATTGATGCCGCTCCTCTAGTCGTCTGTAGGGTTCCTGGAGGTGTTCTGGCGTTGCGATGCAGTTGATAAGAAGTCACACGATACCCTAATGATAAGAGTTAAGTATTTATAGGTCTTGAGGTCCAAGAAGTCGGTTTTCTAGTTTTGGAGGCTAAACTCATCGTTTTGATAAGTGTGGTGGCTAGGGTTCTGTCCTTGGTCATGGGTCTTCTGACCGAGGTTGGTAAGAGGCTTGGCCCGGGACACGGTCCCTATGGCTGCAGTCACCAAGAGGCTCGACCTCGGTCATACTCCTTGTGATCGAGGTTGACAGGTCGTCAATCTTCGGGTTGTATCTTCCAAATGGCTGAATGGATTGCTTTTTGTCTTGTTCAAGGTGAATTTTGATCTTCCTGTTTTCCATGGATATAACGATCTCTCAATTTGGTCAACGGGAATATCTTCAACGAAAGTCAAACTTCTATTGCTCTGAAACTGCATTAAAACGTGTTTTTCTCCTTTTTGGTCAATTTTCCCTTAAAACTGGTAAAATCTCTTTGACACTAGAAATTTTCGATATGAAACCATATGAAAATTATAGTAAAAATAGATAAAAATACAGTGTGAACAACTCCCCCAGACCTAGACTTTGCTTGTCCTCAAGCAAACAATAAAGTAAAGCCATGGAAAAGTGGTTTTGAAAATCACAGGAACTCACTTATCTCTTTGGAATCTCGTCCTTGCAGTCCTCCTTGATGTGGCTTTAGAACTTACTTTAGTACTTGCCCATATGAGGCATCAATAATTCTTACTCTAAGTCCATGATCCAAAGGACTTTTGTCCTCACCATTGTCATCTCTTTACATAGATTAATTGAAAATAAAAAGCGGTGGTCTTAGCAACGGGAGATCGATCCAGAGGATGTGGACTTTCTTCAAACCAAGAATTTCTTTGTATACTTCCTTTCCTCTCCCTTTTCTCACTTCCAAGACAACCAGTTCTTCTCTACTTTTCTATGGTTCATTGTATTTTTCTGCCGACATCTTGCTCGTTGGACAAGTCTCCATGAGGTCATGAAAGATGCATGGGTCTACGCACAAAATCGCTCGGTTCACTTTGACGATGTTGGTTTTTGTTTTGGTTCTTTTGGGACGAGTTTTCATGAGACCCCGAAAGATGCATGGGTCTACGCACAAAATCGCTCGGTTCACTTTGACGATGTTGGTTTTTGTTTTGGTTCTTTTGGGACGAGTTTTCATGAGACCCCGAAAGATGCATGGGTTTAAACACAAAATCCCTTGGTCACATCAACTATGTAGTTTCCCTTGGCAACAAGTATCCGCGAGACAGCAAAAGATGCATGGGTTATACACAAAATCACTCGGTCACATACTATGTCATTTCGCTTTCTTGGTTTGGATTTTTGAGTTGCGAAGGTGAAGGAGAGGTGAAGCATACTAGTGAAGAAGTGCATTGTTTTATAAGGCTCGAATAGGTCTCGTCCAAAGAATACCAAACCCTCTGAGTAATAAATTTAAAACTCAGGTTAGATTTTGATTATATTTAAAGACAACATTGGTTTAACCTATATTCCAATATCAAGAGACGTTCAGGAATGTTGCGGCCAAGCTTTGAGTCATAAGAGTGTTAACCCAATTCAGATAATCCATCAAAACAAGTTCATAATTCCCTAACTATTTTGACTCGATAAAAAGGTCATAAAATCAGCAAAATTATTGATGTAAAAAGCGGAAAAATGTCTCCAGTCAACAAAATAGAAACTAGCATTAGTAAAGGATAGAACATCTTTCCCCCTAGACTTAAATCATACCGTCCTCGGTGGGAAAATAAGAAAAAGACGAGTATGAAAAGTCATATAGAAAGAGTTGAGTTGAAGAACAATGTCACCTCGAATTAGATTGTTGGCGACTAACCGATGTTTCTTTCTTTTTGTTGCTTGACATCAAATGAACTCGGTTAAGTTCATTGAATTCTTGTTCAATAAATCTCTAATTGCATCCTTCCTGAGACAAAAACCTAAAACCATCAATAATCTTGATAAATAAAGAGAAATGAAAATAAACTAAGTGATAAAATGATGGTGGTGGTCGATGGTGAGATCGTGGTGGTGATGTCTCATTGATGTCGAATCGGCGATGGTTGAGATTCTTGCCGTGGTGACAATTATTGCATGCTGCGAATTTCGCAAATCCTATCACTTTTTGTCAAAACGTCTCTGGTCATCACTCTTGGAATGTCCTCATATCATTAGATATCCATTTATAGATGATTTGACCAAACCAATTTCAATTGTCGCACATTTTCATGAATTTTGTGTTCGTGGAACGATGGAGATACGATCGCGAAATGGCTGGTGGGACGGTACAGTCACGGGTCAGGACACGGTACATGATGGCTTTGGGTGTGGTTCGCAGATCGGGATGATCATGGAACGCGATCACGGGTTGACGGATCACGGATCGCATGCCATGGGCCAAAGAACAGGATGAGATAAGGTCCGTGGAACGGTCGTGATCTTTAATGTTGCAAATCTTGCGATCTAAGCTTTCTTCGATCATTACTCCCAATATATCCAACTTATCATTGAATACTTGATCATCGATCATTTGATCAGAAATTTTTAATTTGTTGCAACTCCTTGTGAAATCTGCGGTCACGGAACAGTCACGGAGTAGTAACGATGCTCAAAAGCTAAAAATCTTCCAATCCAGACCTCATCTTTCAAAATTTCTTCAATCATTACTCTTGACATACCCTATTTGACGCTAGATACTCATTCTTATATCCTTTCATCAGGTTGATTCGATTTATGGCACATTGACTGAGGATTCATGGTCATAGAACAATACGGTCGCAGCATGGTATGGTCGCGGAATAGTGTGGCCGCAGAACTGACCGTGGTACCGGTCACTAGACGTGTAACAGGTCATGGAAACAAGGCTGGCAAAGTGGGGAATTTCAGCATCGGTCATAGTTGGTATGATCGATCTGTTGCCTTCTGCATACCTCGGCCAAGGGGTTATTCGGTTTAGGGGTGGTGTTTGCCACTAGTTGCAAGTCTTGTGGCCAAAGGGGAGTGAGGACACAGCTTCGGGAAAGCTCCATGAAATCAAATAAAGGGTTGAAATGTCCAGAATACGACTTTTGCTCTGACCTCAATCACAAGCTTTATGACCTAGGTCGTCCTTCTTCATGACCTTGGTTACTGGCTTTGTGACCAAGGTCATCTCATCTTGTGACCTCGGTCACGGCCTTCGTGACCTAGGTCGACTTCTCTTCGTCTTTCTTCTCTTTTTCTTCTTTTTTTTTTTTTTTTTTTTTATATATTTTCATTTTGTATTTTTATGAAAAGCCTGAAATAAAACATGAAAGCAAAAGAAAATTAAAACTAAAATTGAAATAAAAACTTACAAGTGGGTTGCCTCCCATATAGCGCGCTTGTTTAACGTCTTTGGCTCGACGGTTGGTTCACACCATATGCGAAGTGAGATGGGTCCTCTGTCCTTAGACAAAGTTTCTTGGTTCTCTCTAGCTCTGGTTCCTTCCTTGTTGGATCATTGTTCCATCTCTTTTGACGTTGAGATGTTGGTACTAAAGGTACGACTTCGTAGAAGACTTCTCGGTCTATGTTGGTAAAAGATATCCTTCTGTGTGGCCACTCAATGATAGCTCCAGTTGTTGCAAGGAAAACTCCTCCTAAGATGAGTTGTGTAGGTCTCCCTTTCTCGACATTGATCACTGGAAAGTCTGTTGGAACATTACAGTTTCTAATTCTCACATGAATGTCTGAGACCATTCCCTCGGGAGTTGTAGATGGAGAGTTTACGAGTCCTATGTGAATCTCTGAAGGTTGTAGAGTGCTTTTCTTCCTCTTCTTGAGCATAGGCTAGGTAAGCTTGATCATCCAGCCACTTGGCATAGTCATTCGGGTCATTGAATCCTTGTTGCAAAGCTTCAATCTTCCACTCTATATGGCTTTTCATTGAATCCATTCTCGTTGACGTCTTCCCTATTGTGGCACGCTTGGTCTTGGATCTCCTTGACTTGGTCTTCCACACATTGGATGTGCCAAGTTAGAGTAGAAAGTTTTGAATCAAAATCTGTCTTCATCTTCGAGAACTTAGCATCTAGTTCTTCATGATACTTCTGCTGCTCCTTGGCAAGTTGTTGCATTGCTTTAATCATCCTATCATAGTAAGCAATCGAGTGTGGGGCTTCATAGATTTCATAAGTATCAATTCTCATAACTTCCCTTGAATTAAAGTCTTGATTTATAGCATAACAGAATCTGTCTAAGCGCTGTAAGTTAATGAGTGGCTCCATTGCGATGAGCTTGTCTCATTGGTCGATCTCCAGGGGACCGAGTTGGTGATAGGCATCCAGAGTGCCTCATCGATCATGTACCACGAGATGGCCGAGAGTGGCTGTCGTGAGCTCCGTAATATGAGCTAGAGAGTGGTCCAGAGATGTCTCCGTCCGTAGTGTTGTAATGCGCCATGAGGTGCACGAGAGTAAGGATATGCATAGACGATGAAATCGCCACATAAACTACCTAGATCATCTCCCCCCTTTGATTAACCCTTTCAACCCAACAAGTAAACTACTCAATCATGCTTAAAGGAATCATCAAGGCAAGGTTAAAGTAATTTATAGATTGCATAAAATATAGAAGAAAAGGTTTAGAGATTACAAAGTATCTAGAGATGGGAAAAAGAAAGGAGTTGGTATACTTAAAAGGTTTCCACAAGCAAGACAGTCTTAATGCCGCTCCTCTGGTCGTCTGAAGGGTTCCTGGAGGTGTTCTTGAGTTGAGGTGCAGTTGCTAAGAAGTCACACAAAACAATAATGCTAAGGGTTAAGTATTTATAGGTCTTGAGGTCCAAGAAGTCGGTTTTAGGGTTTTGGAGGCTAAACTCGTCGTTTTGATAAGTGTGGTGGCTAGGGTTCTGACCTTGGTCATGGGGCTTCTGACCGAGGTTGGTTTAAGGCTTGGCCCCAATACAGGCCCTATGGCCGGAGTCACCAAGAGGCACGACCTTTGTCACACTCCTTGTGACTGAAGGTCACAGGTCATCACTCTTCGGGCTGTATCTTCCAAACGGCTGAATGGATTACTTTAATTCTTGTCCGAGGTGAATTTTGACTCTTGCAGCTTTCCATTTATATAAAGATCTCTGAATTTAGTATACAGGAAGGTCTTCAAAAGATGTAAAACTTCTGGTGCTCTGAAACTGCATTAAAACGGGTTTTGCTTCTTTTTGGTCCATTTTTCTTTAAAACCTATAAAACCTCTTTGACACTAAAAATATTCGATAATACCTATTTAGCCTTGAAAACACACCAAAATTTTTATAAAACCATATGAAAATGATAGTAAAAATAGGTAAAAATACGATGTTATCAAGTACTCGCCCACATTCGCTATTCGATCCTCCCGGAGTATGCAATTCCCAGACCTGGAGTTCACAACTCCCAAACCCCTGGAGATCCTGCATCATTAAACCCAGCAGGAAACTAAGGAATGGATGACCAAAACAACAATAATGATGGATGATCAAACCGAGTTCGAGGGCGAAAGAAGCCAAGCTTTCATCTCAGATTTTCACAAAGTCCGCTGGAAACTGTGGGAGATGAAGTCAAAAGTTCATCACCCAAAGTTGACAGGGTAATCGAGGAAACACGGCAATCCCCATTCACCCCGTGGATCGTAAACTTTTGAATCAATGATGCACAAAGAGTCAACTTACCAACATATGACATAAAAGGTGATCTGAAGAGTCATGTAACTGCCTTCTGGATTGCGGCAGGAAGAATCAAGCTTGAAGCTCATGAGGAGGACGCCCAATATTTCATACTTTTTCAAAAAAGTTATCTGGCCAAGCCCTTCTTTGGTTCACCCAGCTTGTGTCCAGAACAATCAAGACCTTCAAATCGATGAGCTATCTTCAGCCTTCATCATGCAATATTCAGTACTCATGGAAAAAGGTAAATATGATAGCGATCTATGTAATTTATCTCAAGGTCCTTAGGAAACCTCTAAGAAAGCATATTTTGAAGTCAAAGGACATCATAGTAAAAATTCTGGGAATATTCCAAACCGCCACACTATCTTCCTTGTGAAACGAACTTTGGCATGAATCAACATTCAGATTAGCGCTCACTGTGAATCGTCCAGCAACCATTCAGGACACTTTATTTTGAGTTAATAATTGGATAGAAGATGAAGAGGAGAAGCTAACTTTTGAAAAGAAGTACCGCTCGGCTAAACCAGAAGTTGGAGCGCCAGCTAAGAAGTTCGAGCCAAGAGTTAGCAAGGAGCCAAAACGCTTCGGAGTAGCCCCATAACACAACGAAGAATTGGATCTCTATCTCCAAACACTTGGGTAAGAGAAAATAACAATTACTATTAAATACATCTTGTTATTGGGCACACAATGAAGAATTGCAGTGTACTCAAGAGACATTTGGCCGAGCTATGGGTTTTGGGCAAACTGGCAAACTTTCAGTTGGAAAAGTTCATTCAAGAGTATCACAAGCAAAAACATTCAAGTCAAACCTCGGAGCCATCAACAAAGAAGCAGAGAAATTTTGAGCAGGCACCATCTAGCACATCAAACGTGAGGATTGATGTTACCATTGGAGGCTCTAAGTTATGCCATGATACTATTTGACGAATTAAGAGGCATAAGCGAGCTGGTATGATGTAAGTAAGTGAAGAACCTATAACTGAAGCAAACACAAATCATTCTATGACTGGAGTAGTCAAGAATGCTTCATGCTAGCCACATGAAAAGATCAATTATGGTTCAGCCGATAGCCGGAAAGAATTATAGCCTTCAGCCATTCCTTCCTTGACCTTTTCCCGTCCGACCATGACTTAGGCTTGCCAACCCTTGTCAATGATCGTCCGTTGAGCATATGCTCAAAGTCTAGGACTGTATTATCTCCATTTTCACTTCACTGTAAAGCACTGGAACAGCAACAACGTTTCCAAACGTTTCTAGTTGGAGTTGAATTTCACTTGACTCATAAGGAGTTAATATCTCCAACTCTTCATCATTGACTTCGATTCTTTCTCCCATAGACAAGGGAACTTCTTCGATTATTTGGATCAGTTGGTCCTCTTCCCATGTTTCTGCTTCATTTAGCATTCTATAGTAACCACTACCAAAATTTTCTCCAACTGGGAAATCATTATCATCGGTGGACAAGTCTTCATTACTCATGGATTCGTAATACCCATCCAAAGAATCCATAGGGTTGGATCCTTAGGAATTCTCTTGCTCCATCCATCCAACATACCCATATTCTTTCGTAATATGAGAGCCTAGAGTGACACTGATATTGTCCATTCTCAACGTATCGTGGGTCTGATTCAGACTTGAGTTTTCCAGTTCCGTGTCTGGGTCATTCAGGTAGCTTCCATAGCTCGACCGGTCAGACAACTGCAACATTATCAAAAGGGTTCGGATATTTCTAATGCTTAATCAAAACTAATATCAAACACCTAGAATCTAATGTTGTGTTGGTGACTCATTTTGACTCGATAAAACCTTTGAAAACTCGAGCTAGGTAAAACCATGCTCTGATACCAACTTTTGTAGCAAACACGAACCATTATATGACCGGACTAGTCAAGAATGCTCCATGCTTGCCACATGAAAAGATCAAGTATGGTTTAGCCGATAGCCGGAAAGAATTCTAGCCTTTACTGTATCTTCCTTGATCATTTTCTGTCCAACCACGACTTAGGCTTGCCAACCCTTGTCAATGATCTTCCTTTGAGCTAATCCGGACAGGATTGTATACCAGGTTCACTCGAGGGTTTTTGAGATAAGACCATTTACCATATATATATATAGCCTTTTATACAACTGTTACCCAAATCGAGTATAAAGTTTGGATCCATTTTCAAATACATAATACTCAAAAATACCCTTTACAAACAAAACCAAAACCCTGATTTTCGGTTCCTAGTGTTTGATGCTCGGACTAATCTTAGGCTGCCTGCAAAACAAAGAAGGTTATGAGTAATCTAGAATTACTTAGTGAGTCGGGTCCCCTCTAATATACATAAACCCATTCCCCATGTTCCCCCATAGAATCATCAAGTCAACAAGCAATACTCAAGTAAATATTTAAGGAAACATAGAGACTCACTAGTCCTCACGACTCCGAGTATATCCCAGAAATCTCAATTTACCCGACTCTTCTAGTCCTCACGACTCCTCTCTAGGGCCCGGTCCTACCTTGGTTGATACCAGACAAGAGGTCCAACCAAGGAACTTCAACTCCTCGGCGTGTTTTACTAGTCTCGGACAATAAGTCTCAAGAGACACCCTGCACCGCAGATATGATCCCCTTGATCATTTATGTGGAATTGATCCTCTTGCTCATTCCAACCACAATGAAAGGCCTTACTCCCCCTTGCCATCCAGTCATTCACCCTAGGACTTACACTCACCCCCATTAAAATGCATATGCTTCTTGATTCATTACTTTATTAACCCGAATTCATCAAGTAAACTAGTTCATATTCGAGTTCAAGTTATATCTTGGTGTTATATGAAAGCATTCCTAGCAATCACTCTAATTCACGGAAAGCAAACAATAATCCCAACTCACAGTGCAATGGTTGGTATTGTTGAAGACTTGTCGAGAATCGCTGCTGAGTATTCTCGTCCAATGCATGTTGTCCTTCGTTTATTGCTACTCATTCTACGTAGATTACGCGCTGACACTCGAGAACTACTTGTTCCGTGGAACAATTTCTTCCACGGTTCTGGGATCTGAGAGTTTTTTTAGAGGGACAAGTGTTTTTTGGTGTGTATGTGTGTCTGGAGTGAAGGGGAGGGTCTGTTTATATAGAGAGCTTCATTTAGTTAGGTGTCTTGTTGCATGGCTTGGTTTCCATGCATGAAAGCAGCTGGTAGTAAGGTGGCTATCTGCATGGTAAGCAACCATGCAGACTAGTGATATATCATGGTTTTTACCAGTTTTTAGTCATGATATATGTAGTCTTTAACGTGTCCTTTCAATGTTTTTCGAGTCTTTTAGAGTCTCTGCAGGTTCTTGCATTAGACTATTATGGAGCTTTTGGAGGCTTTTGGAATCAAATGGATGAAGGCAGATTTGAAGAGGAGTGATCGCAGAAGGATGGTGGTGTCGACCGACACCAAGTGTGGTGTCGATCGACACAGACACCAGGAAATCAAAAATATTTTTTGAATATTTCCTTTTCACCCAAAAATCTCCAGAATCGTCCGGGACCACCTAGGCTCGTGTTTAGCTATATTTTTAGGGTTTTGGCCACTTGTTTAGGCCACGTTTTCATTACGCTTTAATCTAGAATGCAGCCACCTTTTCAATGATTTTTGGAGAAGATTTCTAAACTCTTAATTCTTCTTTTGATTTATTTTATGCAATCTATTCAAACTATGATTTCTGTTTCATTGATCATGTCTGAGTAGCTGTTTGTTAGGTTTACGGTTTTCAACGGTAGATGATGAATTGCTAGGTTGATGATTATTTAGGATTGAATCAATAGAGTTCTTCATCTGGATTGTGTTTATTGCTTATTCTAGCTTCGCGACCTAGAATCTGATCTTAGGTTGATTAGTTAACATGAAAATGTAATTGATTGCCTGAACTATCTTAGATGAGCAAAATAACTATTCACAAAGATATTTAGCAAAGAAATTTGGAATTCTAGATTTAGACATAGATAACCTCTGCAGCGAGAGTTGATTGATTTTACCATTGTGTTTCGAGTTCGAGAACAGATCTTAATAACAATCCTGATAATTTATTCAACCTGCAATTCTGAATCACCTAAGAATTTCCATAACCCTAGCTCTTTTCCCATCCGAATTTACTTTGATTTTAATTGCCTACTGTTTTCTTTTAATTACAATTTCTCTGGTTTAGCTTAATTCATAAACTGAAAATCTATTGTGTGAACGTGAGTCTCTATGGAATTCGATCCCTAAGTACTACAGACAATCTCTTCATTTGAGAGAGTTTCTCTAGGGTAAATTTGAGCATATCAACTAGCACTTTGCTAACCATGCATTCTGACACCCATCATGTCAGACTTCTTAAACTAGTTTGGACCAGTCCAGTATCGAGTTTACTGTTCCGTCCCTGAGTATTGCCGGAGACCATGTCTTGACACTTTATTACTTGATTCATTCTATGTTATTATCTTTAGATAATACCTGAGGCTTAGCAGACGTATGTTCTACCCTTGTAGCCGAATGATCAATCCTTGGTAAAAGTATGTTAATTTCTCGATGGCAATACCTTCATTCCTCGATGGTGGTACGAGAAACTCGTCTTCACCGATCCTTCCATGCCTTTTCCTCGTACTTAGCTCATATAATGGAAAGTTTCTTCATTCCTTATCAGATATCTTTCTTCCTTAGACTTTTTCGTGAGTTCTAATTTGGTTACCTCCCACCTATTATTTTTTGATCCAAATACACGACAGATTCTTGGTTTCCATCGAGAGTTCTGAGTATTACCCTTCTTCCATCGTTCTTTGGTGTAATTTCCTCGTACTTCTTTGGATTTTCTTCGAGCATTCACTCTTCCTTGTCATTTTCTTCTTTTCCTTTAGTTTTCCACCAACTTTCTTAGGTTTTGACCCATTCCTTCCCGAAATATCATATAGTTTTTGTCATTGCCAGTTCTAGGCCTATGTGCGGGTCATTACAATAACCATCAAGCAAAATACTGCGATAACTTTTAAGGAGCTCAATACTCAATCTCTCACAAAGCCTCACAATGACACGCTAGTGATAACTCTTGATGTGGCAAATTTCAAAGTTTCCAAAACCTTGTTTGATATTTGGAGTTTGGTAGATTTAATCTTCTTAAGCACAGTTGAAAGAATGGGGATAAATAAGGCGGATTTGATCGGACCACCAGCTGTGCTCGTCGCATTTAAAAGTGATATGTCGATGTCCCTCGTAACGATTAAACTACCGGTGCTCGCCACGGGAGTTACAAAAACCGTAGAGTTTACTGTATTTGATCCACCTCCTGCATACAACATAATCTTTGGGACACCTTTGATATATCCAATGAGTGTCGTACCGTCAACTTACTATCAATGCATAAAGTTCCCAAATCCAAGTGGGCTAGGAAAAATCAAAGGAGATCAGGAAGTATCACGTTCGTGTTACCTCATAAGTCACAGATTAAATATCCAATAACAATTAACAAGCCCTAGAGTACAAAAGAATTAAGCATTCCCAAGCGGACTACAGACTGAAGAAGTGGCAATTGATCACCCTGAACAAGAGGTGCAATTCGGTTCAGAGCTGAGTACAAATTTACTTAAACAACTCATTCAATTTTTGTCATGTAACAAAAGCTCAGTCTCTTCGACAACGGAGGTTCACGTAGACCAATGTTTCAAACCCATAAAAGAAAAGCGAAGGAAGCTCGGCCCAGATCGAGCAAAGGCAGTAAATCACAAGGTGGAAAGATTTTTGAAATCTGCTTTAATTCGTGAAGTAAAATATCCAGATTGGCTCGCCAACCCCGTGGTCGTATAAAAGAAAAAAGGAAAATAGAGGGTCTGTGTCGATTTCACCGACAACAACAAAGATTGCCCAAAAGATAGCTTCCCATGACCTCACATTGATCAGTTGGTAGAATCGACTGTTGGGCACGAGCTATTAAGTTTCATGGATACTTTTTCAGGCTATAATCAAATCAAGATCCATTTGGATGATTAAGAGAAGACTTCGTTCATCATGGATAGAGGTATATTTTGCTACATAGTAATGTCTTTTGGATTGAAAAGTGTAGGAGCAACCTAACAGCGCCTTGTCAACAAAATGTTTAAAAAACATATCGGAAAAACAATGGAGATGTATATTGACAATATGCTAGTTATATAACTCAAGAAAGCCAAACACATATAACATCTCGAATAGTGCTTCGAAATTTTGAATGAGTTCGCAATGAAGTTAAATCTAGTGAAGTGTACCTTCAGATTGACTTTTGGAGAATTCTTTGGATATATAGTGACCAAGAGAGGAATCGAGGAAAATCCAAATCAAATTAACGTATTTCTAACAATGTCATCACCTCGAAATTACATGGAAATGCAACGGTTAATTGGATGAATCGCAGTATTAAACAGATTTATATCTTGTTCAACGGATAAATGTATCACCTTCTATCAATTGTTAAAAGCAAAAAAACAGTTCGAGTTGAATGACAACTGCAAGAAGTCTTTCAAGCAACTCAAAACTTATTTAACAACTTCACCAATCCTGTCCAAACCCGAGATGGATGAAAGATTATATCTATACATTTCTGTTTCCCAACATGGAGTAAGTGGAGTAATCGTGCGGAAAGATTGGGGAGACCAAAAGCTTAACGGGTCTGGATACTCGTTACACAATGATGGAGAAACTAGCACTGGCGGTGGTAAGATCGGCTTGGCAGTTGAGACCTTATTTTCAATCTCATCTGATAAAGGTACTCACATCACAACCACTGTGAACCATTCGGCATGGACCAAGTTAGTTGAGGCATTTAGTTAAGTGGGAATCAAACTTAGTGAGAATGATATCGAGTACAATAGTCAGATGAGTGCAAAAGCTCAGGTGTAAGCAGATTTTTTGACCGAACTTCCGATGAACAAAGTTACCATGGAGGAAGAAAAGCAGACATGGAAGCTTTATGTAGATGGATCTTTGTTCAAGCAAGGACGCGGTGTGGGAATTTGGCTCGATACACCTACATCTGAAATCATCAAGCAATCATTTTGGTTGTTATTCAAAGAAGGAGGCCAAATATAAAGCATTGATCACTGGACTTTGCCTCACCAATAGAATATGAGCACAAGAAGTAATCATATACTGCGACTCTTAGCTCGTCATTAATCAATTTATTGGAGAATACCAAGCTAAGGCTGCGTGGATGGAGGCATAACTCACAGTCATCAAGGGCTAGCTCAAAAGTTCAAGAAGTTGGAACTGGTGAGAATCCCCCAAGGAGAAAACAGTTCGGCAGACGCATTGGCAGCACTAGTATCCACCTTGGACACTGAGTTGAAAAGAGAAAATCTGGTGGAATGCATCTCAAGGAAAAGTATACCATTTCCTAATGACGCAATGGTGGTAACAAGATCACAAAATTGATCACTTGGTCAAAAAGAAACTCCGGTTAAAAGTTTGTAAAAGAAAAAGAGACAGTCAAGCAAATGAAGAAGTAAACAGTCAGACGTAACTCAACAACCAAGTTCGAGTACGGTTCCGAAGGATGAAGACCCAACAAAGCACGCCCCAGAAATTGAGGCTGCACTTGAAGAGCCTCAAGTGGGAAGTCTCCAGCAGGATTTAGGTCCGGAGGTTGAGAACCACAAATCGGTGCTCGAACTAGAGCGTGAAGAAACCAAACCCAATGAGACTTTGGAGTTCGATATATAGTCTCTCCCTGATTTTAGACCCATGTTATGAGAACTTTGAAGATATTTCCGCTGATGATTGGGGAGATGACTGGAGGATTCCTATTAAAAAATACATCCATACTAGCGAGCTGCCAAAAGATAAGTGGCAGGCCCAAAAACTAAGAATCATCAGCGCAAAAATTTTGCATGATAAAGGAGTCATTGTTCAAGAGAGGAGTTAATGATCCATATTTGTTATGTATCCACGGTAAAGGGGTATCACTCTTCTAGACACTCGATGGCTTTTCAAATGAAACGCTTGGGATATTACTTACCTACCATGATCGTGGACTGCACAAGATATGCTCGGCGGTGCGCGAACTGTCAGCGAAACGCTCCATTAATCCATCAACCCTCATAACTTTAGTCGTCAATTATAACCCCATACCCATTCATGCGTTGGTCAATGGACATAATTACACCGATGTACAATTCAATTGGAGGAGTACATAATCTCCTAGTTTTAACGGATTACTTCTTGAAATGGAATGAAGCCAAGGCATATCTATCAATTAAAGATTCGGTGGTTAAAACATTTTTGTGGAAAAATATTATCTCCCGACATGGAGTTCCGTATGAGATCATCAGGGATAATGGATCCCAGTTCATTTCTAAAGACTATGAAGACTTTGTTGCTACATGGGGAATTAATATGAGTTATTAAACCACAAGACATCCGCAAGGAAATAGACAAGCAAAAGTGGCGAATAAGACTATCCTAAACAATTTGAAAAAGGCTTAATTCCTACGAAATGGGTTGGTAAAAAGAACCCCAGCCAGTTTTATGGGCGTATCAAACGAAACCTCGCAGGGCAATGGTAGAAACTCCATTTTATCTATTTTACAGAATGGAAACTGTAGTTCCAGCCGAGCTGAATATCCCAGGACTTCGACAAACCGACCTCCCCCTCAATGTGTCATGTAATGTGGAGATGATGGAGGATGTGTTAGATACGCACAATGAAAAGAGAGACCAAGAACCGGGCTTTATCCTATGCAGGGAGGCTTCAATTACTAAGCTCAGTGATATCTAGTCTCACAAACTTCTAGATTTCTGTATTTCGTCTTCCTAGTACGTGCATAAAGGAGATTGAGAAGATATGTTCAGCTTTTCTTTGGTCAGGGCCAGATTTAAATACTCGCAAAGCAAAAATTGCATGGACTGAGGTATGTAGGCCAAAGAAGGAAGGTGGTCTGGGAATAAAATCAATTGCCGAGGCAAACAAAGTATGTTGCTTTAAACTTATATGGCGAATAGTTTCAAGGAAAAACTCTCTATGGGTTAACTGGATCCATAGGCAGTTGATTCGCTCTGGATCCTTCTGGTCGATTAAGAAAAACACGAGTACGGGATCTTGGATGTGGAGAAAGCTTCTAAATTATCGAATGCAGGCAAGGGTGTTTGTTAAGATGGTGGTAAGGAGTGGTAATCAAACTTCTTTTTGGTATCACAACTGGACCTCACAAGGGAGGCTTCATGAAATTCTTGGCGACAGGGGTTTCATCAATCTAGGAATTAAATCTGAGGCCACACTCGCAGACGCTCTCCGGCTTCGTCAGCGACGGCGCCATCGAAATGAAATTCTGCACATCATTGAGAGTGAGTTGGATAGACTGCGAGAGCTGGGCAGCACAGAGGAGGACGTTGCTATGTGGCGTAGACCAGATGGCAGTTTTAAATCAAAGTTCTCTAGCTCTGAGATCTGGGAACAGATCCACCACGCAGGGCAAGTTATAAAGTGGCACAAGGGAATTTGGTTTTCGGGTGCTACTCCAAAGTACTCTTTTCTTTTGTGGCTGGCTATGCACAATAGATTATCTATGGGAGATCGAATGCTAGCTTGGCATAGAGGAGTTAATGCTTCCTATATTTTTTGCCAACACTCGATGGAGACCCGTGATCATTTGTTCTTTGAATGCACCTTTTCTTCTACGATATGGGAGGCCTTGATGCGCAAAATGTTCCATCAGCACTACACCAATACCTTTGCAGGGATCCTCTCACTTCTTTCAGGCTCCACTCTCAACAAGACGATCAGTTTTATTCTGCATTATGTTTATCAAGCAACGGTTAATAAAATTTGGCATGAAAGGAATAGACGGAGACATGGTAAAATTCCACACTCATCAGATCACCTCATTGCCTTCCTCGATCGTATGGTTCATAACAGGATTACCTCCATCCTATCGCTTGGCTTTCAAAGTTAGAGGACGGCCTCATCGTCTGGTTTGGCTCTCGCGCCTAAAAGACCACATTAGGCCCATAAAAACTCTACTCGCAATTCTCTTTTTCTTTTTTTTTTCTACCCAAAACATATTCTAAACAAGGATGCATATAATGTAACAAAGGTTTTGTTTGAATAAATTTTACATTCATACAGAAAAAAAAAAAAGGAGAGACCAATTAATATTTCGGCTCCTAAATTACCCGCAAGCAAAAGCATGATACTACAATTCGATGGTAAAAATTTGACCCTTACAGGTGGGTGATCACGTCTTACGAAGAGTGTTCGCGTATACAAAGGAGGATGGAGCTGGAAAACTTGGAATCAACTGGGAAGGTCCCTGTCAAGTAACGGAGATACTTTGCAATGGTGTTTAGAGATTGGCGAACCAAGAAGGAGTCCTATTTCGGAGACCTTGGAACATTATCAATATGAAGAAGTTCTATGTTTAAATAACATTAGATTTTCATATACCATAAACTACAACTTGGCTTGATCCCAACTTGGGTACGTAGGCAGCTCGTTAACACGAGCACAACTATTAAAATAAAAAATAGATTTGATAGAAGGTAACTTTTATTCGAAGAAAAGAAGGGCTCGAAAGATCAGCGAACAAAAGAAAACAAGCCCCGACTTGACCATATAAATTGGAAAAGCAAGATAGGACGAAGAACCAGCCGAATGCACGAACTCACAAGTCAGTCCTTGTTGCAAAACAGTTCAGCCCCCTGGCCCGCAAGATCAACAATTCTCCGTACACATGGAGGGATGTAGTGCCCGAACACTTCAAAACATAGCACACTTTAATCAGAGGGGTGTACCTCAAGCACACATATTTCATGGGATATTCGGAGAATTAATTTCTCAATTTGCTTTGGGCATATCTCTTTCACGATCGAGCTCCTTGTCCTTGACAATAAGATGAAAGGGACATAATTTAAGGATTAGAAGGAAGGAGAAGAATTGGAGAGGAAACTGAGTGACTAATCCAAAGGATTTAACTTTTCCATGAATTTCACAGTAACTTTCTGATCACGAGGAGATAATTGTTTGATTAATCCACAAGGAATTATCGCAGAGGTTCCCCAATCAAGAGGGTGAAGATTAGAGTCAACTGCAGCATTAAGAACGGCAGTAGGGTCCTTGTGGGCACAAACGATCGTCGCCGAAGCAGGAGAATCTGTTAGAGTATGTTTGACACAACGGGACCTCGACCCCATTAGAAAATAAGTTTGATATAATAAGATCCAACTCTATGTCTTATATAGCCTAATCGTTAGGAAGTTGGAGTAAGAGCAAGTCTCTGTAAATCAATTTGAAATTGATTTGGTTTTCCATTTAAGGCGTTAATTGATTCGACGAATCATGAAGATTAGGAAATTTGGATTTTAGCCACAAGGAGATGGCGGCATTTAATGGCAGTTAAGTGTGTCTAAGAAGATATCCAAGAGCATTCAAGAAGCATACTTTGAACAAAAAAAAAGGTTCGGAGACAAGTAAAACTTGGCTTCAGACCCATAAAGCAAAAAAAGAAAGAAAAGAAAGAAGACAGTTCGGAACATTCAAAGTTTAGGCTTGGGAACAGACTCTGTCATAGCCACCTCGCGTTCGGAAGTGAAGTCTTCCTTCACCTCGACCTTTGGAAACTCCTTCTGTTTGGGAACCAAACCCCATCTGTGACTTCGGATAAAGACATGCATGCAATCAGGGATCGGAGCAACCAGATTGAGACCACATTCTCCCCAGTGAAGAGGATCAGACTTAAGACATTGGATTTTCTTTTCCACCTTCAGGATTTGTTCCTCGATGAATTTCCGCTTAAGGCCAAGAGTTGGTGTTTCCCACACTCTAGGCGATGCTTGATCGCGAGCTATATAAAAAGAAAGAATAAGATTCCTCAGAAAGTAAAAATCGTATGAAAAAAATTGACGGACCCTGTAGACAAAATCCAGAGCCTCTTCATCTTCTTTGCCATAAAAAGTGTGGATGCAGTCAGGAAGGAACACACTTTGGGGTTCAACCCCATCACCGGAAGGAGGTGGAGGACTTGAGGGAGAATAGAGAGAGGACCTGGGTCTCGAAAAATGGCTTGAAGACACCATGAAAGCAGACGGAAGGTTTTCTCATATAAGGATGGAGAAAACTCTTTACAAAGTAGGTGAAGAAGTTTTTGAAAGAAAAACTCCACAAACCGATCCAAATCACAAGATTTATAGGGATCAGTCAAGAGTATTCAAGGCAAGCAATTAATGAGTTCAAAGCATGTAAAGTTCACTTTGTCTATTGATTAGACAAAGTTTAGGCATTCGAGGAAGAATTTATGTCATGCATGAACTGCTCATTTAATACCTGGGAGTCTAAAACTTCTAGGGCTGCACAACCATCAAACATACCAACTAGGCCAAAGCCATTTCAAGCCCAAATCCTTTTCTAAATGTCCAACAAGGATCGGAAAGTCGGCCATTTCATGCCTGAAGTAGAACCATGTGTTAAATTTATACATGAACTATACCCCTTGTGCAGATCTACACATGAACTAACAAGAAATTTGAATTTGCTACCTTAACTAATAAAATTGTGCAAACATATATATTTTGCATAACACCGTTAATTTGTCGTTAACTCTCGATGACATGGCATTCATGTGGAATCGACGTAATTAACGATGAACAAAAATTATGCTAAAACCAGATTCGAACCCAGGACCTTCTAACATTTAACTTTCACTTGTAACCAGCTATGCTATCACATTTACAGTTTATATTTTAAACACACTAATATATATATACTTTGAAAAAGTGTCCAAATTGTTTTTGCAAAATTTTCCAGATCGATTTCTTCTTCAAGGTGAAACCTGAATCCAAAAGTTGGACGAACTTGAGCCCAAAAAAGATTAAAAAATTCGAAACATTAGATTTTCATGAAAAAACAAAACTCGATTTTGCAGATGTTAAATTAGTTTGGTTGTAACTTCGCTTAATTATGTATGCGTTTTCCTCTAATGGAGACGAAGAGTTCTGGTAATAATTTTTGTTTTCTTAAATCGTCTCTGAGTCTGAAATTTGTAATAACATTATTTAAGCATACAGTTTTGCATTCCACAAAATTCATTAAAATTTGGGATCATCAAACGAAGGAGCAAAACTGAACAAATCTGGATCTGGGAGAAGAGCTAGCCACGCTCGAGCCATCAGAGCCGTCGTCATGACCCCTTTAGCCCAGAAATGACACCACATGATCAGATTTGTTAGTTCATGTATAGAACTGCATGGGGGTATTGTTCATGTATAAATTTAACACATCGGCTAACATCAGGCATGAAATGGCCGACTTTCCACAAGGATCAGATGAAGAAGAGCGATCAGTCCGGGCTGCAAACCGATTATTGGCTCGCAAAAGTGTTCAAACACTTAAATGGTAAACCAATTTATCAGCCGAGCTCCATCCTCACATTTTACTAAACATAAGTGGATAGAGTTTTCCTTTAAGAATGGTAAGAGTCCGATCAACCCATTTTCTCTACAAAATAACTCTACCAAGAGTTTAAAGAACAAGTCAGACTTTGCGAACCTGACATATTTGTTCGAATACATAAAAACGTTTAACAGACTTCAAATTATCAAATTTAACTAGTCTTATAAACCTCTTTGGCAAAATAAACTTCATTCAGGTTTCAAAAGCCCCCCCCCCCGGGCAACACACACCAATAAAGCTATGTCTAAGAAAGGGTAAAAGCGAATTGGCACAGTCCCAAAAAAGAGTGGACACAGCCATGATCAGTTCGCTTCAGAAACGGTTTCATTAGTCTCAGATGGATCAATATCCAGAGACTCTCCAGCTACAAGAACAGCTACTTTGGGAGTATCACCAATCTGAATCGTCGGTTCATCCAAAGCTATTACCGGAGTAGCAGATGTAAACACGCCCAAAGCAAAAACATCCAAAGTCATTACATGAGAAAAGCTTTAATCCCGAAACCAGTTAGACGATTGCCAATAATGGCTAAAAGGTTCTAGTTAAATTGATCGACATATACCTCTTAAGTATAGGGGGATGGATATTTAGAGACCTCGATTGCTAGTTTTGCTGCACTTTCTTCAGGAACGTCGATGTCAACATCCGGAAGAGGAAGAGAGTATGCAAAAGTCAAAGCGAGCTGTTCAAAATTAAGGGAAACGACTGGAAAATCCTCTAGCTTAATTTAGTTCAAGCTCAGCAAGTTGATATGCTCGATTTGTAAATCCCTAGAGCTACACCGCAAGTGCACATAATGCAATTGTAGTATATAGGGGTCGGATCCACAGAGACTAAGAAATTTCATGATTAACTTTTCAGTTTTGAATTAAGATAAGCAATATTAGAAATAAAGTAAAAGCAATGCAAAACAATAATGAGAATGGTTTGTTATCAAATGGGGAAAAGTAATGCAGATCAATTAATCAGTTAGGATTGATTTATGAATCAGTTCTAGAACTCAAGTCACGAAGATAAAATTAACCAACTTTCGGTGCGAGAATTTACTATATTTAAAACCTAAGAAACCAAATTCCTTTGCGAATCTTAAAATTCTAAACAAGCATGAAGAACAAGTTTGATTGGTTAACAAATTATTTAATCCAAATTCCTTCGCAATTATCTAATTTGCTCACTCTAGGTTCTGTCAGATTATAAATCACACGATTGAGCCAATTTAACAAACTATGATCTCGATTCTAGGTGATCAGGCCATAACTAGCTTTATGAACAACCTAGGTGAAAAACTATGAAGTTTTGAATCCTACTAAATCAATCAATCTACAATCCCATGAAACCCTAATGAGAATCCATGAACATAACAAGAGATCTACTCACACATATCAATTGAAAACAAAGACAAGATTGAAATAGATATCATATGAAATATAAAAGATAAATAAAAACAGGGGTTTGAAATATTCTCTCAAAATGTACAGAGTATTAGATAAGAATATAAAAGATAAATAAAAACAGGGGTTATAAGGGTTTAAATCAATAACATTCATATTTTTTAAATTAATATAACTAATTAGTTATTAATTATAATATTTTAAAAGGGAGACATGAAAAAATTGAATTGTATATTAATTTCTGTTGGATATATTTTAATCTCTCGGGTCAACCCCGGTGAATGATCCAGGATCCAAGTTGAAGCGGGCGGGAAGATATAACATTTCTCGTATTATCTGCCCAGATACAAGAAACTTCATATATGCCCAGGTACAAGAAATGCTGTATCTGCACAGGTACAAGAAATGTTGTATCTGCACAGGTACAAGAAATATCGTATCTTCCCAGGTACGAGAAATGTTACATCTTCCCTGGTACGAGAGATGACGTGTTTACCAAGATGTTATGGAATCCTATCTACCTAGAAATGATAAAGTCGTATCTACCTAGATAAGGTTGAATGAGGAACCGACCTCAACTTTCTAAGGGAAACCGACTTCCTAACACTAAGGAGATAAGTATTACGAAACCTCAAACCTTATTAATAGGGAGCGAAAAGAGGGATGGAGCAAAAACCTACAACAAATGTAAACATCAAGAACCAAGAGTGCAGAATCTTTAGTATTCATCTTAGCCTGGAGAGTTATTGTTATTTGATCCTTGCTTGTATCGACGATTACCTAATAAATAAAAGAGATCCTTGATACCATATTTTCCGTAGCTCTTTAAATGAACTTGGTTAAGTTTTTCCCAAACAGTTAGGTGCTAAAAGGGGTAGAAGATACGACAATAGCAGGAAATGAAGATACCACGTTGACAAATGTTCCTACCCAGCTAGAAATCATGACTGCCACATTGAATGAAACCACGCAGAAGATGGCACATATGAGGCTGAAAGCATCGAAGTTAGGGATGAAACAATTTCCTTAGTGATGGTGAGGAGAGTCCTAATGCAAGGTCTTGATTCGATACTTGGGTCAGGAGCAGATCTACAAACCCTAATAATGGGGGTAACACAGTTTCAAACTCCACGTCATTGACATGATGAAATTAAAAACAACCCGGGCAAGGTCCATGAAGACCATATCGGAGGAGAGAACTTAGCCCAACTTGGAGGCGGAAACATCATATTTTCGCCCACTTTTTATATGTTTTTATTAGGTTTTTAATGAAGAAACAAGTGATTATGAACACTTCAAGGCCATTTTCCACCAATTTCACTTCTTGGAGACTATTAGATGTTTTGGAGCAAAAAGGATACAAAGTGGAGCAAAACCCGTTTTAAGGCATTTTCAGAGTATGAGAAGTTTGGCATTCGTTGAAGACTTTCCCGTGCAGAAAATCCAGAGATCTTGGTGTCTATGGAAAGCTAGAACAGTCACGTTTTACCTGGGACAAGAATCAAAGCAATCCATTAGGTATTTTGGAAGAGATGACCCGAAGAGTGAAGCCTTGTAAACCTCGGTCACAAGGAGTAAGACCGAGATCAAGCTTCTTGTCAACCTCGGTCATGGCACCAATGATCGAGGCTAGCCTTCATCACCACCTCGGTTAGGAGAACCGTGTCCTAGATCAGAAGAATTCATCCATTCTTGCGTAAAACGCCGAGTTTTGCCCTAAAACCGACTTTCCACACCCAAAGGCCTATAAACACCCATTAAACCTAATTTTGTTGGGTGTGCTTCTTCGGTGATCCTCTGTGGCTCTCCAGCCTCGCCATCAGAAACCCTAGGACGTCTCTACAGAGACTCCTTCGTCGCCTCCAACACTAAAAGTCGCCCCTTGAATTTTTCATCCTTGTTCTTCATTGTTTTTCATCCTTGCTTGGATTGATCAACAAGCACTGATCTAAGAGGATAGGAGCGTTATCTGCGTAAACCTACTTCTCGAACCTAGTGCTACTGAAGTCTTGCACCATAACCTGCATGAGTTGAGTTATGGGGCTTTCTGAACTTATCAAACTTGTTTAGTTTGCTGGTTGATGTATGTTGTTGTCTGCGTAAGTTGAGTAACGGGATGCTGAGACTTTAGACATTCATTTTATGAACTATAGATTGTTTGTTTATCCATATTCAAATTTGAGAACCTAGAACGAAAACATATGCATATTATCTTTTACTTGATTTGTTGACAACCATGGAAACCCTAAGATGATTCCCTAAATGTCCAACGCCTTAATCCAATAAGTTTAAAACCGATTTCATTTTATTGCTTAATCATTAGAAAACCCAAAAACAAACCTGATGCGATTCCTGGTGAGAATCACGCCCAGCTTGACACTTTGAAGGCAAGGTATAGGGGATCTCAAGCTAGACTTGACAAACGAGTAATCTCGCAAGAGAGTTGATGGATGATAGTTGATGAGGTGGATCGAATGACGCCATGACAAGCCGCAGAAAGAACTTGCCAATAGGTCGATTGATCTTTGGATATACACACCGAGAGATCAAGTCGAACTATGGATAAACACACCACAGAACTGATAGGGATCAAAGGATAAACACACCTAAGATCAAGTCGAACAATCGGAATCACACCAATGTTTTAACTCGGAATCACTCCAACAAAAAAGTGATAAACTCTCAAGATAAATTTTATTTGAAAAGAAGGTTAAGAAAAACAACAAAGTCTTGACACACATATAAAGAAAGGAGGAGACGAAAGAGAGAAGACAAGAAGCAATAAAGAGTGATTGTTTACGAGACATGCCTCGGTAAACAACACTTGGACCATGCAAACATAACTCACACAAGTTCAAAATTCAAATGAGAAAAGATAGAAATAAAATGGGCCAAGTCTCGACATAAGATGGGCCATGAGTGGATCGGACCTAGCATATGGCAAGGGTGACATGAGACCCATGCACCTCATTAAAAACTTTTCCCAGAAAACCGCTTGGGAAAAACGGAGGATAAGGGAAAAAGAGTATGCATGGGGCTCATGGCCATATGCTAAGTATCTTGGGCGTGTATCTTGTCCAGTGTGGCTTTCATACAGTCTTGAAAGCTCAAGTGATCCTTCGGAGTAGTCACTAAGGGTAGTGAAACTCTAAATGCTTGATGAAAAGTCTTGTTCCGAAAACATTTCAAGATTCGGGTGATTACTCTCCAAACTCCTTTTGTGCTGAGCTTGCTTCCTTGGTTGGCCTTGTCTCCAGCTACTTGTGCTTTGTTCTTATGATCTCCTAGGATCGCATCAAAACCCCTTTCATATTTTGTCTTAGTTAGAATTCTTCTTTGAATTCATTCCGCGTAGCTATTACTCTCTGTGGGATCGATAACCATAACTACTATGACTGATTCATTGTGCACTTGCAGTTTAGAAGTTGTGTTATTAAAGGAAAACTGTATTCATAGCACATCAAGTTTTTTGGCGCCGTTACCGGGGAGTATACTAGCTACCTTTGAATTCGATAAGAACTCTCGTCTAAGATACTTTGAATTTTTCAATTTTATTTTGCTTTTACTTCTTTGTTTCTCGATAACCTCTGTTTTCCCTTTTAGTTTTTGTTTATGGATTTGCAGTGCATGACAAGGAGCCAAAACTCTGAAGCCGTAACTCCAATCCAAGACATTGATCGACTAGAAGGCGAACTTAGAAAACTTCAGAGACAACAACTCATGGCCGACTTAAGGAACCAACACCAAGGTGTACTTGACGTCGACCAATAAAACCAAGCTGCTGTCCATGAGCATCAAGGACAACTGATGCACGATGAGGATGACAATCCCATATACGAACCTGCTAAAGCACAAGCCGACCCTAAGGGGGTCCGCAACCAAGCTCGTGAAGCTAATCCTCTAGGCGTGGGAGACAACCTCAATGATCCTCCTCACCAGCCTATGGATCACATCGATCTCTTTGAAGAAATCTGCAATACAACAAGAAAAAAAGCTGTACCCGAAGACTATTTGAAGTGTAAGCTTTTTCCTTTCTCTCTAACCGACAAGGCTCACTACTTGGGAAGTCTCTACCCCCTGGATCGATCACTACTTGGGAAGGATGCAAGTCAACCTTTCTTAACTACTTCTACATGAAGTCAAGATCCAACTCTCTTAGAAAAAAGCTCCAAAGCTTTCAACAAGAACCAGTCGAAGCTTTCTATGAATCATGGGAATGCTTTTAGGACTACGAACGTGATTGTCCACATCATAGCTTCACTCAAGGTAATCTTCTAAGTACTTTGTATAGAGGTTTACATCCAATGTTTCAGCTTTCACTCGACACGGCTAGCAATGGAGACTTCACTCTTAAGACCGTTCTAGAAGGATGAGCTCTGATCGACAACCTTGCTGAAAGTAGTAGCAACACTTGCACCGACTTTTATAGAACAATCCGTTCTAGTGATTCTGATGCTAACCAAATCACCGAGCTTAAGAACATGATGAGCAAACTTTTGAGAAACCAAAACTGCGCAATCAATGCTTCGAGGCGATTGAACACGGAAACGCTGATGCTTTACAAGAGTTTGATGATTCATTCGATCAAGAAGAAGATGTTAACTATGTTGGTACTCAAGGCTTCTACCTGAACCGTGGATACAACAACAATTTCAACAACAACTTCCAGAACACTTCTAACCTTTCCTATAGGAACCCAAATTTGGAGAACCCTCAAGATCAGAACTATCCGCATCAATCAAAGCCACTTCAAAACCACTTTCAGAACAACAACTTTGGTGGCAACAACAACTTCCAGCCACGTCCTCCAAACTGGACCAGCTCAGGCGCCTCAACCTCAAGGTAACAATATGGAGAATTGAATAGAAAGTTCCAAAGTCTTTCTAAATTTTACAAGAAGCTGGAAACTTAAGTCGTTCAAACTGTGAATGCTGTCGCTAGACCAGCAGGTGTACTTCCAGGAGAGCCCTAGGAGAATCCTAAAGCTTACTGTAATGTCATCTCAACCGTACCAGCCCTCACTAGACGTGTAGCCAAGCCATTGGTACAACTCTTTGATTCTCATGAAGACATGGTCCGTATGACACGAACAATGGGTGAAGACGAACCAAAGCACTACCCCCTAAGGAGACTACCGAATGTAGAAGACCCTTGACGTTTTGTCTTCTCTTGCTCCATAACAGGCATCAAATTCTCTAACTCTCTTTGTGATTCTGGTGCTAATGTTAATGTTATGTCAAGAAATGTTGCTGAAAGACTTGGACCTAGAGAAGTGTCTCCATCCAACTTAAGTCTTGTTTTCGGAGATTCATCACAGAAAACCCTTGATGGATTAGTTCATGACTTGCAACTAGTCATAGAGGACTACATAGTCACATCCTAGAGATGTATGAAAGGACCGACAAACCTTTGATTTTGGGAAGACCGTTCCTTGCAACAGTTGGTGCTATCATTGACCACAATACCAAGAGAACAAATTTTGCCAACATCAACAAGAAGGTTTACTATCCAGTACATTCCATTATAACTCCCCAAGCCCCACCGTTTGATGAAGAATCAATTGATCCTGATATCAACAAAACCGAGATGGGAAGCAAGAGTGTTAGAAAGAAAACTCGGAAGCTACCATCCAAGCTACCAAAGAAGCCTCAAATCTCGAAGATAAAGGTCATAGTTCCTCCTGAGCATAGCAAGGAAAGCAAGGAACAAATCCAAGAAATGATAAGGCACACCAAAGAAGTTATTCTTCAAGCAAAAGTCTTTGAGACAGCCGCTATAGAACAACTTGTGATAGAAGCTGGAGCTGACTATCAAGATATCAAAGGAACCGAAGGAACAGCAATTCCAGAGGCTACTTCTTCTCAAGCCTAACCGACTACCAAGGCCAAGCCAATGACGTTAAACAAGTGCGCTTAGTAGGAGGCAACCCACTTGTAAGTTTTCATTTCATTTCTTAGCTTTAATTTCCATTTGCTTTTCATGTTTTCATGTTTTGTTTCAGGTTTTTCATAAAATATAAAAGGAAAATTGAAAAGAAGAAAATAGAAAACAAGAAAAAGAGAAAGAAGCAAGAAGGAACCAATCTAGGTCACAGAAGCCGTGACCTAGGTCATGAAGAAGGGCCACCCCAGCCACAAGATCCGTGACCAAGGTCCCAAGAAGGGCCAACCCCGGTTACGTGGCCTGTGACCGAGGTCAGCATCAAAGATCAAGATTTTGTCATTTCAGCCATCCTTTGATCCCATGGGACATCCCTGAGTCGTCTACACACTTGCCCAACCTCACCAAACCACAACCGGACCGAGGATAGAGCCATAACCAACCATACTAAGCCACGGTAATATATTTTGCATCTATTTGACCCAAATCAAATTTGTCCGATCAAATGATCTATGATAAACTATTCAATGATAAATTGAGTATATTGGGAGTAATGGTCAAGACAATATTGACCAAAGTGGTCTGGATTAAAAACTTGGCAAACTTTGTTCCACGGATCCTTCCATTGCCGTTCCATCATTGTGGAACACACAAAGGAGTGCTAAAAACCTATTCGGTTTGATCAAATAGGCTAAGGTTGAATATTCACCAATACGTTAGTCATATTGGGAGTGTTCATCGAAGCAATTTTGGAAAAGGAAGTCGAAGTCGTCATAATCATCCAAGATTCAATATTTACCGGTAATGTCATTGCTCTGAAGACAATGCCCAAAGAAAACCAGCCCATGATCAGAGTAGTTTAAGAGATTTTCAACATCAAGGTACGTAACACGAACCACCATAGCATTGGAATAGAAAACCCTTGATGGATTAGTTCATGACTTGCAGAAAAATAGAAGGTCAAGCATTTTGAGGATATGGATTCCTAAATTCCTAAACCAACTATTGAAGGTCAAGCATTTTGGGTTGACATCATGGATGAGCTAGCTGATGAGCTCTTAGAGGAAATGAATACTGAAGATCCACTTCAAATCGCCTTGACAAAGGAAGAGGATCAACATGGATACATTGAGGAAGCAACAACGGATTTCGCTAGAATTCTAGACGAGCCGGTTGAACTGAGTAAAGTTGTTGCATTCGACTTGCTAGACAAAGATGAAGTATAAAAGGAGGAGAATGAACATACCTCGAAGACTGTGGAGATTGGAGTGAACTAAAAGCTCCAAAAGTGAGAACCAGCCGCTCCCTCGGGGCTCAGGTATCGCTTCTTTGGTCCTCATTCTACTTACCCTGTTATAATCAATACTGAACTAAACAATGTAGAGAGTGCCCTCTTTGCTGTGTGAGCTGAAGAAGTATAGAAAAGCTATAGGCTATTCCTTTGATGACATGAAAGGTATATCTCCTAACCTTTGCATGCATAGGATTTATCTCGAAGATGAATCAATGATGTCTATAGAACATCAAAGACGGTTAAACCCGAACCTCAGAGATGTTGTTAAGACTGAGATCATCAAACTCCTAGATGCAGGAGTAATCTATCCAATCTCGGATAGTACTTGGGTAAGTCCTGTCCATGTGGTACCTAAAAAGGGTGGTGTCACTGTGATTAGAAATGATAGGAATCAATTGATTCCGACAAGAACTGTGACAGGGCACCGGATGTGCATTGATTATAGAAAGCTTAACTCTGCAACACGTAAAGATCATTTTCCACTTCCATTTATCGATCAAATGTTAGAGAGACTAGCAAACCACCAATATTACTGTTTTCTTGACGGGTACTTGGGATTCTTTCAGATTCCGATACATCCCGATGATGAAGAGAAAACCACTTTTACATGTCCTTATGGTACCTTCGCATATCGAAGAATGCCATTTGGATTGTGTAACACACCAGCAACATTTCAGCGTTGTATGATGTCAATTTTTTCTGAAATGATTGAGGATTATATGGAAGTCTTTATGGATGACTTCTTTGTGCATGGCACATCTTTTGCTGTTTGTTTGTCTAATCTGTGCAGGGTACTCTAACGCTGCGAGGAAAAACATTTGGTCTTGAATTGGGAGAAGTGTCACTACATGGTGCGAGATGGAATCGTTCTCGATCATAGGATCTCAGAAAAAGGCATAGAAGTGGATAGAGCAAAAATCGATGTGATGATGAACATGCCACCTCCAAATTCTGTAAAGGGAATAAGAAGCTTTCTAGGACATGCTGGGTTCTACAGGAGGTTCATAAAGGATTTTTCAAAGATTGCAAGGCCATTAACTCAGCTATTGTGCAAGGATCAACAATTTGAGTTTGATGAAAACTGCCTCAAGGCATTTATAAAGATCAAGGGATCTCTTGTGGCGCCTCCCATTAGGCATGATTGGGAGCTACCTTTCGAGGTAATGTGTGATGCAAGTGACTATGCTGTAGGTGTAGTTTTAGGGCAAAGGAAAGACAAGAAGATGCACGCCATCTACTATGCCAACCGCACTCTTGATGCCGCACAATGCAACTATGCAACAACCGAGAAAGAACTTCCAGCGATTGTCTTCGCTTTTGAGAAGTTTAGATCCTATCTCGTTGGGTCCAAAGTTGTAGTTCACACTGATCATGCAGCGTTGAGATACCTTATGACAAAGAAAGACGCCAAGCCGAGGCTGTTAAGATGGATACTTCTACTCTAGGAGTTCGACTTGGAAATCAAAGATAAGAAGGGAATCGAAAACGGAGTCGCAGATAACTTATCTCGACTAAGAGTAGAAGAGGATGTTCCAATGAGAGATGCTTTTCTAGGAGAAGAGCTTGCGCTACTAGAAGATAACTATGTCTATGAGGTTGAGCAATCTAACAACAGAAATGCGGCTAAACTCATGACCATGCACACCATCGAGGGAAATTTACCATGGTATGCTGACTTTGCTAACTACTTATCTTGTGATGTTTCACCACCTGATTTTGTAGGATATGCCAAGAAAAAGTTTCTCAAAGATGTCCAACACTACTATTGGGATGAACCATTTCTTTACAAGAGGTGTAAAGACGGGATTTTCAGAAGATGCATTCCCGAAAGTGAGGTACATGGTATTATCTATCATTGTCATGCTTCTGATTATGCAGGCCACTTCGCTTCCTTTAAAACAGCTACGAAGATTTTACAAGCTGGCTTTTGGTGGCCTACGATATTCCGTGATGCACACGAGTTTGTAGCGAAGTGTGACGCTTGCCAAAGGAAAGATAACATAAGCAAGTGGAATGAAATGCCACAAAATTTCATTCTCGAGGTTGAGGTGTTCGATGTATGGGGCATCGACTTCATGGGACCTTTCCCAGCATCCTATGGAAACGAGTACATCTTAGTCGCAGTCGACTATGTCTCTAAATGGGTGGAAGCACTTGCCAGCCCAACAAATGACGGGAAAGTTGTTCTGAAGATGTTCAAAAGCATCATCTTTCCTCGCTTTGGAGTGCCACGGGTAGTGATCAGTGACGGTGGAAAGCATTTCATCAACAAGATCTTTGCGAGTCTGTTGGCAAAGCATGGAGTCAAACACAAAGTGGCAGCACCATATCACCCTCAGACCAGTGGCCAAGTCAAAATCTCAAACAGGGAGATCAAAGGAATCTTGGAGAAAACAGTAGGAAAATCGAGAAAGGATTGGGCGGCAAAGCTTGATGATGCTCTTTGGGCATACAGAACCGCCTTCAAAACTCCCATTGGAACCACACCATTCAACCTCGTCTACGGTAAGTCCTGTCACCTACCTGTCGAACTAGAGTACAAGGCACTGTGGGCAACGAAGCTGATGAACTTCGACATAAAGACCGCTTCAGAGAAACATCTAATTCAGTTAAACGAAGTTAGAGCGAACTCAGGTTAAATGCTTTACGTAAAGCTCAAGGATCTATAAAGAGCGAACTAAAGCTCTTCATGACAAAAGGATAATCCTCAAGAAGCTTTCAGAGAACGATAAGGTACTTCTCTAGAACTCTCGCCTTAAACTTTTTCGTGGAAAACTAAAGTCGAGATGGACCGGTCCTTACACCATCAAGGAAGTAAAACCGCATGGTGCAGTGGTTCTCTGGGACAAAAAGGGAGAACCATTTACTGTAAATGGTCAGAGAGTCAAACCGTACCTTGCAGATTCCATAATGAACGAGAAAACAAAGATCCTTCTCGAGGATCCTCCAAACCAAGTTTAGAACTCCATGACGGTCAAGGTAATAACCTTAAATAAGCGTTTTGTGAGAGGCAACCCACCAGGTATCTTGTAAATATTACTAAGTTTTTCATTTCCTATTTTGATCTTAAGTTTTATGCAAATTGCTTCAATCCACTCTCTGTGAGTGAAGGGATCGATCGATCCCCCACGGTTTTGATCGATCCAGAGCTTAAACGTTTGAATTTTGATATTACAGAAAGAGATCGATCGATCCTAACCTAGGATCGATCGATCCAAACAAATCGGGAAAAATTCAACAAGTATCCGGAGGTGTGGGATCGGTCGATCCGGCCACACGATCGACCGATCCACGACCACACGACCAAACACTAAGAGATCGATCGATCCGGGTGAGGAATCGATCGATCCCAGGTACGTCCAAACAAATTGGCAAAAGTTCAACAAGTATCCGGAGGTGTGGGATCGGTCGATCCGGCGACACGATCGACCGATCCACGACCACACGACCAAACACAATGAGATTGATGGATCCAGGTGAGGAATCGATCGATCCCAGGTACGCCCAAACCAATAATCACTTAAAACAAACCGAAAAAAAAATCAAAACTCAATCATAAAACGTGAGGGATCGATCGATTTGCAAGAAAATCGATCAAACTCATCTCCTCTTGCGATTTTGAAGAACACAAAGAACAAAAACTTATTTCAATCATAACTTTGTCAAATCTTAACGGTTTTTAGTGATTCTTGGTACTAATCCACTCATTTTTTCCTCCTCTTTCTGATTCTGGTAACCATTTTAACTCTCTGCAAAGGTATGGCTTCGAATCTTCCAATCCCCAATTCGAAATTTTAGGGTTCTAATGGTGAATTTGCTTCAAATCATTATTGTTAGAGTTTTAGGATGTTTAATGATGGAAAAATGCTAGATTCTTGTCTAGGATGATATGGGAAACTCAGTTTGCATTAGAAATGGCTAGATTGGAGTGAAAGTTTTGATTTGAATTTTCACTATTCATCAAAAAAAAAACCAAAAAGAACCAAATTGAATGTTAATGCATAAAAGTCATGTTATTTTGCTTTTATTGGCTTTAATAATTTGATTATGTTGTTACTTGGTTCATTATTCGAAATGAAATGGTTTCGATATTGGTTGTTACATCATGAAAAAGCCATATTGTTGTATGATAACTTGAAAAATGGCTTAACGAATAGTTTTTGGATTCGTACAGGATATGGAGCAAGCCGGGAGCTCCCGCAATCCAGGAAAGAGGCGCAGGATGACCCATAACCAGAACCCTCTACTCAGACCAGTCACGGGAAAATGGGATGCTCACGACACCAAATTCTTGGCAGATATGAGAGCAGTCAAGCTTATGCCCACCCGAATGGGATGTGACATTACTTTGGAGGACCTTGGTTTACTAGACAATGCGGCGTCACTCTTTGAGAATATGGGGTTTGGAATGCTTTGGAAGCTCAACGAGCTGTTATATCCAAGATTGGTGAGGGAGTTTCTTGCCACTTGTCGGCTCACCTACAAAAACCCAGACTCACCGATAGCGAGCGAGGGTACTTTCAGTTTCTTCCTCCTCAAGAAGCACTACAGATACAGTCTTCATAAAATTTGTGATATCTACGGATTCGAGAAAGGAGAGGATGTCTCGTTCCCAAATATTGATAGACGATTTGCAAATGAGTTCTGGAGTTTGATTGCTCATGGTGATTATGTTTCGCGCAAAGCCAAAATTGCAGCGATTAGGAATCCGGTATTGAGAATTGCTGTGAAGATCATTAGCAACACCTTCTTCTTTAAAAAGGAGTCAGGGGCGGTTAGAGATGATGAGTTATGGATGTTGTTTTATGGCGTGAAGCATCTCCTACCAAACTACGCGGAGAGTCCTGGACCTACCGTCAACTATGCAGCTGTGTTGTGCGATATGCTTCAGAAGATCAAGGGAAAACCTCCAAAGGAATGTTGTGTGGGCAACATCCTCACCCCAATCTTCCAACACACGAAGATTGATCTCAGGAGGGAAGATCAATGTCTTGTTGTTCTTGACCTTCTAGTCGATCAACCAATAATATGAGTATATGGATTGCAGAAATGGATTCCTAAATTCCTTGAGTATTTTGAAGACAATGATCGAAAGAAAAATAGCAATGGATGGGCTAGATTTGAAGATTCCCAACAAGACCCCCTCCGCAGAACCATGTTTGTACCAAGATATTGAAGAACTTCACGGAACCATTCTAGTTCTGAAATCTACCAAGTAAGTGTCTCTCCTATACCTTATTGTCATTATAAACTATGCTATCATTGGGTTAGGTTGATGAAACAAACAAGGAAGAGATAACAAGGCCAGCTGAAGAAAGAAAGAAGAGGAAGCATCCGACCTCGGTCACAAGGCCCGTGATCGAGGTCGTGAAGGAAGCCAGCCCCGGTCACATGAGCCGTGACCGAGGTCATCAACAAGACCAGCCCCGGTCACGAATTCCGTGACTGAGGTCATCATACCGACTCCTGATTCTCGACTTCTTCGATTCCGAGCCGTCTAAAACCTTTCCGTCCATTGACACAAATCGTGAACGATGCAAAGAGCATTGCCATTGTCCCTTATTCAAAACCGTGCCATATCAGATTTTTCCCGGAAAGAAATCCCTGTAAGTTTTCAGAAATACCAAAATCATGTGGTCCCCACATGTAAGTTCTCTTTTTCCCTCCCTTCTTAAAAAGCCCACCCTTTTTAGGTGAAAACATGTTTTTAAACTAAAAAGTGGATTCATAAGATTCAAAGAAGCCTTTATCATCTCTCCAACTCTATTGGGAGATAGAACACTTTGAATCCATATTTTTCAAATTTGGGGCTTTATTAAATTGATTGGTGCTTTCAACCCACAATCATTAGGAGAATTCAAATCTCTTATTACATTCATCACACAACCAAGGTATGTTTCTAAATTTCTAATTTTCTCTTTGAACTTCAAAAGAGGTATTTCTAAATTCTCTTGATTCAATAGCTTTTGTTACTTGGAGATAGAGAATTTATAGATATGCTTCTGGGTTATCTACCCATCGATTTTGGTGTTTAATTGTTGATGGAATTTGAGTTTTGACATGCTAAAATTTTGTGACCTAATTGGAAAACGAAATTGATGATGCAAATTGCTAGAAATTGATTCCTTAGACTCTATTCATGATAGTTATGAGAAATTAGATTGATTTTTCACATAAACAAGCATTGAATTATGAATTTGATAGCAACTTTTTGTGGAGGTAACATTGAATCTGAAAATTGAAACAGAGGTTTTGATTTCTTGATTTGAAACTTTGAACATGCATTAACTTTTCAAAATCAATCCTATGTGCCTACATCTTATGGAGAGGATTGACATTTGTTTCTCATTAAACCACTTTGCTCACTTATTCAAACCTCTTATCTACTTCTAGGTACCAAACCAATGGACTCTAGAACAACAAGACGGACTTCTCGCACACCTATGTTGGAGTGACCACCTCATTGCAACACGCCACTTGATGAGGGAATTGATGAGAGAAGAACCAAGACGATACATGATAAAGCATTAAGTGAGAACAAAGGCAAGGAAGTGATGATTGAAAAGGAAAAGTCAACAGCAGCACAAGGAGCAAGCTATGGTTCGGATGAAGACATTGGGGATGATACCGTTCTTTCATCACTACTTCCCCAACGATTCCAAGCTGCCCTTATACACCTTTCACGCCAACAAGCTAAGAAGAAGGAGCTTCCTATGATGCTTGTTGGACAGAAGATGAATGACAATGTTGATTACCGCACACCACTCAATGGGTTTAACCTCATACCCACCTTGAGAGTTGATTACACCTCATTGCAAGCTCTTGGACTCGCAAGTGATGTTGAATGGATGTTGAACACACTAGGACTCTGCATGTTCATGGAGACCACTCACCAAGAAATCTATGAAGAAGAGACTCGGCAATTCCTCACCACCGTCACTCTAGCCTTTCCACGAACACAAGCACCACTAGCGCGAGATGGAATGCTCTTCTTCACAATCAATGGTGAGCACTACAACATCTCCATTACCCAGCTCAGACAAGCCCTTGGATTTGAGTATCAAGATGCAATTGATTTTGGACCCGAAAATACTAATGCGATATGGCAACGCTTTGGCCATGATACTTTTGATGGTGGGAAGTAGAAGGCATCTTCACTCAGCCATTACATGCATTCAAAAGCTCCTCGCCAACACCATCTTGTGACACTCAGCTCAAAACAATATCATTAGTGATGAGCTTCTTGTCTTGACGATTCCATTTGTTGATTTCCCAAGAAAAATCAACTATGCCGCACTCATTGCCAAGCGGTTAATCAAGATCAAGCATGATGCCTTCAAGTCTAGCAAGATACAATCAACCATTAGCTTTGGAGGATTCATCACCATGATCATAGAGACCGCTGGAGTTGACCTCACGCACAGCCCTTACACCTCCAAGGACAACCACATGGACTTAGAGAAGCTTGGTAAGATGAGGATACTTGAAGGAGCAAGCATCAACCCCGCACCATACTACTCCCTTGCCACACCATGCCACGCCTTAGTGATGGATACACTAGCTGGAGCCCTTTACCGCATGAGTTCTACTCATCACGAGTCGAGGATCGACTTCCACTCACACTTGGCTTTTTCATCAAGAAGAAGGCGATGGTTTCTTTTGCCTCTCAAAGTGTCTTGCAAGCCTCAACGGGAGGTGACACAGCCATTTCCTCCTTTGAAACAGAGAGAGCACGACTTATGGAGCTGGAGCAGGAATTAGCCGAGCAGTGCGCTCTTATTGCGCAGCTGTAGAGGAGAGCTTAGATCCAGGACACACTCATTAGTCCACCACTGAGCACCAAAACCTCATGAGAAGTTGAAGGTTCACTCGTTCTATCTTGACTTTTATGCTTTTCTAGTTTTATTCACACTGGTGACAGTGTGATTTAAGTCTGGGGGATGTTTATCCGTTACTTACGCAGTTTTATTTATTTTGAGTCATTTTAATGTCTTTTTATCAAATCTTTTGTTTTATTGAGTCAAAATTTTGTAGGAAATGATGACCCTATGATATGATGATTTCGACCTTATATAAGTTCTGATTTATTTCCTAAGGACAAGTTTTGCAGAATTTGCTAAAGAACGGACAACACCTAGAACCTCACTGCAGGATCTCTCCCCTGAAGTTTCATCTTACAGAGACTTGATTGAATCTTATGTTAACTCCATTTTATTTGAACCTTAATACTGATTTTAATTCTTTCTCATTAGAGGTATTAGATCAGGGAAACGAGCAGCACATTCTCTTTTTCTTTCTCGTTTGGCAAATATGTCGTAGAAACGTGAGAGAGAAATTTCCGATACAGTTTTCCAGCCACTGATGACGGAGGCTTAGGAGAATTAAAAGAGAATGCGACGATTTGGTCTAGAGACTTTTCTACCTTGGAATTTGAAAAACAAAAAGGTACCTATTTCATGCTTATGAGACTTGTGTGAGTACGTATCTTTTGCCCTTTCGGAAAAAAAAAAAAGATGAAATGATTTTCTTTTGAGTAAAGGGGTAGGAAAATTTCCAATGACCCCATTATTTTACTTTGAAAGAGATGATCACACGAAGGTTGGAAGCGAGGTTAGGAAAATTACCCGTAATACCATTATTCACCTACACCTTTGATAAAAAAAAATGAAAGGAAAGGAAATGGTTACAAAATAAGAGAATCTCATAGAACAGGTAATCCTAAGGACATGGATAACTTTTAAAAGAAGATATGGAGTTGTTCGCAAAAGACCCCGCAAAAAAATCTAAGTCTGGGGGAACTAAAGGAGGAAAAGAAAAAAAGGAGTGAGGTGTTATACGAAGAAGTGGTTGGAAACTGTGATATACGCTGCACTTTTGACTCATTGGTAAGCACTATTTATGATACGTTTTAAACACCATTTAAACACCATTTAAACACCAAAAAGCCCTTTCTTACCAAGCGCCGTCCAACCTGAATGATACCTTCTGATGAGAAAGCTCAAACAACTCTTAATGAATGTAGGGAGTTAACTAAAGTTAATTCTGATTTCTTTTGTAGGTTTGAGATGGATGGACAAGAGTTGTGAGTCTATAGTGAGAATGTTCTGACATGAATCTTTGTACTAAGGAGTTTGAATGTTATCTATTGGAGCATGGTCTCTGATCATAGAAGAGTTTCTGCGATTTTCAAATCTTTCCAACGGTTTAGCTTTCTTGTTTGCTTGAGGACAAGCAAAGTTTAAGTTTGGGGGAGTTGATAACATAGTATTTTTGCCCACTTTTTATATGTTTTTATTAGGTTTTTAATGAAGAAACAAGTGATTATGAACACTTCAAGGCCATTTTCCACCAATTTCACTTCTTGGATACTTTTAGAAGTTTTGGAGCAAAAAGGACACAAAGTGGAGCAACACCCGTTTTAAGGCAGTTTCACAGCCTCAAAAGTTTGGCATTCGTTGAAGATCTTCCATTGCAGAAAATCGAGAGATCGTGGTGTCTTTGGAAAGCTAGAAGAGTCAAGTTTGACCTGGGACAAGAATCAAAACAATCGATTAAGCTGTTTGGAAGAGATGACCCAAAGAGTGAAGCCCTGTCAACCTCGGTCACAAGGAGTGTGACCGAGATCAAGCTTCTTGTCAACTTCGGTCAGCCTTCATCACCACCTCAGTTAGGAGACCCGTGACCTAGGTCAGAAGACTTCATTCATTCTTGCCTAAAATGCCGAGTTTTGCCCTAAAACCCCTAAAACCGACTTTCCACACCCCAAGGTATATAAATACCCATTTAACCTAATTTTTTTGGGTGTGCTTCTTCGGTGATCCTCTGTGCCTCTCCAGCCTCGCAATAAGAAACCCTAGGACATCTCTACAGAGACTGCTTCGTCGCCTCCAACCCTAGAAGTCGGCCCTTGAAGTTTTCATCATTGTTCTTCATTGTTTCTCATCTCTCTCTACTCTTATTTGCTTTTGGGGAGACAAGTTATCTTCTGTGACATCTAGAGAAGTTTTCTTTGAACCCCCTCTGATTATTTGATTTGTTTATGATGTTATTCTTTATGATATCTATTGTGTTTCTTTGCATCATGACCGAGTAGTTCTCGTTGTTGGGTTTTATGGGGTGATTCAAAGGGAATTCATGGTTCAATTCATCTAGGTTCATAGATCTGATTTTCGTCTATTATTCGAGTTCTCTTGGGGCATCTTTTACTTAATGCATGTTGCTTGGATTGATCAACAAGCACTGATCTAAGAGCATAGGAGCATTATCTGCGTAAACCTACTCCTCGGACCTAGTGCTACTGAAGCCTCGCACCATAACCTGCGTGAGTTGAGTTATGGGGCTTTGTGAACTTATCAAACTTGTTTAGCTTGCTGGTTGATGTATGCTGTTGCCTGCGTAAGTTGAGTAACGGGATGCTGAGACTTTAGACATTCATTTTATGAACTATAGATTGTTTGTTTATCCATATTCGTAGTTGAGAACCTAGAACGAAAACTTATGCATATTATCTTTCACTTGATTTTTGAGAACCATGGAAACCCTAAGATGATTCCCTAAATGCCCAATGCCTTAATCCAATAAGTTTAAAACCGATTTCATTTTATTGCTTTCTTATTTCATTGCTTAACCATTAGAGAATCCAAAAACAAATCCGTTTCATATTTTGTCTTAGTTAGATTTCTTCTTTGAATTCATTCCGCGTAGCTATGACTCTCTGTGGGATCGATAACCTTAAGTACTACAACTGATTCACTGTGCACTTGCAGTTTAGAAGTTGTGTTATTAAAGGAAAACTTTATTCATAGCACATCAGCGAGAACCAATCGCCAAATCACTAGACACTACCTACCTCGAAGCCATATTTTCTAAGCGTTTTGGGGAAATATAGGCGATGATTGAGCGACTGTCTGGGCTACCTCCCCCAATCCGAAGAAGCAATCTAGATTCTTATGCATATAGACCTTTTTTTAATAAGATTGCACTGGTGGAAGTACCAAGGAAATTCACGTTTCCAGCTATGAAGATGTATGATGGGACATCCGATCTAGAGAACCATGTTACAAAATACAAGGAACAAATGTTTACAATTGCTATCCAAAGGGAATTCCGAGAAGCCGCCATATGCAAGGGCTTTGGTTCAAGCCTTACGGGGGTTGCCCTCCAATGGTTCATCAACTTGCCAAACAGTTTAGTATACTTGTTTGCATCACTCAACGATCTTTTTCTTGAGCAGTTTGCAAGTTGTAGGACCTTCGAGAAAACAGCTGACGACCACTACGAGATACAACAGAACAAAAGAAGAGAACCATTGTGTGCCTATGTGGGACGCTTCAACAAAGAAAAGGTCTTGATACTTGCGGCAATATGTCTACGGCCATATCCGCATTCAAAGAGGATTACTTCCTTATGGAGATCTATACAAGGAACTAACCAAGTACCAATGCAGAACAATGGAAGACGTACTTTCAAGAGCATGGGCACAAATAACGTGGGAGGAAGACTCAGCATATTGACGTTGACATTCCCCACGGTCTGATTCCTAAGTGGTAAGGAATGAAAGAACAACGAGGGATGATAACCCTTACCAGAGGCCTCAAAGCGAAAACACTAGCAACATTTGTGATAAGGGAGATATTCACCAAGAAACAAGCAGATCTGAAAGTGATGAGCATATATTTGTCAACATGACCAAACAATAACGACCTCGCAATTTTCTTACACAATGTAATGACGTTAGGTTATTACTAATGATTCTACTTATAATAACGAGTTTGTTTTCAACTATAGAAAGTATGGTTCACTTTTCTTTTAAGTTTACTTTTTCCCTTAACATGGGGATAAGTTTCAAGAAAATGAAAATGATATGTCTTTTAAAATTGATTAAGCATTTGTCATCACACGAACATAGTGGTTGTTTACCCATCGAATGATATGATCATGGAATCATCCGAGAAGACCCGTGTGCTTTGTTCAGCACAAACGAAGTCTATGATCAATTTTTCTATCCCATCGGCCACCTGGAGTACATTCTCACCTCATCGAGAGCACATCTCGAAGTTGAATCACTCCAATCCAAGTCCGGTGAAGAAGTTATTCAACTTCAGAGTCAAGTGACTCCCAGCTTACAAGATTCAGACATACGTGCGTTCAATAATTATTTCCAACCAAACCAGAAGGAATCAAGCTATAAAAAAAACTATTCTGGAATCTTGATTCATCATAGAATCTGGGAAAATTGTATTCACCACAACACTGTTTCAGACTTGGGAGATATGAATTTTACAAGTCAATGGATCTGCTTCAGGCCCTATTGCATGACTGAGCCAAAGATTATGATGCAGAGACCAACTAAGGTACGATCATGACATAAAACCAATTGGATAATCTTACTGGATCTCTTAGGTTTCCAACAAGCCCAAGAACAGAAGAAATGGATATCGGACCACAAAGTTATTGCTCATTTCCCTAAATGGGTCAACTTGGTACTGTACTTGAAGAACTCCAAGTCCAGTCCGTTTAAAAGCTTACAAAATCATGTTTGGCATCATGGAACATCTACTAAGCCCAAGAGGAGATTTCTTGGTCCAATTAATAAGTCCATCTGGTGAAGCTGACCATCAAGAAGCTCAAGAGATATTTTTCATTCTTGTTTTAAGACCTTTTAGTTTATTTAAGCAATTAATATTGCTTTGATATTTTCTAGACTTTCTTTTTGCTATTTAAGCATGTCGAGACCTTCCATAAAAGAAATCAACTTTTTTCTTTTTATCATTTGAGAGTGATTCTCTTCTGTTCTTCTAGAACAAACCCTAGATTGGTGTGTCATATCCAGTCTGTTCTTCTTTTGTTTTCTTGGTGAGTTATATCCAAGTAAAACACTAGATTTGTCTCGTCCAAGTGTATCATATCTTGGGAGACTATTCGGTATATCAGGAGCTATTTTGCAACTCATGTGTGACCCTTCATTCCATCCAACAAATCTATCCATTTCGCTAACCAGAAAGTGCAATCCGGGGAGATCCATCACAAGGATCATATCATTTGCTCAAATGATGTAATCCTCCCATGGACGTTGCACTCTAGAGTTGGTAGATTGGATAAACCTTGCTTCAACGAAGTTGAGACCTCGATGACAAGGGATGTGGAGTGAATGGCACCACAAAGGTTGCAGAAAGCCTTTGATAAGCCGGTTATCCCTTGGATATGACGCACCAAGATGGATTAGATTTTGATCGTAATTGACATTTGATTAATGGATATTACGCACGATTAACCCAATCAATCAATGAATATTACACACCATTGACCGAAATGAAAATTACTCTCAAAGTTCCAAAAAAAATAAAAAGAGGTCTGATTTTTATTTTATGAAAGGAACCTCATTATATAGAGGAAATACAAGGAAAACATTAATAAAAGCATCTTAACATGCAGACCACTAGGGAAACGCAATTTAAAGAACAAGGTGCATGTAAGAGAGAGAAATAAGCTGAAATAAATGCAGTCTTGTGTGTGGACGAAAATAGCTTGTAATTGGACTTCCTTGGGGCTTCCTTGAGGTTTCCTAGGCTTTTAATTGGGCTTAAAAGGGCAGGACTTGATAATTAACATCCTCAAATGAATTTCTAAATATTTATCTTCTTCTTGGATGCATTTGGATCTGATGCATGTACCAACTTCTTCCCATGCTCACATCATCGAGGAAACAGACTACGTGGACTTAGTAGCTGCTTACCTATTGAGGACGCAGATTACAGAAACATTGTTGCCATGCTTACTCATCTAGAAAGTAGACTACATAAATTTAGTGGTTGCTTACCCACTGAGGAAGCAGTCTATGAAAACTTAGTAGGTTCTTACCCATCAAGGAAGCAGACTACGAAAAATTAGTAGTTGCTTACCCACCGAGGAAGCAGACTACGCAAACTTAGTAGCTGCTTTCCCATAAAGGAGGCAGATGATGTGTTGCTTTGTGTTGTGTGTAAATAATGCTTAGTCAATTTTTCCTCAAAAAACCAAATGATAAAGCTGCAAGTGCACAGCCAAATCAATTGTAGTACTTAAGGTATATCGTTCCCGCAGAGAGAGAAATTGTATTACAAATCTAGAGGAACAAGTTAGGCTAGAACTGAAATATTAAAGTGGGGATTTTTTTGTGTCACGCAACAAGTAAACTAAAACGCAAATAAAATGAGATGTATAGCAATAAAGAAAGGCGTTGGGTATTCAAGGGATTGCAGGGGTTTGATGATCAATTCATTCAAGATAAGTTCATGTAAATGCATGTCTACTCCTAAGTATCGGAAAATGAAACACGAAAGATCGATTAACCTATAATTCATAGAGGAAACTGGCTGAGGTCAATATATCCTATTACTCAACTTACGCAAGCAATAACTCATATATCAAAGCATTAATGTCAAGTTCAATTCTTATCCGTAAAACTCCATAACTAAGGGGTATGTGCTTGTTAAGATGCAATACTCATCCAAACTAGGTTCTAGAAACCTAAGGCGATTAGTGAAACCTAGATGCCTGAGATCACTGGCTAGTTCGCGACACTAGCTACATGCATTAAGAGAAAGCTTAGAACAAAAAAACAGTATAGACGATGATGCATAGACGATGAACTCGCCACTTAATCTAACTAGATCATCTCCGCCCTTTGATTAACCCTTTAAACCCTACAAGTAAAGTACTAAAGCATGCATAAAGGAATCATCAAAGCAAGGTTAACTAATTCATAGATTGCATCAAAGATAAAGGTTTAGAGATTACAAAGTAGTAAGAGACGAGCAAGAGAAGGCTGTGGCTTCTCTGGTCTTCTCCTAGGGTTTCTGAGGTGAGGCTCTTCAAAACTCTCTCAGGCCCACGAAACCCTAATCATTAGGTTAGGTATTTATAAGACTTGGGGTCCAAGAGGACGGTTTTAGGGTTTTGGAAGCTAAACTCATCGTTTTAATAAGTTTGGAGGCAGGAGAGTCAGCCTCGGTCTGGGGCCTTGTGACCGAGGTGGTGTGCAAGGCTGGCCTTGGTCACGGGACTTGTGATTGAGGTCACCAAGAGGCTTGAGCTCGGTCACACTCCTTGTTACTGAGGTTGACTTGTCGTCACTCTTCGGCTTATATCTTCAAAACGGCTGAATGGATTACTTTGACTTTTGTCTGAGGTGAATCTTGACTCTTCCAGCTTTCCATGAATATAAAGATCTCTGAATTTGGTCAATGGGAAGGTCTTCAACAAATGTCAAACTTCTGATGATTTGAAACTGCCTTAACACGTATTTTGCTCCTTTTTGGTCCATTTTGGTCTATTTTCCCTTAAAACCTGTAAAACCTCTTTGAAACTAGAAATACTCGATAATAGCCTATTTAGCCTTGAAAACACACCAAACTCTTCATAAAATCATATGAAAATGATCGTAAAATAGATAAAAATATGATGTTATCAACAGACTACCCAAACTTAGTAGCTGCATACCCATCGAGGAAGCAGACTACGCAAACTTAGTAGCTGCTTACCAACTGATTGTGTGTCGGAGTGTGTGTATATGCGTAGTCAAGTTTTCCTTAAAAAACACAATGATAAAGCTGCAAGTGCACATCTAAATCTATTTTAGTACTTACAGTTATTGATCCCACACAGAGAGAACTTATATTACAAATCTAAAGGAACAAGTAAAGCTAGAACTCAAATATGAAAAGGGTTTTTTGTTGTTGTGTCACGGAAACAAGTAGATAAAGCAATTAAAATGAATGTAAACTAATATGAGAAAAGCGTTTGTCATTGAAGGGATCTTAGGGGGTTCGATGATCAATTCCTTCAAGATAAATTCATGTAAATGCATGTCTACTTCTAAGTCTCAGACTATGAAACACGAAAGATTGATTAACCTATAATTTATAGAGAAAACCGGCTGAAATCAATATACCTCATTACACAACTTACGCAGGCAACAAAGCATACATCAAAGCAATAATATTAAGTTCAATCATTGTCCATGAAACTCCATAACTAAGTGGTAGGTGCTTGTTATGATGTGATACTCATCCAAACTAGGTTCTAGCAAACTAAGCAAGGGGATAGCGAAACCTAGATGCCTGAAATCAGTGGCTAGTTCATGATGCTAGCTACATGCATTAAGAGAAAGCTCATAACAAAAGAACAATATAGAAGGATATGCATGGACGATGAACTCGCCACTTAAACTACCTAGATCATCTCCCCCCTTTGATTAACCCTTTAAACCCAACAAGTAAACTACTCAATCATGCATAAAGGAATCATCAAGGCAAGGTTAAAGTAATTCAAATATTGCATAAAATATAGAAGAAATGGTTTAGAGATTACAATGTATCTAGAGATGTGAAAGAGAAAAGAGTTGTGAACTTCAAAGGTTTCCACGAGCAAGAGGGGCATGATGCGGCTCCTCTGGTCGTCTCGAGGGTTCCTGGAGGTGTTTTGGAATTGTGGTGCAGTTTCTAAGAAGTCACACGAAACCCTAATGCTAAGGGTTAAGTATTTATATGTCTTGAGGTCCAAGAAGTTGGTTTTAGGGTTTTGGAGGCTAGACTCGTCGTTTTGATAAGTGTGGAGGCTAAGGTTTTGACCTCGTTCACGGGGCTTCTAAACGAGGTTGGTAAGAGGCTTGGCCCAGGTCATGGGCCCTATGACCGGAGTCACCAAGAGGCACAACTTCAGTCATACTCCTTGTGATCAATGTTGATAGGTCATCACTCTTCAGGTTGTATCTTCTAAACGGCTGAATCGATTTCTTTGATTCTTGTCAGAGCTGAATCTTGCCTCTTCCAGCATTCCAATGAGATAAAGATCTCTGAATTTAATGAAGGGAAGGTCTTCAACGAATGTCAAAATTTCGATTCTCTGAAACTGCTTTAGAACAGGTTTTGCTCTTTTTTGGTCCATTTTCCTTTAAAACATGTAAAACTTGTTTGATGCTAGAAATATTCGATAATAGCCTATTTATCCTTGAAGACACATCAATTATAAATCCATATAAAATTGATGGTAAAAATAGGTAAAAATATGATGTTATCCACTCCCCCAGACTTAGACTTTGCTTGTCCTCAAACAATCAAGAAAGTAAAACCATGGAAAAGAGGTTTTGAAAATCATGGGACCTCACTTATCTCTTTGAATCTTGTCCTCGCACTCCTCCTCGCTGAGGCTTTAGAAGTTAATTTAGTACTTGCCCATAGGAGCCATCAATAATCCATGTCCACGTCCACGATCCAAAGGACATTCGGCCTCACCATTGTCATCTCTTTACATACATTAATTAAAAATAAAAAGCAGTGGTCTAACCAAAGTGAGATCGATCCAGAAGATGTCAGATTTCTTCTAACCAAGACTTTCTTCGTATACTTCTTTTCCTCTCTGATATGATTATGGCCAGCAAGGAGGAGGAACCTATGCAGCAAGGAGACGACAAAGAGGAGCAAAGGCAGCAGCTTGAACCGGAGCTACAAGGAGCTGAAGATTTATGCATTTCTCCGGGTCCTATCACTCGGTCTAAACAAGAGAAGCTCAAGACCACTTTGCAACATCTCCTCAACACCATCTCGGGCAGTTTGGTGTGTGCTAATCCAGCCACATTGGTTGTGATCCAAGCCACCTAAACATTTATCAAGAGAGGTGGTATGACTTACACTCTTTTTCCCTTCATTTGGTTTTGTCCCAATGGGTTTTCCAAATAAGGTTTTTAATGAGGTAAGCCATATCACTCACTCCTCAGCCTCTTGATAAAGCTTAAGCCCACCTCTATCTCTTATCCAAGTGAAGCAGCCCAAGTCCAACAAAGATATTCAGCCGAAACTTGAAGACTTGAAGAGTCATTTTCTTTGTTCAAACTTTGGTTTTAATGCTATGTATTTTTCGAGATTTCCCTTTACTCTTTGGCTGATTTAAACTCTTGTAATGCTTCATTTGTGAGTTATCAAACATCTTTTCATATTCTAAAACTCTCTGAAACTTGTTTGTTCATCCTTGCTTAAAGTGATCGGATCTTCATCCTCACACCAAGTAAGTCGAAAGTCTTAGGATCTTTCACACTCCTAAGAAGTTTCATCTCGTTCCACCCCTTGTTCACCTCGTCTAGGGTCTTCACCCACGTCAAGAGCAAGCCAGAAAGTCCGAAGGTACTCCATCCCCTTTGGAAGTTTCGCAACAATCCCCCAAAGACTCATCGGATCACTCCTTGTTCTTCACCTTTCATCTCTTCCGCATCCCTCACCTTGTCACCAATCCTCACAACCTCTTGGAGTAGCATTCAGGGACTTGATCCTCATCTAGGATCATATCAAGTGGTATCAGAGCTGACTCCACGCCAGGTTGTATCTCTTCCGATCTGATATACCTTTTCATATTCCGATCTGTATTATCTGTTGACTTTTGGAATTTTGATAAACTCATCTTGTCTGATAAAATCGTGAGATCTGTTGAATCTGCTTCAAAAAAGAGTCTAGTATTTGTTAAAATTGATTCTAGAATTTTTGAGCATGTTTTGATAATTTTCCGAACCTGATTTAGTCGAACAGTCACATTTAGAGGTTATCGGAATTTGAACAGTTATTTTCGTGTCAACTTGCTAGAATTGTTTAAAATCATTGGTTAATCCTAAAATCGTGAAATTTGTTGCATTGAAACCATGATTCAGTCTAGTATTTGTTAAAATTGACTCTGGAATTTTTGAACGTGATTTGATATTTTATTCTGTTCGATCAAGTCAAACAGTTGTTTAGGATTCTAGAAAAGTTTCTGAGTTTTCTTTGTTGTGTTTCTTTGGGCATTTTTACTTGTTACTTGTTTGAATCTGAACAGGTACCATGTTGGGAACCAGCAATGGTAAAGAGGAATCGTCAAACTCCAACAAAGAACTCCTTGATTCCTTAAGAGCCATAATGGAAGAAAGTATGGCAACCATGAGAGCTGAATTAGAAAAATCAAGAAGAGCACGGAAGGAACAAGAGCTTAAACCAAAGCCACCAGACAACACATTGAGAACAACTTGGAGCAGCCCACATAAAATCTCTTTTACTCCAAAATCCAAATATGTGCTTTGTTCTGAATATCATTCGGCTAATGAACTCTTAAAATTTTCAGGAAAAAGAAGCTACCTAGAGTGGGAAACAAATATGGAAGATTGGTTTTACTATAACCACATCCCAAGAGAAAAGAGGATAGCTCATGCAATTCGCCAACTCACAGGAGAAGCTTATCAATGGTGGATACGAAAGGTTGATGATCGCTGGAATTACAAGGAGCCACCTATCACCTCGTGGAGAGATCTTAAGGAACTAATGAGGAATAAGTATGCACCAAATGGTTTAGTTCCAAAAGAAGCTTACAGTCCTCAGCCAAAGGAAGTATCCAAGAATGTTCTAAATGAGAAAATGAAGGCTAATGAGGCTAATGTAACCATGAGTGAGTTAGCTTTCCAATGGAGGTAGTCTTGAATCATTTGGATGAGTCTTAAAGGAGTTATGACCGAATTACTGAAACTCGGTCAGGCCTAACGACGAACTCGAGCAGACCAAAGAAGAGAGCTCGAGGACACGCTCGACGAGGAGCTCGAGCTCGACCACCAGCTCGAGCTCGACCACCAGTTCGACCACCAGCTCGAGCTCGAGCCGAAACACGACCACCAGCTCGAGCACGAACTCGAGCTCGAGCAGAAACACGACCACCATCTCGAGCATGAACTCGAGCAGACCAAAGATGCGGCTGGACGAGGACTTTGAGTTTGGATTCAGCCTCAACAGTATTCATAAAAGTTGTAGAGGAGTGAGTTAGCTTTCTAATGGAGGTAGTCTTGAATCATTTGGATGAGTCTTAAAGGAGTTATGAACGAATTACTGAAACTCGGTCAGGCCTAACGACGAACTCGAGCAGACCAAAGAAGAGAGCTCGAGGACACGCTCGACGAGGAGCTCGAGCTCGACCACCAGCTCGAGCTCGACCACCAGTTCGATCACCTGCTTGAGCTCGAGCAGAAACACGACCACCAGCTCGAGCACGAACTCGAGCTCGAGCAGAAACACGACCACCATCTCGAGCACGAACTCGAGCAGACCAAAGATGCGGCTGGACGAGGACTTTGAGTTTGGATTCAGCCTCATTAGTCTTTATAAAAGTTGTAGAGGAGTGAGTGAGCTTTCCAATGGAGGTGGTCTTGAATCATTTGGATGAGGCTTAAAGGAGTTATGACCGAATTACATAAACTCGGTCAGGCCTAACGACGAACTCGAGCAGACCAAAGAAGAGAGCTCGACCACACGCTCGACGAGAAGCTCGAGCTCGACCAACAGCTCGACCACCAGCTCGACCACCAGCTCAAGCTCGAGCAGAAACACGACCACCAGCTCGAGCACGAACTCGAGCTCGAGCAGAAACACGACCACCAGCTCGAGCACGAACTCGAGCAGACCAAAGATGCGGCTGGACGAGGACTTTGAATTTGGATTCAGCCTCAACAGTCTTCATAAAAGTTGTAGAGGAGTGAGTTAGCTTTCCAATGAAGCTAGTCTTGAATCATTTGGATGAGTCTGAAATGAGTTATGACCGAATTACTGCAACTCGGTCAGGCCTAACGACGAACTCGAGCAGACCAAAGAAGAGAGCTCGGGCACACGCTCGACGAGGAGCTCGAGCTCGACCACCAGCTCGAGCTCAACCACCAGTTCGACCACCAGCTCGAGCTCGAGCAGAAACACAACCACCAGCTCGAGCACGAACTCGAGCTCGAGCAGAAACAGGACCACCATCTCGAGCACAAACTCGAGCAGACGAAAGATGCGGCTGGACGATGACTTTGAGTTTGGAATCAGCCTCAACAGTCTTCATAAACGTTGTAGAGGAGTGAGTTAGCTTTCCAATGGAGGTCGTCTTGAATCATTTGAATGAGTCTGTAAGGAGTATGACCGAATTACTGCAACTCGGTCAGGCCTAACCACGAACTCGAGCAGACCAAAGAAGAGAGCTCGACCACACGCTCGACGAGGAGCTCCAGCTCTATCACCAGCTCGAGCTCGACCACCAGCTTGAGCTCGACCACCAGCTCGATCACCTGCTTGAGCTCGAGCAGAAACAAGACCACCAGCTCGAGCATGAACTCGAGCTCAAGCAGAAACACGACCACCATCTCGAGCACGAACTCGAGCAGACCAAAGATGCGGCTGGACGAGGACTTTGAGTTTGGATTCAGCCTCAACAGTCTTTATAAAAGTTGTAGAGGAGTGAGTTAGCTTTCCAATGGAGGTAGTCTTGAATCATTTAGATGAGTCTTAAAGGAGTTATGACCGAATTATTGAAACTCGGTCAGGCCTAACGACGAACTCGAGCAGACCAAAGAAGAGAGCTCGACCACACGCTCGACGAGGAGCTCGAGCTCGACCACCAGCTCGACCACCAGCTCGAGCTCGACCACCAGCTCGACCACCAGCTCAAGCTCGAGCAGAAACACGACCACCAGCTCGAGCACGAACTCGAGCTCGAGCAGAAACACGACCACCAGCTCGAGCACGAACTCGAGCTCGAGCAGAAACACGACCACCATCTCGAGCACGAACTCGAGCTCGAGCAGAAACACGACCACCATCTCGAGCACGAACTCGAGCAGACCAAAGATGCGGCTGGACGAGGACTTTGAGTTTGGATTCAGCCTCAACAGTCTTCATAAAAGTTGTAGAGGAGTGAGTTAGCTTTCCAATAGAGGTAGTCTTGAATCATTTGGATGAGTCTTAAAGGGGTTATGACCGAATTAGTGAAACTCGGTCAGGCCTAACGACGAACTCGAGCAGACCAAAGAAGAGAGCTCGACCACACGCTCGACGAGGAGCTCGAGCTCGACCACCAGCTCAACCACCAGCTCGAGCTCGACCACCAGCTCGACCACCAGCTCAAGCTCGAGCAGAAACACGACCACCAGCTCGAGCACGAACTCGAGCTCGAGCAGAAACACGACCACCATCTCGAGCACGAACTCGAGCAGACCAAAGATGCGGCTGGATGAGGATTTTGAATTTGGATTCAGCCTCAACAGTCTTCATTAAAGTTGTAGAGGAGTGAGTTAGCTTTCCAATGGAGATAGTCTTGAATCATTTAGATGAGTTTTCTAGGAGTTATGACCGAATTATTGAAACTCGGTCAGGCCTAACGACGAACTCGAGCAGACCAAAGAAGAGAGCTCGACCACATGCTCGACGAGGAGCTCGAGCTCGACCACCAGCTCGACCACCAGCTCGAGCTCGCCAACCGCTCGACCACCAGCTCAAGCTCGAGCAGAAACACGACCACCAGCTCGAGCACGAACTCGAGCTCGAGCAGAAACACGACCACCATCTCGAGCACGAACTCGAGCAGACCAAAGATGCGGCTGGACGAGGACTTTGAGTTTGAATTCAGCGTCAACAGTCTTAATAAGAGTTCTAGAGGAGTGAGTTAGCTTTCCAATGGAGGTAACCTTGAATCATTTGAATAAGTCTTAAAGGAGTTATGACCGAATTACTGCAACTCGGTCAGGCCTAACGACGAACTCGAGCAGACCAAAGAAGAGAGCTCGACCACACGCTCGACGAGGAGCTCGAGCTCGACCACCAGCTCGAGCTCGACCACCAGTTCGATCACCTGCTTGAGCTCGAGCAGAAACACGACCACCAGCTCGAGCACGAACTCGAGCTCGAGCAGAAACACGACCACCATCTCGAGCACGAACTCGAGCAGACCAAAGATGCGGCTGGACGAGGACTTTGAGTTTGGATTCAGCCTCAACAGTCTTCATAAAAGTTGTAGAGGAGTGAGTTAGCTTTCCAATGGAGGTAGTCGTGAATCATTTGAATAAGTCTTAAAGGAGTTATGACCGAATTACTGCAACTCGGTCAGGCCTAACGACGAACTCGAGCAGACCAAAGAAGAGAGCTCGACCACACACTCGACGAGGAGCTCGAGCTCGACCACCAGCTCGAGCTCGACCACCAGTTCGATCACCTGCTTGAGCTCGAGCAGAAACACGACCACCAGCTCGAGCACGAACTCGAGCTCGAGCAGAAACACGACCACCATCTCGAGCATGAACTCGAGCAGACCAAAGATGCGGCTGGACGAGGACTTTGAGTTTGGATTCAGCCTCAACAGTCTTCATAAAAGTTGTAGAGGAGTGAGTTAGCTTTCCAATAGAGGTAGTCTTGAATCATTTGGATGAGTCTTGAAGGAGTTATGACCGAATTACTGCAACTCGGTCAGGCCAAACGACGAACTCGAGCAGACCAAAGAAGAGAGCTCGAGCACACGCTCGACAAGGAGTTCGAGCTCGACCACCAGATCGACCACCAGCTTGAGCTCGAGCAGAAACACGACCACCAGCTCGAGCACGAACTAGAGCTCGAGCAGAAACACGACCACCATCTCGAGCATGAACTCGAGCAGACCAAAGATGCGGCTGGACGAGGACTTTGAATTTGGATTCAGCCTCAACAGTCTTCATAAAAGTTGTAGAGGAGTGAGTTAGCTTTCTAATGGAGGTAGTCTTGAATCATTTGGATGAGTCTTGAAGGAGTTATGACCGAATTACTGCAACTCGGTCAGGCCAAACGACGAACTCGAGCAGACCAAAGAAGAGAGCTCGAGCACACGCTCGACAAGGAGTTCGAGCTCGACCACCAGTTCGAGCTCGACCACCAGATCGACCACAAGCTTGAGCTCGAGCAGAAACACGACCACCAGCTCGAGCACGAACTAGAGCTCGAGCAGAAACACGACCACCATCTCGAGCATGAACTCGAGCAGACCAAAAATGCGGCTGGACGAGGACTTTGAGTTTTGATTCAGCCTCAACAGTCTTTTTAAAAGTTGTAGAGGAGTGAGTTAGCTTTCCAGTAGAGGTAGTCTTGAATCATTTGGATGAGTCTTAAAGGAGTTATGACCGAATTATTGCTACTCTGTCAGGCCTAACGACGAACTCGAGCAGACCAAAGAAGAGAGCTCGACCACACGCTCGACGAGGAGCTCGAGCTCGACCACCAGCTCGAGCTCGACCACCAGTTCGATCACCTGCTTGAGCTCGAACAGAAACACGACCACCAGCTCGAGCACGAACTTGAGCTCGAGCAGAAACACGACCACCATCTCGAGCATGAACTCGAGCAGACCAAAGATGCGGCTGGACGAGGACTTTGAGTTTGGATTCAGCCTCAACAGTCTTTATAAAAGTTGTAGAGGAGTGAGTTAGCTTTCCAATGGAGGTAGTCTTGAATCATTTGAATAAGTCTTAAAGGAGTTATGACCGAATTACTGCAACTCGGTCAGGCCTAACGACGAACTCGAGCAGACCAAAGAAGAGAGCTCGACCACACGCTCGACGAGGAGCTCGAGCTCGACCACCAGTTCGATCACCTGCTTGAGCTCGAGCAGAAACACGACCACCAGCTCGAGCACGAACTCGAGCTCGAGCAGAAACACGACCACCATCTCGAGCACGAACTCGAGCAGACCAAAGATGCGGCTGGACGAGGACTTTGAGTTTGGATTCAGCCTCAACAGTCTTCATAAAAGTTGTAGAGGAGTGAGTTAGCTTTCCAATGGAGGTAACCTTGAATCATTTGGATGAGTTTTAAAGGAGTTATGACCGAATTAGTGAAACTCGGTCAGGCCTAACGACGAACTCGAGCAGACCAAAGAAGAGAGCTCGACCACACGCTCGACGAGGAGCTCGAGCTCGACCACCAGCTCGAGCTCGACCACCAGTTCGATCACCTGCTTGAGCTCGAGCAGAAACACGACCACCAGCTCGAGCATAAACTCGAGCTCGAGCAAAAACACGACCACCATCTCGAGCACGAACTCGAGCAGACCAAAGATGCGGCTGGACGAGGATTTTGAATTTGGATTCAGCCTCAACAGTCTTCATTAAGGTAGTCTTGAATCATTTGGATGAGTCTTGAAGGAGTTATGACCGAATTAGTGAAACACGGTCAGGCCTAACGACGAACTCGAGCAGACCAAATAAGAGAGCTCGACCACATGCTCGACGAGGAGCTCGAGCTCGACCACCAGCTCGACCAACAGCTCGACCACCAGCTCAAGATCGAGCAGAAACACGACCACCAGCTCGAGCACGAACTCGAGCTCGAGCAGAAACACGACCACCAGCTCGAGCACGAACTCGAGCAGACCAAAGATGCGGCTGGACGAGGACTTTGAGTTTGGATTCAGCCTCAACAGTCTTCATAAAAGTTGTAGAGGAGTGAGTTAGCTTTCCAATGGAGGTAACCTTGAATCATTTAGATGAGTTTTAAAGGAGTTATGACCGAATTAGTGAAACTCGGTCAGGCCTAACGACGAACTCGAGCAAACCAAAGAAGAGAGCTCGACCACACGCTCAACGAGGAGCTCGAGCTCGACCACCAGCTCAACCACCAGCTCGAGCTCGACCACCAGCTCGACCACCTGCTTGAGCTCGAGCAGAAACACGACCACCAGCTCGAGCACGAACTCGAGCTCGAGCAGAAACACGACCACCATCTCGAGCACGAACTCGAGCAGACCAAAGATGCGGCTGGACGAGGACTTTGAGTTTGGATTCAGCCTCAACAGTCTTCATAAAAGTTGTAGAGGAGTGAGTTAGCTTTCCAATGGAGGTAGTCTTGAATCATTTGGATGAGTCTTAAAGGAGTTATGACCGAATTACATAAACTCGGTCAGGCCTAACGACGAACTCGAGCAGACCAAAGAAGAGAGCTCGACCACACACTCGACGAGGAGCTCGAGCTCGACCACCAGCTCGAGCTCGACCACCAGTTCGATCACCTGCTTGAGCTCGAGCAGAAACACGACCACCAGCTCGAGCACGAACTCGAGCTCGAGCAGAAACACGACCACCATCTCGAGCACGAACTCGAGCAGACCAAAGATGCGGCTGGACGAGGACTTTGAGTTTGGATTCAGCCTCAACAGTCTTCATAAAAGTTGTAGAGGAGTGAGTTAGCTTTCCAATGGAGGTAACCTTGAATCATTTGGATGAGTCTTAAAGGAGTTATGACCGAATTACTGCTACTCTGTCAGGCCTAACGACGAACTCGAGCAGACCAAAGAAGAGAGCTCGACCACACGCTCGACGAGGAGCTCGAGCTCGACCACCAGCTCGAGCTCGACCACCAGTTCGATCACCTGCTTGAGCTCGAGCAGAAACACGACCACCAGCTCGAGCATAAACTTGAGCTCGAGCAAAAACACGACCACCATCTCGAGCACGAACTCGAGCAGACCAAAGATGCGGCTGGACGAGGACTTTGAGTTTGGATTCAGCCTCAACAGTCTTCATAAAAGTTGTATAGGAGTGAGTTAGCTTTCGAATAGAGGTAGTCTTAAATCATTTAGATGAGTCTTAAAGGAGGTATGACCGAATTATTGAAACTCGGTCAGGCCTAACGACGAACTCGAGCAGACCAAAGAAGAGAGCTCGACCACACGCTCGACGAGGAGCTCGAGCTCGACCACCAGCTCGACCAACAGCTCGACCAATAGCTCAAGCTCAAGCAGAAACACGACCACCAGCTCGAGCACGAACTCGAGCTCGAGCAGAAACACGACCACCATCTCGAGCACGAACTCGAGCAGACCAAAGATGCGGCTGGACGAGGACTTTGAGTTTGGATTCAGCCTCAACAGTCTTTATAAAAGTTGTAGAGGAGTGAGTTAGCTTTCCAATGGAGGTAGTCTTGAATCATTTAGATGAGTCTTAAAGGAGTTATGACCGAATTATTGAAACTCGGTCAGGCCTAACGACGAACTCGAGCAGACCAAAGAAGAGAGCTCGACCACATGCTCGACGAGGAGCTCGAGCTCGACCACCAGCTCGACCACCAGCTCGAGCTCGACCAACAGCTCGACCACCAGCTCAAGCTCGAGCAGAAACACGACCACCAGCTCGAGCACGAACTCGAGCTCGAGCAGAAACACGACCACCATCTCGAGCACGAACTCGAGCAGACCAAAGATGCGGCTGGACGAGGACTTTGAGTTTGGATTCAGCCTCAACAGTCTTCATAAAAGTTGTAGAGGAGTGAGTTAGCTTTCCAATGGAGGTAGTCTTGAATCATTTGAATAAGTCTTAAAGGAGTTATGACCGAATTACTGCAACTCGGTCAGGCCTAACGACGAGGAGCTCGAGCTCGACCACACGCTCGACGAGCAGCTCGAGCTCGACCACCAGCTCGAGCTCGACCACCAGTTCGATCACCTGCTTGAGCTCGAGAAGAAACACGACCACCAGCTCGAGCACGAACTCGAGCTCGAGCAGAAACACGACCACCATCTCGAGCACGAACTCGAGCAGACCAAAGATGCGGCTGGACGAGGACTTTGAGTTTGGATTCAGCCTCAACAGTCTTCATAAAAGTTGTAGAGGAGTGAGTTAGCTTTCCAATGGAGGTAGTCTTGAATCATTTGAATAAGTCTTAAAGGAGTTATGACCGAATTACTGCAACTCGGTCAGGCCTAACGATTTAACTCGAAAGACCAAAGACGAGAGCTCGGCCACACGGCGAGGAGCTCGAGCTCGACCACCAGCTCGAGCTCGACCACCAGTTCGATCACCTGCTTGAGCTCGAGCAGAAACACGACCACCAGCTCGAGCACGAGCTCGAGCTCGAGCAGAAACACGACCACCATCTTGAGCACGAACTCGAGCAGACCAAAGATGCTGCTGGACGAGGATTTTTAATTTGGATTCAGCCTCAACAGTCTTCATTAAAGTTGTAGAGGAGTGAGTTAGCTTTCCAATGGAGGTAGTCTTGAATCATTTGGATGAGTTTTAAAGGAGTTATGACCGAATTATTGAAACTCGGTCAGGCCTAACGACGAACTCGAGCAGACCAAAGAAGAGAGCTCGACCACACGCTCGACGAGGAGCTCGAGCTCGACCACCAGCTCGAGCTCGACCAACAGCTCGACCACCAGCTCAAGCTCGAGCAGAAACACGACCACCAGCTCGAGCACGAACTCGAGCTCGAGCAGAAACACGACCACCATCTCGAGCATGAACTCGAGCAGACCAAAGATGCGGCTGGACGAGGACTTTGAGTTTTGATTCAGCCTCAACAGTCTTCATAAAAGTTGTAGAGGAGTGAGTTAGCTTTCCAATAGAGGTAGTCTTGAATCATTTGGATGAGTCTTAAAGGAGTTATGACCGAATTATTGAAACTCGGTCAGGCCTAACGATGAACTCGAGCAGACCAAAGAAGAGAGCTCGACCACATGCTCGACGAGGAGCTCGAGCTCGACCACCAGCTCAAGCTCGAGCAGAAACACGACCACCAGCTCGAGCACGAACTCGAGCTCGAGCAGAAACACGACCACCAGCTCGAGCACGAACTCGAGCAGACCAAAGATGCGGCTGGACGAGGACTTTGAGTTTGGATTCAGCCTCAACAGTCTTCATAAAAGTTGTAGAGGAGTGAGTTAGCTTTCCAATGGAGGTAGTCTTGAATCATTTGGATGAGTCTTAAAGGAGTTATGACCGAATTACTGAAACTCGGTCAGGCCTAACGACGAACTCGAGCAGACCAAAGAAGAGAGCTCGACCACACGCTCGACGAGGAGCTCGAGCTCGACCACCAGCTCGAGCTCGACCACCAGTTCGATCACCTGCTTGAGCTCGAGCAGAAACACGACCACCAGCTCGAGCACGAACTCGAGCTCGAGCAGAAACACGACCACCATCTCGAGCACGAACTCGAGCAGACCAAAGATGCGGCTGGACGAGGACTTTGAGTTTGGATTCAGCCTCAACAGTCTTCATAAAAGTTGTATAGGAGTGAGTTAGCTTTCGAATAGAGGTAGTCTTAAATCATTTAGATGAGTCTTAAAGGAGTTATGACCGAATTATTGAAACTCGGTCAGGCCTAACGACGAACTCGAGCAGACCAAAGAAGAGAGCTCGACCACACGCTCGACGAGGAGCTCGAGCTCGACCACCAGCTCGACCAACAGCTCGACCACCAGCTCAAGCTCAAGCAGAAACACGACCACCAGCTCGAGCACGAACTCGAGCTCGAGCAGAAACACGACCACCATCTCGAGCACGAACTCGAGCAGACCAAAGATGCGGCTGGACGAGGACTTTGAGTTTGGATTCAGCCTCAACAGTCTTCATAAAAGTTGTAGAGGAGTGAGTTAGCTTTCCAATGGAGGTAGTCTTGAATCATTTGGATGAGTCTTAAAGGAGTTATGACCGAATTACTGAAACTCGGTCAGGCCTAACGACGAACTCGAGCAGACCAAAGAAGAGAGCTCGAGCACACGCTCGACGAGGAGCTCGAGCTCGACCACCAGTTCGACCACCAGCTCGAGCTCGACCACCAGTTCGACCACCAGCTCGAGCTCGAGCAGAAACACGACCACCAGCTCGAGCACGAACTCGAGCTCGAGCAGAAACACGACCACCATCTCGAGCACGAACTCGAGCAGACCAAAGATGCGGCTGGACGAGGACTTTGAGTTTGGATTCAGCCTCAACAGTCTTCATAAAAGTTGTAGAGGAGTGAGTTAGCTTTCCAATGGAGGTAGTCTTGAATCATTTGGATGAGTCTTAAAGGAGTTATGACCGAATTACTGCAACTCGGTCAGGCCAAACGACGAACTCGAGCAGACCAAAGAAGAGAGCTCGAGCACACGCTCGACAAGGAGTTCGAGCTCGACCACCAGCTCGAGCTCGACCACCAGATCGACCACCAGCTTGAGCTCGAGCAGAAACACGACCACCAGCTCGAGCACGAACTAGAGCTCGAGCAGAAACACGACCACCATCTCGAGCACGAACTCGAGCAGACCAAAGATGCGGCTGGACGAGGACTTTGAGTTTGGATTCAGCCTCAACAGTCTTCATAAAAGTTGTAGAGGAGTGAGTTAGCTTTCCAATGGAGGTAACCTTGAATCATTTGGATGAGTCTTAAAGGAGTTATGACCGAATTACTGCTACTCTGTCAGGCCTAACGACGAACTCGAGCAGACCAAAGAAGAGAGCTCGACCACACGCTCGACGAGGAGCTCGAGCTCGACCACCAGCTCGAGCTCGACCACCAGTTCGATCACCTGCTTGAGCTCGAGCAGAAACACGACCACCAGCTCGAGCATAAACTCGAGCTCGAGCAAAAACACGACCACCATCTCGAGCACGAACTCGAGCAGACCAAAGATGCGGCTGGACGAGGACTTTGAGTTTGGATTCAGCCTCAACAGTCTTCATAAAAGTTGTATAGGAGTGAGTTAGCTTTCGAATAGAGGTAGTCTTAAATCATTTAGATGAGTCTTAAAGGAGTTATGACCGAATTATTGAAACTCGGTCAGGCCTAACGACGAACTCGAGCAGACCAAAGAAGAGAGCTCGACCACACGCTCGACGAGGAGCTCGAGCTCGACCACCAGCTCGACCAACAGCTCGACCACCAGCTCAAGCTCAAGCAGAAACACGACCACCAGCTCGAGCACGAACTCGAGCTCGAGCAGAAACACGACCACCATCTCGAGCATGAACTCGAGCAGACCAAAGATGCGGCTGGACGAGGACTTTGACTTTGGATTCAGCCTCAACAGTCTTTATAAAACTTGTAGAGGAGTGAGTTAGCTTTCCAATGGAGGTAGTCTTGAATCATTTAGATGAGTTTTATAGGAGTTATGACCGAATTATTGAAACTCGGTCAGGCCTAACGATGAACTCGAGCAGACCAAAGAAGAGAGCTCGACCACATGCTCGACGAGGAGCTCGAGCTCGACCACCAGCTCGACCACCAGCTCGAGCTCGACCAACAGCTCGACCACCAGCCCAAGCTCGAGCAGAAACACGACCACCAGCTCGAGCACGAACTCGAGCTCGAGCAGAAACACGACCACCATCTCGAGCACGAACTCGGGCAGACCAAAGATGCGGCTGGACGAGGACTTTGAGTTTGGATTCAGCCTCAACAGTCTTCATAAAAGTTGTAGAGGAGTGAGTTAGCTTTCCAATGGAGGTAGTCTTGAATCATTTGGATGAGTCTTAAAGGAGTTATGACCGAATTACTGAAACTCGGTCAGGCCTAACGACGAACTCGAGCTCGACCACACGCTCGACGAGGAGCTCGAGCTCGACCACCAGCTCGAGCTCGACCACCAGTTCGATCACCTGCTTGAGCTCGAGCAGAAACACGACCACCAGCTCGAGCACGAACTCGAGCTCGAGCAGAAACACGACCACCATCTCGAGCACGAACTCGAGCAGACCAAAGATGCGGCTGGACGAGGACTTTGAGTTTGGATTCAGCCTCAACAGTCTTCATAAAAGTTGTAGAGGAGTGAGTTAGCTTTCCAATGGAGGTAACCTTGAATCATTTGGATGAGTTTTAAAGGAGTTATGACCGAATTAGTGAAACTCGGTCAGGCCTAACGACGAACTCGAGCAGACCAAAGAAGAGAGCTCGACCACACGCTCGACGAGGAGCTCGAGCTCGACCACCAGCTCGAGCTCGACCACCAGTTCGATCACCTGCTTGAGCTCGAGCAGAAACACGACCACCAGCTCGAGCATAAACTCGAGCTCGAGCAAAAACACGACCACCATCTCGAGCACGAACTCGAGCAGACCAAAGATGCGGCTGGACGAGGACTTTGAGTTTGGATTCAGCCTCAACAGTCTTCATAAAAGTTGTATAGGAGTGAGTTAGCTTTCGAATAGAGGTAGTCTTAAATCATTTAGATGAGTCTTAAAGGAGTTATGACCGAATTAGTGAAACTCGGTCAGGCCTAACGAATTTAACTCGAGACCAAAGAAGAGAGCTCTCGACCACCCGCTCGACGAGGAGCTCGAGCTCGACCACCAGCTCGACCACCAGCTCGACCACCAGCTCAAGCTCGAGCAGAAACACGACCACCAGCTCGAGCACGAACTAGAGCTCGAGCAGAAACACGACCACCAACTCGAGCATGAACTCGAGCAGACCAAAGATGCGGCTGGACAAGGACTTTGAGTTTTGATTCAGCCTCAACAGTCTTCATAAAAGTTGTAGAGGAGTGAGTTAGCTTTCCAATGGAGGTAACCTTGAATCATTTAGATGAGTTTTAAAGGACTTATGACCGAATTAGTGAAACTCGGTCAGGCCTAACGACGAACTCGAGCAAACCAAAGAAGAGAGCTCGACCACACGCTCGACGAGGAGCTCGAGCTCGACCACCAGCTCAACCACCAGCTCGAGCTCGACCACCAGCTCGACCACCAGCTCAAGCTCGAGCAGAAACACGACCACCAGCTCGAGCACGAACTAGAGCTCGAGCAGAAACACGACCACCATCTCGAGCATGAACTCGAGCAGACCAAAGATGCGGCTGGACGAGGACTTTGAGTTTTGATTCAGCCTCAACAGTCTTCATAAAAGTTGTAGAGGAGTGAGTTAGCTTTCCAATAGAGGTAGTCTTGAATCATTTGGATGAGTCTTAAAGGGGTTATGACCGAATTAGTGAAACTCGGTCAGGCCTAACGACGAGGAGCTCAAAAAGAGCTTTCGACCACACGCTCGACGGAGCAGCTCGAGCTCGACCACCAGCTCGAGCTCGACCACGAGATCGACCACCAGCTTGAGCTCGAGCAGAAACAAGACCACCAGCTCGAGCATGAACTCGAGCTCAAGCAGAAACACGACCACCATCTCGAGCACGAACTCGAGCAGACCAAAGATGCGGCTGGACGAGGACTTTGAGTTTGGATTCAGCCTCAACAGTCTTCATAAAAATTGTAGACGAGTGAGTTAGCTTTCGAATGGAGGTAGTCCTAAATCATTTAAATAAGTCTTAAAGGAGTTATGACCGAATTATTGAAACTCGGTCAGACCTAACGACGAACTCGAGCAGACCAAAGAAGAGAGCTCGACCACACGCTCGACGAGGAGCTCGAGCTCGACCACCAGCTCAACCACCAGCTCGAGCTCGACCACCAGCTCGACCACCAGCTCAAGCTCGAGCAGAAACACGACCACCAGCTCGAGCACGAACTAGAGCTCGAGCAGAAACACGACCACCATCTCGAGCATGAACTCGAGCAGACCAAAGATGCGGCTGGACGAGGACTTTGAGTTTTGATTCAGCCTCAACAGTCTTCATAAAAGTTGTAGAGGAGTGAGTTAGCTTTCCAATGGAGGTAGTCTTGAATCATTTGAATGAGTCTTAAAGGAGTTATGACTGAATTACTGCAACTCGGTCAGGCCTAACGACGAACTCGAGCAGACCAAAGAAGAGAGCTCGACCACACACTCGACGAGGAGCTCGAGCTCGACCACCAGCTCGAGCTCGACCACCAGTTCAATCACCTGCTTGAGCTCGACCAGAAACACGACCACCAGCTCGAGCACGAACTCGAGCTCGAGCAGAAACACGACCACCATCTCAAGCACGAACTCGAGCAGACCAAAGATGCGGCTGGACGAGGACTTTGAGTTTGGATTCAGCCTCATTAGTCTGTATAAAAGTTTTAGAGGAGTGAGTTAGCTTTCCAATGGAGCTAGTCCTGAATCATTTGGATGAGTCTTAAAGGAGTTATGACCGCATTACTGAAACTCGGTCAGGCCTAACGCACTAACTCGAAAGGCATAAAGAAGAGAGCTCGACCTCACGCTCGACGAGGAGCTCGAGCTCGACCAACAGCTCGACCAACAGCTCGACCACCAGCTCAAGCTCGAGCAGAAACACGACCACCAGCTAGAGCACGAACTCGAGCTCGAGCAGAAACACGACCACCAGCTCGAGCACGAACTCGAGCAGACCAAAGATGCGGCTGGACGAGGATTTTGAATTTGGATTCAGCCTCAACAGTCTTCATTAAAGTTGTAGAGGAGTGAGTTAGCTTTCCAATGCAGGTAGTCTTGAATCATTTGGATGAGTCTTGAAGGAGTTATGACCGAATTATTGAAACACGGTCAGGCCTAACGACGAACTCGGAAGGCACCAAAGAAGCAGAAACCACCACATGCTCGACGAGGAGCTCGAGCTCGACCACCAGCTAGACCACCAGCTCGAGCTCGACCAACAGCTCGACCACCAGCTCAAGCTCGAGCAGAAACACGACCACCAGCTCGAGCACGAACTCGAGCTCGAGCAGAAACACGACCACCATCTCGAGCTGGAACTCGAGCAGACCAAAGATGCGGCTGGACTAGGACTTTGAGTTTGGATTCAGCATCAACAGTCTTCATTAAAGTTGTAGAGAAGTTAGTTAGCGTTCCAATGGAATTAGTCTTGAATCATTTGGATGAGTCTTAAAGGAGTTATGACCGAATTACTGCAACTCGGTCAGGCCAAACGACGAACTCGAGCAGACCAAAGAAGAGAGCTCGAGCACACGCTCGACGAGGAGCTCGAGCTCGACCACCAGTTTGATCACCTGCTTGAGCTTGAGCAGAAACACGACCACCAGCTCGAGCACGAACTCGAGCTCGAGCAGAAACACGACCACCAGCTCGAGCACGAACTCGAGCAGACCAAAGATGCGGCTGGACGAGGACTTTGAGTTTGGATTCAGCCTCAACAGTCTTTATAAAAGTTGTAGAGGAGTGAGTTAGCTTTCCAATGGAGGTAGTCTTGAATCATTTAGATGAGTCTTAAAGGAGTTATGACCGAATTATTGAAACTCGGTCAGGCCTAACGACCAACTCGAGCAGACCAAAGAAGAGAGCTCGACCACACGCTCGACGAGGAGCTCGAGCTCGACCACCAGCTTGAGCTCGACCAACAGCTCGACCACCAGCTCAAGCTCGAGCAGAAACACGACCACCAGCTACAGCACGAACTCGAGCTCGAGCAGAAACACGACCACCAGCTCGAGCACGAACTCAAGCAGACCAAAGATGCGGCTGGACGAGGACTTTGAATTTGGAGTCAGCCTCAACAGTCTTCATAAAAGTTGTAGAGGAGTGAGTTAGCTTTCCAATGAAGGTAAACTTGAATCATTTGGATGAGTCTTAAATGAGTTATGACCGAATTACTGCAACTCGGTCAGGCCTAATGACGAACTCGAGCAGACCAAAGAAGAGAGCTCGGGCACACGCTCGACGAGGACCACCAGTTCGACCACCAGCTCGAGCTCGAGCAGAAACACAACCACCAGCTCGAGCACGAACTCGAGCTCGAGCAGAAACAGGACCACCATCTCGAGCACAAACTCGAGCAGACGAAAGATGCGGCTGGACGATGACTTTGAGTTTGGAATCAGCCTCAACAGTCTTCATAAACGTTGTAGAGGAGTGAGTTAGCTTTCCAATGGAGGTCGTCTTGAATCATTTGAATGAGTTTTAGGAGAGTATTGACCGAATTACTGCAACTCGGTCAGGCCTAACCACGAACTCGAGCAGACCAAAGAAGAGAGCTCGACCACACGCTCGACGAGGAGCTCCAGCTCTATCACCAGCTCGAGCTCGACCACCAGCTTGAGCTCGACCACCAGCTCGATCACTTGCTTGAGCTCGAGCAGAAACAAGACCACCAGCTCGAGCATGAACTCGAGCTCAAGCAGAAACACGACCACCATCTCGAGCACGAACTCGAGCAGACCAAAGATGCGGCTGGACGAGGACTTTGAGTTTGGATTCAGCCTCATTAGTCTTTATAAAAGTTGTAGAGGAGTGAGTGAGCTTTCCAATGGAGGTGGTCTTGAATCATTTGGATGAGGCTTAAAGGAGTTATGACCGAATTACATAAACTCGGTCAGGCCTAACGACGAACTCGAGCAGACCAAAGAAGAGAGCTCGACCACACGCTCGACGAGAAGCTCGAGCTCGACCAACAGCTCGACCACCAGCTCGACCACCAGCTCAAGCTCGAGCAGAAACACGACATCCAGCTTGAGCACGAACTCGAGCTCGAGCAGAAACACGACCACCAGCTCGAGCACGAACTCGAGCAGACCAAAGATGCGGCTGGACGAGGACTTTGAATTTGGAGTCAGCCTCAACAGTCTTCATTAAAGTTGTAGAGGAGTGAGTTAGCTTTCCAATGGAGGTAGTCTTGAATCATTTGGATGAGTCTTGAAGGAGTTATGACCGAATTATTGAAACTCGGTCAGGCCTAACGACGAACTCGAGCAGACCAAAGAAGAGAGCTCGGGCACACGCTCGACAGCTCGACCACCAGCTCGACCACCAGCCCAAGCTCGAGCAGAAACACGACCACCAGCTCGAGCACGAACTCGAGCTCGAGCAGAAACACGACCACCATCTCGAGCACGAACTCGGGCAGACCAAAGATGCGGCTGGACGAGGACTTTGAGTTTGGATTCAGCGTCAACGACCTTCATAAAAGTTCTAGAGGAGTGAGTTAGCTTTCCAATGGAGGTAGTCTTGAATCATTTGAATAAGTCTTAAAGGAGTTATAACCGAATTACTGCAACTCGGTCAGGCCTAACGACGAACTCGAGCAGACCAAAGAAGAGAGCTCGACCACACGCTCGACGAGGAGCTCCAGCTCTATCACCAGCTCAAGCTCGACCACCAGCTTGAGCTCGACCACCAGCTCGATCACTTGCTTGAGCTCGAGCAGAAACAAGACCACCAGCTCGAGCATGAACTCGAGCTCAAGGAGAAACACGACCACCATCTCGAGCACGAACTAGAGCAGACCAAAGATGCGGCTGGACGAGGACTTTGAGTTTGGATTCAGCCTCATTAGTCTTTATAAAAGTTGTAGAGGAGTGAGTGAGCTTTCCAATGGAGGTGGTCTTGAATCATTTGGATGAGGCTTAAAGGAGTTATGACCGAATTACATAAACTCGGTCAGGCCTAACGATTTAACTCGGAAGCAGGACCCAAAGAAGAGAGCTCGACCACACGCTCGACGAGGAGCTCGAGCTCGACCACCAGCTCGACCACCAGCTCGACCACCAGCTCAAGCTCGAGCAGAAACACGACCACCAGCTCGAGCACGAACTCGAGCTCGAGCAGAAACACGACCACCAGCTCGAGCACGAACTCGAGCAGACCAAAGATGTGGCTGGACGAGGACTTTGAGTTTGGATTCAGCCTCAACAAGATTCATAAAAGTTGTAGAGGAGTGAGTTAGCTTTCCAATGGAGGTAGTCTTGAATCATTTGGATGAGTCTTGAAGGAGTTATGACCGAATTATTGAAACTCGGTCAGGCCTAACGACGAACTCGAGCAGACCAAAGAAGAGAGCTCGACCACATGCTCGACGAGGAGCTAGAGCTCGACCACCAGCTCGACCACCAGCTCGAGCTCGACCAGCAGTTCGATCACCTGCTTGAGCTCGAGCAGAAACACGACCACCAGCTTGAGCACGAACTCGAGCTCGAGCAGAAACACGACCACCATCTCGAGCACGAACTCGAGCAGACCAAAGATGCGGCTGGACGAGGACTTTGAGTTTGGATTCAGCCTCAACAGTCTTCATAAAAGTTGTAGAGGAGTGAGTTAGCTTTCCAATGGAGGTAGTCTTGAATCATTTGAATAAGTCTTAAAGGAGGTATGAACGAATTACTGCAACTCGGTCAGGCCTAACGACGAACTCGAGCAGACCAAAGAAGAGAGCTCGAGCACACGCTCGACAAGGAGTTCGAGCTCGACCACCAGATCGACCACCAGCTTGAGCTCGAGCAGAAACACGACCACCAGCTCGAGCACGAACTAGAGCTCGAGCAGAAACACGACCACCATCTCGAGCATGAACTCGAGCAGACCAAAGATGCGGCTGGACGAGGACTTTGAGTTTTGATTCAGCCTCAACAGTCTTCATAAAAGTTGTAGAGGAGTGAGTTAGCTTTCCAATAGAGGTAGTCTTGAATCATTTGGATGAGTCTTAAAGGGGTTATGACCGAATTAGTGAAACTCGGTCAGGCCTAACGACGAACTCGAGCAGACCAAAGAAGAGAGCTCGACCACACGCTCGACGAGGAGCTCGAGCTCGACCACCAGCTCGACCACCAGCTCGACCACCAGCTCAAGCTCGAGCAGAAACACGACCACCAGCTCGAGCACGAACTCGAGCTCGAGCAGAAACACGACCACCAGCTCGAGCACGAACTCGAGCAGACCAAAGATGCGGCTGGACGAGGACTTTTAATTTGGATTCAGCCTCAACAGTCTTCATTAAAGTTGTAGAGGAGTTAGTTAGCGTTCCAATGGAATTAGTCTTGAATCATTTGGATGAGTCTTAAAGGAGTTATGACCGAATTACTGCAACTCGGTCAGGCCAAACGACGAACTCGAAGCGCACACAAAGAAGAGAACTCGACCACACGCTCGACGAGAAGCTCGAGCTCGACCACCAGCTCGACCACCAGCTCGAGGCTCGACCAGTTCGACCACCTGCTTGAGCTCGAGCAGAAAAACGACCACCAGCTTGAGCACGAACTCGAGCTCGAGCAGAAACATCGACCACCATCTCGAGCACGAACTCGAAAGCAGACCAAAGATGCGGCTGGACGAGGACTTTGAGTTTGGATTCAGCCTCAACAGTCTTCATAAAAGTTGTAGAGGAGTGAGTTAGCTTTCCAATGGAGGTAGTCTTGAATCATTTGAATAAGTCTTAAAGGAGGTATGAACGAATTACTGCAACTCGGCCCGGCCTAACGA